>CM055869.1:14546673-15746673 GCA_029582165.1 Portulaca oleracea | reverse complement strand
ATAAAGAATTTAATGGACAACAACAACAATTAATGGACTGGACATCAACAATCATTGATATGGACATCACATGTATTACAAGAGGACATCAGACCTTAATCATCAAATATTAATGCATACAAAGAATTTAATGGACAACAACAACAATAAATGGATTGGACATCAACAATCATTGATATGGACATCACATGTATTACAAGAGGACATCAGACCTTAATCATCAAATATTAATGCATACAAAGAATTTAGATACAAAAAAGTGCACCTGCAGTCCATGCATATTGTTGGGGCCCTCGGATTTTGCACGTCGCATAACATCAACTAGCGGTCTTTGTAGGCTCAAGACGACCCTTACCAAACGCCTTCATGCTAGTCTCCTCTGATATCCGTTCTTTTAGCAATATTTCATTCCATTTTGACATTGTTGGGAAGCCACGGTCTTCCCGTCTTGATGTGCACACGATTCTGTCAAAGTAGAACATCTGCAATTGACATGCAAAAACAGTTAAACGAACCAACAAAAAGGTATAATTATGATGTACACCGCACACATACAAATATTACCATCAAGAAGACGATCGACCCCTCAAACTCTTGCCTCGGGTTTGCAATTTTCTTTTTGCATGCATCATTTAGACGGTCTATGGTGTACTGACACCAATTGTAGCTTTTCACCCGTTCAATATGCATGACATTCTTGACAAAAACAGGGAAGCAATGGCGTTGTTGGTTGCCATGGAAGAATGTGGCAACCAAGAACAGGATAAAGTGTTTCTTGAATTTGTCACTGCCATCAGTATATCTCAACACAATGTCAGGCATTTCAGACAACAATGGTGTCCCTATGTCCAGCCCCCAATCAGCACGCAACTCACTAAGGGTCGCCTTGAACTCTGCATCAGCAACCCTCTCGTCAGGGACCTCAACAATTTGTTGGTCGCCATATGGCACCCCCATTGTGATGTACACGTCTATGGGATTTACCTCCAACTGCTTGTTTTGGTCTATCTCCAACATACTGGCAAACGGGTTGTATTTCTCGCATAGCCAACTAGCCAGATCACCCGGAATTTGCCTCAGTCCTAAGTCAAGAAAGGCCTTGAAGCCCATATCCTCTACAGCAGCTTTCTGCTCATCCTTCATGTTCTCTACCAGATATCTAAACCCCTTTGGCGACATCCGCGTGGGGAAAATCCTTACTCCCTTCTTAATACTAGGCCCACCTTTTGATGTAGTTTTTGTTGATGATCCCTTCGTCGTGGTGTGCTTAGCAGCCTTCCTTGAGGGTGGGGGGGTTGTGGGTTAACATTCTGCTTTGACGACCCCCCTTCCTGGTTGCATTTACTAGTTCGCCTCTTTTTCCTGGCATACTTCTTACTAGTCATATCCTTGCCAACATCACTGCACATAATGCACATCACCCCCCAAAAATGCAAGCACAAATACACCACATGAGACTTTTAACAGGACATCAAATTATGAAACGAAAACGAAATGGTAGTTTTCAAAACAGTCTCACCTTGCATGTTGATCCGGGCATTCAACATCAGTGGCGACATCCCGTTCAGCATTCCGTTTCAATTGTTGACCAGGGACAGGAGGGCATTCCGTCATGTCACGTAGCACGGGTGTGGATTGTGCCAGTTGAGGGGTTGAGTAGGTCAATCCAACGTCACCTTCCTCCCTCACAGGATCAGAACCCCCTGAAATATGTGGTGGAAGGGGGCTACTGGGGTTGTCACACATATTCATCATGTCACCCAACGATATTTCGGTCAACACCGTTCCAACTATTCCTGTCACATGCTGAACCTTGCTCATTTCATCCTCTAACGACCTAAACAGGGGCTCAACTGGTTAATAACATGTTAATGCACATATCAGTGTCAAAATATGTCCATTTTCAGACTCAATTATAATTTATGCCCAATTTTTCAAAAACTTTCCCATAATTCAATCACCAGTCATTACAACTTATGAACGAAACCTACACCTACATTCAATTCGATCTACTGTCCTCTACTGATGTCCAATAACCCTATGAATCAAAATACTCGGAAAATCCAACCAAAATCATCAAATTAACACAAAAAATCATAAAATTCCATCTGATATCAAGGATACCAACAGAAAACACATCCAAGCACCAATGTTCTCTGATTTTACTACCATGGACATCCGAATTTTGCAAAAATCACCAAAACAAATCGCAAAAACGGAATACACAATACTAACCTTCGAATTTCTCATATGGCAACCATTCCCTTCGTCGCCTAATCCGGACACCACATTCGATTCTTCCATGGCTAACCATAAAGCAGATTTTCGAGTTAGAAACTTGAAAAACAGAGCATGTTTCATTAAAAAAAAAGGTCGGCGTCGAGCTACACTTACGTTGACGACGACCGACCGGAGTTGACGACGACCGGCGAGAATTCGAGTCCACTTTTCTTCTTCGCCGTTGATGGTTCTTCGCCGTTGATGGGAGATGAAAGGGCAAGGAACAGTTGAATTTCTTTTGAAGTGCTTGCTACTGATTATTTTCTCTCTCCTCCCTAAATCTCGCGCGCGTAATGGAATTTCTAAGGGGTTTAGTATCTCACGTGATGTCCCCAAAAATTAATGAAAAATCTATAAAATACATCAACCCTTAGATTAGATTAGATTAAATCCAATGGTAGGGAACTGTCATGCTCACATGCTCATCATAAGGGCATGCTTACATGATCCATTCCCTATATATATATATATATATATATATATATATATATATATATATATATATATATATATATATATATATATATATAAAATAATTTTTTTCTAATAATCCCTATTTTCACCAATTGGACAATGGTGGACCGTACTTTCACTTTGTATTCTGGTGGTCCAAAAAAAATAAAATTGGATTGTAGTGGGATATTTTCAAGGGAATTATAGATTTTGTGTTGCATTTGATTCAAAACTTACTTTACAATGATTTTTAATTAATTTACAGCGTTTCTCCCAATTGTTTCATTTTTTTACTATTTTTTACGATTTTTTCACTTTTATTATTTTTAAAAAATCATAATAATTATTCGGAGTCTCAAAAAAATAATTTTAAAAAATATTTTAGAAACTACAATTCATTAACTTTCTAGGGGCAGGAACGAAAAAAACGAAAACAATATAGTGTAGGAATGAAAAAAATAAGAAGAATGTGGAGGTGGATTTGGTACCACTAGAATCCAATTTTATTTTTTTTTGACCACCAGAATACAAAGTGAAAGTACGGTCCACCATTATCCAATTGGTGAAAGTAGGGATTATTAGAATCCAATTATCCTATATATATATATATATATATATATATATATATATATATATATATATATATATATATATATATATATATACATATACATATACATATACATATACATATATATATATATATATATATATATATGTATGTATATATATATATATATCAACGTTAGTTCTCTGTCACATTTTCTGTATGTAACACATCACTTTAACATTAACTTATGTACACATGCGTGTGTGTGTGTGTATATATATATATATAAACGT
Source organism: Portulaca oleracea (assembly GCA_029582165.1). NCBI lineage: Eukaryota > Viridiplantae > Streptophyta > Magnoliopsida > Caryophyllales > Portulacaceae > Portulaca > Portulaca oleracea. The sequence goes on along the minus strand of CM055869.1, from coordinate 15,743,097 downwards.
TAAAGTGATATGCTAGAGACTATAGTAACGCAAAGGTGACAGAGGGAAGTCATAGAAAAAATACCCGCTTACTATTTGTCGCCCACCATTTTACTATTGTCGCCCACCATTTCATTATAATTTCCAATTACGTCCTTCACCCTCATAATCTCACTCTCCACCTTCTCTCTACTTTATCTCTCTAAAAAAACACTCTCAAACAACGACGACGAGGGACGCTACAACATCAACATCTTCCCAGGGATTATAATCGACGAGATTCTTGTAAGTTTTATGTGTTTATAATTGTTAAATTTGAGTTTGAAATTTGAAAAAAAAAAACCACGAAAAACTGTTTTTTCCGGAAAAACTGACGGTGCCGCATGAAGAATTCGGCAAACCTGCCGCGGTTTGCCGAGATCGGCGTGCGGCAAACCGGCCGCGGTTTGCCGAATTCTTTGTGCGGCAGATGCGGCGGCTGGGGAAATTTCGTCGTGCGACACCGATTTTATTTTTTTTTCCAGTTTATTAAATTTAATTGTAATTATTGTTATTATTATTAATATTAATGTTATTACTATTATTATAATTATTAAATGTAATTTTAATTAATTTGGTTTATTAAATTTAGTTTGTTATTATTGGTAATATTAATGTTGTTATTATTATTATTGTTATTATTATTAAATGTAATTTTAATTAATTTGGTTTATTAAATTAAATTTGTTATTATTAGTAATATTAATGTTGTTATTATTATTATTGTTATTATTATTAAATGTAATTTTAATTAATTTGGTTTATTAAATTAAATTTGTTATTATTAGTAATATTAATGTTGTTATTATTATTATTGTTAATATAACTATTATTATTGTTGTTAATGTATTTTATTAATTAGATATTTATGATAATATTAGCAATAATAATGTTTATAATTATAATGTTGTAGAAGATGAATATTTAATAATTGTAATTTTGTTGTCAATATTATATTTAAAGATGAATTCTTTTTGTTATTACGGTGATTGCTATTGTCATTATTTAATTTAATTGTAATTGTTATTATGTTAATTATCACCCTAAATGTTAATATTATTGTTATTATTTAATTTAGGGCACAATAGACTGTTAAAATTAAATTTGTAGTGTTAAAAATTGTAGTTTAGGGTTTAGGATGTAGTGATTTTTTATAAAATTTTGAGTTAGTGTAGACTTAAGTTAGTGTATGAATTTCACGTACGTATTTAGCGAGGCGATAATTTAAGGAAACCCTAATTTAAAATCTTTTAAATATAAAGCAACTAGGCGATAATATTTATTTTGTTATTATGCAGGTGATCTAAAATGGCAGGTAGGGGCAAGGGGTTTCTAGATAGGTCGAACCAACTTCCGTCTGGTTGGAGGAGGGGTGAAACTGGGACCCGCACCGACGTAATGTGACTGCGTCAGCACATCGACGTGCTGGCCGAGGTATTGGAGCACCTTTTGATGCGGTTGGCCAGCCGGATGGCACGGACAGTCAGACCATGCATGACTTCATTGAACATATTAACGAAAATGTTGATGACTATATCGAGACGGAGACAACGGGGGATGACGGTACAGAGCCTGAAGGCCCAGGGGCGATCCCTACTCCTTTAGTTCCTCCTCTTACTTCAGTCTACAGGCCAACAGGGTTCGAGCCGTTGAGAGATGCATCAGGGAGGTTTGCCCCATTTCGACATGGGGGAGAGGTCGGTGATGAGGTCAGCAAAGAAGCGAGCATAAGAGGAGCCGAGAAACGAGGAAGACCGGAAGATTCACGGTAATGTTCGGTGGACCACAATTGGGGACATTATACCGAGCTTTGGAGGTCACATCGCCGGGTAATATGGGATGGCCGGAGCGCCACGCCGCGTGCAGTTCTTGAGTGCGTGACTAAGAGGAATGCGTTGAGGGAGTTGAGGTCAATGAGGTCCAGGATGGATCCTGTATGCCAGAGTGCACTGCAAAATGTCCAACTGACCGCTTTGGTAGATTTAATGTATGAAAACATCGATATGACACTGATCTCGGCCTTCGTTGAGAGGTGGTAACCCGACACGAACACGTTTCACCTTCCCTTTGGTGAAATGACTATCATGTTGCATGATGTGGAACACATTTTGGGCCTTCCAGTTGATGGTGTGATGCCTGATTGTCTTCATCGGGCAGCGGTTAACGAGTTCGTGCAAGCTATTTTCATGAAGCCAATGCCAGATCTAAAGCAAATGGGCATTTATGACAAGGGTGCCATGACTGATGTCGATTTGAGGTCGGTTGCTGTTTCGCCCATGTATCCCTTGCCCCATAGGACACGGGCATGGTTGTTGAGCTTGTTGGGGAACATTATCCTCGTGGATAAATCGAGGGATAGAGTTCGTCCGCATTCGTGGCCTAGCACTGATATTGTCGATACTGATTACAAATCGCCTACCTGTATCGGCGATTAGGGATGGCGAGAAGAATGGGACAAACAAGATAGCCGGGTGTTTGACCCTTTGCGAGCTTGGATATATGAGTATTTTCCTCATTTAGGCCACACGGTGAGCAACCGGTTCGGGACCTCGAGCGGCGGTGGTTTCCGATCACGGTTAGATCAGAGCCATGCCTACGGTCGATGAGGGCCTCCCTGGATGCGTTGACGGCCGATAAGGTGTGCTGGTGCCCTTATAGAGGTACACCTTACAGGTCCTGCGAGAGGACGTTGTACATGGGCCCCATTCGTGCATATGACGTGACAGAGTTGTACATGCCTGATCGCGTTGTCCGTCAGATAGGCCATCGACAACATGTCCCCCCAGTGTTGCCCCGCCCTATGAAAACTGAACGACCGGCCAAGGGGCCGTACAAATTGGAGTTTGACGAGTCCTACGTCACCACTACTTGGGGGACATTTCCCTTTGGTAACAACAAATCGCCCTCGACGGGCTCTGCCACGCACAAGACGTGTGCCGTGGGAAGTGGATGATGCATATAACGATTGGTTCGTGGTACATTCACACAAATTTTTGATCAACAACACCTCCACCAGCCAATCCACAATCGATGAACCGCGGTCCTTCGAACAGGTACAAACCCCTAAGCATACTTTAACATTAGTTTTGCATATTTTACATAAGCTAACCAATGTTTTGTGTGAATGTTTTAATTTTCTTAATTTTTTCATAGTATGCATATATGTGGGCGGACATAGCGGAGACGATGATGCAGTAACCTAGTCCTCACGAACCGACGAGGCGAGTGAGTGAATACAGTTACTTAGCTATGTCTGATCTGTATTCTCAATGGTGCGCACAATTGCATATCCAGGTCCCCGCGTAGCAAGCCGATCAGGGAGAGGAGGATGAGGAGGAGTAGAATTAGTTGTTAATTTTTAATTTGTGTCGAACATTTTAATTTCTTGTTGTATTGTCTATCGTTTTGAGACTGATGTAAGTTTAAATTTGTGTGGTTGTATCGTAGACTTTATGTATTGCTGAGTATTTTAATTGCTGGTTTTAACGTTATGTATTTTAATTCAAATTATTCACCACCAAATACATAAAGCAAAAAAGACAACAATGTAACAAGCGCCATTGACCAAATACATATATATACATAGTTTAATACCTAAGACAAAGATCTAGTTTGAGCATCCCTAAGACCTTTCTATTGATCAATACGAGCCTTAAAAGGCTCATCCCAACCTTCAACAGTACGGTCTCTCGCTCGGTACAACCCAGTATGAACAGGTGGTAGAGGGCATTGATCGTGTAAATAAAGAAGAATGTAATGGCACTTTTGTGAATGCACTATTCGAATATTTTTCCTGGTCTCTTCATGCCAGGTCCTGCTCTCAAGGGTAACACTGATATACATGTCTCAGCTATCTGCTCAAATTCGCCAGCTGGTGTTGCAATGTTGATCCACATAATGTTCGACATTGTCGCTGCTGGAAATAAATCATCCGGAGTCGACATCCAAAATTCACGCCTGGCTGGTCCAACCATGTTACTATTTATCCGGTTCATTGATTTATTGTACTCTTCCCGACACCCAAAGTGTGCCGCCAAATACATGTCTTGACGTGCTAGCAATTCACTTTCCATTGTTGTCCGGACAGTTTGCCATTGTTGTTGGCCTCCATAACCTGCCTCGCCAATGCATCTAAACCCGCAGTTTCCATCCGGCGCAACGTCCGTCCAACCAACAATATATGGTAGAAAGAAATGTGGCACGTCGTCCTTGAACGGGAAAGGATCTGTACACATCCTAGAAATAACTGCACATCAAAAGATACATCAGTCTTAAAAATACCAGGCATATAGATTTTTTGACATATTATAAAAAATAAACCAAAATAAATAAGGAAAATGAAACCTATTTCACTCATCCCGACAGAAGAAGAACTGGATCCTTTTTTTCTCATTGAGTTCGTGGTAGTCTTGCTACCACGACCCGATCTTCGGCCGTACTCAAACCCACTAGGCTCGCGTCTGATGGATCTGGAAATCGCGGGTTTCCCTTTGCGTGGGGGGCTGATCTCTGGATCAGGAATATCGACACTCTCGGGATTCAACTTCTCGTGGAGGGTCTGGTTTACGTCCCGTATCACTGCTGGATCTTGCTCCCGAACCTGTTGAACGAGCAACTCAAACAACTTCAAGTCCTGAGACGATGGATCATCATTTGACCCTAGGGTGTCACCATCTCCAACTACTGTCAGTTGTCTCCAGAACGTGTCTATCGATGTGTACTGCAACTGCTCTCCATTATCGTACAGGTGCATCAAAGAACACGCATACGGAAGGTGGTGGGTTAACCACAACTTGTGATCGCACCTGTTTTCGCCTTTGGCTCTCCTCATCATCAACATGTCATTGAACTCCAGTGCAATTAAATCAATGGCATGATGAGAAACATGACCGTGCAAATGCTTGAGGAATCGAGATTCCCTATGATATCTGTGCGAACTCCTAGACTGCTCAAGCTCCCTCCGAATCTCGGTAAGTTGATTCTCCAAATGATGGTGAATCCTCACAAAGACACGGTCAAATGTGCCTCTCCTACTTCCGATATAATATTTCAGGGTAGAATGCTGACTCTCCACCCTGGAAGTCGCAGTGTTCCCAAAGTGAGGTACCATATCGGTGAAAGCATAAACAAATTTCTCCTTATACGGCATCCATGTATCATTCAGATAATTCACAACTTCTTTGTTCTTTCCAATCCACACGCTTTGGAGAGTCATCCACTTCATCTCAAACTCTTGAACGGTCTTTGCATAAACAATGGGGTTCCAGAAATGATGTTTGAAATGTAGCCCACAACCATTCTTCTTCCCCCCAGTAACTGCGTTGACCTTATTCTCCACATCGTTCCCAATATGCCATATCCACAAAAGGTGAGGCACACCTGGAAAGACATTGGCAATAGCTCCACTCAACCCATACTCTTTGTCCGTCACAAACACACCCGGCTTAAGATCGGGACCCAACAACTCATGCAACTTCCAAAGCAACCACTCATATGAATCCTTCCTCTCGTCCCGCATGAATGAGTAAGCAACCTGGAAGTTTTTGTTAGTTGGTGTCACGCCTACTAGCTCGCACAAGGGCCACTTCGCCTTGTTTGTCATATATGTCTCGATGAGAATTACATTTGGGTACATACGACCAACTTCAACGAGTACGTGGCATAAAAGAGCTGACGAAGATTGCCATCATCATCAAAGTTTGTATATGAGACGTACCCGCCAGCTTTCGCCAAGTGGAGAGTTTGTTGGGCAGTTGTCCTCCCATCCATACCCTCGGCGCACATCTTCGCCCGCTCGTTGTATATTTGTCGAACGTTTGAATTACAACCAGGGAACTTTATCTTCGGCGATATGCGTATCGTGGTGGCGTGCACCGTGTCGGTCATTTCACGCACATGTTGTTTCATCTCGTGGTTCAACAGGTGTCCGTGGCGATGTCCTTCCTCGTACACGATGAATTGATGATTGTGTATCCCCCTGTCTCCATCGCAAGCACGAACTCGCCATTCCGTTTCATTACGGGTCCACGCTACAATGGCAAATTTACAACCGCACGCCTTCGTCGACGTCGATCGACCCGTCGCTGCTGCATCAAGATCAGTAATTTTCCCGCGATATTTGCCATACCTAAAACACTTCAAGTAACACATTCGCGGTATCGGATCTTTTGCTTGTATGATGCCCTTACGAACCTAAACCCAATGACACAGCTATTAGGTTGACCATCAAGCACTGCTTCTATATTATCAAACACATCTTCTGTAACAAATAACGATGAATAATCAACACCGTCTCCGCCAAACTCTTCTAACTCAACCTGCAGAATAGTGTCACATTGATTAATAATAATATTAATAATCATAATATTTTTTCCGCCAAATTATACTAAATAATAACTTACAATAAAACTACTCACTTGGAATAACAGTGACAATAACAAGAACATTATTAAACATAATAACAATAATATTAATAACAATAATATTAACAATAACATGCATAAACCTAAACACTAAACCCTAAACATTATTAAAAATATTATTAATATTCATAATAATTAGCACTTCAAGTAACAATTACAATAAACACATTATATATTAATAATCATAATAATTAACACTTCAAAACATTATTAATAATAAAAATAAAAATAATAACAATAATATTAACAACAATAACAATAACAATCAACACATAACAATAATAATAACAATAATAATAATAATAATAATAATAATATTAACAACAATAACAATAACAATCAACACATAACAATAATAATAATAATAACAATAATATTTTTTCTTTGGTGAAAAAAAAAATAATATTAACAACAATAATAACACAATATTTAAGTTGAATAAAACTAACAAATATAAATAATTAATAATAATAATAACAATAATAATAATAATAATAACTACTATAAATTTAAATATAATAATTATTTTTAAAAAAAAATTCGATACGCGACCGGGTTGCGCCTGGCGACCGCGCAATACTGTAAGTGCGCCGCGCCGATCGCGGCAAGGCCGAGGCCGCGGCACGTGCCGCACCGACCTTGCCATACACTCGCGGCATTGCCGCGATCGACGTGCGGCACCTATCGCCGTATTGCCGCGATCGCCGTACGGCAACTAGCCGCGGTTTGCCGGCTGGGGCGTGCAGCACCGGCCAAAAATCTGGAATTTTTTCGGAAAACTAAATTTTTACCAAAACTTAATAAAAATAAAATTTACAAAGTAACCTCCTCCTCTTCAGATGATTTGTCACCTTCCTTTGACATTATAGATTCGATTTCAAAAATCAAAGACAATTATATAGAATTTGGAGATAAATTAGTTTAGGAGATTTAAGAGAATGAGGAAGAAGAGAGAGAGAGAGGAGAGAGAGAGGGAGGGGTATGAAATGGAAAATGGGAGGCTACAATAGTAAAACCCGCTTGCTTTTCATCGCCCACCTTTTTACTATTGTCGCCCACCTTTCGCATAATATTTCCAACCCACGCCCTTGAACCTCATAACTTCACTCTCCACTATCTCTCTAGTTTATCTCTCTAAAAAACGCTCTCAACCATCACCCACCACAAACCACCCTCATACCGGGATTCAATCTACGAATTTGAGGTATGTCTCGAATTTGTGTTTGATTTTATGGTTTTATGTTATGTAAATTTTAATTTTGAACGAAAAAACCAAAAAAAAAAAAAAATGTGACGGCATGAGCCGCATACGCACGCACGCGCCGTATGCTCATGCACTGCGTGCCGTCACATTTTTTTCGTTTTGTTTTATTTATTAATATTAATTGTTATTATTGTTATATTTATTAATATTGTTATTTTTATGTTTATTAATATTGTTATTGTTATTTTTATTAATATTGTTATTGATAATAATTGCTATTAATATTATTATTGTTAATAATTGTTATTAGATTATTGTTAAATAATAAATAAAAATTAAAAATTATATTTATTAAAGTTAATATTGTTATTATTAAATATGAAAATTATTACTATTGTTATTATGAATATTATAGTTAATTATGTGTTAATTTGATAATTATTAGTGATTAATTGTATTATTTTTTATTAATATTGTGTTATGAAAATTAATATTGTTAATATCAATATTAATGTTATGCATGTGTTAATATGACAATTAGTAGTGATTAAGCATGTGTTAATGTTAGTGATTAATTGGCTTAGAAAAAAATGGTAATTGTGATGTAGGGCTAAGTTTACGGGTGAGTGTATATTCCGATTAGTGTATATGTAGTTGTGTTAGAAGGATGTTGAGTTTGGATGATTTTGGTTGTTATTTGTAAGTAAGTTGGCGTATATAGTTGGTATGGGTAATTTATTCATAATCCAACTTAATTGTCGATTTATGTACTAATAACTCCAAATGATGACATAATAGTTATGTCACATCCATTTAATAACTTAGGTACTCAACCAGTTGATACGTAAGTGGATATATAGGTTATTTTGTGATGGTACGTTAGGATAATAATTATGTTAATGTATAGTTATTGTATGTTAGTTGTATACGTGAAAGAAAGAGGTTGAGTTTTGGGTCATATTAGTGTCGAAGGAGAGTGTGTGTTGTAACCTGATAATGTATGGTTGAGAAGGTTAACAATGCCCCGCATCAACTCTTGTTTATCTGTTTGGTCCCCAAAAAGTAGCCATCATCGTGATGAAATTGGCGAGGTTCGCAGTGGTGGGAGTTAGAGCGATCGATTCGGACAATGCAATGTTTCTATTGTGCACTGGTGGGTCAACAAGAAACATTACATTGTATCGAACTGATATGCTTCTAACTCCTGAGCAATCAGACCTCGCAATTTCATCACGACATGCTATTTTTCGGGAACCAAACAATTAAACGAGAAGTGCGATTGACGAAAGTCTTTTTCAACCATATATTAACAGTTAAACAACACACTCTCCTTGGACAATAACATGACCCTCTTGCCTCGTGACACGACTTAGGTAACCAACACACGCTAACCCATTTGCGCATATTCTTGCGACTTAAATGATTTTGGTTGTTATGTATGTCTTCATTTTGCAGGTGATCTAAAATGGTAGGGAAGGGCAAGGGCCGCGGGTTTCTGGACCGGGCGAATCAACTTGTGAGTGGTTGGAGGGGGGGTGAGTCTGGGGACCCCCACAGACGCAATGTGACTGCGTCAACTCGCCGTGCTGGACGTGGTACGGATGCAGGGGATGTAGCGGGGGGCCAGCCCGAGGACACGGGTAGTCAGGCCATGGATTTTGTTGACCATCTCAACCAGGCCATGGGTGAGTCTAGCGGCTCAACAACATCGGAGTCGGGGGACGATGAGACAGGGGAGCCCGAGATGCAGATGATCCCGACCTCCGTCGCCAATTTTTCGACCATCGGGCCAAAGTTACGTGCCATCGTTTCATGCCGATGAGGATGCATCCGCAAGTTTGCCCCAATTCGAAGGGTGGCAGGAAGCGATTCGCATCTGGTGACGCTGGTCCAAAGAGCGTATATCGTAAGAGGAAGCGAGCGCCGACAATTCTGGAAGATTGGTGGTAACGTTCGGGACCCGCAATTCTCATTGATACCGAGCTTTGGAGGTCACATTGCTCGGGTAATATGGGAGGGTCGCGAGCGTTCACCTCGTGTTGTCCTTGATTGCCTGACGAAGAAGAATGCGTTGAGGGAGTTGTGGTCAGTACACGCACAGTTGGAACCTGAATGCCAGGCTGCATTGGGAAGAATCCAAATAACCAACTTGCTGAGCCGATGTATGATCACATCGACTGACGTTGATCTCGGCGTTCGTTGAGGTGGCAACCCGACACAAACACATTTCACCTTCCCTTTGGTGAAATGACGATCATGTTGCATGATGTGCAACATATATTGGGTCTTGCGGTTGATGGCTTGATGCTCAAGGACTTCCTCGAAGTCGTTAACCAAGACGTCCGTGATTTTTGAAAAAGCAATGGCGAGAAGGTCGATAGCACTTATGACAAGGGTGGCATAGTGACTCCCATTTGAGGACGATCGGTTTAACGACCGCTTTTCCCATTCCCATAGGATACGGGCGTGGTTGTTGAGCATGCTCGGTAACACTAACATAGTGGACAAATCGAGGGATAGAATTAGGCCGCATCCGTGGCCTAGCACTGATGTTATCGTTGATCGCATTGCTTGGGGGACGGTGACCTTGGCGTTCCTTTACCGCCAGCTAGGGATGGCGAGCAGGGCCGGGACAGCCAAGATGGCCGGGTGTTTGACCCTGCTGCAGGCCTGGATCTACGAGTACTTTCCTGATTTTAGGCCACACGCGGAGCAGCCTGTTAATGGGCCTCGGGCGAGCAGGTGGTCCCCCATCCGCCAGCCAAGTTCGGGACAGCGCCTGCGACAGTTGAGGGCCTCGTTGGATGCGTTGACGCCGGATCGTGTGAGTTGGGCCCCGTACGGTCCTGCCCCGTACAAGTCATGCAGCAGGACGTTGTACAATGGAGGCATTCGTGCATACGACATCACTGAGCTGTACATGCCCGATCGTGTCGTTCGGCAGTTAGGGCACCTACAACATATCCCACGGCGATTATCAGTCCCAAATAGCGCTGAACGACCGGCGAAGGGCCCTTACAAACTGGAATTTGTGGAGGCTAACGTCAGCGCTGACTGGGCGGGGTTTCCAATCAACAACAAAATGTCAGTGCGTGATGTGCCCCGCACGAAACAGGTGCCGTGGGAGTCGGATGTCGCCTACAACGACTGGTATGCGGGCCATTCACACAAATTTTTGAACAACAATGCCTCCGCAAGCCAAGCAACAGTGGATGACCTTCCGACACACGAACAGGTACACTTAAACACTCATCATAATTAATTATTTTGTGTTTTATTTTTTGTTGTATTTTTTATTGATCTGGCCGATTTTTTTTTGTAATTTTTTTTTTATAAAAGTGGGCCTATACATGGGCTTCATTAGTTCAACGGGGGAGGCATCAGTTCCAAGCGGACGATGAGACAGCGACAATTAACCGTGCTTGGTACGATGAGATGGTCGATTTGCACGGGCGTTGGTGCCATCAGATGCACATTGAAGTCCCCCAGGAGGAAGACGATGATGATGAGGAGTAGATGGTGTTGTTTAATTTCATTGTTTTTATTGTACCCTAAACTATGTGTGGCTTTGTGTTGAACTAACTACCTGATTATGCGGTCAGTTTTCAAATTTGTGTTTTTATTGCTTTTTTATTGGGTATATGTATACAACGGTACAACTACAACAATCATTGGCGTTGAGCGGCCCTAATAGCCTGCCATCTATCAATACGAGCCTGAAAAGGCTCATCCCAACCCTCAACAGTTATGTCTCTAGCTGCTCGCCATCCAATATGAATCGGTAGAGAGGACAACATCCCGTAAATGTATAAGCATGAAGTGGTTATTGTATCGCACAATTCCACGAACTTTCGCAGTCCCGTAAGTCTAGGCCCTCCTCTTATGGGTAATATTGATATGCATAGTTCACAAATTGCTGCGATCGTGGACCAGAGGTGTTGACAAGAAGACCAACATCATATTCATCGTTGTCGCACTGGAAATAAGTCATTTGAGCCGACATCCAATGTTCGAACGGGCAGCCTACCAAGTGGCGTAAATCCGCGCGTGTGTCTCAAGGAAAATCTCCTTCGTTAGAAAACGCAGAAACATATGCATTTTCATTCGCGCAACTCGGTGCTCATTGAGACCCTAGCGATTGACCACTTTCCCGATCCCCGTAACCTGCCTCGGCCACGCATCTGAACCCACAGTTGCCATCAGCTTCCACATCCGTCCATCCAACGACGTATGGCAGAATGAAATGTGGCAAAGCGTCCTCGAACGGGAACGGTTCTTGACGCATCCGGTTGATACCTGCGAATCATATTAACTTAAGTTATAAACAACAATATATGGTCACTATTGCAAACCAAACAAGTACTATAAATATACGCAAACCTGTTGACCCCATCCCAACTGATGAAGAACTGGTTCCCTTTTTCCTTGACGAATTCGTCGTTGTCTTGCTACCCCGTCCCGATGATCGTCCGTACTCAAACGCACTGGATTGCGTCGCGTTGATTTTGATGTCTTCGCCCGCCGCCGGGGGCTTGTGCGGATCGTGAATATACTCACCGCCGGGATTCAACTTTCCATTGAGGACACTGCTCACGTGTCGCATAACCGCTGAGTCACTCTCCGAACACAGTTAGCCGTTCCTCAAAATGTTCTAAGTCTGTACCTGGTGGAATATCATTTGAGCATGCAGCTTCACAATCGCCAATCACTGACAGTTGTCTCCAAAACACATTTAGCCGTGTCGGAATTGGCTCTCAGTTAAGAAACTTCCATCATAGAACACGCGACGGGAGAAGGTGGGTCCTCGACACCGGTGATCGCATAAGTAGCATTCATTTTCATACCTCATCGCCAAAGATCTTATTGAGCTCATACGACATAAGGTCCAACGCATGATGAGATACTCTTCCGCAAATTCTTAAAGAAATGCGATCAACCTAATTCTCGTGCGTTCCTCGATCGCTCAAGCTCCCTCTTAATCTCCGTATGTTGATTCTCCAAGTGAAAGTGAATCTTCGCAAACACACGATCGAAGGTGCCTCTGGAACTGCCAATATAATACTTTAGTGACGAATGCTGGCTCTCAACTCTTGAAGTGGCTGTGTTCCCCATATGAGGTACGTTGTCGGTCCAAGCACAAACAAATTTTTCCTTATGACTCAGCCACGTTCCCGTAAGATAATCAATTATCGGTTTGTTTTGCCCGATCCACGCGTTAACAACCTCTTTCCACTTGACATTGAAATCTCCAACAGTCTTCGCATGTACAAGGCCGTTCCAGAAATGATGTCTGAAATGAAGCCCGAGTCCGAGCTTCTTGCCCCGAAGGACGTTCACTTTGTTCTCCACATCATTTGCAATATGCCACACGCACAAAAGATGATGCACATTTGGGTAAACCACGCGACATTTCAACAAAGCATCCTCGCTTGTCCGTCACAAACACGGATGGAATTAAATCGGTACCCAACAGTTCATACACTCTCACAATAGCCACTCATAAGATTCCATCTTCTCGTCCCGCATGAACGCAGTAAGCTATCCGAAGTTGCGGTTGGTGTCATGCCTACGAGCTCACATAAAGGCCACTTTGCCTTGTTTGTCTTGTACGTTGTGTCAATGAGAATGACATTTGGGTACGTACGTAACAACTTCAACGAGTAAGGATGGCATAAAAACACCTGACGAAGCTCGCCGTCGTCATCATAATCGACAAAAGAGACGTACCCGCCGAGTTTCGCCATGCGCAAGCATTGTCCCGCAGCCGTCCTACCATCCAATTCCTCAGTGCGCATCTTTGCCCGCTCATTGTAAACTTGCTTCACGTTTATCGCAGATGCGGGGAACCTAATCTTCAACGACGTTTGTATTGTCGCCGGTGTGCACCCTGTGTTGGTCATATCCCGGACATGTTCTTTCATTTCAGAGGTTAATGGATGTCCGTAACGATGCCCTTCCTCGTACACAATGAAGGCATGATTGTGCTTCTCCCGGTCACCGTCGCACACTCTAACTCGCCATTCCGTTTCGTTGCGAGTCCACGCAACAATGGCGAACTTACATTGGCACGCCTTCGTTGACGTCCTCCGACGAGCCGCATCATCTAGATCGTTCAATTTGCCACGATACTTTCCGTACCTCCAGCACTTCAAATAACACTTTAACGGACTATCGGCATCTTTTCTCTTGTACGAAGCCCGTACAAACCTAAAACCGATTGTCGCAGCTACTCCATTGGCCCAATCATTCAACGCTTCAATACTCTCGAACACATTTTGCGTTACAAAATGTGAGGAGTAATCAACGCCGTCCCCCCCAAAGTCCTCCAAAAATACCTACAAACAATAAAAACAATTATTATTATTAATATACTAATAATAACTGGTATACTAATTCGTAATAATAATGTTAGTAGCTTCAACATTAATAAATAACAAACAATTCTAATATTAGTTATCATAATAATAATATTATTAAAAAAAAGATTGTAACATAATTAACATAATAATAACAATTAACAACATTATTTACCATAATGATATTATTTTAAATAAATAAATAATACTTTTAACAACATTTACTAATATTGTTAATAATATCAACAACACTTATAAACAACTTGTTTTAATAATATTAATTAACATAATTTAGACATAATAATTATAATTAATTACATTAAATATTAATAAAAATTTTATTTAAATAACAATATTAACAATAAAAATTAGCATAATTAACATAATATAATAATAATAACAACACTTCTAAACATCTTATTTACGATAATATGTTTTAACAAAAATTACATAACAATTATAATTAACGACATTTATTACCTTAATAATATTAACATAAATAAATAAATAATATTTTTTACATAACAATAATATTAACATTTTATAAAAATTTTTAAAAAAAAATAAAACGAAAATTTTTCGGAAAAAGCATTGTTGTCAAGACGATCCGTGCAACGGCACACGCGCTCGCGATCCGCTCGGGCGCGGCAACCGTGCATTTCCGGAAAATTTTTCGTTTTATTTTTTTTTTAGAATTTAAATTTTACAAACTAACCTCTTGTTCTTCACTTGAATTGCCACCTTCTATTGACATTTTAGGTTGAATTTCTAAATTAAATCAAAATTTTAGAGCAAATTTTAGAGAGAGAAAGAGAGGAGAGAGAGAGAGAGAGAGTTTTAGAGAGAAGGTGACTTGAATTATATAAAGGGCAAAAACGTCTTTTGGGGGGGCGACATTAGTAAAAAGGGGGGCGATGAATAGCATTACCCGTGTAAAATGGGGGGATGCAAAAATCAAACCCCAAAAAATATTATTATAAATATTTTAAGAATAAGCTAAGAAATAAAATAAAATAAAATTTTATAAAGAAAACATAAAAAAAGTTAAGATTACTATATGAAATTCTAACGGTAAAAAAAATTTACAATTACATTATTTTTAAACAAAATTTTATTTTTTAGCGAATTTCCAGTTGAAACTTAAATATTTTATTTATTAATTTAAATAAATGAAAGCAAATAATATTTTTTCTATTATAATTGATGGTAGTGACATTTTTTTATTTTTTGGAAAAGTTGGATGGCATTTTTGACATTTTTGGAATTTTGAGTGGCATTTTTTATTAAAAAAATCTTCTAACCGGTTCATAACCTGTTATAGCAGGTTTCAGTAACAATTTTGATTATTTTAGAAAGTTGAGTAACAATAATGACAGTTTCTAAAAATTAGTGATATTTTTTATTATTTTGGAAAGTTTAATTTGGAAAGTTTAGTGGCATTTTTATCAAAGCACTCGAATGAGGGAATTTAATAGGCAAAAAGATAAAATTCAAAGAGAGGAGTGAATAGAAAAAGTGTGAAAGAAAGAGGGGGGACTTTATTTGATTTTATTTTTGTAAGGAGAAGGATGAGATACACTTTTCCCGACTTTGAAGCTTAGTCTGATTATTAATTTCGTCAAAAAAATGAAATTTAAAAAAACAATGTCCTAATTTGATTCCAACTCAGCACCTTTTTTTGGGATTTGACTGACATATGAGGTAGTTGGTATGAGTGGTAGACATTTGGATTTAACTATATTGGTTTGATTCTTTTGATCTTAAATATGGATTAACTCATCTGAGTTGAAAATTGATGTGAAAGAAGTATTCATTGGAGGCACCACTAATGAAGAATGCACCGAACAAATGTGTTTAGAGCAAGGTTGTTAAAATCGGGATCCTAACTCGAAACTATGGGGAAGTTAGGATTGGAATTTAGCCCATGTAGGATCATGGATCGTCTGTAAATAGTAGTAATCGTATTGACGATTTTGGACCATAAAATCGTAGGATCGTAAATCAGGATCGAGATTTTAATAACTATGGTTTAGAGCTTTTTCTGGAAGAACTTGTTACTGTTAATTTTCTAAGAATGCATAATTCAGTTGTTGAAGCTTTAATGAAAAGTATTTGGAAAGATATTACATGGAATGAGGATTGCTAGAACTATAACTGAAGAATGATTGAGAATACGTAAGTTTTGGATTTATCAAGGTTATTAAAAAAATGAATCAAACGAAATTTTTTTTGGGCATTGTTATATGTCGCCCACCCTTTTACTATTGTCGTCCCCCAAATAACATTTTTTACCCTTCTGTTTCCCTTTCCTCTCCCTCATCATCTCAAATTCTCTCAACCTCAAATCTCTCAATAATCACTAAAATTATGTAAATTGAACCTAAATTGTCAATGGAAGGTGATAGATCATTTGAAGAAGAAGATGTTAGTTTGTAAATTTTAATTTTTGAAAAATTTGGTGGAAACAATGAAAAATTCCGGTAAAAATAATCGGCAGACGGCTGCCGCCGCCGTTGTCGCACGACGATTGCGGCCTAGCCGCCAGCGGCGCCGCACATGGCATTCAAAATTTTACGGAAAATTTTACTGAGAAATTCAAAATTTCATAAAAGATAATTTCTATTGAGTTTATCCCTTGGAAGCGGTTTTTAATGCGGGTGATAAAGGGGAGACAATCGCCTTCCACCATCAATGTTCTGAACCCATTCTCCCATGCTAGCTGGAGCCCAAAGAGACAGGCGTCTGCTTCTTCCATCTCCACTGTTGAGAAACTCGTAGACTGTTTAGACCTTGCAACCACAATGTGACCTTCAGTGTCCCTGATCACCGCCCCCATCCACGACCCCATTCCAGTGTTTAATTGTTTAACGCACAAAATTTTAGAATTGAGGGCTAGGAGGATTCTCAGCAACCATCATTCCAAAATTTATAATATAAAGATTTAAAATCAATTTTTCAAAAAAAAAAACTCCAAATAACACGTCAATAGAAACAGAAGTACAATAGTTTGGTAGGATAGGATTAACTGTAATTGTAACAGTGTAACTGTAACTGTTAAACGGTAATTGGGAGGAGGAGCAAGAGTAGAAAGTGAGAAAACTGTAGCCGGTAAAAGTTGAAGGCAAAAGAGGCCCAAATTTGAGTCGATTCGTCGTCCATTACCCAGTTATATATTCACGACGATATTCTTCTAGGGCTTCCAGTATGCCGTAAATGGCAGCATTCTCCTCATCGCTTGAAATTTGAGCCAATCAGAGGAGCCAAATTGCTCGTTTGTTCGTAAATCTAACCCTATTCTTCTCGGGATTGCTGTTAGATTCACGCTTAAACCCGTAATTTGCCTTCTCTTCCATCATTCCTCTCTGTTCTTCCATTCCATCTATCGGTGGATAAATCTGGTTTCAAATTATTTTATTGGCCTTTTGAATCTTCG
This sequence comes from Portulaca oleracea, assembly GCA_029582165.1. Taxonomy (NCBI): domain Eukaryota; kingdom Viridiplantae; phylum Streptophyta; class Magnoliopsida; order Caryophyllales; family Portulacaceae; genus Portulaca; species Portulaca oleracea. The sequence continues at coordinate 15,725,664 of CM055869.1, read as the reverse complement.
ATTAATTGAAGGTATTCGGAGACCAGCAATCGAGTTCTTGTCTTCGTTAAAAATGTTAGCTTCTATTTGGTTTCAGTTGATTGCTGTTGGAAAATTAGCAATAATCACAGCAGGAAAGATCTTACTTGAAAAATACGAGAGAAAGGACACTGTGGTGTGGTAAACCCACTGTCCTGAAAGTGATTTCGCCTGAGCACCGATGCAAACTCTCCAATGGCGGCCACTCCCCAGGATTACACGGTCTGGCTAATTTTGTACATTCTCCATTAACCAGTTGGAGTAAACGAGTAATTGCCCAAACAGTTTGAAGAGAAGTAGAGAAAGATAGAATGAAAACACATAGAGATTTTTTCTGTATGTAAACAAGAGAAGAAGAGCAGCATTTAAATAGAGGGGAGATGAAAACAAGAAGGCAGCTTTGAAACTAGCAATCTGGAAGACTGCTCAATCAAGCATTGAGACCCCAACAATCAGTCTCAAGCTCCAATGCCCTCGTAAACACGCGCAGTAAATAAGTCTGTCAAAAACCAGACTGAAAAAATAAGAGTTGTTTAAAATGTGACCAAACCCACCCGAGCCCGGCCCGACCGACCGGACGGACGGCGGCGGCGCGCGCGCGTGTGGACCATCAAGTCCACCCTTGTCTCAAATAGTTCAAATAGCTTTGGAGAGCTCTACTATTTAAAGTAGAGCAACTCTCACTTTTCTACCAATGTGGGACAACAACTTGTTCCCAACAAAATAAACTTTAAACTTTGAGACTTAAATCCTACAATCCCCCACAAGGTTCAAAGTTTTCCAAACAGAGAAGAAAAAGAAATTTGGGCAATAAAAAAGAGATCACTGCATAAGAGTTAATATCTTGCGATTTGAATTAACACTTAGTAGCATCAAGCTAAGATAAACATCCTATCTAGTGAGCAAAGTCTGGAACTTGATAGGGAGTTGTAAATCTGTCACTTGAGTACACAATAACCTCACACTCGTTTTGTACTCCGCGATTGACGCCTTATACTAGCCATACGTCCAGCCTGGTTCTCATGGATGCTTTAGGAGATGGACCCACCAATCTCCAAAGGAAGCGGCTACACTTCCACATCTCACGTAGGTGAGTTCATCAAGTGTGTACTACCTCACACCTCCAATTTAATGGATATGAACTCATTAAGAGCTAAAGCTCAACCTCAATCAAAAGGTAGTAAGCACCGCGTACACACCATAGGGAGAGAAACTGAATGGTGCTCCTGAATTATTGGTGACTTCGTTAGTACCCCTGGAACTTGCCTTTTACAGCTAAGTGGGGATCAATCACCATAATTCATATAATGGGTCTCAATCCCATCCCCTTCGATGTGTCCATGATCATTTTTCTACAAAGGCCTTTTGTTAACGGATCCGCAAGATTTTTCTCGGACTTCACATAGTCCAGTGATATCACTCCAGTTTCCAGAAGCTCCTTGACAACCTTATGTCTTATGCGAATATGCCTTCTCTTCCCATTGAAGGCTTTATTCCGAGCCACTGCTATGGCTGCTTGGTTGTCACAATGTAAAGCAATAGATGGAGCTGGCTTCCCCCACAGTGGAATGCCTGCCAATAGATTTCTGAGCCAATCGGCCTCACGACCTGCCAATTCAAGAGCAATAAACTCAGATTCCATAGTAGACATGGCAGTACAGGATTGCTTAGAGGATTTCCAGGATATAGCACAACCAGCTAATGTAAACACATATCCACTAGTTAAGTTAATTTCATCATTATCAGATACCCAGTTCGCATCAGTATATCCCTCTAGTACAGCAGGTGTTTTACTGAATTGTAAACATAAATCCATGGTACCTCTCAAATATCTAAGCAATCTTTTCAAAGCATTCCAATGATCATTATTAGGATTGTGGGTATACCTGCTAAGTTCAACTGACATATGCAATATCGTGTCTAGTATAGTTCATGAGAAACATAACGCTACCAATAACCTTAGCATATTCAGATTGACACAGGATCTCCTTTATGCTTCTTCAAATGAGTGCTAGCATCATAAGGAGTTCTTACAGGTTCCACATCAAAAGAGTTAAACTTTCTAAGAATCTTTTCGATATAGTGAGACTGATTCAAAGACATTCCTTCAGGAGTTCTCTTAATCTTAACTCCTAAAATCACATCAGCCTCACCCATATCTTTCATTTCAAATTTAGAACTCAAGAAAGTTTTCACCTCATTTATAACTTCCATGTTTGTGCCAAAAATAAGCATGTCATCCACGTATAAGCATATAATAACACATCCATTGGAATCATGCTTAGAATAAACACATGCATCAGCTTCATTTGCAATAAATCCAAAAGCAGTGATAGTGCTGTCAAACTTCTCATACCATTGTTTGGGAGCCTGTTTTAACCCATACAGAGATTTAACAAGCCTGCATACCTTGTTTTCTTGTCCAGGCACAATCAACCCTTCAGGTTGCTCCATGTATATCTCTTCATCTAAGTCCCCATTCAGAAAAGCAGTTTTCACATCCATTTGATGCACATATAAGTCATGAATAGAAGCAATAGCAAGCAAGGCTTTAATAGTGGCAATTTTAGTAACAGGAGAGTAAGTATCGAAATAGTCAATCTCCTTTCTCTGATTGTACCCTTTTACCACAAGTGGAGCTTTGTATTTATCAATTGATCCATCGACTTTCAACTTCCTTTTAAACACCTATTTACACCCTAGTGGTTTACAACCTCTAGGAAGGTCAGTCAGAATCCATGTTCTATTACTCAGAATGGACTCAAGTTCACTGCTGATGACTTCTTTCCAGAAGACAGAATAAATGGATTTCATTGCTTCGTCATATGTTTTGGGGTCTTCCTCAATGATATACACAGAAATAATTTCATCACATAAGAAGTCATGCTCGGTCAAGAAAGAGGTAATAAAGTCAGGTCCAAAGGAAAGTTCCTTTCTGGGTCTTTTACTCCTTCTAGGTTCAGCCTCATGCTCAACAGGTGGAGATGCAGTACAGGTAGGAGAAACAGATTGAACATGTTGTGCACATTTCAATGGAAAAATGTGCTCAAAGAATTCAGCATCTCTTGCTTCTATAATATTACCATGCATGTAAGAGCCATTCGCACCTTTAGTAATAAATCTATAAGCAGCACTTTGATAGGCATATCCAATGAATACAGCATCAACAGTTTTTGGCCCTATCTTGTTTCTTTTGAAATCAGGTAACCCAACTTTAGCAAGACACCCCCACACTTTCAAGAATCTCAGGTTGGGTGGGTAACCCTTCCAGAGTTCATAAGGAGTCTTATCTAACTTCTTATGAGGCACACGGTTAAGCACATGACAAGCAGAAAGAATAGCTTCCCCCCACATATTATCAGGCATACCAGAACTAATCAACATGGCATTCATCATATTCTTTAAGGACCTGTTCTTTCTTTCAGCTATGCCGTTTTGCTGGGGTTCATAAGGAGCAGTTCGTTCATGGACTATCCCATTTTCCTCACAGAACTTTTTAAGTGAGGTGGAGTCATACTCTCCTCCTCTATCACTCCTTAATCTCTTAATCTTTCTATTGAGCTGATTTTCAACTTCAGCTTTATACTTTAAGAACATCTCTTCTGCCTCATCCTTAGAGTTTAGGAGGTAAACCATAGTGAATCTAGAGTAGTCATCCACAAAAGTAATGTAGTATCTTTTGCCACCTCTAGACATATGATTCTTGAAGTCCCCTAAGTCACTATGAACTAGCTCAAGAAGCTCAGATTGTCTGTCTATTGATTTATGAGGTTTGCTATGAAACTTAGCCTCAACACACACTTCACATTTAGAGAACTTATTATTAATCAGATTAGGAATTAAGGCCAGGTGCTTTAGCCTTTTAATGGAGGCAACATTCACATGTCCTAATCTAGCATGCCATAAATCAAGAGACTCAACAATATAAGCAGAAGAAGTTCCAGCATTTTCATTCACTTTCACACATACAGCATCTAGAATCACAAGTCCAGTATGGTTACAAAAGCCCTTCCCCACAAACTCCCCCTTTTTGGTAAGGATAATGCGATTTCCTTCAAGGGTCAGTTTGAGACCAGCCCTAAGAAGCAAATTTCCAGAAATGAGGTTTCTACGCATTTCAGGTACACATAGCACATCAGTGAGAGATAAAACTTTGCCAGAAGTTAGTTTTAAAGAGATCTTCCCTTTCCCTTGAATGGAGGCAGTAGCGGCATTTCCCATGTAAACGGTTTCGCCATCCACTTTCTCAAATGTTTGGAAGAGGCTTCTGTCTGTGCATATGTGTTTGGTGGCTCCAGTGTCGACCACCCACTCGACGTTGTTATCAGCAAGGTTCACTTCCGAGACCATGGCAATGATAGTCTCAAGTGTCTCAGCGAGGTTGGCTTGATTCTTTTTGTTTTTGCTTCTACAGTCCTTGGCCTTGTGTCCCGGTTTGCCGCACTCGTGACATTTCCCTTGAAATTTATACTTTTTGCCCGAAGACTTGAAGTTGCTTGCTTGAGGACTCTTCCCTTTATTCTTGAACTGTCATTATAAGATTTTGATTCAACGATTAGCACGTAAGAGTTAGAATAAATTTGTAGCCCTTGTCCTTGATACGGTTTTCTTCCTCAATTTTCAAGTGCCCAACCAAGTCTTCTAGGGTCGATCGGTTTCCTTGTGCATTAATCGGTTTGGTACTCTTTCCAGAGGAAGGCAACTTTTCAATCGAACAATAGCAAGGGTAACATCACGATTTTCAATCCTTGAAGCAATTGCGAACACGAGTTTTCATACTCATGAATCTGATCTATAATAGGCTTATCATCACCAACTTGAAAATTTAACCATCTACTCACAGCATATCTCTTAGACCCCGCATCATCATTCCCATATTTCTTTTTGAGCGCAGACCAAATCTCATAAGCAGAATCAAACTTCATGTAAATATCAAGCAAAGCATTATTCATGTAATGAAGCAACATTCCTTTACAAGTTCGATCATCTCTAGCATACTTGTCATCATAATCGGACACAACTTGAGCATCAGTAGCAGGAGGTAATTTCTTTTTCTCGTCTAGGGTATGGGCAACATCAATTTGTTCAAGATAAAACTTAATCCTAACAGACTAACGCTTGTAATTCTTTCCATCCAAGGGTTCCAATTTAGACATGTCAGGAACAGTAAACTTGTTGGTTGCCATGACTAAAGCCATAATCACTTTCAGATTGTTGGAAAATTAGCAATAATCACAGCAGGAAAGATCTTACTTAAAAAATACGAGAGAAAGGACATCGTGGCGTGGTAAACCCACTGTCCTGAAAGTGATTTCGCCTGAGCACCGATGCAAACTCTCCAATGGCCACTCCCGGTGATTACAGTGCAGCTAATTTTGTACATTCTCCATTAACCAGTTGGAGTAAACGAGTAATTGCCCAAACAGTTTGAAGAGAAGTAGAGAAAGAGAGAATGAAAACACAGAGAGATTTTTTCTGTATGTAAACAAGAGAAGAAGAGCAGCATTTAAGGCAGCTTTGAAACTAGCAATCTGGAAGACTGCTCAATCAAGCATTGAGACCCCAACAATCAGTCTCAAGCTCCAATGCCCTCGTAAACACGCGCAGTAAATAAGTCTGTCAAAAACCAGACTGAAAAAATAAGAGCTGTTTAAAATGTGACCAAACCCACCCGAGCCCGGCCCGACCGACCGGACGGACGGCGGCGGCGCGCGCGCGCGTGTGGACCACCAAGTCCACCCTTGTCTCAAATAGTTCAAATAGCTTTGGAGAGCTCTACTATTTAAAGTAGAGCAACTCTCACTTTTCTACCAATGTGGGACAACAACTTGTTCCCAACAAAACAAACTTTAAACTTTGAGACTTAAATCCTACAATTGCATGTACTGAGATTGACAGAATATTGATGTCTGATGAATGTTTTCTACAACTTTATGGTCAATTTTAACTTAGAATTTTATCAATTCTTGTGTTTGGTATGTATGCTGGCTTTTATTCGAGCCTCACTACATGAATGATTGATTGTATGGGAATGTCTGGAGCCTGGGTGAACTGATGAATTGCGATTGATTTGTGTAGTATAACATGATTTTTTGTTCTTTTTATTGGGTTCAAATTTGGATGAAGTTGGTAGTGGCAAAATGAAGATTTCAGTGTCATACATCTCTACAAAAAAAAACTCAACTAATTTGTTCTTGATTTGAAATCCTAGTTTACCCTAAGCAATCCAAGATTTATGCAGACAATAGGTGCATGTTATACGTGATCGATCTTTATCCACCAGATTTATGGAGATTTCTTACCCTAGGATTTGTATTTTCAATGCAATGAAGTGGGAACAAAGAATAGCAAAGAAGCTTTGGACCGATCTAAGGGTTTAGGTTCAATTTCTATTGCAAACTCAAACATGTGCAAGACTTGAGTACACTTGATTTCATTTGTCATATCGAAGATCCGCTCAACTTTCAAACTTTCTTGCACCATTTTTGCCAACAGGCCCTTTATTGATGTCTTCTAGAACGGAAGTACACCGAATACAAAGACTGGGCACTCTGTATTGGGCCATAGTTGAATTGCATTTTAGTGATATGATGATGCAAGTCCAGGAGGCGATAGTTTAGAAAGACCCTAAGTCCCCTATTATAAGCTCCTTTGATATCTGAAAATTCTTATGCCCAAGTTTTAAGACTACAAAAGCATGATTAGATCTTCAGCTATCAGCTTAAGTTTTTAGATGAGATGTTTCTAAATGTTGTTAGTTATGACTAGATTGAGTGAGAGATATTAGGTCCAACGAAGGCCTATATTATGCATTAGGAATTAGAATGGGAGTGTTTGGCATTCAGTTGTTGGCTGTTGGCTTTTTTCGCTGGTTATTTTGTCAGTTGTTTGACTCTTGGATGTTTTGTTAGCTGTTTTTATTGGTTGTTTGTGTTAGCTGTTTGTGTAAAAAGTGTTTGGTAGAGTTAACTGTTTGTAGTATAGTTTTTTTGTTTAATTTTCAATTATACCCTTAGCTTTATCTTCAGTATTTTTTTAACATTATGATTTTTAATTCACTTTTAGTTTTTTTTTTCCTCCATATTTCTAGTATTTTTTTAAAGGTAATTTTTTCCATTGTATTTTTGTGTTCAACAAATAATCACTAAAATTTGTATTTGTATTAATAGGCTAATAACTAAATTGTTCATTGATTGCCAAACTTTCTTGAGTAAGACTAAAATTTTTATCCCAAAATTACTTTTAAAATTTTTATTAATTGCGAAGATGTTTTTTATTTGTACATCTTGGATACCAACATGATATTCTACACTATAAATAGCCCAAAATAATTTGGATGGTAATTTTGGTGGAAGATGGAAGAAAAATTAAAAGAAACAACCTTAAATAATTTGGATCTCAATTTTGTAATTGTTATGAAGTGTGTGGTCAACATGATAATTTACATTCCAAAAAGCCAAAAACCATTTACAAAAGCTACTCTTTGTAGCTTTTCAAAATGGCTTTTCGGGAGTAAAAAGTCACTTCTAACCGCCAACCCACCAAACACTTCAAATTGGCTTTATGAATGGTCAAACATCCAAATGCCTCCCAGAAAGCCATTTCTCCAAAAAGTTATCCAAAAAGTCAAGCACCAAACACCCCAATGTCATGGTAACTTGAGTGAATGACATGCACTTGGCCAATTCTAGTGTCTAATTTGATACTCCTTCAATTCCTTAATATCTGTCACTTTGATCAATTTTCTATTTTCCACAATATCTGTCACTTTACAATTCTAATGCAACATTAATGACAATAGTTTCAAATTTACATCTTACTTTTATAATTCCCAATACAATTATATAACTAAAATAAAAACTTAATTAACTCTTGTTTTACAATTTCCAATACAATTATCATTTTCAATACTCCCTCTATTCTTTTTTATCTGTCATTTACGGTTTTCAGTGCCAATTTTTAATCAATAATTTCTAATATAAAACTTTCATAGAAAAATATAATATTATATTTTTTTAATAGTATTTTTTGTTACGAATCTAATGATATCAAGTTTGTATGATGAATCATTATACAAATTAAGATATTGACGGTCAAAGTTTTTGCCACAATTCCCTAGGCGACAGATAAAACAAAACGGAGGTAATACTATTTTTTTAAAATCTTCCCAAAACTCCAAAGTGACAATTATTAAGGAATGGAGGGAGTATTGAGGAAGAGGGGTGAACGGTCTATTTGGTTATTAGAGGGGGAGGGGAGGGGAGGGGAGGGGAGGGTAATAGAGGGGAGCGAAGGGGAGGGGAGAGGAAGGAAGGGAAGATGATCTATTTCTATCTTGTTTGGATTATAGGTGGAGGTGAGTGATGTGTAAGAAGGGTTAATTGTTGTGTTTGGATTAGAAACGGGAGGGAAGGAGAGGGAATGGGAGAAAAATGAAGTAGTTATTATATTAATAAAAATTTTTTTTTAATGTATAATGAGTTCCCCTCCCCTCCGTTAACCCTCATATTGGGGGTTAATCAAAAGGGGGTTAATGGGGGGGAAAGGAGGTAAATGGTTCCCCTCCTCTCACCTGAAGCACGTACTCCAAATATTTACAAGTGAACAATCATTGTAATAGGAGTGAACAATCTAATATCTGTTGTGAACAATCTAATATATGTGGGTGAACAATTAGAGTTATTGATTGTTATAGTTCTTACATTATCCTAGAGAGAAAATGGAGAGAGAGAGAGGGGGGGGGGGGAGAGAGGGGGAGGGAGAGGAGGGGTTTTTGAATCACAACTATGGAGGAGAAGACAATTCACGTTGTACGTGGATAATCTACCACCCAATATTGACAAATATGGTCTGAGCGGAATTTTTCAGAAGGCTGGAAAAGTCCAAAGCACGCATATTCCTTTCAGGAAGAGCAAACTTACAGGGAGGAGATACGACTTTGTTCAATTCTGGAATGGAAGGGATGCTGACAAAGGGGTGTCTATCCTAGATAAAGCAAGAATAAGAGGATTTGTAGTTTCAGTCACAAGGGCATATCGGGAATATCATGTGTGGTTATTATTAATTATTATGATTAGTATTAATATTATTATTATTATTATTGTTATTATGTGATTATTATTATTATTATATGATTGTTATTATTAAGTGATTATTATCACGATTATGTGATTATTATTATTATAAAGTTATTATTAATAATATTATTATTATTTTTGTTATTATTATTGTTAGTATTGTATTATTAGGTGAGCATTACCGTGATATGTCAGTGTTTGTATTATATAACCATCTGTATCGTGTATTTTATTATTTTACTATTAGTAGTTATTATTATGGTTAATGTGGTATTAGTGTTAGGCGTAATTAGTTAGTACTAGAGTCCTATTGGGATTAGAATTTGTTGGGCCTAAGTATGGTGCAATTAGAAGATTAGGGAGTGAATTTGGGTGAGATTAGAGTTAGATTAGTAGAGAGTTAGGGTTAAGTCTTGAAAAAACACAAAACAAAACACACGCACACCCCCTTGTTTCGTTTCCCCTCTTCTCTCTCCCGATTCTCTTCAAATCCCCGCTGCCGTGGGTTTCCAGTCGCCGAGAACGTGACCGGAGAACCGCCCAGCGCTACCACCGGCCCTCCCTCTCTCCTTCTTCCTCTCTCTTCTGTTTCCCCAACGCTGCTAAGTTCTGCCCTCTTCCTCTATTCGGTTCTTGCTGCCACCGCACCGTCGCTGTCGTGTCATCGCCGTCGCCGCCAGTACCGACTATCGAGACCACCGCTGTCGACTCCCAGACGCTGGTCGACCGCCGTGTGATTGTCGCCGCCTGTCGGAGTTGCTGTCGCTGCCCAGAACGAGGTGTGGTGCTCCTGTTGTGTATCGAACGCTGATCACCACCGTGCCCTCCGCCGACCCTCCGACGTCCGACAACCACCGTCTGCTCTCGTCGCCGCCGCCGCTGACCGTCGCCTGTGACTGCCGCCGCCCAGATCGTCGGTGCTCTTCCCGTACGTAAAAACCTTTTTTTTCTTTTAGTTTTGTATGCTACTGTGTTGGTTCGTGATTCTTGTTTTATTATTCTTCTTATATGTACGTAAATATGTTTAAGGTAATTGTTCTTGATTATTGTTTTATTATTCTTCCTAACGTGCATGAATATGTTTTAGGTAATTAGGATGGATGTTATTTTGTTGTAAGTTTAATAAGTTTGGTGGTAGTTTGATGATTTGAGTACTATTATATGATTAATGTAATATATTGTTTGTAAATCATGTTAGGGTCTTGTTAGTATTATTCAATGCATGAATTAGGGTTAGTTTAATTTGTTAAATTTAAATTCGTTGTTTATAATTGAGTAATGATACCCATGATAGTTTAAATAAGGTTGATTATAGTTTTCAAAGGTATTTTATGTTTATGTGTTCTTTATAATTTATTCACATGTTCTTTAAGATCTTTTTTGATTCTTGATTAAGAAATTCGTACTTTATAATTATTCACGTTGTAATTAAAAGGTCTTGAAGTAGTATGTTTTAGATTTCATGTGTCGGATAATGTTGTTAATGTTTCATGTGTTATATTTTGGTATTAGTGATAGGGAATTTGATGTTTGGACTTTAGATGGTTTAAACTAATTACCTTGGACCCTAGCTACTGTTTTAGTCCCAAATTAGAACCCCGGGATCCAATGGTGAAAGTTAGAACCGAATTTATAATTTTAAATAAGAACCGGGATCGGGACAGTTTCGTTAGTGTCTAAATATCGGGTCACCACGGTTAGTGTAGTTGTCTTTTGATCGAACCCTTTGGACTGAAGCTTTCCTTAGATGTTAGCTTTAATAGGAATTTTACGGACCCGACTTTGGAATTTTATAATTCGAGTTATACCCCAATTACCAGACCTAGGTCAGATCTGGATAGTTGGGAAGATGACGGTTTTTGAGGACCTTAAAGCGTGTGTTGGGTCTCGAGTTCAACTTAAGAGTTTTAGTAGACATCCCGAGGTTTCCGAAAAGTCCAAAACCAGACCCATAGGATGTCGGGAAGTCAAGTTACGACCCTTTTTATGTGGATGCTGTAATCTGTTTTGTTAATGTTTGTTATTAATAAAAGTGTTGTTGTGTGAAAGTGATGTTTTGAGCTGGTTATGTGATTATTTGGAATGTATTAAATGTTTTAAAGTGTAAATTCATGATTGATAGGAACCTATAGTGTTCCTAGGGGAGGGTTAGGTAGAAGGAAGTGAGCTCAAATGTGTTCGTTTTTGCTATGAAGTGAAGCTAACCAGGTAATGTCCATGCTCTAATCCCCACTGGGATGCTCTTTCAATGTGTTTTAATGTTTTCTAATCTGTTTTGAGAATTGCATCCCGAAAGGGGACTTTTGTGGAAATGTGACCATCTGTTTTGGATAATTGTTTGTATTTGTTATACTTTGATTTATGAGTTGAGAAATTGTGATGGTCTTTTATAAGTAGTTTTGATACTAGTTTTGATAACCTGGGTTGGGTTTAACTTGAGAGTTGTGAGCTGAGTTTGAATAATATACTAATAACTCAAGTGAAACATTAAGCGGATTTGTTCTCTGATGCCTTTGGTAGGCGGTTACATTTATGCCTTTGGTAGGCGGTTACTTTGATGCCTTTGGTAGGCGGTTACTTTGATGCCTTTGGTAGGCGGTTACTTTGATGCCTTTGGTAGGCGATTATTGATGCCTTTGGTAGGCGATTATCTTTGATGCCTTTGGTAGGCGAATGTTTTGATGTCTTTGGTAGGCGATGTTACTTTATGGGATTTGATATCCCGCCCGCATAATAAAATGAATGGGTTGGGTTGAGGAAAACAGTTGTATGGGTTAAACGGTTTATTAAAAGGTTTGACTTGTTTCCCCTTCCTCAAATGAATTGAAATGAACTTAACCTGTTTTTAACGTTAGGGGTAGACATTATTAAGATTTCCCCCTATTTTTGAAATGTTTTGTTTTCAGGTGAAGATCTATATGTTGGGGACGGGAATTAGAAGTGAGGACGACATGTTTAGGAATCGTTAGATATGTTGCTTTTCTTTTCTGAGAAACTTGAAGTTAGTTTTGAGGTTTGTTCTAAGTATGAGCTGTTAGTTGGTTTTGTCGTTGACAGACAGTTGTAGTTTTCCTTCTCGCCTTGTATTCCTTTGGGGATGCGGCAGTGACGCCCAATAAGAGTTTGAGTCTTCCGCTAAATTTTGTCTGTTAACGTTAGTTTGACTTTGACTTTTCGATAATTGAATTTCCGGGGCGTTACACTCACATTCGAGACTGAGGAGCAAATGGAGGCAACACTAGCAGACCCACAGGAACTTCATCAATGGTTCTCTGAATACAAGAAATGGTCCATATATAATTACGCAGATTCCAGAAGGATATGGGTCGAGGTTCTTGGGGTGCCTCCACATGCATGGACGTGGGACACCTTTGAGGAAGTGGTGAAGCCTTGGGGGAGAATAGTGTGCTTGGAGAATAATATACAAAGGACAGAAAGTTTTGAAGTGATGAGAGTATTAATTATTACTGACATTTTCAGCAAGATCGAAGGGGAGATAATCCTCAATGTGGAGAACGTTGCTTTCCGGGTCTTCGTTCATGAAGCAGGAGCTATGTATCATGTGATTCCAAGAGTCCAAAATGAGCCAGGCAACTCCAATGGTGAAGGGGTACAAGATGGAGAATCCAGTGATTCAGAAGCAAACAGCAACTATAGCCATACAAGGGGATTAGACAGAAGTGGAGGAGGTGCATCCAAGATAGACCATCAAGAAGGCTCCAATCATGTGAATGGAGAGGAAGCACAAGAGTCACTGGGAAATCAAAATTCAAAATCAAATGAAGAAGAAAATGCTTGTGAACAAAACGGAGAAGAAGAATTAATTAGGGGGGAAATTAGGAGCAGAAGTCGAGAAGACAGAAGTAGAAATGACAGCTTGAATTCACCGCATGAAACGTCTGACCGCGGTGTAAATGACGGGGAAATAATGGCACATGGACAAGGCAATAAAGGGGACAACATAGAAAGTCTCACCATCTTTGAGAATCAACATAATGAGGCAGTTAAACGCAACAACATGAGAGTGGAGAATAGCGATGAAGTGTCTCAGCCACCTGGATTCGAAAGGTTAAATGCAACAGAAGAGGAAAAAGTACCAGAAACTGAATCTGAAGGAGTCGAGGAAACAAGCTAAGGGACAGAAAGCATATTCAATAGCTCTTTGGAGTCAAGGGGGACAGAAGAAAGTGCCCAGGAAGCTGTTGACTTTGGAACTATCTTAGGAGTAAAATTCCTAGGTAGTGTAGCAGATACGGTGGATGCACTAGCAGAAGATATCAGAGTGGAGAGAGCAAAGAGCAAAAATAAGAAGAACAAGAAGAAGAAAAAGAGCATCCAATGAAAACAACATGGAAAATAAGGGGTTTTCGAAGGATGATGAAGACAAAAGGGGTTCAGAAATTAATAATTTTGGAAAGACTAGACTGCTTTGGTTTGTTAGAAACCAAGCATTCTAAGTTTTGATGAATGGGGTGTGAGATTAGAAGAAGTGACATAAAAAGGAAGAGGAGGGTGCAGGAAAAGCAATGTAATCTGAGGATTGGCAGTTTTTGAGGGTGGTTGTAAGTGGTGAGGAAAATGAAGATAAGTAGTAAGTAGAGTTGGTGGTTCTTTATTGATAGTGTCATGCATTGTTTGGACAGAAAATGAAAAGGAGAGAAAAGACAAGCCAAACATTAGTCATTGCATGATGTAATGCTATGCCTGTGAATTAATGGAGGCAAAAGAAAAAAGAGGCTTTTGGGAAGGAGAGAAGTACAACCTTTAGTGAAAGAAAGAAAAGGAGACATGGATGTTTTGAGGAAGAAGTTCTGTTTTCTATGGAGGGGAGGAGGTGGGTTGACTGGATTTACGTAGAAGAGGCTGTGATATTGCTACTGATGTTATTGTTCTAGAGCAACATGTATTTTCAGATTGTGATGACCTTTGATGTGGAGGCTTGTTTAGGTCATTTTTTTTTTAGAACCTCACAAGGATTTCAGGGTTTGGTACTGGACTTTTTTCCATTGTATGGGTCTGTACTTTCAGTGCTCATTAGCACCTTTTCTCTCAATTAATAAAATGGGACTAAACTAAACCTGCTAATTATAAAAAAAAAATGTGGGTGAACAATTATATCATCCGGAGCACGTGCTCCGGGTGCACCTAATAAATTACACTCTCCTCCCCTCCTTTTTATTTTTCTAAATAAAAGTAGAGAATGTTATTTAATATCCTTCCCCTCCTTTCCCCTCACTTCCCCTCCCATAACCCCAATCTAAACATAATCGAAGTTTCTAGACAGAGGAAGGAACCCAAAAAAAAAAAAGCTTTAGCCCTTTACGTGGTGTTTGATCAATTGGTTGTCACATGAATCACTTGAGATGCATATCCATAGTAGCTAACTAGCTATAGGCCATGTTTTTTGGTTAGATTTTCAGGTTTGGATGGATAAGTTAGGATAAATTGGGATAAATTATGATGCTTTTTCGGAGAATTGTGTTTTTAGGGTGGATGTTTTTCGGGGAATTGTATTAGATTTGGATATATTTGAATAAAATTGGGAGAATTATATCCAATATAACCAAAGAACATGCCATAGTGGCTACTATTGGCTACCAATTGTACATCGTTGAATAATCTAGGCCAGAAGTGGACTTAGGCCCTGTTCTTTTCTGCGGTTGGCAAACTGCGGTGCCACAGCCTACCGCAGTTTGCCACAACCCACCACAAAATACCATTCTACCACAATTTAATTACCACAACCCACCACAAATTACTTTTTGTAATTTATTATATACTAGTTTTGATATACACGCTAAGAGTGTATGTGTTTCTAAAACAACATCCTTAATATCAGTCCAACCCCGGGTAAAGATGAATATTGGTTAGCTCTTGCGATTAACATTATCTTTGTTGCAATTTTTTACCAAAATTATATTAAAAAAATGAGGCAATCTTGTGAATGAAAGGAAGATTGCCTACATCTGGATCCCCTTAAACCCTGCATCAACGGGATTATATTGAGGATCGTTTGTTGTTGTCATTGTTGTACATAAATTTAAAAAAAAAAAGACAAATGTTAATCCTTTGTTGAAACTGGAATGTTTTATGTAAAAAAAATGGTTGATACTATTGATTTTGCTTAAAAATAAAAATACTATATAATAGTTCGACTGTGTCTCATGATGCATGCTGGCGAGTCGTTCGGTGCAGTTAAAGTTAAATTCTTTTCAGTTATTTCTCAAAATAAGTTAATAAGTTTAAGATAAATTTGCAAAACCACTTTTCAAATGAATTCAAATAAGATCGAAAAGCTAAGTTCAAGTTAGTTCAGTATAATAATTAGCTTAAAATAAGTTCATATTAGTTCAACTTGTAATAAGTTCACTAATTAAAGAAAGATAAGCAGGCAAATAAGAAATTATACAACAATTAGTGTGTTGACTTATGACATAAAAATATACTAATTAGTCGCGGAATTGGAGGGGAAAGTAGGTAGAGGTTGATACTGTAGGTATAATGTAGTAATAATTTTTTGTTTTTAATGAAATTGAATCTTTTCTAAAGAAATAGAGATGATTAAAGTTAATATTACACTTTGCACAAAATATCAAAAAAAAAATAATTTAAGATAACAACATAGAACCTTAAAGAAATGAAAAAAATAATAATAATATAATGTAAATTAGGGAAAATAGAAACCCAAAAAAACAAAATGAAGCAAATGACGGTTCTAATATGAAAGAGGGAAATAGAGAATATATATTTAAAAACTTATTAACCAAACATATGGTGGTCTACTGATATAGAAATTGGAGGGTTTCTTTTTGTATTAGAGGTTCAAATCTTGATGGTAACAATTTCTTTGATAATTATTTTGGTGCAAATAAAAAATATTGTAACTACTATTATATCCTTATAATTTATCAAGAGCAAGGGGGTAAAAGGGGCAAAGTGAAATTTGCGTACCATAAACCTCTTTGGCTTTATATATTACAGTACATAGATAGATATACAAAAAACCCCCCACAATTATACCACAACCCGCCACAATTTCACCACATCATACCGCGCCATACCGCATAAAAGAACATAGCCTTATTAACATTCCTGAATCTTCGATACCAAAAGTTTGTTGGGGGGTTTAGTCATGTGAGGGATTTAGACACTAATTACTGATTCATCCAAATGAATATGGCCACTAATAATTCTGCACTCCATGCAACTTTCACTAAGGAGTGGGAGAAAGAGAAACAAATTACAAACTGTTTCTAAATTCCAACCAAGGCCCGATTCTTTGGTTATATTGGATATAACTCTCCCAACTTATCTACTAATTTAACCAAATCTAACACAATTCTCCAAAAAAGTATCCACTCTAAAAACACAATTCCCCAAAAAAATCATAGTTTATCATAATTTATCCCAACTTATCTTAACTTATCCATTCAAACCTGAAAATAACATATAAAAAAGGATTATTGACGCTAATATACTGAACTATTGGGGTATTTGACAATAATATACCGAACTTTTACCTTGGACAATAATATACCGAATTTTGGGGGTGTTGGACAATATTGCACCCCGAACTTTTCTGGCGATGGTTGACTCGGTGGATATCATACGTGGCAGGCGGAGGTGCTGAGTTGGCAAAAAAATTTAATTTTTTTGACAGATCAGATTAGCTAATATACTGAACTAGTGGGGTATTGGACAATAATATACAGTAAAATTTCATATTAATTATCTTTTTTGAAAATTATACAGTAAAATTTGAAGTTTTGACTATGAATTTCTCAATATATACAATAACTTATTATATAAAATACTATAATAGATTCAAAACAAAAATATTATCCTAAAAATATAATATTACAATTATTAATAAAATATTATATGAAAAATTATAAAAATGACATATTGAGAATAGAGATGATCAACAAAGTGAGAATCAATCCTCCACGTATTATGATGTGCAGTAGTTTTCCAAATATTGACTAGCATGCATGATGCATCAATGTATGGTACATGGGATAACCACGTGTTATCTTCCACATACACACAAATGGTAGCATCTTAGGAGACATGAAAAGTAAATGGCAATTCAGTCAAGTCGGTCATCCTAGAGACCTAGACCTTAACCGTTGCTTTTTAGTAACTAACTTCTTCGTAGTCCAACTGTTTTATGCTTCATTCATGCCTCAATTCTTCCCGTTGTATGCGCAATTCAGCAGTTTCTAATGTAGGAGTTTATAGGACGTTTCTTCTGGGAGGAAATTTCAAGAATCACCGACCTCCTGTATGTTTGGATGATGAAATTAATCAAGAATCACGGACCTCCTATATGATTGGATAATGAGATTAAGTTTTGTACGTATGATGAGGTTGTTATCCTACTTTTAACATTACAGTTTGAAATTTCAATGAATAACAAGTATATGAGTCGTGGACCTGTCGGCTTATCCAAATATTTGACTTTCAAACCTAGTACTTATGTAAATGCAAATCACTAATTTCTTATGAATATCTAATTTGAAATTAATTACATGTTTATATTAATCTTTAAGGTTATGTTTTTTATGCGGTAGGTTGTACGGTCCCACATCGCAACGCACTCTTTAATTTTTCATCACGTTTCTCCACACTACAATCATTACCAATATATCTTTTCATTTTTTTTCCTTCTCACTTTTCTCCTTTACTTTTCACATTCTCTCTCTTAACCTACCCCATTTACCGCAACTCACCACACTTTTTCAAATTCATCACACTATTACCATTACCATACCGCAATCAATCGTATAAAAGAACGAGGTCTAATCAATAAAACATAGTCACCCAGATTATATGGAATATATAAATTATGGTAATCATTTAACTTGAATAGAGTTAAATGATTTGGATGTCAGAAAACTCTTAATTTTTATTAGTTTTGTCACTGAATTTTAAAATTGTCAAATATATAATTTAATTTTTAAAATTTTTCAATATATTTCACTTACTTTCTAAATTTTTCAAAAATGTCATATAGAACAACATGTCAATATTATTAAGTCTTGTGACAGTTCTAACAAATTTTAAAAGTTAAGTGATACATTTGACAAATTTCAGAAATTAAGTGACATATTTGACAAATTCAAAACTTTATCCACAAAAATTAAAAATTAATGACTCCTAGATCAGTTAACTCATATGTACTACTACCTCCGTCCCTAAATAATTGTCCATTAGACTAAACTTTGATCATTGATTACTCATAAATTATAATGAGTTACAATATAAAATTAATATCATTGTAATTTTTAGTACAATATCTTTCTAATGGCAATAATTTCACATTGCAACTCATTGCAATCTGCGAATAATCAACGGTCAAAGTTTAGTCTAATGGACAATTATTTAGGGACTGAGGTAGAGAGCTGGCAAAAACCGACTCGACCCTAACCCAACCCGAGACCGACCCGGTTTTTCAAACCTAAAATGTAACAAACTTTGGATATGGGGCATATCGAACTCGACCCAACCCGACTCATCCCGTCCGAATTTATAGGTCTCAGGTAGTACTATAATAGAACCCAAAAGAAGATACCTAGTTATGTGGATAGCATGAATTCCTACCTACTAATCTGTGTCAATGACTTGGGAATTTTTTTTCTCGATAAGTGACGGGCCTATCTATTTCCATGACTTTGCTTGGAAATTTTAATTGGTGCTTGTGTCAATTATTTTGACTTAAGGTTTGGATGGATTGAATTTGATTGGATAAGTTATAATGTTCTTTTGGGGAATTATATTTTTAGAGATGATATTTTTTTGGGGAATTGTGTAAGGTTTGGAATGACTTGGCTTGGATTGGATTGGATTGGATTGGATTGGACAATCCAAAGAAGCCTCTGTTCTTTTATGCGCGCGGTAGGTTGTGGTGCGGTACCACACCACACCGCACTCTTTAATTTTCCATCACACTTCACTACACCACACTACAATCATTACTAATGTACTATTTCATATTTCTCCTCTATATTTCATATTCTCTTTCTTAATTTACCCCACTTAGGCTATCCAAAATGGCATTCTCCAAAATGGAGAACATCAAGTATATAAATAGTAGATTTAGTATTATTTTAATAAATAGTGGAGGATGTGTATTGTTAATAGTGAAAAATGAGTTGAAGAATGTGATGATGAATGAGTAATATATCATTATTAAAAAAGTACAAGAAAAAAAGCTAAAACAAAACAAATCTTATTTAATATTTTTCTTTCTCCTAGTTCTTCCTATCTCTCCCCTCCCTACCCCTTTTTCTCTCTCCGGTCATTCCAAGAACCTCTAAACATACTTGTTATGATTCTTTTTTTTAATTTTTCCTTTTTATTTACATTCTCTCCATTCCTACCTCAAAAAATATGTCATTACTGGTAGTCGTACCACAACTTTCACCACAACTCCATACACTTTTTCAAATTCCACCGCACATCACTATTACCACATCGCAACCAACCGTATAAAAGAACGTGGCCTAATATGTTATCATAAGTAATTTGAACCTCTCTAAATTATAAGCCATTTAATTAAACTTTTACTACTAACTCCATTCCATATTATTTATGTTCTTCGAAAATTGTGCAATCAAATTTAAAAACTTAATCATAAATTTTTCAATATATACAATAATTTGTTGAATAAAGTTACTACTATTAGATTTATAAAGAAAAATATTATCCTAAAATTATAATATTGCAGTTATTAACAAAAAATATTATATAAAAAATTATCATAGGGTAATATTGAGAACTGTGATAGTACAAAAAAAGACAAATAATATGGAAAGAAGGGAGTACTCGACTAGTAGACCAAGTCAAACATTAATGAGATATTAAGTTCGATTACTACATACTCTATTTAATATTAATTGTCGTCTTTAAAAGTTTTGCAGTCAAATTTTAAAAATTTTGATCATAAATTTCTCAATATATACAATGATTTACATTTATTATATAAAATTACTATTATTAGATTTTTAACGAAAAATGTTATCCTAAAAATATAATATTGTAATTATTAATAAAATATATATGAATAAATTAACAATTAAAGAGTGATATTGGAGACCGTAATAGTTAATTAAATGACAATTAATATGAAATGAATTTGATAATTTTTTGAAGGATTTTTGGTAGTCAATAATACCAACTTTGGGGGTATTAGAAACTAATAATACAAACTATTTTCTTGGACACTAGCAGTACCAACTATCGACATATTTCTCTCCAATAGTACACTTTCGAGTTGGTATGGTTTTAACTCATTGGAGAGATGGCGTGGCTTCATAATGTATTACGTGGAATGCGGAGCTTGGGTAGAAAATGTTGACGTGAACACTAACATGCCTTCCATGTCACACATTATGGAGCCACATCATCTTTTCGATGAGTTAAAACTATAACAACTCGGCGGTGTACTATTGGAGGAAAATAGGTTGATAGTTTGTATTATTAGTATCTAATACCCAAAAAATTGGTATTATTAACGTCCACAAAACTTTTTTTGAAAAAGCACAATCTAGAATATCTCTTTTTATTATTTTGGGATAGTTAATTAAGTAAATCCTAAATAAATGAATTTATACCCATACTGGGAGTATAACATAAGTCATAACATACACTAACATTCCTCAGTTGTCTTTGGAATGAAAGCACGTATCACCACATTACAATCACTACTCTCTAGCTCTTCACATTTTGTCCATCCTTTTTTTTTTAAAAAAAAAAAACAAAGATTGGTGTATAATTTATTTATTTTAGTACGGTTTCCTCCTGAAGCCTTCCATAAATACAAACCAGCTAATTTGGATAGGATAACAATAATCAAGGAAATTAAATGCATAATTATGTGCTAACCATTTTTGCCTCCCTTCTCGAAGATTCAAACAACTACCACAACGACCTTGTTTTCTCCCTTTGTTCATGCTTCCCATCTTTGAAAGATCCCCCCAACGTCTATATAAACCCACTTCGTTCAAGCTCTAATTACTCAAATCCCACTGATTCCCAGCTTCTGACTTCCAACTCTCTGTTTCTCCCCTGTTTTTTCCTTCTGCAAATGGCTCCACCAAACGACCCTGTCCTTCCCAGTTTCGAAATTCTCAAACCCAAAACATCGGACAAGTTATTTAAATTGTCCGATGATGGGAAATTGATGGTAAACGGACTGTCTTTGCTGTCCGAAATCCCAACCAATGTCACTTTTACTGAATACTCATCTCTCTGTAAACCCTCTGACTCTGATGCTCCTCTTTCCCTGATTCGCTACGTTGAATCCAACTCCTACAAGGGAGGCTTCTTGGGTTTCAATGTAGAGGACCCTTCTAATAGGATTATGAACTCTTTGGGAAAGTTCACTGATAGAAATTTTCTAAGTATATTCAGGTTCAAAACTTGGTGGTCTACTCAATGGGTGGGAACTAATGGATCTGATTTACAAATGGAGACCCAATGGGTCCTCCTGGATGTCCCTGAGTTAGCCTCATATGCCCTAATCATGCCCTTGATTGAGGGTTCTTTTAGGTCAGCCCTTCACCCTGGGGAAAATGGGCATGTCATGATATGTGCCGAAAGCGGCTCTACCCAAGTAAAATCATCATCTTTCAAAGCCATAGCTTCCATGTCTCTGACAACCCTTACAACATAATGAAAGATGCTTACAGTGCAGTTAGGGTTCATCTCAACACATTTAGGCTCCTAGAGGAGAAACCAACCCCTTCTATTATGGATAGGTTTGGTTGGTGCACTTGGGATGCCCTCTACTTGAGTGTTGACCCGACCGGGGTGTGGCATGGGGTGAGTGACTTTGCCAAGGGTGGGGTGCCCTTAAAGTTCCTCATCATAGACGACGGTTGGCAAAGCATCAACCTTGATGGGGATGAACCTCATCAGGACTCCAAGAACCTTGTCATTGGTGGGGAGCAAATGACTGCGAGGCTTCATCGCCTTGATGAGGGCGAAAAGTTTAGGAAATACAAGGCTGGATCTTTGCTCTCCCCCACTAACGATTCGACTTCCTACGACCCAATGAGGCCTAAGAGGCTGATTGAGAAGGGGGTTGAGATTAGGGATGCCGAGAGGGAAAGAAGGAAGGCGATTGAGTCAGGAGTCCCCGTTGAGGAACTTCGACCCCTTGACATGAAAATAGAGAAGTTGAAGCAAGAAATGAAGGAGATGTTTGGAGATGATGAAGAAGAAAATGGAAGCATAAGTGATGAAGGTGTGGAGTGTGGTATGAAGGCACTGACTAAAGATTTTAGGGTTAAGTTTAAGGAACTTGAGGATATTTTGGTGTGGCAAGCTCTTTGTGGTGCATGGGGAGGAGTTAGACCAGGAACAACCCAGCTGAAGTCTAAGATAATCCCATGCAAACTCTCCCCTGGACTAGCTGGTACCATGGAGGATGCTGCAGTGGATAAGATTGTTGAAGGGGGGATTGGACTCGTTCACCCCGATCAAGCCTTTGAGTTTTATGATTCTATGCACTCCCACCTTGCTAGCTCCGGGATCACAGGAGTTAAGGTCGATGTCATCCATGTAAGATTTTATATCGGATTCTCTCAAGTTCTCACTATTTTTTTTCAAGTATTTGTGCTAGATTGATGATGATTGATGACTAATTAAGTTTATGTATGAAATGTGTTAAGACACTTGAGTATGTGTCCGAGGAGTATGGTGGTCGGGTTGAGCTTCCAAAGCGTTACTATGATGGACTTACGAAATCCCTAATGAAGAACTTCAATGGCACCAACCTACTCTCGAGCATGGAGCAATGCAACGACTTCTTTTTCCTTGGGACCAAACAGATTTCAATGGGTAGAGTAGGTAAGAACTATCATGGATTTCGTTGATTAATCTTCTTATTGCAATGATCATTTTGATAGTGATTTAAACTAATACTAGTAATGGACTTTTTGTGATTGATTAGCTGATGATTTCTGGGCTAAAGACCCATATGGTGATCCTGAGGGAGCATATTGGCTTCAAGGTATATGACCCATTGTTCCTACAACAGTATGTGGATGGGTCAGATTATTCATCCTGACTGGGACATGTTCCAGAGTGATCATGTATGTGCTGACTTCCATGCCGGGGCCCGAGCCATCTGTGGTGGGCCCATCTATGTCAGTGACTCGCTCGGGTGCCATAACTTTGACCTTCTCAAGAAGTTGGTGAACCCTGATGGGACCATCCCCAAGTGCCAACACTTTGCCCTCCCTACTAGGGATGTGATCTTCACAAGCCCTCTTTTCGACCAGAAAACTATCCTCAAGATTTTCAACTTCAATAAGGTAAGCTTTACGTTTCTAGTCTTTTTTGTACGTCTTATGTAACAACTAACTTGTATATTTTTATATTATAAGAAGGCTGAGTACATATGACGGCTTAATTTATACTGAAAACCGTAAGTTAACCTTTTTGGTTTGCATTGGATTGTAGTATGGAGGGGTGATTGGGGCATTCAATTGTCAAGGCGCGGGGTGGGACCGAAAAGAGAGGAGGTTCAAGGGCTACAAACATTGCTACAAGACAATGGAAGGGTTAGTCCATGTAAGTGACATAGAATGGGACCAAAAAGTGGAAGCAATGGAGATGGGTAATGCTGAAGAATATGCTGTCTATCTCAACAAAGCAAACACACTTGTTTTGATGAGTAGTTCTTCTGACCCCATAAAAGTTATGCTAAACCCATCTTCCTTTGAGCTCTATAGCTTTGTCCCAATCAAGAAAATGGAAGGGAATGTCAAGTTTGCCCCTATTGGGTTGACAAACATGTACAACAGTGGAGGGGCAATCCAGGAATTGGAGTACAAGGAAGAGGGTGTTGTTAGGATGAAGATCAAGGGTGGAGGGTCTTTCTTAGCTTACTCAAGTGAGGCTCCAAACAAGTGTGTTGTGAATGGGAATGAAGTTGAGTTCAAGTGGGAAGAAAACAAGGTGGAATTTGATGTGCCTTGGGTTGAGGAGAATTGTGGGGTTTCTCAAGTGATTGTTCAATTTTCAAGTTAAATAATTAGCAATTGTCTTCCTTAATTTCGATCCTTAGTAATAAGAATTTAGTAATGAAAAGTTTTGATCTCTTAATGTCTAAATAAAGTTTTGGGGTTTTTTAGGTTAGTAATTTCGTACATGATGTAATTTCATTGAAATTTTATATTCTAATGAATGGAGGGGAAAAAGGATGTCTATAGATATGGCAATGATCTTTTAAACTATTATTGGGCAAAAGCGATATTCTCCCTCGAAATTATTACATTACATGCACCAAAGTTCTTAGTATTAACCCCCTTCCCCACCAAAATTAAGGCTGACAATCGTCCAATTAATATTAACTTGTAATTCGTAAGAAAAATATTGCACAATATTAGAAACTTGAAAAGAAAAAAATATTAACAGAGACAAGTATTCAAACATGAATAATAACAAAGACAAGTATTTTGGTAATGATTTGAAAAAGTGTGGTGAAGTGTGGTGGGAGTTGTGGTAAGTTGGGTCGGTGAGGAAAGAGAATGTAAAAAATAGATGAGAAAAGTGAGGAAAGAGAAAAGTAAAAAAATATTTTGGGAATGATTTGTGATAAAGTGTGGTGGAATGTTGAGTAGTGCGGTTTGATGCGGTACCACACCGCGCGCTACCATATACAGGGCCTAACAGAGACAAGTATTCGAAAATGTATAAGTAAGGCGATGTCCTTTTATACGGTTAGTTGCGGTGTGGTAATGGTGCGGTAGAATTTGAAAAAATGTAGTGAGTTGTGGTGAACTGCAGTGAAAATTATGGTAAGTGAGGTAGATGAAGAGAGAGAACGTGAAAAATATAGAAAAGTGAAGAGATATATTGGTATAATGATTGTGGTGTGGAGTGGTGAAATGTGGTAAAAATTAAAGAGTTACGGTACGGTATGGTACCGCACCACAATCTACTACATAAAAAAAATGGAGCCTAATTATATATGGTTTTAACATATAATGTCCTCCCTCCATTTTTTTTAATTGGGGAAGTTTGTTAAGATCAAGGATCTAAATAAATATAAAATAGTTAATTGAAAAGTTATTTAAATATATAATCAAAGTCAATTTTAGGTTTTATTAAACAGATTGAATAGGCATGAATACCCCTTGTTGCTGGCAGAACCATCAGGCTTCAGAAATCCAACACACTGCTCTACTTCTTTCTTCTTATTTCTTAAATTACATACATGGAAACTGAAACAAATGCTCCATAATCTTGGTTCCAAAATGGGGTGAACAAAATCTCTTAATAATCAAAACCATTATTTCCACCCCATTTTATTTCATCCCGAGTTCATTTTCCCGAGGGTGTCAAGTGAATCAAGCGAAACAGAGTTGGCTCAATGTTCATGCTTCAACAGCACAGAATGTCGCACTAAGGAATCAGATAGCATTCAGACTGACTTCAGGGCCTTCAATCTTGTCACAGAAACGCCATAAACCCATGGATTGGGAGGAGAAGAAATGCAAAGGTTGAGCTTGATCTCCATGGACGGTCAACTAAGTGTAAAAGCTGGATTTTCCGGATAAAATAAGAACCCCACAGGAAGGATCAACAAGAGGGCTGCCATTGCAGTGTTTCCCCTGCAGACATTGGGACTATTTCTCCACCTGCATACTTTATACTCGCTGGCACTTTCCATGGTTGTTTTGTCAACTTGATCTTTGAGGTATTTCTTGGAAGACCATAGAAATCAGGTCCATTGAAGCTCGTAAATGCCTCTAACTTGTCTAGGGCACCGGCCTAGTTGCCAAAAAAAAACCAACAGAACAACTGTCAACAGATCCTGCTCAGTGACAGAATAGATGCATCTAATCCACAGATGAATTACTAGTAAAACAGTGGGACTTTATTGGATGTTTGCAACATTATTCTAGAAACTAAGGCAAGTTACTTGTCACAACCCACATTCAGAAGTCAAATGAAAGTATGTTCATCACCGAAAACATTCAAAAATCTGCCAGTAAATCAGTAATTCCACCCAGATTTTCTCCAAATAAACCCGGAAACAAGGCATTACCAAAGCATACAAACAATCCCCTCCGCCCAACAAAAAAAAAAAAAAGGAAGAAAGAAAGAAAGAAAGAATGTGAGTATCCAAAAAAAGTTTACCTCTTCAAAAACTTTGGCATAAAGAGATAGGGCAACAGGAGCATTAAATATTCCAGCACATCCACAAGAGCACTCTTTCCGCCCCCTCTCATGGGGAGCACTATCTGTCCCAAGAAAATACTTCTTACTCCCACTGGTCACTGCTGAAGCAATTGCTTGCCCTGCACCAAATCGCAGTTCAAAATACTGTTAAAAAAAACACACACACACACACACAATTGAGATGCTTCCAAAAGATATCATAAAACCATTTGGAACATAATTACTTACGATGGACCTCTCTTTTAAGTACTGGAAGACAGTAGTTATGTGGTTGTAACCCTCCTTGGAAAATAGCATTCCTATTGAGGACAAGATGTTGTGGCGTCACGGTTGCTGCAATGTTGCCTGAGCAATTTGAAGCGGGAGATCAATGAATTAGTCAAAGTGTAGTGATGAGCAAACAAACTTAATGGAAAAGATGTAATACAACAGTAAGTGGCAGACATTTTTTCAGTGAAAAGAGAAACTCACCTTCATCACAAGATTCAATAAACCTGACAGCATCTGCAGTAGTGATGTGCTCCATCACAACTTTAAGTTGTGGTAGCTTCTCAATTAGAGGCCTTAAAACAGTCTCAATAAATACTCTCTCACGATCAAATATGTCTACAGCAGGATCTGTGACCTCTCCATGGACCTATTAAAACATAGAAAGATTGACCTTATATTGCTTGGTGTCACTCTCCAAAAGAGGAAAGGAACGTAAACTATCACACATGGAGCTGGCACATTGCCGCATTTAACAGTTTAAGTGCATAAATTTCTCCAAAGGGTGGGACTCTGGGAGAGGAAAGCTAAAGCACTTTAGACATGTTTCCAATGGACAACACTTAAACAAAAATATCGCTGCTATCCACAAAAATATGAACACAAGCCTCAAGAGTAAAAAGAAAAGATTAGGTCCATCAGTTCACAGTTGGCTAGAAATAGGATTGAGTCAACTGGTAAAGGGCAACTGCACACAAACAAAACTATGTCGTTGGTACCAAAGGGATGAAAGGAGCTGGAATATTACTTAATGCATCGCATTACCAGAAGAGGCATATTATTCTCAGCCATCTCTTGAAGTACAGGGAGACATTTTCCAAAAAGATCAGTAACACCATCTTGTGAATTTGTTGTAGCACCAGCAGGGTATAATTTAACAGCATAAACAACCCCACTTGCCCCTGCCAAGGAATTATCCATCAGACCATCACCAATCAGCAATAGAATTTGATTTTATGATTACACAGTTCAACATATTAAACATGATACAGGTAGCCAAAGATGTAGCACTCTGTAACTAGACACCATCAGCTCTTCAAGGATACACTCACAGGCATGCAATAAAACAATCCAAACATTGACCCGCATGTTTGCAGCCCGACTAAAAGTTGAACTTACTGGCACGCTTGATCTCATCAGGGCTGGTTGTATCAGTCAAGTAGAGTGTCATTAAAGGATTGAAGTCACTGTCCTGAGGCACTGCTTTCATTATTGCCTCTCGGTAAGCCAAAGCAGCAACAGTCGTTGTGATTGGGGGCCTCAGATTTGGCATGACAATTGCCCTCCCAAAATGCCCTGCACTGAATAGCAAAAAGATCTGGTGTAACTCATCATAAACTATCCAAAAAAACAATTAGAACGCTGAATATACAAAAAGATCATTACTTTAAAAACTTACCTATAAGGGGCAACAGCAGAGAGAAGGTCTCCATCACGGAGATGAAGGTGCCAATCATCAGGACGAGTCAAAGTGAGTTCCATCTTGGCCCCTCCAAATTTCACCTTGTTAGGCTTTTGAATCTTTTGTATAGGCAAATACGACGCCTAAATGCAGAAATCAAGATTAGCTCGGGAAGATGAACCCATGGCAGAAATGAAAATTATTAGAAGATGCTTCACATGTCAAGATACCCCCCAAGGGCCCCTTTATTAGTATATATATGCTGAAAGCATCGACTTTCCCAATTTTTGCATCTCATTCTCTCTAAGTCGACAAAACCTTTCAAATTAAATATTTAAGCATGTGTAATGTACAATATTAAAAGGCACAAGACTTTGAAACTCAAACTTTGTCACAAAAGAGATATTCCTAACAATGCCATCTTCAAATATGCAATTAACAAACCACGGAGTTTAATTAATAGTAATGCTTACTTTCAATGTGAGGACTGAGGCCTTTATCATCTGGAAATGCTCGAAAAGGATGCTGGGTATGGCCTGTATCCAACAAAGACTGATTTTAGTTAAACCCTAACATCAACCCCACTACACAACATCACACGACTTGTCTTGATTGATTATTGAGATGTAAATGAGTGAATCAAACTAATTCACCATGTTTCTGCTAGCAGTATCAGAAACCAATCAAAGCCGCCAAACTCCCCTATACTTTTGGATGAAAATATGACATGTTTGATGCCCCATTTCAAAACACAAAACCTTAAAAAGATCAAGGGAAGAAAATTACCGGCTAGAAAGGAGGGGTGAAGAGGAAGAAAGACTGGAGCTTTTGGGAGCTCCGATGGGCAGCCAAAAAAACCCACACAGCAGTGAAACCTGGGATTAAAATAGCGCGAGGCGCAAAATAGCGCAAGGGTCCCCGAGGCGCGCGGCGATGGCGCGCGCCTCACGCACGCGAGGCGCACAAAAGCTCAATTTTGCTTCAAAATCATGTAGAAGCTATATTTTCACATAATGAACTCAAAAATAACATAAAAAATTAGATTAGACACAATTAATATGACGAAAAATCACGCAAATATGCTTGACATACGATATAATACTAAATTAGTCTTCAAAAGAGATAAACAAGCATAGTCATTTAAAGAAAACATAAAAAAACACATTACACTAGCAGAACCTCCTTCCCCGAGGTCTTATGTCCACAAAAGTCACAATAGAATACACTTATATTATTTGGATCTCGTCGTGAGTACTTCCAAGCAGGATCATCAGATTTAGGTTGGCTTGAACCACTAGCAGAACCTCCTTCCCCCTCCATAACTCACAGTCTCACACTCAGCCCACCCCCCCCACTCCACTCACTGCCCAACAGACCAAAAGCTACAAAATAAACAGCAGCCACAGCAACCAAATTAAAACAGTAGGCAAGCAAACAGAGAGCAAATAAAGATAAAAAGAAATGCAGAAGGAGCAAATGTCTGTGACAGTGTGACTCACTGCCCAGAAATTTAAAAAAAAAAAAAAAAAGAGGATGAAGAACCAGCAGGCAGCAGCAGCAGCACACAGAAGAAGAAAAGAAGCAGGCAGAGGAAGAAAAGAAGAAAAGAAGAAGTCGAAGAAGAAGAAGAAGAAGAAGAAGAAGAAGAAGAAGAAGCAGCAGCAGCAGGCAGAGGAAGAAGAAGAAGAAGAAGAAGAAGAAGCAGCAGCAGAAGAAGAACGCAGAAGAAAAAGAAGAAGAAGAAGAAGAAGAAGAAGAGAAGAAGCAGGCAGAGGAAGAAGAAGAAGACATACCTGAGTTGGAGCAGCACGCACAGAGGCAGAGAAGCAGCACCACGCGTGAGATTTGTGAAATGAGGGAATTTCAGGCAGGCTAGGGTTTTTACCCAAAAATAAAAGTTTTTCCCTTTTTTTTTTCAAAAATAGCACAGTAAAAAAAAGTAAAAAAAAAATTGAACAGTACAAATTCATGTAGCGCGCCACTCGCCACGCGCCTTTGCACACATAGCGCGCGCCTCGTGAACTGCGCTACGCCTCGACAGTTCGTAGCGCTGTGGGTTGCGCTACAGCGCCTCGTGCGCTATAGCGCGCGCCACGCGCGCTATTTTAAACACAGAGTGAAACTAACAAAACTTCTCACCTCTCACTTTTCAGTTTTCAAGTCTCTCTGCTCCTCTCACTTTTCAGTTTTCAAGTCTCTCGTGCGCTATAGCAGCAACAGTCGTTGTGATTGGGGGCCTCAGATTTGGCATGACAATTGCCCTCCCAAAATGCCCTGCACTGAATAGCAAAAAGATCTGGTGTAACTCATCATAAACTATCCAAAAAAACAATTAGAACGCTGAATATACAAAAAGATCATTACTTTAAAAACTTACCTATAAGGGGCAACAGCAGAGAGAAGGTAGAGTGAAATATTGATAGATTCGCTTTCAGAGGAGCAGAGAGACTTGAAAACTGAAAAGTGAGAGGTGAGAAGTTTTGTTAGTTTCACTCTGTGTTTAAAATAGCGCGCTGCGCTTATTAAGACGAGGCGCTGTAGCGCAACCCACAGCGCTACGAACTGTCGAGGCGTAGCGCAGTTCACGAGGCGCGCGCTATGTGTGCAAAGGCGCGTGGCGCGTGGCGCGCTACATGAATTTGTACTGTTCAATTTTTTTTTTACTTTTTTTTACTGTGCTATTTTTGAAAAAAAAAAGGGAAAAACTTTTATTTTTGGGTAAAAACCCTAGCCTGCCTGAAATTCCCTCATTTCACAAATCTCACGCGTGGTGCTGCTTCTCTGCCTCTGTGCGTGCTGCTCCAACTCAGGTATGTCTTCTTCTTCTTCCTCTGCCTGCTTCTTCTCTTCTTCTTCTTCTTCTTCTTCTTCTTTTTCTTCTGCGTTCTTCTTCTGCTGCTGCTTCTTCTTCTTCTTCTTCTTCTTCTTCTTCTTCTTCCTCTGCCTGCTGCTGCTGCTTCTTCTTCTTCTTCTTCTTCTTCTTCTTCTTCGACTTCTTCTTTTCTTCTTTTCTTCCTCTGCCTGCTTCTTTTCTTCTTCTGTGTGCTGCTGCTGCTGCCTGCTGGTTCTTCATCCTCTTTTTTTTTTTTTTTTTAAATTTCTGGGCAGTGAGTCACACTGTCACAGACATTTGCTCCTTCTGCATTTCTTTTTATCTTTATTTGCTCTCTGTTTGCTTGCCTACTGTTTTAATTTGGTTGCTGTGGCTGCTGTTTATTTTGTAGCTTTTGGTCTGTTGGGCAGTGAGTGGAGTGGGGGGGGTGGGCTGAGTGTGAGACTGTGAGTTATGGAGGGGGAAGGAGGTTCTGCTAATGGTTCAAGCCAACCTAAATCTGATGATCCTGCTTGGAAGTACTCACGACGAGATCCAAATAATATAAGTGTATTCTATTGTGACTTTTGTGGACATAAGACCTCGGGGAAGGAGGTTCTGCTAGTGTAATGTGTTTTTTTATGTTTTCTTTAAATGACTATGCTTGTTTATCTCTTTTGAAGACTAATTTAGTATTATATCGTATGTCAAGCATATTTGCGTGATTTTTCGTCATATTAATTGTGTCTAATCTAATTTTTTATGTTATTTTTGAGTTCATTATGTGAAAATATAGCTTCTACATGATTTTGAAGCAAAATTGAGCTTTTGTGCGCCTCGCGTGCGTGAGGGGCGCGCCATCGCCGCGCGCCTCGGGGACCCTTGCGCTATTTTGCGCCTCGCGCTATTTTAATCCCAGGTTTCACTGCTGTGTGGGTTTTTTTGGCTGCCCATCGGAGCTCCCAAAAGCTCCAGTCTTTCTTCCTCTTCACCCCTCCTTTCTAGCCGGTAATTTTCTTCCCTTGATCTTTTTAAGGTTTTGTGTTTTGAAATGGGGCATCAAACATGTCATATTTTCATCCAAAAGTATAGGGGAGTTTGGCGGCTTTGATTGGTTTCTGATACTGCTAGCAGAAACATGGTGAATTAGTTTGATTCACTCATTTACATCTCAATAATCAATCAAGACAAGTCGTGTGATGTTGTGTAGTGGGGTTGATGTTAGGGTTTAACTAAAATCAGTCTTTGTTGGATACAGGCCATACCCAGCATCCTTTTCAAGCATTTCCAGATGATAAAGGCCTCAGTCCTCACATTGAAAGTAAGCATTACTATTAATTAAACTCCGTGGTTTGTTAATTGCATATTTGAAGATGGCATTGTTAGGAATATCTCTTTTGTGACAAAGTTTGAGTTTCAAAGTCTTGTGCCTTTTAATATTGTACATTACACATGCTTAAATATTTAATTTGAAAGGTTTTGTCGACTTAGAGAGAATGAGATGCAAAAATTGGGAAAGTCGATGCTTTCAGCATATATATACTAATAAAGGGGCCCTTGGGGGGTATCTTGACATGTGAAGCATCTTCTAATAATTTTCATTTCTGCCATGGGTTCATCTTCCCGAGCTAATCTTGATTTCTGCATTTAGGCGTCGTATTTGCCTATACAAAAGATTCAAAAGCCTAATAAGGTGAAATTTGGAGGGGCCAAGATGGAACTCACTTTGACTCGTCCTGATGATTGGCATCTTCATCTCCGTGATGGAGACCTTCTCTCTGCTGTTTCCCCTTATAGGTAAGTTTTTAAAGTAATGATCTTTTTGTATATTCAGCGTTCTAATTGTTTTTTTGGGTAGTTTATGATGAGTTACACCAGATCTTTTTGCTATTCAGTGCAGGGCATTTTCAGGAAAAAGAGAGGCTCTCCACTTGGTAATGATTCTTCCTCCCAAACTAAAACATGACTCTGTGGTCACTTGGGTCACATTTTGATCAATTGGCCTTATTTGGGTCACATTTTGATCAATTGGTCACTTGCTAGCTAATTAAGCTACATGGAGGCAAAGAAACTATGGGCATTTTGTGTTGCCAACTAAAATGCCACAACTTGTGAGGCCCCCGCTTACAGAACTCAAAGAGACCAACAAAAGAGTTCAAAAATCAAACATCAGGCGTACATCTTGAATTGATAAAAGAAATTAAAGAGAAGCAGCAACACATAGATTCGACCAACATTTAAGAGGTTAAATTGACAAGAGTGAAAGAAAGTGTGAAAGGTGCAAACCTTAGGCCTCGATCTGCTTGCTGCGTACGATGGACAAGTATGGAGAGGCTCGATCTGCAGTGAGTCAGCAAGCAATGACAGTAGACGGTCGACCAGCAACAAGCACAGAGGAGAAACCGAGAAAGTGAGAAGCTGAGCTGCAAATGCGAAACAGAGAGGCGAAAGGAAGGAGAGAAAGTGAGAAGTTGAGCTGCATACAGAGAGGTGAAAGGAAGAAGGAGAGAAAATGAGAGGCTGACTTGCGATGGGTGCCTTGCCTGGAGAAGTCGTCGAGCCGAGAAAGAGAAACAGAGAGGGCGAGAGGAAGGAGAAAGTGAGAAATAGAGTGAATTAGGGTTTTATCTGTTTAGTTTGACCGCCCAATTTTTTTTGACAAGCCCAAATTTTTAGTCCAGGCGCCACACCAATTTGACCCAACGGGTCGACCCGACCCGAACCCGACCCGTAAATTTTCGGGTCTTCGGGTTCGGGTCCGTTTCGGTTTTTTTATAAAAAATTGTGTTCAAAACCCTAAATTTTCGGGCGGGTTCGGGTCGGGTTATCGGGTCGGGTTCATTTATGCCAGGTCTAATGAGGAACCATGGACGTCCCGTGTTGTATTCCATTATATGTGTCTCTTTCGAAATAGAGTTAACAGTCCAAGTAAAAAAAACAATTATTATATTTATTTTACTAAGTGAACTCCAATTTTATTATTAGAGACAATAAAAATAGTAATTATATTCAAAGTTTCTTTATTAAATTCTTTCTTTGGTCATTGGCACAACATTGGAAAAGTATCTACTTTAAAGAGAAAGGACGTCAACACGGTTGGGAAAATGATGTTTGACATCGACTTGAACTTTCATCATCTTCTCTTGGCTTCTTGATCTTCTTGTAGTATATGCGACAAAATGGAGATTGAACTTAATAAACAAATGGTAATCTTGTTTGGATATTGCTAAGAGTTATGAACAAATACATTTTTCTTAAAAATTATTTACTATACCGTAAATGTTCTGAGGGATAAAGCTTAGCTCTTGTCGTACTCAAGATAAAAGTTTCTCCTTTGAATCATTCTAGTATAGCTGCAGTCTATACTAGAATGAGAGGATGTGATTATAGAATAAAGTAGATACTTGTGATGCTGTCAAATGGCTTGAAAATGTCTCCTATTTATAGGAGAATTCCACCTCTAATCCAACCCTAATCACATCACTTAGTCAAAGGTATAATTAAGGTCCTTAATGGAAAATTAAGACATTGACTTAGTCAAAATTAATATAGCTGTTGGAATCATATAATATCGGACTTAATATTATTGATATTATAAACTTAATACACAAGATTATATAGCCGTTAGCATTAACAACTGATTCTGAGTTCCAACACGGTCCGTGTTGGGTGCAACACGATCTGTGTTGTCTCAACACGCCCCATGTTAAGCTCATGATGGTTTTTCTTGCTCTCTGGAGACTAGCACGACCCGTGCTGGTCTCTTGCAAACCTGTGTTGACCATATTTATTTTATATATGATCTTTATATTTGTACTACATAATTCCTCATGCTATATAATCTTTCTTATACTCTTGAAATAATTCCAACAAACACAAATTTGGGTGAAGTTTTAGATGACCAACATTTACCCTTGTAGAAAAAAGAATTTCCGATGGAGTAAGAATCCATGTCCACTAATGAGAACAACAAAACAAAGCTAGAGGGAGAAAGCAACACAAATAAGAAAAGGTTGCTAAGTAGTTTTCAGTTGTTCTTCAATCTTAATTGATCCCCGTAAGTGTGTAAAAATTTATTAGATGGAAAACTTTGTTAAAGTACTAGTAGTTTTCAGTTGTTCTTCGTTGATCCCCATATGTTTGTTCTCTGTGTATCTGTCTAATTCCCGACCAAACATTTTTAGGCCCCGTTCTTTTGTGCGTTAACGCACCCCAACGCAACGTAAAATCAATAAAACCTAACGCATGATAAACGCAAGAGAACGCAACTTATCACAATCTACTATTCACCTCTACTCACCTTTTTATTAATTCCTACCGCAACCCAACGCAACCCAAACGCAACTTATCGAAATGCAAACGCAACGGACAAAAAAATGGGGCCTTAGTTAGTCGCACAGACTACAAAGGCACTCATAACATGAGGTGGAGTTTTAGTCTTTGTAATATTTTCGCATGCATGAGCCCATTTAATTGCAAATTAAATAAGGGCTTTGTCCTTTCCCTCATTTACCCAATTCAACCAAATCTACCTAAATTTACCCATTCTCACCTTACAACGCATACCCTACATGCCTTTTTTTTTTCGCCTTTCATCTAATTAAGAGCTCAAAAATACACGCACACAATAAAATGAATCAGGAATTAATCCCAAAGGTTACGCTTGTCTCACCAAAAGCACATTTGATTTGACCAGTTAATTCCAATGGCAAATGGACTGAATTAATTCAAATACCAATCTCAAAATTAACATCTTTTTCACTAATCATATATATCTTTTGCCCACTTTTATTTGGGAGGATTGCTGCATAGTTATGCAGATATGAGCATGATATCTAGTATCTAGCTCTTGTTGGGCTGTCAAAAAAATGTCAGACCCGAAAATTCGCTTCAGTCCAACCCGAAAAAAGCGGGTATGATCATAAAATTTCCGTTCGAATTTTTAAATTGATTGATTTGACCAAAAATTCGAAAAAGCACAATATTTTCCAAACTTCTATTGTCCAAACCCGGTTTAAACCCGATTTTATGTTTGTCCGATTTGTCCAACCCGAGTCCAACCCAGAAAATGTTTAAAAAAATGGGTATCGGACATCAAATTTTTGTCTCATGTTCAATTCATCAGAACCCGGATTGACCGTTCCCGAATTTTTTACGGCCCTGCTGTTGATCTCCATGGCTTTGAAAGACGACTCCTTTGCCTGAGTCCCGAGTTTGTCAATTTCCACGGACTATAACATGCCTATCATTGTCCGGCAGAACAACAACCCTAAGTAGAATAATATGCAGTCGATGTGATCCTGAAGCAGAATAAGTGTCGACTCAAAAATACACTACAAAGTCTACAATAGATTCCAAGAAACCAGTAAGAAACCCAAAATACCATAAGTAGAAATGGCTTTATTAGCTAAGCAGAATAATTAAGTGACAACTACACTACTATAGATCCCACAATACCATAACAAACTCCACCCTAACGAGCCCCACTAAGGCTTTATTAGCTCTAAAACTGAAATGTATAGCTAAACTCAAATGATTCTCATGGTTCATTCTTATTGACTGATAAACTATGCATTACCACTAAAACACACTAACATAGCCTTTATTTATTTCAAATGGGTTTTCAAAAATACCCAGATTCATACTTGAATGTCTGATTTGGACTAACTTCTTGATGGGTTAAGCTACTTCCTTGATCCTCCACCGTTGCGATTTGATGTTGATGGTGACGATAATGATCCATAACGTTAAGATTAAGCAACTCAACCCCGCGAGATATACTCGGAAATTGGTTAAACTCATTTCCAACAGTTTGATCTTCCACATTTATTTCATTTTGGTGATGAGCGACGACATCGAGCTTTGCATCTTCAACTCCCATAATGTGACCACCATGAGTATTATTATGGTTAGCAAAACTGGAATTGTCACTAATATCACCACCATTAGCATTACCTTGATTAAGCATCATAACATCACCAATCTGGTTGGAAGAAAATGACAGATTTGCCCCTGTAAGATTATCAACTTGTTTAGCAACATTGTTCCTTAGTTCCAAAAGGCATACCATGAACTGTTGGAGTTCATCCAACCCCATTTCATCCACAGGAGCCTCATCCCACCAAAGCCCATTATTCCAATTATGCCCCTGCTTGACTTGATTACAATAATCAGCAAACTTTTTCTCCTCCTCAATCTTCCTCTTAATCTCCTCATGCCTTCTGTTATGATCTTCCACCAATAAACCCAACCCATTGCAAGCGACGTCATCACCGTCGTCATCCGTGGTCCCATTGCTGACGTAACGGCGGACGACGTCATCAGGGTCGGGGTGACCGAAGCAGAAGAGCTTGCCCCTCTCAGAGAAGGTCAAAATGGCCATTTCAACCCCACAGAGAGCACATAACTCACTGGCTTTCTTAAACAGCCCTCCGCGTCGTTTTGAGAAAGTGACGTGCTTTCTTGTTTTGTCTTCGATCGTTTCGATGGGGATCTTTCTCCTGCCATTGCTGCGTTTCTTACTCGCGTCCTGATTATCCTCTGCGTGATTAGTTTGAGTAGCCATTGATGAAGTGAATGAAGGAGATATTGAAAGCAGATTTGGTGATTATTAGCAATAAAATGGAGGAGTTTAATTAATTAATTATGTCTTAATTAAGTTTGTGATTGATTTTATATAGAAGGTGATCACCTTGACTGGATATCACGCCCTAATCTATGAGATTATATTTGCATTGGGAGGGGTCTTACTTAAGGGAAGAAGAAGAAGAAGATGATTACGGATTGCATAAGATTCTATTGCAGATAACACTTATTTTTAACAAGTTTACATTGTTATGGAAATAAAGATAGGAGTATATTTGATGGGATTTTGTATTCAAATTCTGGACAACTTTTCCAAATATTTTTCTTGAGTGTTAATCAAGAACAAAAAGATTTGATGTATAAAGGGATGACCAACTTTGAATATTCCAGACATGGACAGCAACTTCTGCGTTCACAAATTCTAGGCCCACTTTTTCATTTTTAATCCGAGATGCAAATTTTAAAACTTGCACTGTTGTGATATTTGTAATTTTATACCATCCATTTAACCGTTTTATATTAATTGTCATAATTAATATATTCTTTGATTGTTAATTTTTTGTATAATAATTTTATATAGCAACTCATTGTATATATTAAAAAATTTATGGTCAAAATTTTTGAAGTTTAATTGCACAATTTTCAAAGACGATAATTAACGTGAGACTAACGAAGTATATCGCAAGAAAATGAGCAGCATTTGCTTTGTTTTCTTGTAAAAAAAGATACCAAAATTAACCAAACAACAAAAGTACAAAACAATACAATTAGTCAATTACCCCCTTGTGCTGCATTTGCTTTGTTTTCTTGTAAAAAAGATACCAAAATTCTCACTTCTCATTATATTATACATCTTACAGATCTCACTCCACATCTATTATACACAAGAAAAAAATATACAAAAAAAAAAAGAAACCAAAGAGCAAAAGAAAAGGCATAATTGCATTTACTGCTTCAATATTGCACAGTGACCTCAGAAACACCCTCAGCCTCTTCATTCCAAGGGAAACTAAACATCAACCTCCTCTTTTCCTCCTCCCATTCAAATCCAACTTCCTGACCATTCACAACACACTTCTGAGGCGAATGATCCGAGTAAGCCAAGAAGCTCCCTCCACCCTTGATCTTCATCCTAGCATTCAACCCGTCGTACTCCAGCCCTTGGATCGTTCCTCCGCAGTTAAGCATGTTCGTCAGCCCAATGGGCGCGAACCTCACGCCTTTCGTCCCCATTTTCTTGACTGGCACGAAGCTGAAGAGCTCGAACGTGAGGGGGTTGAGGACGATGTGGATTGGGTCTGATTTGGGTGTCATCAAGAGGAGTGAATCAGCTTGGTGGAGGTACACCGCGAATTCTTCAGCAGGAGCTGTTTCGATGTTGGCATCTGATTTCTGGTCCCATTCTACGTCGTTGATGTGGACAGAGCCTTCCATGGTCTTGAAGCAGTGTTTGAACCCTTTGATCCTTCTTTCCTTCCTGTCCCAACCTGCTCCTTGGCAGTTGAATGCTCCAACAACGCCGCCATACTTCAACATAGAAAATAATGCAAGTCAGTTTCTAGCTGTTGGAAAGATTTGACGTTATTATCCAAACAACCTCCATCTATCTTAGGTGGAACTTTGAGGATTGAATTTGGATATGAAAGTTCTAAGACGACAACTCCTCCTTCTGTGAGTCCTATTTGTGTAGATCTAAGGAGATCAAATGAAGATAGTCTTACCTCAACATATATAACTACATGGGTGCGATACCACTAATTCCAAGAGAAATTAAAGTTCCAAGAGTTCATCCATTTCCTTTCAATTTGGTTGTTTAGAGATCATTTGGTTGCCAAATCTCACGGGGGAAATAAATTCGTCCACTTTTCAAGTAGATCAATTTTTTCCTTGTTTAATTGAGTTTAACAGGTGGAAAAATGTTTACATGAGACCTATTATTTCGCACTAAAACTCAATCCCAGGGAAGTGTAGGAGAAAATTATCCTATAAAAGTTTCTCCAGGCAAAAGATTTCATAAAATTCTACCAAACACTCCCTTAGTAAAATCTGTGAAATCAAGCAACTTGTTTGATCTTGGCATTATGCCCATATCACCATTGAAAACTAATTGTATTTCATCTGATTATGCATTTATATTGATGTTCATAAGCACTAATTCAAACAGAATCCTTGTGGATAATTTGCACGAGTTCATCACGCACAAAAGACATGCATCTGATCTGAGTTCCGAGAACAAGAGATGAGATCACTATACCTTGTTGAAGTTCCATATCTTTAGGATAGATTTCTGATCGAACAGGGTGTTCTTGAAAAGAACATCTCTTGTTGGGAGGGCAAAGTGCTGGCATTTGGGGATTGTTCCATCAGGGTACACCAGTTTCTTGAGGAGGTCAAAGTCGTGGCCTCCGAGGTTATCGCTGACGTAGACGGGCCCACCGCAGATTGCGCGGGACCCAGCATGGAACTTAGCACATACATGATCACTCTGGAACATGTCCCAGTCAGGGTGGTAAATCTGACCCATCCACAAACTGTTGTATGAACAGTGAATCATGTGGACACCCTGCAGCCAAAACACTCCATCTGGGTCCCCATTTGGATCTTGGAACCAAAAGTCATCACCTGATAAATTTTTACTATTAGTCAGCATTCTAGCACCATCACTTTACCAAAACAAAGAAGTTGCAAGAATATTCAGGAAACAGATAAGAAGCCAAACCAAAACAAACCATTGCACCAAAATTTTGACAAAAGTCTTGATTTGTTCTTTTCACCTTATCATAAAAATTTTATCAAAAGATACAATATTATGTATTTTAATAATATTTTTATTACGAATCTAATGACACCAATTTTATATGATGAATCATTATACAAATCAAGATACTAACGGACAAAATGTTTTTTATGAAAATATGGCCATAGACAAAGTATTTTTATTTTTTTTACTTTTCTTATAGGCCATGTTAAAGCGTGTTTTCCTTGAGAGTTTGTCGTTGTTTTCCTTATTTAATCATTAGCATTGATGAGCACTGATGAGCAGCAACTCAATAAAACCTATGATAGGTTAGAAGAACAAACGAAAAAGTGTGTTGTTTTCCCCTTCTATTTGGGGAGCTGAGCTTGTGTATCAACCACACTTAAATCATCAAAATTCAAATCATATAGTCAGATTATAAATAGGACTTTTTCAGGGAACCAATAGTAAAGGATATGGGGGGAAGTTTGGCTTTCAAAGTTTTACCTGCTCTTCCCATAGACACATCCTTTGTACCTAGGAAGATAAAGTCATTGCATTGTTGCATGCTAGACAGTAGGTTTCTTCCCTTGAAGTTCTTGTTCAGGGATTTGGTAAGCCCTTGGTAGAATTTCTTAGCAAGCTCCACCCTGCCTCCAAATTGCTCTGACACATATTCAAGTGTCTGTAGTTTGAACACAATTACATTAACAAATAACAGTTATTAATTAATCTCTCAAATACCATGTAAATGTAGGACTAAAATAGGAGAATTATAAAGAGAGGCAATTAAATAGCACTTACATGTATAACATCCACTTTAACTCCTGTGATCCCTGCACTGGAGAGGTAAGAGTGCATGGAATCATAGAAGTCATCAGCTTCATCAGGATGCACAAGCCCAATTCCCCCTTCAACAATCTTGTCCACAGCAAGATCATCCATAGTTCCAGCAAGACCAGGTGACAAATTACAAGGTATTATGCTTGAATTTAGATGGGTTGTTCCAGGTCGAACACCACCCCAAGCACCACAAAGTGCATGCCACACCCAAATATCATCCAAACGCTTGAACTTGGTCCTAAGATCCTTGGTGAAAGCCTTGAAACCATATTCTCCAGTTTTGCAACAACAGCTTTTACCCTTTTCATCTGGGTTGCCCTCACTCTCATTGAACCCATTTGCTTTCATCATCTCTTCCAGCTCTAGCTTGAGCTTCTGTATCTTCTCATCAATGGCAGACACATCAGTGACCGCACCAGATGCAACCGCCTTCTTTCGATCTTTCTCGGCGAGCTCAATCTCTTGAGCCTTAGAGATGAGCATTTTGGGCCTCTCAGGGTTGTAAGGTGGAGAATTAGGCCCTAGCAACAAACCCTTTCTATACTTTCTAAACTTTTCACCTTCATCAAGCCTATGAAGCCTAGCTGTCATTTGCTCCCCACCAAGAACAAGGTTTGTTCTGTCTCTGTGAGGGTCATCCCCATCCAAATTGATACTCTGCCAGCCATCATCAATGATGAGGAACCTCAATGGCAGCCCCCCTTCTGAAAACTCATTCACCCCATGCCACACACCTAAGGGCTCTACAGCCAAGTAAAATGCATCCCAAGTGCACCAACCAAATTTGTCTATGAGGGTAGGAGTCTGTTTCTCCTCTAGGAGCTTAAATGTGTTGAGGTGAACCCTAATTGCACTGTAAGCCTCTTCCATTATGTTGTAAGGGTTGTCAGAGACATGGACATAAGCTATGGCTTTAAAGGTGGATTCTTTCACTTTCGAAGACCCGCTTTCGGCACAAATCATGACAACCCCATCATCCTCCCCCGGGTACAGAGCAGACCTAAAGCTCCCTTCAATCAAGGGCACAATGAGGACATAACCCTTAATCTCAGGGACCTCAAGGAGGACCCATTGGGTCTCCATTTGCAAATCGGACCCCGAAGTGCCCGCCCATTGAGTAGACCACCATGTTTTGAACCTAAAAACACTGAGGAAGTTCCTGTCAGTGAACTTCCCCAGTGAGTTCATGATCCTGTCAGAGGGCTCCTCTACTTGGAACCCAAAGAATCCACCCCTGTGGGAAGCGGACCGCACGCGATCGAGAATGGAAGGGGGAGCGTCGGAATCTGAGATTTTGCAGAGGGAAGAGAAGTCAGTGAAGGAGACATTGTTGGGGACATCAGAGAGCAATGTCACACCTTTGACACTGAACTTGCCATCTTCTGAGAGGTCAAAATATTGGTCCAAGGACTTGGCTCTGATGAGGCTAAGAGTTGGGAGAACTGGGTCATTTGGAGGGGCCATTGATCAAAGAATAGAGAAAAGAAACAAAAATTCACCCTAAAAACACTAGAGAAATGCAATAAGACTTAGGTTCTCGGGTATGTACCAATAACTCTGAACTGGGTGTTTCTTTACAGGATCAAGAAAACTAATTAAAAACAGAAACTGTGTACAAATTGAGCAATGAACTCAAGATTGTGCTATGATCAGAGCTTGAAACTCAAAGTGGGTATTATTATATGTACAAATTGCAAAATGGGCAGGTGAAAAAGGGAGTAGAAGATGAGAAGAAGCAGAGAAAACGTGAAAGAGGCAATTGGTCGAACAGGTGGAGTGCAGACGGCCAAGGGAGCTTCTGGAGATGTACAAGGAGCTGAAAGAGAAGATTTTTATCAAATTCTGAATTGTGATTCAGAATAGAGGACAAGACAATGTATATATAGCTATAGAACATGGTAAAGGGTGCCATTTTCTAGAATACGGCAGGACGAAGGAGAGTGCTACATACAGTGGTGCTGCGTCAATGTGGGCCATTGAATTTGCCACTTTTCTCTGTAAATTTGAAGCTTCCTTTTTTTTTTTTTTTCCTCCTTTCGTGAGCCTTCTGGGAGCAGTAGGAAACATACATGCATCGCATATGAATTGA
Source organism: Portulaca oleracea (assembly GCA_029582165.1). NCBI lineage: Eukaryota > Viridiplantae > Streptophyta > Magnoliopsida > Caryophyllales > Portulacaceae > Portulaca > Portulaca oleracea. Next base: position 15,682,638 of record CM055869.1, on the reverse strand, counting down.
ACAAGACACATGCGATTCCAAAGGTGGGTCTCCAGGTACGTAGTTATCATTCTGCTACAACGGTAGAACCTACCGCCAAAATCGATTTTCTATTCCTATTTCATACTACCTCCGATTTTTCTTATTTGTCATTTACGATTTTTAGTGTTAATTTTTAATCAATAATTTCTAATATAAAATTTTTATAAAAAATATAATATTAAACTTTTTGAATAGTATTTTTTATTACGAATCTAATAATACTAATTTTGTATGATGAATCATTATACAAATTAAGATATAAACGGTCGAAGTTTTTAACACAATTTCGTAGGCGATAGATAAAAACAAACGGAGGGAGTATTTGCTTCATATTTTTAGGTAGGTAGCGCACAACATCAACACGCAAAGCATGCATGGCATGTTATCTTGCACAAAGGATTGCCATTCATATTGCACAAAGGAGAGTTAAAAATTGAGAGTAGGAGTTCATAAGAGTAAAGGAGGGTGAGAGTATGAGAGGATTCATAAGGGTAAACTACTTACTCCTGCTTGGGAGAACAATTTGGAAAGTTCATAAGAGTAAAATGTTAATTGACATGTTTACTCTTTCATCATATATGTAGTTCAATGGTGAGAATATGGGAGATAGGGGTATAATGGTCATTTTCTATGTTATGTATGATGTATACCTCCTTACACCCCAAACTGGGGTGTTAAAAAATAAGAGTAAAGATGTGTAAAGGGGGGTAAACCCTACTCCCTCTTACTCTCCTTTACTCTCCCTCACTCTCTTCCCAAGCAAGAGTAAGGAGGAGTAGGAACCCTCCTTAACCCCTCCTAACTCTCCTTTACCCCTCTCCCAAGCAGGCCCTAAGTGTCGGTTAATGTCTTGGTTCTTTCCTAAAATGTGAGAGATACGTACTAAAAGTGAATAAAAATAAATAAATCACACATACATAGAGATTTGTTAAGGAAGCAAATAATTCTGTAAAAAGTTATTAAGCTGTGATTGAGTGATTTATGGACTTGATTGATCTTGTCACTACTGCTAATAATGGCAAGAGTTTAATAGTGTGCTTCTTTTCCTTCTTTATGAGTTTAATTATGAAAAGAATCATCATGTAATATTTTCTTTCCCCCTTCCTTGCTCTTGCATTTGTGTATATATACATGTCAGTAACAATACAATAAAGGCAACAAAAAACAGAGTCTTTCTTCACTTCCATTGTCTGGATCTTTCATGGTATCAGAGCCAATAGACTAACGTCAACTTTATAGAGTATGACTCTCATTCCCAGTAGCACTAAAATCCTAGTCTCCATCTCACAAGAAAAAGACTCATATACCCCACCATCCTTTGGTGTTAAACTTGACCATCGAAACTATGCCTTATGGAGTAGTCTAGCGATTTCTTCTCTTGAAACATTTGATCTAGACCATTTCGTTACTGGGAATGTTGCCCCACCCACTGAAACAATCCCTTCAAAAAAGGAAAATGAGCCACCCCAACCCAATCCCGAATTTACCGAATGGAAAAGAAAGGATAAATTGATCCTCCTGTGGATCAAGACAATCGTCAGTGACAGTATAGTGGCTCAGATCACAAACTGCAAGACCTCAAGGCAAGCCCGGACAACCTTGGAGAAAGCCTTTCAATCAAAATCGCAAGCTCGCGTGATGCATTTGCGGTGGCTGTTGCAGACCACCACAAAGGGGGCGCTAACAGCATTCAAGTATTTCCAGAAAATAAGAAGAATAGTGGATGATCTCGCATCTACTCTTAACCCAGTTAGTGACACTGATCTTGTTAATTATATTTTACAGGGCCTTGGTCTAGAGTACGAGATGTTTGTCACTTTCGTAGCTACGAGACCAACATATCAACCTTGATGATCTTCTTGGTATGATGCTTAGCCAAGAATATCGATTGGAACAGGTCCAAAGTACTGCTCTTACTGCAAATGTTGCAACCCGCAGTAGCAACAACACAAAAGCTCACCTCGGCACAAGTACTAATCATGGCAAGTTTCAAGACCCACATAATCATGCCTATGGTTCCAAGGATAGGGTCCTAAGTCACTCAAACAATCAAAAACAAGGGAAGGTTCGAGTAACCTGTCAAATTTGCTCCAAGAATGTCACACAACATTGGAGTGCTACAACAGGTTCAACCATTCTTATACTCCGGACAAGCCGTCTAAAGTGTCTGCCCCAGTTGCCACGCCAAGCTCCATCAAGGATCCGACTTGGTATGTCGATTCTGGTGCATCAAACCATAGTATTGGTGACATGAACAACCTCTCCATCCAATCTGAGTATAACGGCAATGAAGGTATAACAGTCGGAAACGGCGAAACTCTTCCCATCAAACACGTAGGCCAGTCCTATGTAACTTCCCACAAGACCTCTTTACCTCGTAACAATGTCTTGCATGTTCCTTTAATAATCAAGAATTTGCTTAGTGTCTCTTAGTTCACTAATCAAAATAATGTATCTGTTGAATTTTCTCCTAACTATTGCTTGGTGAAGGACATGCAGGGCAAAATTCTAATGAGGGGCATGCATGAACGGGGGCTGTACAAGTTGGGTAAAGCCACACAACAATCTCCAAATAATCTTGCAGTCTTGATTGGTGAAAGAACCTCTTTTCAAGGCTGGCATAATAGACTTGGCCATCCAAATGAGAAAGTTGTCAAGCAGGTCCTCAATAGTCATCATCTTCCTCTTACAAATAAATTTATGATTTTTTGTGATTCTTGCTCCATGGCTAAGAGCCAAAGACAACCTCTAAATAACTCTCATATAAGGTCTTCCAACATGTTCTCTCTGGTTTATTATGATGTTTGGGGACCGGCTCCGGTCACCTCTACAAATGGAATTCGATACTTTGTTCATTTTATTGATGATCATTTCAAATTTGTGTGGATTTATTTTATGAGTCGCAAATCTCAAGTTTTTGAAATCTTTCAAAATTTCCACACCATGGTGCGAACTCAATTCAACACACACATTAAACAAATCCAAACATATTGGGGAGGGGAATATCGCACGCTTCCAAGTTCTTTTGACAAATTCGGCATTTTGCATCGAGTGTCTTGTCCTCACACACAGGAAAAAAATGTGGTTGCCGAAAGGCGTCACAAGGATATTGTTGGAAGGGCTTGGTTCTCCTTGCTCACGCATCTCTTCCTCTTACTTTTTGGGAGCATGCTTTTCATACCGTTGTTTATTTAATAAACCGCACTCCTAGTCCAATCTTAAACAACCAATCACCCTATCAAGTCCTATATAAACGTGATCCCGACTACCTTTTTTTGCGCACGTTTGGTTGCTTATGTTACCTGTATCTTCGGCTAAAAAAATACAAATAAGCTCGATTTTCGCTCTTTGCCCTGTGTATTTTTGGGATACATCTCAAAACACAAGGGATATTTATGCTTATATGTTCCCACAAACCGCCTCTATATCGCTCGTCATGTAGTTTTTGATGAAAGTCGGTTTCCATACTCACAGATGTATCAAGCTAATTCAAAAAGTCATCCCCTTAGTGTATCAAGTGTGCCCTCCTCTCTGGATATACTCAAAAGCATACCAAATTCCTCACCTATTAAATCGTTGGCCCAAAATGAAGTCCCTTCAGACACACTCCTCAAAATGGAGTCATTTCACCTCCAACACATAATCTTACTACCCAATTTAACATGGAGACATCCCCTCCGTTATCTTGTGCTTCCCCGACAAAACAACCTCATGTCTCATGCCCTCCAAGTTCGTGTTCCTTTTCTTCCCCAATGACATCTCTTTCAAATGCCATTAATTCCACTTCTCCCGATCTCACAGAACCGTCACCACCAACACCTTTACCTACATCTTCCGAATCATCCTTAAATATCCATCCCATGATTACACGCTCAAAGACCAACTCTCTTAAGCCTAAAACCTTTCTAGCCTCCCGCCGCCCATTACCCAGTTTATCACCAACTGACCCAGACCCGACTTCGTTTGCCCAAGCCGTTCAGCATGCTCATTGGAAAGAGGCTATGCAAAAAGAGTTGGATGCATTATATCATAATCATACTTGGGATCTTGTGCCTAAACCCCAAATGCCAATGTTATCAGTTGTAAATGGGTTTACAAAACCAAACGGCTTGCCGATGGCTCCATTGATCGTCATAAAGCAAGACTAGTTGCCCATGGCAATCGTCAATAAGCCAGAGTGGACTACTTTGACACTTTCAGTCCTGTTGTAAAATCCACAACAATTCGAGTTGTTCTATCTCTGGCTATATCTTTTGGTTGGTCGAAACGTCAACTGGACGTTAACAATGCTTTTCTTAATGGTGACTTGTCTGAAACAGTGTACATGAAACAACCACCCAGTCACAAAGACTCCGAACATCCAGATTATGTTTGTCGATTAAGAAAGTCTTTATATGGCCTTAAACAGAGGCCTCGGGCATGGTTCTACAAACTCAAATCTTTCTTACATGAATTGGGCTTTAAATCTTCTTATGCTGATTCCTCGCTCTTTGTACGTCATGATTGTGGCCGTTTGACTCTTGTTCTTGTTTATGTTGATGATATTATCTTAATAGGGACTGATATTGCCTCTCTCATGGCATTTGTTAAATAACTTCACCAAGCATTTTCCTTAAAAGATTTGGGGGATCTACACTTTTTTTTGGGAGTACAAGTTGAACGATCTCATAATGGACTACACTTGTCACGGAGCAAGTATATCTGAGACCTTCTCATCTCCAGCTGAAAGTGGGTCTCAATTGACTAAATTTGGTGATCCTTTGGAAGACCTATCTCTTTATCGCAGTGTTGTTGGTGCCCTTCAATATGTCACCATTAATTACTCGCCTGGATGTTGCTTACGCCCTGAATCGAGTATGTCAGTTTACGAATGCTCCAACAACCTCCCATTAGCAAGCGGTGAAGTGAATTTTACGCTATCTTTAAGGTACCATTACATGTGGTCTTCACCTTCATCGGTCAAATCAGTTTGGCCTAGTTGCCTTCTCCGATGCCAGTTGGGACGGAGATCCTGATGATCGACTATCTACTCACGGCTACTCAGTATTTTTCGGTGGCAACCTAGTCAGTTGGTCCTCTAGCTAGAAAGCAAAGGGTGCTCGCTAAGTCGAGCACAGAGGCAGAGTATCGAGCCATTGCTTTCGCCACTGCAGAGGTAATTTGGCTCCAGCAGCTATTATGTGAATTGAACATTCATCTAAAACAACCTCCTACTATATTTTGTGACAACGTACATTACCGCCAAGTTTCTGTCGTTGAACCCAGTTTTTCATGATTGCTCTAAACATATCGAGATTGATTATCATTTCGTCCGTGAAAAAGTGGAGCGTGGTGATCTTTGTGTTTCTTATGTTCCCTCCACACATCAAATTTTCGATGTGTTTACAAAAGCAACCACTACAAAGATATTTACTCGGTTACGGGACAAGCTCGCTGTTGTGCCTACCCCTTCAAGCTTGTCAGGGGGGTGTTAAGGAAGCAAATAATTCTGTCAAATTACCAAGATGTGATTGAGTGATATATAGACTTGATTGATCTTGTCACTACTGCCAATAATGGCAAGAGTTCAATAGTGTGCTTCTTTTAATCTTTTCCTTCTTTATGAGTTTAATTATGTAAAGAATCCTCATGTAATATTTTCTTCCCCCCTTCCCTACTCTTGCATTTGTGTATATATACATGTCAGTAACAATACAATAAAATAAAGGCAACAAAAAACAGAGCCTTTCTTCACTTCCATTGTCTGGATCTTTTAAGATTTAAGGGGTTGTTTTCATAAAGCGTGGAATTAAGTTAGATTAAGTAAGGTTAAGTTAGGAAAATTAGGTAAAAAATAGTGGAGATAGATTAATGTTATATTATCTATTTCTTTTATTTTTAAATAAATTCTATGAATTGAATAAAGAATTTTAAATATAAATGATCTAAAAGTAAGTTTTGTTCATGAGGTAAAGTAAGCTTATATTAGATTAGGTTAAGCAAAGATAATCCTACCAAGTTAAAGAATATGACCTAATTGTAAATATGATCAAGAATATAAAGTAAATTTTATATGGGGTCGTCTTACAAATTAATTTATTGTAAAATACATAATTTTTATGCTGACTTTTTATAAATGTGGGGTGAACTAATAATTTATTTGGAGAACTCTAATAAAAATTATTTGTTGATAAACTGCTAATCATATTCGTATTGATCAAAAGACATTTTAATATCACTTATTAGTCATAGTAAAATATCTAAAATGTCACATATAAGGAATTTGTCCTACAATGCAATCAATTCCTCGTTTCTCGTAATATGTATGTCTTATATTAGAATTTGCATTTAACATATATGATTGGATTAGTCAATAGTATAAACTATTTTCTTATATCCAACTTTAAGAAAATTTAATTTTCCGATCTATGTGATTGCTCGCAGCTCAAGTTCTTCACGTTCGCTCCTATCTCTACCGGAAAAAGTTCATTTCTCATTCATCTCTTTCTCTCTCATTGGGCTCCTTTTTCTCTCTCATCGAGCCAAAGAGAGGTATATACATATTATCTCTTGAAAACCATTTTATAAGAAAAATTTATTTTCTTAAAAAATAATTTCCGCTTGTATCAAATACGTACCACTAGACCTAGCAATTCTCGACCCGACTCGGAAACCCGACCCAAATCGGCCTGCAAAAAATGGGTTTTGAACACGAAATTCCGACCCGGGACCCGAAAATGACCCAACCCAAAGAACCCGGTAAAAAACGTTCAGGTCAGGTCGAGTCTGGGTCAACCCGTTGGGTCAGACACTTTAATTTTAAGTGTTTTGTCTACTTCGGCCTTGTGCAAAAAAATGGGCCCATTTCATTAAAATTAAGGCCCAAAAGTAAAATATTGGGTGACTTTGAAAAGCTATGCGTAGAGAGAGACAAAATAATCAAATAACAAATGACCAAAACAAAATCCTAACAGTACCACCCCAAAATAAATTTATAAAACTCTGTTCCTTAGCTGTTATTATAAGTTTGCAACGATTTAGTCCTATGGATCGGACATGTTGGGGGTGGTAGCAGGGTTGAGGCCTTGAGGGTAGGGATGACAATGGGTCGGAGGCGAATCGGAGGTAGGTACCTCCACCTTCGCTCCAATTAATAATCGGAGGCGGAGGCCCACCTCCAAATCCGATTAATCGGAGGTCGAAGGACCTCCAAGTCCAAACTCAATCAGAGGTCATCGGAGTCGAAGGTAATCGGATTACCTCCGATTACGATTAGTTGTTATATGTTTCCATAAAATGATTTCCTCCGACTCCGATTATTTCTAACTCCGATTACCTATGATTATATATCATACTTGTTAAAATAAAACACCAACTATAATTCTTAAAAATGTTTGTGTGCGGTAGTCTTAACGTCGCGGTTGGGTGTCGTGAGGGGGTGCAGCGATCGACTGTCGTGCGACGGTCGACTGAGACAAAGAGAGGAGACGAGCTTGACGGCAGGCACAGATAGAGAGAGGTAGAGGGCAGGTCGAGGAGGAGGTGAGCGGAGATGATGGTGGTAACGACGTTGAACTCAAAACTCGAAATTCGGAAGAAGAAATCAAAGGCGGTGAAGTGAAGATGGTGGATGATGGTGGTAACGACACTGGGATGAGAGCCTTGGAGGCTGGGATGCGCAGGGCAAGTGAAGTGAAACTAATAAAATGAAACCCTAATGGCTAATAGTAATATACAATTTCCCTTAAAAAAAAAAGAATTTTACAATCTACTATAAAAAAAATGGTCATTTTAATTGTCAGTTTTTTTATTTTTTATATGGATTATTATAATCGGACTTAATCGGACTTAATCGGATCGACTATAATCGGACTTAATCGGATCGGAGGTGGTCACCTCCTTACCCGCCCCAATTATAATCGGAGTCGGATTTTTTTAATCGGATTCAGATTCGGAGTTTTTTTAGTCGAATTCGAATTTAGATTTTTTAGTCGGAGCGAATCGGATTCGCTTCGGATTTGGACTTGACTGTCATCCCTACTTGAGGGAAAAGGACAAGGGGACGCACAAACGACGCGTATTTAAGAGAATGAATCCAAGAGCTTGGGGATCGATGACAAGGATCTGAATAGTAGAAAGTAGAAACACTGGAAACTTCGATCTTAATTACTGTATTTATTTAGGACAACCACTCTCCTGTCCCTCTCTTTGCTGCAGTTGACCACTACTAGCTAGCTTAGCCACGAAATCAAAAGCTCCCAAAACCAGAAAATGTAACACCCCCCTGCATATATGGTTAAGTCTAGTTTGAATGAATTGAAATGACTATTTAAATCATTAAGATGCATATTTTTTTTTTATGATAGTTCGTCCGTTGGAAACTCTTCAGTTAAGCATATTTGATTGGGAATAGCCTCAGAATGTGTGACCTCCTCGGAAGTTTTCCCAGACAATACACATGTGAACGAAGATGAAATACGCTGGAAAAACTTATAGTGATTTGTGTCATTTATGGAGTCAATCAACGATCCTTAAAACTATTAATATTGACAATATCCGCAGTCCCAACTGGTCAAGGAAGTTTTTCTGATGGGGCGTTACAAAAACGTCGGCATCATCCAAACACTTCCTTTGTTCCCTGACTTCATCCATGGACGGCCTGTTTTCTCACACATATCTCATCCTCATTGGTCCACCCTAAACCTCAGGGCCGGCGCTTTTTAATTTCGTCAAGCATTACATTCCCCCTGAACAAAAAAGAAGCGAAGTTGCGATTAATTAAGACACGTACTCTCAAAAAATTTTAATTAATTAGGCATGTTTGAAGATTAAACAAACAATTAAGAAATAGTATGTGCATGCATGGTTGTACGTGGTACCTCTTAGTCTTAGGGTTTTTACTTCTCGCATCTTCTTAATTAACGTGACATCCAAGAAATGAATCACCGGCTGTAGTTTAATTTATTATCTTGTTATACATTTTCCTATTTTCCTCTCTTTGTGATTCTTAATGCTCCACGCCTCCACCAAAGGTGATTATCCTTGATTCCTCATTTCCTCACCTCTCTACTTCTCTCTACTTATATATATATACATACATACATACATATATATATATATATATATATATATATATATATATATATATATATATATATATATATGCTAATTAATCAAACATAAAAGCTATGGAGTATATACAAAATACATATATACTTGGTATATCTTTTGTCTATCAAATATATATAATCATTCTAAATATACAAACAAAAACATTAATCAATCCATATTAGTATACTACTCCCTCCGTTCCATATTAATTGTCATAATTTTGAGTTCTACGGTCTCCAATATCACTCTTTGATTGATAATTTTTTGCATAATATGTTATTAACAATTGCAATATTATACTTATATAATAGTATTTTTCATTACGAATTTACTGATATTAATTTTATATAGCAATTCATTGTATATATTGAGAAATTTAAGGTCAAAATTTGTAGAGTTTGACTGCACAATTTCCAAAGACGACGGTTAATATGGAACGGAGGGAGTATATACTACCAACTCCGTCTCATAATAGCTCGTAATTGTCATTTTAAATAATGTTTTTTTGTACAATTATACTTCTCACTTTATAATTTCAATGCAATTTTTTCCAATTAAATACTTTTTTTTATTGATTTCCTGATACAAAAACAGAAAAAGAGAAAGAAAGATATACATAAATTTAAGATTAATGTTTCACAATTTTCTATGCAACACTCACTCAACTAACTCGTTTTTATAGATTTTCTTAAATTCAGTTAAATGGACAAATAATATGTGATGAAGATAATATATGACACATATAAATTGTTAATGTCTATTGGGGTTCACCCATGAGTAAAAATATCTCACAACAAAAAATAAAGAGAAAGGACATGGTATATAAGTCAAGTGGGCTATTCGATTATGTCCCACTACAATACAATTTTTTTTTTTTGGACCACCAGAATACAAATTAAAAGTAGGGATTATTGTCATCAAATTTGTAAAAGTAGGGATTATTAGAATCCAATTTCCCTATATATATATAAAAGGAAAATTCATCATCTTGACATTAGATCAAGACTTCATTTTAACAAAATATATATATTTTGAATAATTGATTTTCTTACTAAAGAAACTTAGTTTAATAACATAATTAAGCTTTTCAAGGAATCCACGTCATAAGAATTTGACAATCAACAAAATCAGTATAGTTAAGGAGCACCAATACTTGGGTAAATTGGCCGTCAGCTGGAATCCACGTCAGAAAACTTAATTTGATACTTGACATTTTGTCAGCTCCGATCCAGCACCTTCTCCCTCTCCTAACATTTTAACTTCCAGAGTTTCCTAAATAATTTAATTTAATTTAATTTAATTTATAATTTATACTAAAGTTGTAGTAATGAAGATTCCAGTCATTGAATTTTCAACTAATTAACTATTTATTCAACGTACGAAAATATTTTTCTTACTATTTGTGAGAAAGAAGAGGCCATTATAGTTGCTTCACGTATATGATGATATTGCAATTTGTGACTAACTTTTGCTTTTTATGACGCAAGTCTAATAAAGAATTAGACCATTTTGCAAACGAAGCCAGTCCTTTACATATTTATATAGATTTCTTTAATTTGGGTCAACTTAAATAACATTTTTTTTTGAATCCGGGTAAAGAAGATTACATGTACAGAGGAATTTAGGAGACCCTTCTCGCAAGGCGTCTTCCTAAATTATCATGAACCAAAATAAAAGAAAATTCAGACGACAGGCTAATACTCCAAACATCTAGGTTTTGAGTGGAGTGCCCCTTGTTAGCTAATCAGTTTGCTGCCACATTGGCTTCCCTTAAAATATGTTTAACCGAAACACCTTCAAACATTTGTAAGTACATCTTGATATCTCTAATACTCATATCAATCTGCCACGACACTTTAAAGTTTAAACACACTTTTAATTGCCTCAATAAGAATCAAATTGTCACTTTCAACCTAGACCCTCTTGCACCCTGCTTGTAGCGCATGTTGTAGACCTACTTTGAAAGCTAGGGCTTCCGCAAGTATAATAGGCTCCGAATGGAGTTTGAAGGCCCCCGCTCGTAGGAGACTACCATGAAAGTCTCGAATGACGAACCCAGCTACTGCCCCATGCATGCTGATTAACTGAGCCATCACAATTGAGCTTAACCCACCCAGGGTTAGGACGATCCCAACCAACATTTATCGTATTTTGGGGTCTAGAGGTAGTAGCACGCTGTATCTGAGAATAAGAAGGAGATGCATTGAAGGATCTTCTGGCTTGCCACTCCGCATAATTCTTCTTTGCCCGAATAATAACTTTAATTTTGTTGATGGAATTGTTGTAGGTGCAGTAATTTCGCTCCTTCCAAATACTCCAGAGAAGGTAGGTGGCTCTTTTGAGCTCACTTAGGGAGAGAGTTGCGTGGATATTTAAAAGGATATCCTTGCCACTAGAATCAAGTGGCCAATCGATTGAGGAGTTTAACCAATTGTGATCCCTTACAGTTCCCACACTTTTCTAGTAAAGTTGCATTGATGGATCAAATGTTGATAAGTTTCAATATGTTCCAAACACTTAACACAAGTGGGGTCCATGTTGACACCTCGTCGGGCCAAGTTGCCTTTAAGAGGAAGGCCACCATGGAAAGTTTGCCAAAGAAACGTTATGAGCTTAGGTTGGACATCCAGTTTCCATATCCATCTGCCCTCTCATTTGTTGCTTTTATTAATACCATGGCATAGTCATGTTGCTGTCTTAACAGAAAAGGTATCATCACTTGTAAGACCCCAACACAATTCATCCTCTTAATAAAAAAAGAGAGGATAGGGGTAGAAAAAACAAGATTAGCAATTTCAGGATCCAGAACATCCCTAACTTTAGGGACATCCCATTCCTTATCCAAAATGAAGTCACTAACGAGAAGAGCATCATCAATATCTTCACTATTCAACTTACAAATGTTAATTAAGGGTTCTTGATGACACCAATTGTCAGTCCAGAATTTGATCCTGGTACCATTCTCGAGTTTCCATCGAGTGCCTAATTTATAAAACTTAAAAGCTTTATATAAATTCTTCAAAACCCAAGAATCCGAAGACTTAGGTTTGTTACTAAAAGGGTTTATATCTTTCGCATATTTAAGTCTCATTTGCTCTACCCACAAGCTACTATCATCATGAAAAAGATTCCAAATTAACTTACATTGAAAAGCTAGGTTAACTGCATGAGTTTTTTCTAAGGCCAAGGCCTCCCTATCTTTTGGCTTACAAATTTTATCCTAAGCTATCATTGGCATCCCTTTCCCAGAATTCTTCCAGAAAAAGTTTCTATTTATACCATCCAAGTGTTCCGCCGTTTTTAGTGGCATTAGGAAACATTGCAAAGTGTGTGCAGGTAAAGATTCTAGATTAGTCTGAATGAGAATTGTTCTTCCAGCTTTTGACAAAGTGTTTGCTTTCCAATTAGAATGTTTTCTGTTTGCATTCTCTATAATTGGTGAAAACAATTCAACTTTCTTTTGCCTACTAATTGAAGGACAACCTAAATATTTGCCTAACGATTGTCTGATAGGAATCTTGAAGATTCCTTGAGCTAGATCTTTTTTCCTACTAGTTGTCTTGGCAGAAAAGATCATCACTGACTTACGAAAGTTAATAAGTTGGTCTGAAGAATTACAGAAATTGTCAAGAGTTTTTTTGAGTAGTTTGCACGCACTTTCTTTGCCCTTATAAAATAAAAGACTATCATCAACAAAAAATAGACTCGGAGTAGTGGTGACCTCTTTACAAATTTTAATTCCTATTCCATTCTTTTTAATCTTGCTAAGGTCATGCAGTTGTCTGGAAAGCACTTCCATACAAAGAAGGAACAAATATGGGGACAACGGGTCTCCTTGTCTAAGCCCTCTGGAGGGTTTTATCAAGCCACTTGGCTGGTCATTGACCAAAACTGAATAAGAGACCGTAGAGATACATTCATAAACCCAGTTAATCCACTTGACGGGAAAACCCATTAATTTGAGAACATCTGTTAGAAAATTCCATTCAACTCTATCATAAGCTTTTTCCATATCGAGTTTTAGTGATATCCACGGGGTCTTGTTATTAGACTTGCCGAATTTATGCATAATTTCATGCGCCAAAAGGACATTATCATGAATATGTCTATTTGGAACAAAAGCACTTTGAGTTGGATTAATTAAGGAATCCAGAAGAGGTCTCAGTCTGTTTACCAAGACCTTAGCTATAATTTTATAAACAGTATTACAAAGACTTATTGGTCTAAACTGATTAGGCAAAGTTGGGTCTTCCACCTTTGGAATAAGGGTTATAAAGGTGTGATTTACTTCTTTCAGGAATAAATCTAGTTTCAAATTCATGAATAATTTGCTCTTGAATTTCCTTTTCATTTTCTATCCATACCCTGATGAATCTTTAAGTCTTAAGATTGTAGATTTTCACTTACGAAAAGTAACTGCCCTATGAAAGAAGGAAGAATTTCTTTCTCCTTCAGTTAACCATTTTTTCCTTGAGTATTTAGCCTAATACTTTTGATTGAACAACAACATCTTTTCTCTCTGGGTAATTAGTCTATTATGCCATTGGTTAAGACGAACGCTATTAGGATCATTTATCAGTTTTTCCTCCACCAATTGGAGCTTAGAAGCATTTTGCTCTAATTTCTCATTGAAATTTCGAAAGAAAGTTCTACTCCAAGCCTTAAGCTCAATTTTTATTTGCTTGAGACGTCTACTAATTCTAAACATAAGGTAACCTTGAAAATTGCCTCTCCAACCAATCTTAACAATATTATTTACTTGGATATAATTGGACCAATGTTGGTTGAAACGAAAATGTTTATTCTTTTTATCCCTCACATCTGGGTTAGAGTCGAGAAGAATATAACTATGATCCGAGCAGGAGAAAGGCCCATGAGTGACAGTAGCTTTAGGGTACAAGTTGCACCAATCCTTTCTAGCAATTGGCCTATCTAACCTTTCATAAATAGTATGCCCATGAATCCTTTTTTTCCATATAAAAATCCTCCCAACAGGGACGATATCAGACACATTAAATATCTTGGAAGAACTTAGTTAGACGAACTGTTCTTGAATTATGTAACATAACTCCTCCTTTTTTATCAGTAGGATGGAGGAGTTCATTGCAATCGCCAATAATACACCAGGGTAAATGAAAGACTTCATTTAAAAGCTTTAAATGTTCCCAAAAACTAGATTTATCTCTTTCTTGAGCGGGGGCATAAATCCCTGAGACTATAGATTCAATATTCGATTTTTTCTCTTTCACATAAACATGGATTGCACGAGAGTCCTTTTGCAGAACATGTACATCCAGAGAAATAGTGTTCCATAGGACCCAAATACCCCAGAGTAATTAACAGTTGGGACCTATTCTGAACAATCACATCTAAGATTTTTCATAATTCTGTTTGTATTGCTAGGATTAATCAGAGTTTCACTTAAAAATGTGATATATGGTCGTAAGCTATTGAGAAGTTGGTTAATTTCAGCTTATTTACCAGTACCTTTAGCTCCTTGAATATTCCAATATAAAATTTTCATTATATAACTAACTTTTTGAATCGTGGACTTCCAATTAAGAACGATGTCTCTCCAAATAATTTCAAGAGATTCATAATTAAAAGAGCTAAGTAAAATATCTACATTCCTTTCTTAATACAATCTATCATACTTGTAACTAGACAAAGAAACATACTTGTTAAAGGGATGTAAAATCCATAAGCTTTTCCTTTCTGGAGTTTTGCATCAATCCAATTGTTTGGGTAGCCTCCTTGTGCAACCCATTTCTTATGAGCTATATGTTCTCTTAAGTTAGATGACTCCAACTTTGTTCCATAATTCCCTTTCAGAAAGGTCTTAATAATTATAGTAAGCTCACTCGCTGTTCGAACAATCATTTTATTTCCAATAACATATAAATTGGCAAAAATCAAGCTATGATCAAAGACATGAGAGTGTTGTTCAATGAAGTAATACAAGGCTCTCCAGGGGAAAAGCACTTTACAAGAAGCGTATTATCGGTAAAAGGTGTTAGAACAAAGAGAATGAGAATGAACTCTACAAACAAGCTTGTAAGGAACAATATTCATTCATACAAGAATGAGAATGAGAATGAGAATGAACTTAAATAACATATATTCATTCATAGACGCAAGCTTTTTTTGCAAGTATTGTTGTGGTTTGTGGAAGTCTCTCGAATATAAATATATATGTATGTGGGCCAATCACAGACCTTAAAATATATTGACCCACATACGAGGGGGGAAAGCACAAAATTAACAATATTAACACAAGAAAAGCAAAAGCTTAGAAAAAGATTACGTATCACATCAGCTTGATGACATGATTTACTTCGTTTTAGTGGATGGAGAATTATAAGAATGTTATCGCCTTCTTTACCCAAATCACAATTCAACATTAATCGTATGGGTGAGCAGGACTGGGATCCCAATCATTTCTGCTACTCCCGGTTGTAATCGGGAGCAAGTTTTTGCTCCCACTCCCGGTATCAATTGTGACCAGGAGCAATTTAGTGCTCCCACTCCCGGTCCTACCCGGTGGGACCGAGAAATGAACATGGAGTTTCTAGTCCTGGTTTTCTAACCTATTTGTAATTATTTTTTGGTTTATTTCCTTAAAGAACCAATGCATAAATTTTTTAAACAAATACAGAATTTTCATATATTGGAAAATATTGAGTACAGTGACACTATTTCCAGTACATTCAACATTGTTTGCAAACACAAGCTGGTTAACCGCTCATCAATTCATTATAATAGGATTCACAACAATTGTTTAATTGGGCAGTTGACTTGTTGGCTTACTAGGCTATTAGGCCAAAATGTGTGAATGTGCCATTGTGGGGTAAATCACTAAATCTAAATCATTCAAAGTATATAATTAGACAATGCCCAGTGGCATTCACAATATATATATATATATATATATATATATATATATATATATATATAAAAGACTGAGAGTTGGGACCGAGACTGGGAGTTGAGGTCAGTGGCGGATCTTGACCTTCTAATTAGGGGTGACCAATACACTAGTATTTTATATAATAAATATAAAATCCATAAAAAATTTTCCAAATTATACTTAATTTTTAAAAATTTTTTTGGGTTAACGATGGCCGTGGCCACCGTCGATGAAGCCCTAGGTCCACCCATGGTTGAGGTGAAGTCTCACTCCCAGTCCTGTAATTGACCGGGACTTACTTTTTTTATCCCACTCCTGGTCCTGTTTCCAATGGGACCAAGATTTCGGGACCGGGATGGGACCTGGAGTCCCATAAATTTTGCTCATCCCTAATTAATTGTGCTGATCCTATCCTCGTTAGCTTATTTTTGAAAAATTTATTGAAAAAATTAAACTAATTAAATTTGGGAAAATTCCAATTGGTAGGCTTCAATTTTTACATATTCCAAATTGTCAAGCACTTTTTAAATTATTCCAAGTTGTAGACTTATTTTGAAAATTATTCTATCTCGTGAGCTTCTTCTTGTGTTATTGTTAAAATATTGTTGGCAAAACTTTCCTCTTCTATCAATTTCATTTAGCTCTCCCTATTAGTCTCACAATCAACTCATTTGGAATAATATCTAAAATGTTGGACAACTAGAAATAGTTTTTAAATTGCTCGAAAACTTGGAATAATTTTTAAAATTTTCAAAATAACTTACCATTTGGAGTAACTTCAAAAGTGGTTGAAATTTTGGAATAGGCAAAAATTCAAGTCTACCAAATAGAATTTCCCTTAAATTTAACTTCTACAAGATCAGGCTTTTGTTAAACTTATTTAGACCCTATTCGGCAAAATTAGTGTTTTAGATAGCAGATAGCGGTTTATGTAGCGTATTGTGGTTTAAGCAGCAGATAGCGGTTTAAGTAGCAGATAGCGGATGACTGTTCAAATGAGAATTGTGTTCGGTAAGTTTAGCGGTTCAATGAACAGATTAATGTGAATTGACAAAAAAGGGTATCAATAATTTCCAAAAGATAAAATTTACAAAGGGTATTTTTTGACCGAAATATATGAAATGCTACTCCAAACGCTAAACGTTAACTTTATTAGTGTTTCATAAAACGCTCCTTAAAACGCTAAACGCTCCTCAAAGCGCTAGCTTACCGAACGCTAATATTTATGCAATTAGAGTTTTGACTAGGTCAAGACGCTAAACGCTACCCCAAACGCTATTGCCGAACACAACCTTAGTTTTCACATATTTGAGCATTTTAAAAAGTAATAATGAAAAGCCTTTACAATACTGTTTTAAATTCTATACAAAGCTATTTCTAAAGCATAGGTAGGAGTTTATCCAAAATGGTTTAGCACACTTTTTTTCTTCTACTTGGGGCAAATCTGGTTGTTTAACGGGCAGAAAGTATACCAAACTGTGTATGACAAGCAAAATTAACCTCCCAATATCTACTTAGAAAGTGTTTGGTTGGTAGATATCTAAGGTTGAGGTTGTATCTAAAGACAAGGTGTTTTAGCCGCCATATATATATATATATATATATATATATATGGCGTAGATACCTTGATAACTATTCCAAATTTAGGCATTTAAAAGTAATTTATTAGTAAACTGCAAATAATATGTTTGACTGTATGAATTTCATCTATTTTAGATATAATCAAAATTAAGATTTAGATAACCAATTTAACTTGTAAAATTACATACAATATACGAATATGCATATACTTTGTTTGGTCCTTCTGAAATAGGCTAGAAGGAATTTTTTAGAACTGATTTACTTTTCATCACATGGCTTTTAAAAAAGTGAAAGATGAGGTATTTAATAAAAATATCATTGAAAATGTGCGTTTGATTTTATCATCAACGTTCTTTTTCAAATTTGAAAGTTAAGTAACAGTGAAATGTAATAGGATGAATGAGAGGGTGGAACCGGAGATTGAGATAAACATGGGAGAAATTGGTTGAGAAAATAAAAACTTTTTAACTTAATTAGTGAAGAGAAATAAAAGTTTTATTTTCATCAAATTTTTATGGACAAAATATACCCATAAAGTAAAAGATAAGATAAATGATATTTAAAGGGTACTTGAGCATTAATTTTTCATGTAAAGAAAATCATAGGTAAAGAGTCGTTCGAAGCTAGGGATTTTAGCAATATGAACAATGTGTTTTGGATGACTTTGGTTAGAGATTTGATGGCTTAGTGCAAATGAAAGGAAAATTTGGTATGTTAACATGTGCTTTGGACTATGAAATGCACCCATATCGGATTGAGTCTTGTGGTAGTTAGGTTGAGGTGTTTATGAGGTTAAATAATCTTCTTTGTCACTAAGGTTGAACATGGTATCCATAACTTATCTAATTAAGAACGTTAAGAAGCACGTCAAAGTACACCTAGTGACTGTAGTGAGGGAACGACAATTAAGTTGCTTTGTCTCTATTTTCTCTATCCCAACCATATTTTGGCTCTAGTATTTTAAAGGAAAATTGGATTTTAATAATATGAACTTTTGGCCTTATAAGACTTAATAATAGGAGCTTTTGATTTGGTGATTAATAATACGAACTTTGACCCCCTGTTACCCCGAACAGTATGCCACCGAGTTAAGTTGAACTTAACTTGGTGGCGGAATGACGTGGCGGCGGAGACATGCCCTAGTCAGCTTTATTTTGTCCACATCAGCCTCTCTCTCTCTCTCTCTCTCTCTCTCTTCCTCTTCGTCATTCCCAAAAATCTTTCTCCCTCCTCCTCCTCCCTCTTCTTCTTCAACTGTATATACTCATTATAAATTTCTTCAACTGTATAAACAAAATAATCGACTAATTTAAATATATACTCATGCCATTCCCTTCCCTTCCCATCGCCCATTCTTTCTCTCAATGTCATTAAGTTTCCATGTTTATCAATACTAGGTCTCAACCCGTGCGATGCACGGAGCGAACTCAATTAGCTACTTTTGAAATTTTATAAAAGTCATGGATAAACCAAACGAAATATTAATGAAATTGTTACATGGAAAACATCATGATAAATTGTTCCGACAAAACATGTAATTCAGCAATAGAAAGTTTCCTAAATGTGAATGAACGTCGACCACAGCGAGTTGCATGATGCATCATCCTTCCTTACGTTGACCTAGAATTTTAAATTATCGTATAAGTAGTAGTAAAATTTTATGAAACAAACTATGATTGAACAGTTAAATACAATGAATGCAATCAAAGTAGACTTAAACTGGTTTTTAAATCCATATAATAGTGACATGTGACTTACCTTAAAGATGATAACTTGAGAGTATGAAGTGTGAATGGTAATCAATTATGTCAAATATGATAATGTAAACTGAATATGCAGAATTTAAAGTTTTTGAATATGTCAACAACAGTGAATGCAATCGAAGAAGACCTAAATAGGTATGAAAATCTATATAATAGTGACGTGTGACTTGTCTAATCGAAAATAACTTGAGTGCATGAACTGCGAATAGTACTCAATTAAGGCGAATATGTTGAAGTACGACAATTATGATATTGATTGCTCGGAATAGTAGATGAAAAGAGTTTAATCCCCTAACAGATGTATTGGATTTATATGTTTTCAAAAAGTTATGAATGTAATTGACCTAGCTGATTATGTTGGTAATGGAAGAGTTGTAAACTTAGTCGGAGTCCAAAGCAGTCAGGGATTAGTTATGTTGGTTATGGAAGAATTGTAAACTTAGTCGGAGTCCAAAGCAGTCAGGGATTAGTGATAGTTTTTTTTTAATTTTAAAATAAAATATGGATTGTAAATAGAAAAAAAGTAAAATTTTCTACGTTATGATTGGCCAATTCCCCTACAGTCGCTCCCGTGACTCTATTTCGTGGGACCCACAATGATTTTTATTATAATATACTAGTCTTTAACCCATGCGATGCACGGGATATTTAAACAGTTTAATAAATAAAATAATCATAAATATGTTAATACCCTCAATTCAAGTAAAAAGGAAGTCATTTTTAATTGTATGAGTATTGGGAAAGTATCTTGCCTTGTCATTAAAACTATATTATACTATATATTACGATGAAATTTAATGATATGATTGAATTCTATAATTATACTATTACATATAAAATGAATAAAGTTATAATTTTATATATTATTTTTTAAATCGATTTTTTATTATTATTTAATGGGCGAGATTGTTTACTGTAATTTTAAATCGATTTTTTTCTTTAATATATTACTTATATATATACATATACATATATATATATATACATATATATATATATATACATATATATATATATATATAATCCCTACTTTTGTAAATTGGATGGCAATAATCCTTACTTTCAATTTGTATTATGGTGGTAAAATAAAAAATAAAATTGTATTGTAGTGGGACATAATCGAGAGCATGCCCTAAATATCATAGATTTTGTGTTGCATTTGATTCAAAACTTTGTATAATACTTTACGACAATTTTGAATGAATTTACAGCATTTTTTTCTATTTTTTTCTATTTTTTAATGATTTTTTCAATTTTATTCCTTTTAAAAAATCATAATTATTGTTCGGAATCTCAAAAAAATAATTTAAAAAATGTTTTAGCAACTACATTTCATTACTTATCTGGGGGCAGGAACGAAAAAACAAAAATAATATGGAGTAGGTATGAAAAAAATAAAAAGAATGTAGTGATGGATTTGGTACCGCTACAATACAAATTTTTTTTTTAGAATCCAATTTTCCTATATATATATATATATATATATATATATATATATATATATATATATATATAGGGATATATAGGGATATTGGATTCTAATAATCTCTACTATCAAAATTTGTATGGCAATAATCTCTACTATCATTTTGGATTCTGGTGGTAAAAAATAAATAAAATTGTATTGTAGTGGTACCAAATCCATCACCACATTCTTTTTATTTTTTCCATGCCTACCCCATATTGCTTTTGTTTTTTTTGGTTCCTACCCCTAGATAGGTAATGAAGTGTAGTTACTAAAACATTTTTTAAATTATTTTTTTGAGATTCCGAGCAATTATTATGATTTTTTTAAAAGGAATAAAATTTAAAAAATCATAAAAAATTGAAAACAATTTGAAAAAAATTGGGAGAAATGCTGTAAATTCATTAAAAATCGTGGTAAAGTGTTATACAAAGTTTTGAATCAATTGCAACACAAAATCTATGATATTTAGCATATACACTCGATTTTGTCCCACTACAATACAATTTTATTTTATTTTTGGACCACCAGAATCCAAAATGATAGTAGGGATTAGGGGTTGGCACCATAAACCTAAACTGCAAATTGAACCGTAAAACCGCATAAACCAAACCGCAAAATGCGGTTAACCGAATTTATTTTTGCATAAAAGCGGTTTAGGTTAACCAAACCGCTATAAGCGGTTTAGGTTTAGGTTTTGGATTTTCATGAAACGGTTAACCGCGGTTAACCGCTCTCAATTAAGTTGAAAAAAAATGAATTTATTAGTAATATGAATTTAATTTAACCGCGTATCGTCGTATCGAAATATGAATTTATTAGTAATATGATTGCATTTATTTGCATAAATGTTATTGTAAATTTCCAGGAAATCGGTTAATCATAGACCGTGTATGTTAACCGGGTAAATTTTCAGATTTTAAAAGCCGTTAACCGACACTGCTTCTAAATTGCGGTTTCGAGGTTTGGTTTAGGTTTCCAGATTTCAAAAGCGGTTAACCGCAAAGCGGCTAACCGCATATTGCGGTTGCGGTTTAGGTTTTCAAAATCCAAAAACCTCAAAAGTGGTTAACCGCATATGCGGTTAACCTGTTATGCCCACCCCTAATAGGGATTATTGTCATACAATTTGTGATAGTAGGGATTATTAGAATCCAATCTCTCTCTCTCTCTCTCTCTCTCTCTCTCTCTCTCTCTCTCTCTCTCTCTCTCTCTCTCTCTCTCTCTCTCTCTCTCTCTCTCTCTCTCTCTCTCTCTCTCTCTCTCTCTCTCTCTCTCTCTCTCTCTCTGTATATATATATATATATATATATATATATATATATATATATATATTTGTGTGTATAAACGTCAAAAGAAATCATTCGCCCTCAATTATTGCTTGTTCTACAGAGTATTGTAATGGAGGTTTTTTGCCGAGTATACCATATCTTCATTCCGTTGCTTTGTCCATATTCATATTCTTTGATTCAAAAGTGTCGTGTCCCTGCAGAGAAAATTAGCATTCATAATTTCTTAATTCTATTACTGATTCTTCAGTCATTCTCCATTCAAAGAATATCCTAAGAATATCAAGTCTCTGCACAGCAAGGTTCAACGTTCAACGTCATGAAAAACGCCATATAAATCTTCCCCACTCTCACAACGACATATGCGGGGCGAGCATTCAACATGAAGATGCATATCAAGGAGAATAAAATTGTAATCTTCTGATATTTTTCACCATGTAAATCCAATGTATCATGCAAAATTTTATGAAAAAATTGTAACATGCAAATTCGTGCTAAAATATATTGAGGTGGTATATATAGATAGTACTTTTCGAAAACTAACCTGTTTGTATTTGCAAATTTGCCGAGAATTCAATGGTTGCTTCAAATATTAATAGTTGACATATTAGAAGATAATGAAAGATGTTTTGATGTTTATATATTAGGTCGGGAGGTAGAGTCCTAATTAGGTTTTGGTGTGAGGTAGAGTCCTAATTAGATTTAGGTGAGAGTTAGAGTCCTAATTGGGTTGAGAAGTAGATTTCTAATTAGATAAGGTATACTATTAATTTGATTAAACTTCTTATTTATTATTTTCTTAAATCGATTTTTCTATTATTATTTCATGGGCGGGAATTTTTTACTGTATTTTTAAATCAACTTTTTTTCTTTCAGCTGATTGGCCGATAACCCCTACAATCACTCTAGGTGGAGTATTTCAAATTTCGAATATATTACTTTTATATTATTATAGATTATTATTATTATTATATAGATTATTATTATTATTATTATTATTATTATTATTATTATTATTATTAGGGATATTGGATGACAATATACTAACCTTTGGGTGTATTGGATTGTAATATACCGACCTTTACTATTGGACAACAATATCCCTTACCTTTATACTTAGGTGAGATTATTATACGAACAGTGACTAAGGAGTGGTGACTGGTTAAATGGTCTTGATTCTGACGTGACAAATAGAGGAAAAATAACCGGTCCTTGCCCAATAACCCTGTTAACCCCTCCGTTTTCTTGTTAATGGGGTGGTGAACCAGTCTTCGTACTGACGTGAAACACAACCAATCAATGTCTTGCAATGTGGGTTAATGAGCAAAACTAAGGGATTAATGTGGTTATTGGCTTGGGACAATTTTTTTCTTTTTGCCAGCCACGTTAGCGCGCATAGAGACCGGTTCACCATCCCTTTAGTTACTGTTGATATAATAATGTCACCCAGGGATAAAGGTCAGGGATATTGTTGTCCAATAGTAAAGGTTGATATATTACAATCCAACACCCCAAAGGTTGGTATACTATCATCCAAAAACCCTTATTATTATTATTATTATTATTATTATTATTATTATTATTATTATTATTATTATTATTATTATTATAGACAACACCAAAATAATTACTGTTATTTGCACCAAAATAATTTAATTCAGAGTCCAAAGCAATCAAGAATTAGTGATACTGTAACGCCCCGGAAATTCAATTATAGAAGAGTCAAAGTCAAATTAATGTTAGCAGACAAAATTTAGCGGAAGACTCGAACTCTTATTGGGCGTCACTGTCATATCTCCGAAGGAATACAAGGCGAGAAGGAAAACTACAACTGTCTGTCAACGGCAAACCAACTAACAAACTCATACTTAGAAAATAAACCTCAAAACTAACTTCAAGTTTCTCAGAAAAGGAAAGCAACATATTTAACTATTTCTAGACATGTCGTCATCACTTCTAATTCCTGTCCCCAGCTTATAGATCTTCACCTGAAAACAAAACATTTCAAAAAATGAGGGGGAAATCTCAATATTGTCTACCCCTAACGTTAAAAACAAGTTAAGTTCATTTCAATTCATTTGAGGGAGAGGGAAGAAGTCAAACCATTTCACAAACCTTTAATCCCTTAACTGTTTTCCTCAACCCAACCAATCCATATTTTATTATGCGGGCGGGATACCACATCCCTTAAAGTAACAAATATCATACCGGATCCCAGATCCTCTGCCTACCACAGGCTACGACCAGGGTCCCAGACCCTTTGCCTACCACAGGTTACGACCAGAATATCAAGAGTTCACATTTCCGCCTACCACAGGCTACGACCAGGGTCCCAGACCCTTTGCCTACCACAGGCTACGACCAAATAAACCCGCTTAATGTTTCACTTGAATTGTTAGTATCTTATGCAAATCTCAGCTCACAGCTCTCAAGTCAAACCCAACCCAGGTTATAAAACCAATAATAAAACAACTAAATAAAGACCATCCAATTTCTCAACTCAATAAATCAAATCACAAACATTTACAAACAATTATCCAAAACAGATGGTCACATTTCCACAAAAAATCCCCTTTCGGAATGCAATTCTCAAAACAGATTAGAAAACATTAAAACACATTTAAAGAGCATCCCAGTGGGGATTAGAGCATAGACATTACCTGGTTAACTTCACTTCACAGCAAAACGAACACACTTGAGCTCACTAACGACGCGAACTAGCTCGGGCCTAAAATAGAATAATTATTCTAATCAAAACGCGCCCTTCGAAGTTAGTATTAACTACCTTCTACCTAACCCTCCCCTAGGAACACTATAGGTTCCTATCAATCATGAATTTACACTTTAAATTACTTAACACATTCCAAGTAATCGTATAATAATACCAAATAAACCTTTTCAATCAACAGCACATTCATTAACAATTTCACATAACAAGACAGATTACAGCATTCACACAAAAAAGGTCGTAACTTGACTTCCCGACATCCTATGGCTGGTTTTAGACTTTTCGGAAACCTCGGGATGTCTACTAAAACTCTTAAGTTGAACTCGGGACCCAACACACGCTTTAAGATCCTCAAAAACCGTTATCTTTCCAAACTATCCAGATCTGACCTAGGTCTGGTAATCGGGGTATAACTCGACTTATAAAATTCCAAAGTCCGGTCCATAAAATTCCTATGAAATCTAACATCCTAAGGAACCTCCAACTTAAACAATTCGGTCAATGGATGACTATACAATTTATGGTGACCCATTCTTTACGCCCTATCGAAACTGCCCCGATCCCGATTCCCATATAATCGATAATTTTGGTTCTAACTTTCACCATTCGATCTCGGGGTCCTAACTTGGGTCTAAAATAATGGCTAAGGTTAAAGTTTCTAACTTAATCCAACCAAGGTCTACAAGCTACCACTTATGGTCAATAATTAAAACCTTTTTAGGTAGAGAACTTGATAATAACGTAATAATCGCATAATAGTAACATAACTCCAAAATATTTGCACTTTAATATACATAATAAATATAAAATTTTTGTAAAACAGAAGGAAAGATTTTTAAAACTCTTTTTAAGAATACAAACCATAGTACTAAAAAAATAAATTCCTACTTTCACTAAAGAAATACAAAATAACTACACTTCGCAATTATGAACGATGTACATAAATATATTTCAAACAATAATCAACTTTATTTAAAACTATCACATGTATTAATACTCAATTATAACCAAATAATTCAGATTTAACCAGGTAAACTAACTCTAATTCATGTATGAAATAATACTAACAAGACCCTAACATGATTTACATAGAATAAACAATATACATCACGTATTAGTAACAACGATACTTAGAACTACAATAATCATTAACTAGAATATATGCACATAATATTCACACCCTTGACCCTACTAAATCAGATTTCAAGAAAACCATAATCAATAATGATAATAATACTACAAACATAGCACATAGAAAACTCAGAAAAAATATGAGGATTAGGGTTTTACATAAAGGGCGACGTTGGGTGTTCGTTGGCGGTAGTACATGCGGCGATCGGGGAGAAACGACGACGGTCATCGGTGGGGTTCGTCGGCAGGTCGACAGACGACGACAGGGGTCAAGGTGTTGGTCGGAGATCGGTGGTGGCGGCTTTTGGGTTTGTCGCACAGCAGCAGCAATACATTAACGTTGCTCTTTGCGAGTCCAGGCAGCGACGACAATCTCTCGAGGTTGCGACGGCAGCGGCGAGGCGTCTGGTGGGACACGACGGCTATGGCGATGGTGGTGTCGTAGTTGTCTGGCGGTGGCACGAAGTGGCGTGCGGTGGAGCAGAAACGAGAGAGAGGTCGAAAGAGAGACAACGAGATTGAAAGAGTGAGAAGGAGGGAGACGACTTGGTGGTTGCTGGGATTGGTTTCCGGCGTGGATCAGCGGTGGAGGGGTTGGCGTTGGTGGTTGGGCGGCGGCAGAAAAGAAAGAGAGAGAGAGAGAGTGTGTGCGTGAGTTATGTTTAGAGGGGGGTTTAGGTTTAGCCGCTTAATTATCTACTTAGTCTCACACTAACACTAACAATAACCCTAATCTAACTCTAATCTAACAGAACGAAAATCCTAACTCCTACCCAACTCTAACCCTGCTAAGATCTCTACTATATTTTACTAACAACCAACAATGATAGATCCCACTAATGACATTACTACTTCTAATAATACCAACACTACTAACAAATAATTGGAATACTAATGATAATAATATTAAAAGTCACATAATAGTAATACTAGTCATATAACAATAGTAATCACGTAGTAAAACTAAGATTGTTACATTCGACCACTCCATTTTACGCCCGGGTAAGATTTTGGAGTATTGGTTTTTATCATTCCAAGTTGCTTTTTTTTTTACTTGGATTGAAAATGTTTGGTAATATATTTATTTTTTAAAATAAAAATAACATATCTATTTTATTTATTTTATACTATTTAAAATTTTAAATATCCCGTGCATCGCACGGGTTAAGGACTAGTAATATATAATAGAAAAGTATGTGGGGTCCACGAAATAAAGAAAGGAGAGTGATTTTAGGTGATTGAACCAATAGAAATTCAGATAAATAAGTTATTTTTCTAGCTTTTCTATTTTTTATTTAATATGTTCTCCAAATTATTTACGTCAGTTTCATTCATTTTTTTAATTAGTTTCATTTTTCTCTCTCCTAAACCACATGATATTAGTTGCTTTTTAATTATTAAACACATTTTTTAATATACCCGTGCAACGCGACTTTGTGTGGACAGTTATTTATCCATGATTTTTATAAAATTTCAAGTAACTAATTTAGTTCATTCCGTGCATCGCACAGGTTGAGGCCTAATAAAAATAATAACATAGTAATAATAACAGTCATATAATAATACCCACGTAATAATAATACTGATAATAACCACAGCTAATAATCATAGTAACACGTAAATAACAATATTCACGTCACAACAGTTATAATAATACTAATATGGATATTACTACTAATACTAATAATATAAATAATAATGATAATAACACGTGACATTACCAAAATACCCTTGTTAGTCCCTCAACGATCCTACGAGCTCAAGTGTTAGCAGAATTAATTACCTACAAAGTCTCACATGCAATTAACAAAGTCAACTTAAATTATTAACGACGTCACGGTCAACGCCTTTGAATTCTTCGGGGTTTTACAGATACTATCTGGTTTTTTTAATTTTAAAATTATCCGGATTGAAAATAAAAAAATTAACATAGAAAAAAAATATAATTTTCTACGTTGTGATTGGCCAATTCCCCTACAGTCACTCCCGTGGCTCTATTTCGTGGGACCCACAATGATTTCTATTAGAACATACTAGTGTTTAACCCGTGCGATGCACGGGATATTTAAATAGTTTAATAAATAAAATAAACATAAATATGTTAATACCTCTATTCATGTAAAAAAGAAGTCATTTTGAATTGTATGAGTCTTGGGAAAGTGTCTTGTCATATCATAAAAACTATATTATATATATTAAGATAAAATTTAATGATATGATTGAATTCTATAACTATACTATTACATATAAATTGAATAAAGTTATACTTTTATACATTATTTTTTATATTTCAAAAAACGCTTAAAATAATTTTAATGGAAGAAGTTGATTCGATTAGAGTATTATTTGTGCTCATTGAGACAACCTATGCATCCTAAGTTTCTTATAATTAATAATTAATATTTACTATTAAAAAAATACTGTCAAAAATTATAAGAAATAACAATTTGATGAAGGGTACGATATATAGATTTGGGGGGAGTTAGACTCCTAATTGAGTTGGGAGGTAGATTTCTAATTAAATAAGGCATACTCCTAATCTGATTAAGTTTTTTGTATATTATTTTTTAAATCAATTTTTTTATTATTATTTCATGGACGGGAATTATTTTCTGTAATTTTAAATCGATTTTTTTCTTTAATATATATATATATATATATATATATATATATATATATTTGTGTCATTGTGTGTATAAACGTCAAAATAAAGTTCGCCCGCTATTATTGCTTGTTCTACAAAGTATTGGAATGGAGGTTTTTTGCCTTGTATACCATCTATTCATTCCATTGCTTTGTCCATATTCAGATTCTTTGATTCAAAAGTGGCGTATCCCTGCAGAGAAAATTAGCATCCATAACTTCTTGATTCTATTACTAATTCTTTAGTCATTCTCCATTCAGAGAACATCCTAAGAATATCAAGTCTTTGGATAGCAAATTGTGTTTCTAGTTAGACATTGTCATTGTACCAATTGTGAATATCTACATTTAGGGTTCGTTTGGACCTAGGAAAATAGGATGGAAAAAAATCTCGTGGAAAAAAAATTAGGAGGAAAATTTTTTTGGGGTAAAGTAAATTTCTTTCTCTTTTTTGGTTTAAGTAAATTTTGGAGGAAAAATTTATTTTCTATTCAATTTTCTTTTCCTTGTTTGGTTTGAGCTGGGAAAGATGCATGGAAAAATAAAATTTGCAAGAAAACTTGTAAATATCAAGTTTCATTTTTTTAGATCATATGATGTGATTTGGGAGAGAAAGAGAGAGTTAGAGAGAGAGAGAGAGAGAGAGAGAGAGAAGAAAGAGAAAAGAGAATTAGAGAGATAGAGAGATCGACAAAGAGAGTTAGAGAGAGAGCGATAGAGAGAGAGAAAAGAGAGTTAGAGAGCGAGAGAAAGCGATAGAGAGAGAGAGAGATAAAAGAGAATTAGAGAGAGAGAGAGAGAGAGTAGAAAGAGAAGAGACTTAGAGAGAAAGAAGAGAGAGTGCGTGAGAGAAAGAGGGAAGAGAAAGAGAGAGAGAGAGAGAGAGAGAGAGAGAGAGAGAGAGAGAGAGAGAGAGAGAAGAGAGTTAGAGAGAAAGAGAGAGAGAGAGAGAAGAAGAAGAAACTTAGAGAGAGAGAGAGATAAGAAAGCTAGAGAGAGAGAGAGAAACGAGTTAGAGAGAGAGAGACGAGTTAGAGAGAGGACGAAAAGAAAGGTTGGCTTTGATCCAAAATTTTTCTCTCAACTTTCCTTTCATTTTTTAAGGGAAAACTTTTTATTCATTGTTACTCCAAATTTTCCATGCAATTTTCCAACGATTTTTTTTCCATTCCTTTTTCTTCAATCCAAACAAAGGAAAGATTTTCATTTTCCAAAATATTTTTTTTTCATGCTATTTTCCAAGGTCCAAACGGACCCTTAGGGCTTGAGCTGGGTAGATCCAAATACAGTATTAGAATACCCAAAGAAAAACAATATTAATGGCAAATAAATGAACTTGCAAACATTTTATTAAATCAAACGAAAATCGCAGGTTGAAGAATTCCCATTAAATCGCTTTGGCTTCAACTATATCTGGTGGTCTTCTGAATTTCAAAAAATCACAGGCTGCCGATAGTAAGGCTTCCATCCGTCCTCCTGGAAATACACCTGATTACCGCCTCCCCAGTTTATGTGTTGGCAACTGCATCACAATTGATTTTTATCCCGTTTCCTTTGTTGATCCATCTTATCTCTTTGAACATGGACTCTGCTTAGCAAGGTTCAACGTTCAATGTCATGAAAAACTTCATATAACTCTTCCCCACTCTCACAACGACATATGCGGAGTGAGCATTCAACATGAAGATGCATATCAAGGAGAATAAAATGATGATCAACAATACCAAAAAAAATCTTCCATATTACATATAATCCATTGTAGCCAACTAAAAAAAGGTAAAATACAACCGAATGTAGATTGTGCAACCTTAACATCATCTAGGCGGCTAAGCAACTTCCATCCCAGTTGAAACACAGTATTTATTGTCTCTCCGCCCCCCCCCCCCCTTTTTCTAAAAAAAAAACCCTTTAGAAAGGAGCAAAAACAAATGATGACAATAAATTAATAGTACTGTCCAATTTTCAATTTAAGATCAAACCAACGGAAGTTTATAGTTGATCTGAATTCACCTACTTGAAAGACAACTTAATTTTATCAAAAGTTGAAACGTCAGTAGATTTCACTCATATCTGGACGTCAAAATTAATACTTCCTTTCTCACTCATACATGAAGAAGTTCATGCTAACTTGTGTCTCTAATAGTGATTCATGTTTGATTTCATTGAGGATAGTTACAGAAATGTTCGTTCTTTTTCTTTCTTTTTTTTATGATCATGAATGAGTATTAAAGTTATTTTAATGATGAAATATAGCATGAACTACTCAAAAACCACGACATAGTATAATTTGTTCAATATTATTAATATAACATGTTTTTTTTTTTTTTGCTAATATTGAAACAGAAAAGATTCCATCAATTTTCTTTGTGATTATTTGGTGAGACAATAGAAAACTACAACAAATTGAGAAATCGAGTTGAGAAATAAAAATATTGATGTGGTATATATTGATAGTAATTTTCCAAAACTAATATGTTTATATATGCAGGTTTGCTGAGAATTCAATGGTTGCTTCAAATGTTAATAGTTGACAGATTGGAAGAGAATGAAAGATGCTTCGATATTTATATATTAGGTCGGGAGGTAGAATCCTAATTAGATTTGGGTGAGAGGTAGAGTCCTAATTAGATTTGGGTGGGAGTTAGAGTCTTAATTGGGTTGGGAAGTATATGTCTAGTTAAATAAGGTAAACTCTATTAAACTTCTTGTTTATTATTTTTTTTAAACGATTTTTTTTAATTATTATTTCATGGGTGAAATTTTTTTACTGTATTTTTAAATCGATTTTTGTTTCTTTAATATGATTGGTCAATAACCCCTACAATCACTCTGAGTTAAATATTTCAAATTTCGAATATATTACTTATATATATATATATATATATATATATATATATATATTTGTGTCATTGTGTGTATAAACGTCAAAATAAAGTTCGCCCGCTATTATTGCTTGTTCTACAGAGTATTGGAATGGAGGTTTTTTGCCTTGTATACCATCTCATTCCATTTCTTTGTCCATATTCAGATTTTTTGATCCAAAAGTGGCGTATCCCTGTAGAGAAAATTAACATCCATAACTTCTCAATTCTATTACTAATTCTTCTGTCATTCTCTATTCAAAGAACATCCTAAGAATATCAAGTCTTTGGATAGCAAATTGTGTTTCTAGTTAGACATTGTCATTGTACCAATTGTGAATATCTACATTTAGGACCTTAGCTGGGCAGATCCAAATACAGTATTAGAATACCCAAAGAAAAACAATATTAATGGCAAATAAATGAACTTGCAAACATTTTATTAAATCAAATGAAAATCGCAGGTTGCAGAATTCCCATTAAATCGCTTTGGCTTCAGCTATATCTGGTGGTCTACTGACTTTCACAAAATCATAGGTTGCCGATAGTAAGGCTTCCATCCGTCCTCCTGGAAACACACCTGATTACTGCCTCCCCAGTTTATGTATTGGCAACTGCATCACAATTGATTTTTATCCCGTTTCCTTTGTTGCTCCATCTTATTTCTATGTACCTGGACTCTGCATAGCAAGGTTCAACGTTCAATGTCATGAAAAACTTCATATAACTCTTCCCCACTCTCACAACGACATATGCGGAGTGAGCATTCAACATGAAGATGCATATCAAGGAGAATAAAATTATGATCAACAATTCCAAAAAAAATCTTCCATATTACATATAATCCATTGTAGCCAACTAAAAAAAATGTAAAATACAACCGAATGTAGATTGTGCAACCTTAACATCATCTAGGCGGCTAAGCAACTTCCATCCCAGTTGAAACACAGTATTTATTGTCTCTCCGCCCCCCCCCCCTTTTCTAAAAAAAAAAAAACCCTTTAGAAAGGAGCAAAAACAAATGATGACAATAAATTAATAGTACTGTCCAATTTTCAATTTAAGATCAAACCAACGGACGTTTATAGTTGATCTGAATTCACCTACTTGAAAGACAACTTAATTTTATCAAAAGTTGAAACGTCAGTAGATTTCACTCATATCTGGACGTCAAAATTAATACTTCCTTTCTCACTCATACATGAAGAAGTTCATGCTAACTTGTGTCTCTAATAGTGATTCATGTTTGATTTCATTGAGGATAGTTACAGAAATGTTCGTTCTTTTTCTTTCTTTTTTTATGATCATGAATGAGTATTAAAGTTATTTTAATGATGAAATATAGCATGAACTACTCAAAAACCACGACATAGTATAATTTGTTCAATATTATTAATATAACATGTTTTTTTTTTGCTAATATTGAAACAGAAAAGATTCCATCAATTTTCTTTGTGATTATTTGGTGAGACAATAGAAAACTACAACAAATTGAGAAATCAAGTTGAGAAATAAAATATATTGATGTGGTATATATTGATAGTAATTTTCCAAAACTAATATGTTTATATATGCAGGTTTGCTGAGAATTCAATGGTTGCTTCAAATGTTAATAGTTGACAGATTGGAAGAGAATGAAAGATGCTTCGATATTTATATATTAGGTCGGGAGGTAGAATCCTAATTAGATTTGGGTGAGAGGTAGAGTCCTAATTAGATTTGGGTGGGAGTTAGAGTCTTAATTGGGTTGGGAAGTAGATTTCTAATTAAATAAGGTAAACTCTATTAAACTTCTTGTTTATTATTTTTTTTAAACGATTTTTTTAAATTATTATTTCATGGGCGAAATTTTTTTACTATATTTTTAAATCGATTTTTGTTTCTTTAATCTGATTGGTCAATAACCCCTACAATCACTCTGAGTTAAATATTTCAAATTTCGAATATATTACTTTTATATTATTATAGATAATGAAATACAACAACATTAATTAGCTTGATTTTGTTTTTTTTTTGCATTAACATTGAAATGGGTGGTATGTTTGGAGCATTCATGTTTGGCATGAACAACTTCACCCTTTTGGGCAGAGAAAGTTGGAATCCTGAGCATTCATGTTTAGAAAGTCCTATACTTGGGTAGAGAAATTTGAATTTAATGCAGTAGCAGGGCACGAAACAGAGATTATACTAACAAATGTTGTTGTAGCGAATAATTAAGCAAAAACCCTAATAATCATGAGAAAGACAGTTCAAAATTCCTGAAATCGATTCCAGAAACTATATTATGTCATTCAGATGGGAGTTTGATTTTTTTTTACTGAGTTTTGCTTAGAATTGAGTTTTGGAATCTGGGTTGGAAAGTCGGGACTTTCTTGTTTCTGGATTCATTCTTGTTTCTTGTTTCTGGAAATGCAA
Organism: Portulaca oleracea; assembly: GCA_029582165.1. Taxonomy (NCBI): domain Eukaryota; kingdom Viridiplantae; phylum Streptophyta; class Magnoliopsida; order Caryophyllales; family Portulacaceae; genus Portulaca; species Portulaca oleracea. Next base: position 15,648,744 of record CM055869.1, on the reverse strand, counting down.
CTGAATATAAGTGAAGAGCCAAAGAATGAGAGGAAAAGGGGAGGATAGTGGTGGGGCAATCGTCTGGTTTATGGAAATCGCCCATTCTGTCCATACATACATTTAGTCAGTGTCGATGTTGTCGCCGACGACGTTGTAGAGGTTGTGGAAGGTGGTGGTGGTGGTGGTGGTGGTTGCGGCGGCGGAGGAGGATTTCGGTAGGGGGGATTTGAGGGAGTGGGAGGAGGAGGATGTGGTGAGGGATTGAGTGGGGAATTTCGTCGAACATGTGGTGGCAGGTTTAGGAAGGATGGGGTTTGAGGTAAGATTGAGGGTTTGTTGGAGGAAGGGAAGGTGTTGGTGGAGGAGAAGATGCACAGAGCAGTTGAAGCCGCCATAGCCATTGTTTCTGAGAAAGAGAGGCAAAGTTGAAGTTGAAGTAGTATTTCTGTGTATGGAGTTTGGGAGCTTAGGTTGAGAATCACCAATCCAAAAAGGGTAGTTGTGGTGGACCTATCAACGGCCAAATTTTGTTGCATTTGAATTCCACTTTGAAGTTGTAGTTGAAGTTGAAGAAGGAGGAGGAGGAGGGAGAAAGATTTCTGGGAATGATGAAGAGGAAGAGAGAGAAAGAGAGAGAGAAAGGAGAGAGAAAGGGGCTGATGTGAACAAAATAAAGCTGACTGAGACATGTCTTCGCCGCCACGTCATCCCGCCACCGAATTAGGTGGTGTACTGTTCGGGGCAACAGGGGGTCAAAGTTCGTAATATTATTATAATTTCTATTATAATATATAGATATAGATAATTATTATTATTATTATTATTATTATATTATTATTATTATTATTTTGTCAAAATAATTACTGATATTTGGACCAAAATAATTTAATTCAGTATTTATCTATCTTCTAATTGGTTGAAATCACTACAATTAATATCTTTTCTCCATTTAGCGGGACCCAAAAATGTTACAATTAATATTATATAGATTATTATTATTATTATTATTATTATTATTATTATTATTATTATTATTATTATAGGCAACACTAAAATAATTATTGTTATTTGCACCAAAATAATTTAATTCAAAGTCCAAACCAGTCAAGGATTAGTGATACTTTCTAAAAATTTGGATTGAAAAAAAAATTGAAAATAGAAAAAAATATATAATTTTCTACATTATGATTGACCAATTACTCTATAGTCACTTCCGTGACTCTATTTCGTGGGACCCACAATGATTTCTATTATAATATATAGATGACTAGAGTTAGTAAGATAACAATTGACAAGTATAATTACCGGAAAAATTTAAAAACTCTTTTAGAATTAATTAATTCTTTGACTTGTTCAATATAGTATCACTTGCATGATCTACGTGCACTTCAATTGACTGTAGAATATTTCCGGTAATCATACACCATTTATTTGACGAAGTGGCCTCCAAAATAAATTAAAATTTTATAATATAAGATAAGAAGGTTATCAAGTCGTGCATGACTACATATGGTTGCTCAATTGCAATGACAAAACACATGGGCATGCATTCCATTTAGACCTGTCAATTCGGGCGGGCGGGTCGGTATCGGGTCGGTGTATTTCGGGTTCGGGTAAATACGGGTTCGGTGTATTTCGGGTTCGGGTAAATACGGGTCGGGTGTATTCCGGTTTCGGGCGGTTTGGGTCGAGTTTTCGGGTTATGACTATCATCTAATTTGACAGTTTTTTAGAACAAAAATAGACAAGTCTATATATTCAACTTACCTACTAAATACAATTTTCTATTTTATAATGGTGTCATTAGCTTGTCAAGGTCTATTTTCAGAGTTCAAAGTTAAAAATCAACAATTTTAAACAAACAAGACTCAAGAGAACAAAAATATGCTTGTTGGCATCCATAAGTTCGATAAACAACTGGACAATAACCGTGTTATTTCGAAATCAAATATTAATGACAATTGAATGATAAATAATTAACAAACATTTACACAAGTACATAACATAATCAAATAAACATAAAACATGCATATTATTACCATAAATCCATGATATTGCACAAGTGCGATAGTCAAGTCATAACTCATAACTCATAAGTTATCATCGCAAGTTCATCACTTGATCCGTAGGAATTCAACACACCACAAACATAAAGAGATAAATCAAAGTTCAAACTTCTAGTGCAAACTCATCACATTTCATAATTATTAATTATACATAAACTAATTATTGCTAGATCCCCCTTGCTCCATAAAACCTTCCGTCTCTAAATCTTCCCATTCATCTTCTCCTTCCTCTTCGCCATTTTCTTGGTCATCAATATCATCATTCAATACAACATTAGAAAGTTGAACACACAAACCATTGAGCTCTGGATCATGTTCCTCTGTATTTCCAAATATTATTTTCATGAGTATAAATTATAGATTAATAGATACATTATGCATAAAAAGTTAGTGAAGTAATCAATTGATCATGAAAGTTACCTCCATCGATCTGAAATTCTCCTATCCAGATCTCAAAGTGTCCAAATTTATCGTCTGTGATTGAAGCTATCCAACAGTATATTACACATGAAAGGAATGTTGTGCTTTACCGTGAAAATGTTTGCACAACACAGACAGTGATAGCCTGATTGATATATATCAAACCCAAATGCCAAAGCACTATTAAAATTAAGAGGGTCTGTACTACATCTTATAGTATGTCATTACTCGTAATTTTTTTACTAAATTATGTCATCATGTGCATTAGAGGTAGCTGGGGAAATATAAACAAGAGGGAAGCAACCTTGAATCTCTTTTTTACTATTTTTTTAAAAATAATATCTTCCCTACAAAATGGGGAAAACTTAATTTTGGAGCAAAAACCTTGTAACAAATGCTGAAGGTTTATCAGGTTAAAGAATCATTAAGACCACAAAATACAATGAGAGTATTCTAATTTGTACATTTCATCATCTGCATTTGCTTTTCATGTCTATTTTTTATTTTTGCCAAAAGGAGCATCTTGAAAGTGATTCTTGCTTATCATCATAAGCAACAAAACAATATTACTAAGTTTGAAGCAACTGATGAATTTTATATACCAAAAAAGTGCCAGATAAAGACATAATAAAAGACATGTAATAAGCTGCAAATTACTGCCAACTAAAATGCCACAACTTGTGAGGCCCCCGCTTACAGAACTCAAAGAGACCAACAAAAGAGTTCAAAAATCAAACATCAGGCGTACATCTTGAATTGATAAAAGAAATCAAAGAGAAGCAGCAACACATAGATTCGACCAACATTTAAGAGGTTAAATTGACAAGAGTGAAAGAAAGTGTGAAAGGTGCAAACCTTAGGCCTCGATCTGCTTGCTGCGTACGATGGACAAGTATGGAGAGGCTCGATCTGCAGCGAGCCAGCAAGCAATGACAGTAGACGGTCGACCAGCAACAAGCACAGAGGAAGAACGAAGAAGAAATGGAGAGGCTCGATCTCATCAGGCGCTGTATACTCTTTGAAGCTATGCGCTTGGAGAAACCGAGAAAGTGAGAAGCTGAGCTGCAAATGCGAAACAGAGAGGCGAAAGGAAGGAGAGAAAGTGAGAAGTTGAGCTGCATACAGAGAGGTGAAAGGAAGAAGGAGAGAAAATGAGAGGCTGACCTGCGCTGGGTGCCTTGCCTGGAGAAGCCGTCGATCCGCGAAAGAGAAACAGAGAGGGCGAGAGGCGAGAGGCGAGAGGAAGGACAAAGTGAGAAATAGAGTGAATTAGGGTTTTTTGGCTTTATCTGTTTAGTTTGACCGCCCAATTTTTTTTGACAAGCCCAAATTTTCAGTCCAAGCGCCACACCAATTTGACCCAACGGGTCGACCCGACCCGAACCCGAACCCGACCCGGAAATTTCCGGGTCTTCGGGTTCGGGTCCATTTCGGTTTTTAAATAAAAAATTGTGTTCAAAACCCTAAATTTTCGGGCGGGTTCGGGTCGGGTTCATTTCTGCCAGGTCTAATTCCATTGGGATAGAACAACAATAGTAACGGAATTTAAACATAACAAAAAAAATATATAAATGACAATTCCAAGAAAATTATACTCAATTGTAAACTATTTTCAATTTTACATGTTCATTCAACCCTATTATCCTTCTCTAGAAAGATTGTTATCATACGTCTAGCATCTGCTAATGTTGCAGTCTCAAACTCAGGTTCTAATCGAAGATCCAATGGATACTTTGTCTCATGATGGTTTTGTGTTGGATTTGCTTCTCGATCATCTTGTTGTTGCTTGTCAGCCTCCAACATGCGCAAATCCAGAAACTAAATTTAGTAGGGTCAAACTTAAAGTCGCGATGACTTGAAAATTTACATCTGTTTAATAACATTGAATAATATTAAAATTTAAACACAAACAACTTGTACACCTTATTTTAAAATCGGTATGATCCATAATATAGTGTATGATATGTAATATATTGGATTACATATGTGCTCAAATTTCTTCTATTTTTTCATTTTATACTTAAAATGATAAGTAAAGTTATAATTAACTTATTCAATGATATTATATAAGTATATTTTCGTAAAAAAAACACAATAATATTTCTACTTTTTCTCTAAAAAGATCATATATATTTCTACTTTTTCTCTAAAAAGATCATATAACCCCAGCTCCGCCCCTGGCCTCCAACACCTTTTCTGAAATTGTCTCCCAATTTTTGATAGCGAGCTTCATCTTAAGTGGAAAAGGAATGTCCTCATCAGGCGTTCTCATGCCATGTTTTATACGGTCAATGAGCAAAATATATCGGGCGCCCTCAATAACATGTACTACAATAGTTAAGAAAGTCAATCTACAAGTGTAAGTATTGCAACTGTTATACAAATTGTTAACCGCTCTCCTAAGACTCGTTGAAGCAATGTTTTCACAATCATCAATAGCACTGATTGTATAAAGAACTGGAAAACCAACCGGCACGAAACCTTCTTCTATTCTTGCGTAACCTTCCAAATGGTGCCAAAAGTTCTCATTACCACTGCGAAAGAGAATAACGTAGAAAGTGTTAAACCCGTGCTATGCACGGGTATATTAAAAATTAAACGTTTAATAATTAAAAAGAAAATTATAATATAAATGTATATAAAAATTATAATGAAAACTCATAGGTATAAATTGTATAATACATATTTACTTGCAATAAGTATAACAATACTCGTGATTCACAGGTGTATTAAAAAGTACAGAAAATAAAAAGATAACAATAATATAAATATTCATGGAGATTATAAAGTTAAAATATATAAATAATATCATTAGACATGGGTTAACATATAATCTACGTGCAAATTTTGAAAGGAAAAAAGTAAAAATAATATCATCACATAAAATAATGACATAATAAAATATTCCAAAGAAAATTATATGCTATGAATGTTGAATAATGTGGCGCCAATGATGAATCATGTCATATGTCTCGCACCTACAATTAAATTTTATCATTTATTCAGTTATATAATTACATTAAAAAATTACATAAATTGAATTTAATGTGTGAAAGTTATATACCTCTTTGTAAAACTGTTTTCCCTTCCAATATTGGGCCAATTACCATACTAATACTCGGAATGAACAAATCTTAAATGAGTTGAAATGCTTGATGCGCAAAAATTTGTCAAATGATAATAGAAAATTTGCTTCAAATACTAAAAGAGAAATTAATTATAGTAAGAAACTCGAGGTATAACATAACACGGTAATACCATTGCTATCTTCAGATCAATACTAATATAACCTACAACATGGGCTGAAATTAGCACGAATTTACGAACCATAAAAGCATATATACCCACTATCAGAATGCATGAGACATGCATGAATCGACCCCCATAAAGTAACAAATTAAAAGAAAAATCACGTAAAAAAATTAAGAAGAAAACAAAAATAAAACTGTGTAAGCACCAAAATCTTACGAAATTTTGTTTGTCAAGACCCGTTCAAAACACCATTGATGCTTGACATTTTATTAAGTTGAACCAATTGTCTTCCAGATTAACCAACAAAATGGGAGTAGTTTAAGACTTTAATTTCAATACTTATAATTTAAGAGTTGTATTAGGGATGTTGTCTTCATTGCCCTCGCCAAACCTCATTGTATCATCAGGCAATGATAATGCAAAACGCGAATAAGCAGCGACAATCATACAATGATGATGACTTTATATTTCATAGAATGGGAATGATGATTTTTGAACTACCTGTTTTGGCAAGTCTGAAAAGAAGAGCGAGACAAAGAGGGGTGTGAAAGGACAGAGATGGGGAGACGACTCTAAAACTACTTAGAAGCCCATCTCTGTTGATGAGGATAAATATAAGGAATTATAATTGAAAAAAAAAATCAAATCTTGAAAGTGTTATAATTGCAATAATCAAGGGATAATAAAATCAAATACTGAAGGTGGTTATAACTGAAAAAATAAAAGGATAATAATTGCAAAGGGTTTAGAGTTTGAGTTTGGGTAAAATACTGTATTTTTATGGACGGAAAAAGTGGCTACTTATTTTTATTTTTCTAAATTCTCATGGCTAGAACGACCAAAATCGCTCACAGCTCACGATCTCAAAATTTGAACATATTACTTTTAGATATTTATAGATGTTGGTTCTTGGCTTTGCATGTAAAAATATTTGAACATAAAATATGTGATGCATGATAAATATTTGAGCATAAAATTGATACTATATAATTGCAATGAAAATGAATAGCAATTGCATGTACCTTTCCTTCTTGAATTTCGATTGAGCCCTAGAATTGGGGAGATTATTCCAACTTTTGTACCAAAATACATGTGTAAAATTATTTAAATAGAAATTAGTAAAATAAAAGAGAATATCTATTGGGAAGTAATTGGAAGGAAATTACCAAAAAGAAAAGATTAGATAAATTGGGTTTCTCGTCACTTTGATTGGGAGTATGGGCTTAGTTAGGAGCATAGTTATTAAAATCCTGATCCTAATTTACGATCCTACGATTTTATGGTCCAAAATCGTGATACGATTCTACTATTTACACATGATCCACGATCCTACATGGGCTAAATTCCGATCTTAACTTCCCCACAGTTTTGAGTTAGGATCCCGATTTTAACAACATTGGTTAGGAGATGGATCCAAGAGACGGTCAAAATAGCATTGACCCACAAGAATTCTGAATTCTAGCTTATTCACACCTCCCCTTTATTTCTTTTATGTCAGAAAACAAAGAGGAACAGAGGAAACACAGGACCACCGCATCAGAGGTGGTGGTCACGGTGGAGTTGCGCCCTAAAACAGAGGAGAGAGAGAAAGGGTGGTTTTTGGGTGATTGATGGTGATGGTGGTTCTCTAATAATGCAAGTGGTAGAAAAACAGTGAAAATTGATAGAAAGATGAAAGTTTTGCTTGCTAGCTAGATTAAGGTATAATATGTATACAATTTATAGGTATAGTTTGAAAGCTTGATGAGTCACCACTATGAGTTTGCTGTCAATTGGAGAAGCTATGCTCTCGCCACTTTGCATTGGTGTTTGAAATTGGGGCCATGGAAGCTTGGTTAAGGAGTTGAAGGTGAAGTATGTTGAAAAAAGACAACAAGGGTAGGCAATGAGTTGGCATGGCTTTTGACAAATACAGAGCTTGACGAGGAAAGAGGGAACACAAATTAATAAATGTGAGTAAATAAAATAATTATTTGGAGGATTTTGAGAGATTAACTCACTTTATAAACTTGAATTTGAATACCAAAAGTTTGATGGATATTTGACATGTATTTAAGAGGAGTTCAATAATAATAATAATAATAATAATAATAATAATAATAATAATAATAATAATAGAAATTATTGTGGGTCCCACGAAATAGAGTCACGGGAGTGACTGTAGGCGAATTGGTTAATCACAATGTAGAAAATTATATTTTTTTTCTATTTCAATTTTTTTATTTTCAATCCGGATAATTTTAAAATTAAAAAACCAGAAAGTATCCCTAATTCTTGACTGGTTTGGACTCTGAATTAAATTATTTTGGTGCAAATAATAGTAATTATTTTGGTGTTGCCTATAATAATAATAATAATAATAATAATAATAATAATAATAATAATAATAATATTAATAATAATATATTAATAATAATCTATATAATAATAATAATAATAATAATAATAATAATATGTATTATAATAAAAATCATTGTGGGTCCATGAAATAGAGTCACTGGAGTGACTGTAGAGGAGTTGGCCAATCACAACGTAGAAAATTTTATTTTTTTCTATTTACAATCCGTATTTTATTTTAAAATTCTTAAAAAACGTATCACTAATCCCTAACTGCTTTGGACTCCGACTAAATTTACAATTTTTCCATAACCAACATAACTAATCCCTGACTGCTTTGGATTCCGATTAAGTTTACAACTCTTCCATTACCAACGTAGTCAGCTAGGTCGATTACATTCATAACTTTTTGAAAACATATAAATCCAATACATCTGTTATGGATTAAACTCTTTTCATCTACTATTCCGAGCAATCAATATCATAATTGTCGCACTTCAACATATTCGCCTTAATTGAGTATCATCCGCAGTTCATATACTCAAGTTATCTTCGGTTAGGCAAGTCACACGTCACTATTATATAGATTTTTAGACCTATTTAGGTCTTCTTCGATTGCATTCACTGTTGTTGACGTATTCAAAAACTTTGAATTCTGCAAATTCAGTTTACATTATCATATTTGACATAATTGATAACCATTCACAATTCATACTCTCAAGTTATCATCTTTAAGGTAAGTCACATGTCACTATTATATGGATTTAAAAACCAGTTTAAGTCTACTTTGGTAAGTCACTGTATTTAACTATTCAATCATAGTTTGTTTCATAAAATTTTACTACTACTTATACGATAATTTAAAATTCCAGGTCAACGTAAGGAAGGATGATGCATCATGCAACTCGCCGTGGTCGACGTTCATTCACATTTTAGGAAACTTTCTATTTCTGAATTACATATTTTGTCGGAACAATTTATGATAATGTTTTCCATATAACAATTTCATTAATATTTCGTTTGGTTTATCCATGACTTTTATAAAATTTTAAAAGTAGCTAATTAAGTTCGCTCCGTGCATCGCACGGGTTGAGGCCTAATAATAATAATAATAATAATAATAATAGAAATTTAGGGAATGTAAAAGGATTTAAGTAATCAGAATTATAGTTTTACTCAATTTTCTATAATTAAAATCTGGAGATATTTTTAATATATAATATCGTATAAAAGTAGGACCTTAAATACTTATTAAAGTAAAACTATAAAACCTTTTTAAAGAAAAGGTATTAATAACTTCAGTTTAAAATGGAAGCTAGTAAATAAGGTTTCCACATTAATTAGCTCCATAATAAAATTAGGGTATATTTAACAAATAAATTATAGTTAAGAAAATATTAAAATTTATAGGCTGTTACAGTAGCCAAGTCATAATGTCCTCTACATGTCATAATTATCTATTACCCTTACAATATAAATGATATTTGTGTCAATACTTTCAACTAAGCATTTCAATCGTTTGGAGTCTTGATTAATTAAGGGGGAAAGGAATTAGAAGCCTAAGTTTCTCTCATTTTTTGTTGGCTTCGCGTTCCTTTGAGCCCTTAATTGATTAAGCTCCACATACAACAAAAGCAAGTTCAAATGGAAAACTTTTCTAGTAAGAAAATCATTGTTGTGCTTACTGGATTGTTTCTAATTTCCTCTTCTTTTCTATGTGTAGAAGTTACAGCGAGTCAAAGCATTGGACACATTGTAACTGGAAGAAGGTTATTGGAATTCATAAGTAATGGTGCAATGGCCAAAAACAACGTATACAAGAAGGGAATATTGCCTCCCCCAGCAAACAAATACACCCCATGCACCAAACATCCTTGCCACCCTAAACTCCAAACCCCAAAAAGAAAAAAAGTTGATAATCCCAACATAATCTTTTGGAGGGTATTTGCAAGATTGAGGGATTGAGATTTTCTTTTATGTCCTTGTATTATGAACTAGCTTTTGTCAGAAGCGGAACTGTCTTATAAAATGCTTGATGAGTTAATGATAAGGTCATTATTTGAGAAAACTACATGCCTTAATCCATTTATGTCCATTAAGATCTATTTATATTGAGAAGTTAAGACATGAATTCGTGCAACAACTTATAAATGAATATTTCCGTATTAAGAATGACATAAATGTATCTCTCAACGCCTTGTTATAATTGTTCTTTTATTCATGAAAAAGTAGTAGTCAATTTGATAAAATTGATAAATATGGATTATAATTAACGATCGAATGGTTTATCGAGTTAAAACATTTCGAGCATGGTGAAAGGAATATTTCAATCTTATTGATATTTGCATATTGATTAAATATCACTAAGGTTTAACCCCCTTTAATACCCAATTTCGATTAGAAAGAGTCTTATTTAAATGGATTGAAATTACTGCTTAATTATATCACCATCATTCACCTCGTTTTTGCAATGCACATCTCTTAAAAACTCGGATTAGCCATACTAAGCATGGATCAATGGAGGAGGGGTAAGCTCTTGGGAAGTTTTATCAACCTGCTCGTGTTATTCAGTACAAAGCCGGCTGAAAGAAATCCTAGTTATTTTGGCGCCAGTAATCAACCTTAAAGCAATTTTTGGTTATGTAAAAGGCTTAAGAGGGATACTATGGATAATTGTCATTTAGCTACCACCTCTTTGAGATCTTAAAATAACATAAGTTAGGTAAATTTATCTAATTTAGGATAAATTTGTATAATATTGTACTAATAAAAGAGATCGAATTAATTATAAAAACTACCTATATTTTGAAACATCAACAAGGTATTTGATCTTATTGGTTTATTTAGGTCTTCAATTGGTCGGTTTGAATAGCCCCTTGACTATCGACATATGTAATATGCCCCTCCATACATCAACCTAACCGCAGATATACATCTATATATCACTAGCTATGATACCCGTCCCACGGACGAGTTAGACTCTATTTTTTTATTAATGTATAATAAATTTATCTTATTCATCATATGTCTGTTATTTTATTCCACCTTTTTCATACTATTAATTCACACTTTCTTATCTATTTTACATAATATATATTTAAAAATTCATGTATTTAATAAATATTATAAATGACGTAATTTTTCTTACTCACTATGCTTCATTAAAAATTATAAACTATATTAAAAAATTCATGCATTTAAATGTGTGACTTACATTTCTAAATAGTATCGTATCCACCCACTCTATCCCACCTTTCCCACTCTCCAACTATCTTACTTATCTTACATATAATATAATAAATATAATAAATTTGAAAATTATCCATATTTCAATTCAAGAAGGGCCTCAGTTCAAAAATAATCATATGTATGTGTGTTTAGTTTGTTTCATAAAATTAATATGTTCATTCTCATGAATCAATCCATTTTTTAATGTTCTGCTACCAAAAGAGAAATGAAACAGAGATCAAGATATGAGTTTGCTTTGGCTTCAAGATCTGATCTTTTGTTAGGCTATCAATTTGATAAAATAAAATAAAAATATAAAGGAGAATAAATAAATAAATAAATAAACAAACAAAAGAAAAAAAATTGGCAAGGGAATACATGCAAGCAGCCAAGCTACAAGACAGTTGTACATAAAGTAGCCAGGCCCAATCAGTAAGGTAAAACTGGCCCAAATAAATAGTGTAGATAGAGGTTAAAAAAAAAAAAAAAAAACCGATGAAGCACACATGCATCACAACAATTGTTGTAATGCTCAAGATCCTTTTCTACTTGTTAATGACAAGTATATCAAGATTCTGGATAAATGTCAATGTTAATTTACCTTGAAGTACTCATTCATGAGTGTCTTACTGTAGTCAACAACTTTTGTCGACCAAAGGAAATCATTTGGAGTCCGGTCAAGATAAGCTGGCCAATCAAAGTAGTTATTGTTAGTCTTGAACTTGTTGATATCCTCATCAGTTGAACATCTTTGATGTGGTGGCGTGGTCATTGTTCTTTGTATTGACACGCTTGATAGAACATACGTCTGATTGAATAGCGTCCCTGCAACGCGAAACTGTCCAATATGTCCTGATCATGCAGGGCAACAACAACAACAACAATTCTAAGTAAAATACGGAACGAGTGTTTGGTAAGCAGCCTATTTGAATGACTATTCAGAACCAAATAATCGATTTTCGATAAGTTAGAGCTTACGATGAGCATGTTGTCTAATTTCCTTAGAGCAGGAAGGTTGATGAAGATATCGGATCGCGATCTACAAGCCATGACCTCGAGCTTCTTCCCACCAGGAAATGTCTGCCAAGTTGGCATCAGCTCCACAATGTGATCACCAACACACAGCAACAACTCTATCTCTCTTCTCCACATTGTTTTCTTCTCTGCAGACAATGGCTCCATTGCTGCCCGAATATTGTCGCTGCGAAAAAAGGGGATCAAATCAGTTGAGCAGACATACAGTAGCATGATACAGGGTTACATTACATACAACATAATAGTAATTCAGAAACAGAGATTAATTAGTTACCGCATAAATTAGTGATGACATTTGAAATGGCAAGCGCAGTGCAAACCCCTTTCCCACTTCCTGACATGTCTTCCCCAAGCAACAGCTTTGCGAACCTCTCCTTCATCATTTCCTTCTTTGAGACATTTTCACAAACAGGTGGAGTGCAACATCAGTTACCCACAACAATCAGAAATTTCAGCAAATCTAGGAACATTTTATGCATTACCAAACAAGCTAACCAAAAAAATGAGCTTATAAATAATGATTCATCATACAAAATCGATGTCATTAGATTCTTAGATTCATAATGAAGAGTACTATTAAAAAAGTATAATATTATATTTTTTATAAAAAATTTATATTAGAAGTTATTCATTAAAGATTGACACTGAAAACCGTAAATGACAAATAAAAAAGAACAGAGGGAGTATTACTTTTGAGTTAGAAAATTTGGTAATATAATGGAAATGGGTTAGACATACCTAATTCCTGTACCTCTGTTCTGATTAATCAACTTAAGTAACAAAAGATATTGAGTGACTGACCCTTCAACACACAACTTAATTCAACCATGATTAAGATGCCATTTGGAATGCTAACTTTGTGACCCTTAAACATACATGATTATTAGCACCTTACTTATGAAAGTGATGCTTTGAAAAATTCAGGTGTGCGTTAATTAGTTAATTTATATGGTCCTAAGTATGGAGACATAAACTAATTGGGAAAAGGTCAGTCTTTGTTGCAATTTGGGAGGCTCAATTTACACTGGACAGTAAGCTTTCAAATACTAAGGCAATAGAAGCTACATATGTAGGAGTACATCTATATGATCTTGGACAAATTAGAATTATAAGGATCTATTAACTATGATATGACTACAAGGGCTTCCCAATTCAGAAAACAGAGGATCAACACTTAGTATAAGACCAACAAATCAATCTAAATCCTATTATTTTTTGAAAAAACAAAAAAGCTAAAACCTATTTTTTTGTGATCCAATAATTAGCACCTCAAATATGTTCAACAAACAAAATGTGAAAATTGATCAATAAATTGTATCAATAGAAAACAATGAAATTGAAGCACGCCCTTTGAATACTTGGAAAGGAAAAAAAAAAGAACAAATCAAAGGACTCGTTGTAGGTCATTTCTATAGCAAAAGGTAGCTCTTCATGTCCATATCCAAGAAAAGCATTTGAATGTCTCTCCTCAGGATTGTCTCATTTCTACAAAATCTTGATACCCAAGCATTCTGTATAGAATCTACAACCTTCACAAACTGATTAATATTTGCATACATTAAGATTGAATGCTTATTTCGTAGTCTGTTCTAAATTGTCATCAATCATTAACGCGACATAGACAAAGACAAAGACAAAGACAAAAACAAAAACAAAGAAAGAGAGACAGACAGGCATGCACTTGTATTTTGATTCAATACCAACCCAACTTGGTAATGGCTTCAGTGGTTCAATAACCGAAGCTTGAGTACAGAGTTGAGTAGAGTCAGTTCAGTCAGACATTTCGTCGAGCAGTTGGTGAGCATCAAAGAAAACCAACCATATCAAGGAAGAAGGCAGGCATTAGAACAAATTAGAGGTCTCTATAGGAAACTTGGAAGAGACGGAGAATAAAATTTAGGGTTTGCAGGCTTAGAAATGAGAAGGTGAAAACAACTTAAGGGAATGTTGAGCTCTCTCTGAAGGTGGGAAGGTGAAAGCAACCACAAGCACATAGAAAATTAGGGTTGAGATTATTCTGGAAGTGAGAAGATGGAAGTGAGAGGATGAGGATGACGGTTGTATACGTAGACGGACCCATATTGGTTCACCCATTCAAATGTTGTCAAGAAGCAAGACTGAAGCAAGCACAGCATCACAACACTCGACAAACGCAAGGGCAACATTCTCTTCTACTTGTTTAATGATATATGTATAAGAAAAAAGAAAGGTCGTCTAGAAGGGGGAAAAAAAAGAAGAGATGCAAAGGATTAGGATATTTACTAAGTGTTGGGTATGTGGTTGATCCAAAAAAAGTCTATGAGAGAGATTATTAGAGTTTATTGAAGCACCGTTATGGTGGTCCGCGGGAGCTCACATTATATCATTACTCCCCTTTTTTTTTTTTAAATTCCTGCTTTCATTTTCTTTATATAGAACCTGGTTCCTTTAATGACAATTGTACTGTTTTTGGTGTGCTGGTAAGAACACTCCTAGGCTATTGTCGATATGTAGACATGGAATTCTGCAATTTTTTTCCTTTGTATTATCTATTTCCTTTTTATTTTTTTGAATCTTATCTAATCATTTTAACTTTATCTCCCTTCTTCATTCTTTTACACTATCCATTTACTGTGATTGGTATCTTTTCTTTTATTTTACCCCTTAGTATTCTATTAACTCAATTTGTTAATTCTTTTCCCTTTCAATTCACTTTTCATTTAAACATTTTCACCTTATTTTCCATCCATTTTCTCTTTTTTTGTCACTTTATATTTTTATCTTTTTTTTATGTAGTCATTTTATATTTTCCAATCTAATTGGTATCTTTTAGTTTTTGTTTTATTTTTTTTTTACTCACACAAAATTATTTGTGTACTAACACAGGCTCTTTACACGCCAACATTGACTCCTTTGCATGTTTCAAATACAAACTCACACAATTTTTTGTAGGATATTTCTAGGCATTAGCTATATCTAAAATTGAGATTGCACACTATAGTTTTACACACTTTAACAATATCTCTTTTCATACATTACTATGTATTACACACTAGTATATATAAACTCATTTACACACTAGCACAGACTTCTTTACACACTAATGCAGTCTTCTTCACATAGACTCCTTTAATTGTACATTAGTACAAACTCTTTTACACAATATTACAAATTTCTTTGCACAATACCATGAAGTTGTATACGCATACTAGCACAAAATCCTCTAAATAATGATTTTATTGGGTTTTTTAGGTTTTTCTTTAACAAAAGGTATCCTGTAGTCTCGTGAAATATTTTTTTCGTACACTATGTGTTGTCAATTGCACGCTATCATAAACTGCTTTAGACACTAGCACAAACTCATCTGCACACTAACATTATCATTTCGTATGTGCATAAGTAACATCATTTTTTATGTGCATATTATGCTTGGTGTGTGAATTAGTTAGTGTGTAATAGTGTAATAATTAGTGTGCAAAATCATTATATTTAGTGTGTAATAGCATACTTGTTAGTGTGCTTGAGAATATATTTAAGTGGGTAATAGTATAATCACTAGTGTCAACAAGTATTATGTTTAATGCGTAATAGTATAATGCCCAAAAGCATCCCACAAAAAAATTAGCATGTAAATGAGTATGTGTTAGTGTGCAAAGAAATCTATACTAGTGTGCAAAGACGTTTATGCTAGTGTGTAAAGGAGTCGATGATGATGTGCAATTTAAGATGTATATGTATAGTAGTGTGTAAATGAATATGTGTTAGTGTGCAAACGAGTTTATGATAGTGTGGAAAATAGTTTATGTTAGTGTGCAAATGAATAAGACATGTCAAATATAACTATTACACATTAACTAAGATATTTAACCATACTAAATATTGCACTATTACATATTAAACTTAACATTTATGCAAACCAATATTTTACTTTATATAAGAGCTACACAAAAAGAAAAAAAACCAATACACACAAAAGTAAATTAGCACGCAAAGGAGTATGTGTTAGTGTGCAAAGAAGTCTATACTAGTGTGCAAAGACGTTTATGCTAGTATGTAAAGGAGTCTGTGATGATGTGCAAATTAAGAGGTATATGTATAATAGTGTGTAAATGAATATATATATATATATATATATATATATATATATATATATATATATATATATATATATATATATGTATGTATATATATATTTTTAATGCGGGTAAATGGGAAGGTCCACCCTCTACAGGGTAAATGATAAGGGGGGCCAACCTAAGGTCAAACGCCTCCTCTCCAGGATCAAGTGACTAACCAATGAGACAAAAATTAAACTACAAAAACTAAAAGACAACAAACAACTAAAAGCAAGAAAGAGAAGACAACAAGAAAGAGCCAAACTACTTAGAAAAGTAAAAGCCAATCTTGGAAACCCCAATTTGATCGAATACCAAAGAGAGCACGGGGCAACCCAAGCAATCTCCTTCTCAAGCCCTTGATGCAATCTCGGTAGATTCTTGGCCCACGGTCGACGATGATCGCGTTTCCTTGATGACGTCCGTTGCTAACCCTTTATGGACTCCTTCTCAAGCGATCGTTGAGAGCAACCCACCACCGACACCAACACCACCAAACTACACTCACGACCCGCCGCTACCTCTGACCAAAAAACGACACCGCCAAAGCCTGACGCCAGTGTCACCATGACCACCCAAGCAGCCACCGTGCCCATCGATTCTGGGGAAAAGTACTCAGAACGCCCGATCTATATATACTTTTCTTCTAGAACTGGCAGCAAGACTTCAAATCAGAAGATGGACAAAGGAGATCTGATCTAGGGGCTTTCCTCCTCTTTGGAGTTGTCTTGTTAAATCAGAGATCAAGATCGATCTCTCTAACTCTCTCTAAAGGTTCTATGGGGGTTGAACTTACTGGGGTTCTCATTTCTGGAGAGAGAAGAAAGCCCCTCTCTGTAAAAGTTGTCTTGTTAAATGCTGAGTTTTGATGTGAATGACACACCAACTAAACAAAACAACATCCACATATAATTGTAGATAGTGTGTAAATGAATATGTGTTAGTGTGCAAAGGGGTTTATGATGTAGGATTTAAGTCTCAAAGTTTAAAGTTTGTTTTGTTGGGAACAAGTTGTTGTCCCACATTGGTAGAAAAGTGAGAGTTGCTCTACTTTAAATAGTAGAGCTCTCCAAAGCTATTTGAACTATTTGAGACAAGGGTGGACTTGGTGGTCCACACGCGCGCGCGCGCCGCCGCCGCCGTCCGTCCGGTCGGGCCGGGCTCGGGTTGGTTTGGTCACATTTTAAACAACTCTTTTTTTTTCAGTCTCGTTTTTGACAGACTTATTTACTGCGCGTGTTTACGAGGGCATTGGAGCTTGAGACTGATTGTTGGGGTCTCAATGCTTGATTGAGCAGTCTTCCAGATTGCTAGTTTCAAAGCTGCCTTCTTGTTTTCATCTCCTCTATTTAAATGTCGCTCTTCTTCTCTTGTTTACATACGAAAATCTCTCTGGTTTTTCATTCTATTTTTCTCTACTTCCCTTCAAACTGTTTGGGCAATTACTCGTTTACTCCAACTGGTTAATGGAGAATGCACAAAATTAGCCAGACCGTGTAATCCTGGGGAGTGGCCGCCATTGGAGAGTTTGCATTGGTGCTCAGGCGAAATCACTTTCAGGACAGTGGGTTTACCACGCCACGGTGTCCTTTCTCTCGCTCGTATTTTTCAAGTAAGATCTTTCCTGCTGTGATTATTGCTAACTTTCCAACAACCTGAAAGTGATTATGGCTTTAGTCATGGCAACCAACAAGTTTACTGTTCCTGACATGTCTAAATTGGAACCCTTGGATGGAAAGAATTACAAGCGTTGGTCTGTTAGGATTAAGTTTTATCTTGAACAAATTGATGTTGCCCATACCCTAGACGAGAAAAAGAAATTACCTCCTGCTACTGATGCTCAAGTTGTGTCCGATTATGATGACAAGTATGCTAGAGATGATCGAACTTGTAAAGGAATGTTGCTTCATTACATGAATAATGCTTTGCTTGATATTTACATGAAGTTTGATTCTGCTTATGAGATTTGGTCTGCGCTCAAAAAGAAATATGGGAATGATGATGCGGGGTCTAAGAGATATGCTGTGAGTAGATGGTTAAATTTTCAAGTTGGTGATGATAAGCCTATTATAGATCAAATTCATGAG
Source organism: Portulaca oleracea (assembly GCA_029582165.1). NCBI lineage: Eukaryota > Viridiplantae > Streptophyta > Magnoliopsida > Caryophyllales > Portulacaceae > Portulaca > Portulaca oleracea. The sequence continues at coordinate 15,630,243 of CM055869.1, read as the reverse complement.
TATGAAAACCTGTGTTCTGCAATTGCTTCTGAAGGACTGAAAATCTGTGATGTTACCCTTGCTATTGTTCTGATTGAAAAGTTGCCTTCCTCCTGGAAAGAGTACCGAAACCAGTTAATGCACAAGGAAACTGATCTGACCCTAGAAGACTTGGTTGGGCACTTGAAAATTGAGGAAGAAAACCGTATCAAGGACAAGGGGCTACAAATTTATTCTAACTCTTCTGGTGCTAATCTGGTTGAATCAAAATCTTATAATGACAGGTTCAAGAATAAAGGGAAGAGTCCTCAAGCAAGCAACTTCAAGTCTCCGGGCAAAAAGTATAAATTTCAAGGGAAATGTCACGAGTGCGGCAAACCGGGACACAAGGCCAAGGATTGTAGAAGCAAAAACAAAAAGAATCAAGCCAACCTCGCTGAGACACTTGAGACTATCATTGCCATGGTCTCGGAAGTGAACCTTGCTGATAACAACGTCGAGTGGGTGGTCGACACTGGAGCCACCAAACACATATGCACAGACAGAAGCCTCTTCCAAACATTTGAGAAAGTGGATGGCGAAACCGTTTATATGGGAAATGCCGCTACTGCCTCCATTCAAGGGAAAGGGAAGATCTCTTTAAAACTAACTTCTGGCAAAGTTTTATCTCTCACTGATGTGCTATGTGTACCTGAAATGCGTAGAAACCTCATTTCTGGAAATTTGCTTCTTAGGGCTGGTCTCAAACTGACCCTTGAAGGAAATCGCATTATCCTTACCAAAAATGGGGAGTTTGTGGGGAAGGGCTTTTGTAACCATACTGGACTTGTGATTCTAGATGCTGTATGTGTGAAAGTGAATGAAAATGCTGGAACTTCTTCTGCTTATATTGTTGAGTCTCTTGATTTATGGCATGCTAGATTAGGACATGTGAATGTTGCCTCCATTAAAAGGCTAAAGCACCTGGCCTTAATTCCTAATCTGATTAATAATAAGTTCTCTAAATGTGAAGTGTGTGTTGAGGCTAAGTTTCATAGCAAACCTCATAAATCAATAGACAGACAATCTGAGCTTCTTGAGCTAGTTCATAGTGACTTAGGGGACTTCAAGAATCATATGTCTAGAGGTGGCAAAAGATACTACATTACTTTTGTGGATGACTACTCTAGATTTACTATGGTTTACCTCCTAAACTCTAAGGATGAGGCAGAAGAGATGTTCTTGAAGTATAAAGCTGAAGTTGAAAATCAGCTCAATAGAAAGATTAAGAGATTAAGGAGTGATAGAGGAGGAGAGTATGACTCCACCTCACTTAAAAAGTTCTGTGAGGAAAATGGGATAGTCCATGAACGAACTGCTCCTTATGAACCCCAAAGAAAAAGCAGCATAGCTGAAAGAAAGAACAGGTCCTTAAAGAATATGCTGAATGCCATGTTGATTAGTTCTGGTATGCCTGATAATATGTGGGGGGAAGCTATTCTTTCTACTTGTCATGTGCTTAACCGTGTACCTCATAAGAAGTTAGATAAGACTCCTTATGAACTCTGGAAGGGTTACCCACCCAACCTGAGATTCTTGAAAGTGTGGGGGTGTCTTGCTAAAGTTGGGTTACCTGATTTCAAAAGAAACAAGATAGGGCCAAAGCTGTTGATCTTTGTATTCATTGGATATGCTTATCAAAGTCGCTTATAGATTTATTACTAAAGGTGCGAATGGCTCTTACATGCATGGTAATATTATAGAAGCAAGAGATGCTGAATTCTTTGAGCACATTTTTCCATTGAAATGTGCACAACATGTTCAATCTGTTTCTCCTACCTGTATTGTATCTTCACCTGTTGAGCATGAGGCTGAACCTAGAAGGAGTAAAAGACCCAGAAAGGAACTTTCCTTTGGACCTGACTTTATTACCTCTTTCTTGACCGAGCATGACTTCTTATGTGATGAAATTATTTCTGTGTATATTATTGAGGAAGACCCCAAAACATATGACGAAGCAATGAAATCCATTGATTCTGTCTTCTGGAAAGAAGCCATCAGCAGTGAACTTGAGTCCATTCTGAGTAATAGAACATGGATTCTGACTGACCTTCCTAGAGGTTGTAAACCACTAGGGTGTAAATGGGTGTTTAAAAGGAAGTTGAAAGCCGATGGATCAATTGATAAATACAAATCTCGACTTGTGGTAAAAGGGTACAATCAGAGAAAGGAGATTGACTATTTCGATACTTACTCTCCTGTTACTAAAATTGCCACTATTAGAGCCTTGCTTGCTATTGCTTCTATTCATGACTTATATGTGCATCAAATGGATGTGAAAACTGCTTTTCTGAATGGGGACTTAGATGAAGAGATATACATGGAGCAACCTGAAGGGTTGATTGTGCCTGGACAAGAAAACAAGGTATGCAGGCTTGTTAAATCTCTGTATGGGTTAAAACAGGCTCCCAAACAATGGTATGAGAAGTTTGACAGCACTATCACTGCTTTTGGATTTAGTGCAAATGAAGCTGATGCATGTGTTTATTCTAAGCATGATTCCAATGGATGTGTTATTATATGCTTATACGTGGATGACATGCTTATTTTTGGCACAAACATGGAAGTTATAAATGAGGTGAAAACTTTCTTGAGTTCTAAATTTGAAATGAAAGATATGGGTGAGGCTGATGTGATTTTAGGAGTTAAGATTAAGAGAACTCCTGAAGGAATGTCTTTGAATCAGTCTCACTATATCGAAAAGATTCTTAGAAAGTTTAACTCTTTTGATGTGGAACCTGTAAGAACTCCTTATGATGCTAGCACTCATTTGAAGAAGCATAAAGGAGATCCTGTGTGTCAATCTGAATATGCTAAGGTTATTGGTAGCGTTATGTTTCTCATGAACTATACTAGACCTGATATTGCATATGCTGTAAGCAGACTTAGCAGGTATACCCACAATCCTAATAATGATCATTGGAATGCTTTGAGAAGATTGCTTAGATATTTGAGAGGTACCATGGATTTATGTTTACAATTCAGTAAAACACCTGCTGTACTAGAGGGATATACTGATGCGAACTGGGTATCTGATAATGATGAAATTAACTCAACTAGTGGATATGTGTTTACATTAGCTGGTTGTGCTATATCCTGGAAATCCTCTAAGCAATCCTGTACTGCCATGTCTACTATGGAATCTGAGTTTATTGCTCTTGAATTGGCAGGTCGTGAGGCCGATTGGCTTAGAAATCTATTGGCAGGCATTCCACTGTGGGGGAAGCCAGCTCCATCTATTGCTTTGCATTGTGACAACCAAGCAGCCATAGCAGTGGCTCGGAATAAAGCCTTCAATGGGAAGAGAAGGCATATTCGCATTAGACATAAGGTTGTCAAGGAGCTTCTGGAAACTGGAGTGATATCACTGGACTATGTGAAGTCCGAGAAAAATCTTGCGGATCCGTTAACAAAAGGCCTTTGTAGAAAAATGATCATGGACACATCGAAGGGGATGGGATTGAGACCCATTACATGAATTATGGTGATTGATCCCCACTTAGCTGTAAAAGGCAAGTTCCAGGGGTACTAACAAAGTCACCAATAATTCAGGAGCACCATTCAGTTTCTCTCCCTATGGTGTGTACGCGGTGCTTACTACCTTTTGATTGAGGTTGAGCTTTAGCTCTTAATGAGTTCATATCCATTAAATTGGAGGTGTGAGGTAGTACACACTTGATGAACTCACCTACGTGAGATGTGGAAGTGTAGCCGCTTCCTTTGGAGATTGGTGGGTCCATCTCCTAAAGCATCCATGAGAACCAGGCTGGACGTATGGCTAGTATAAGGCGTCAATCGCGGAGTACAAAACGAGTGTGAGGTTATTGTGTACTCAAGTGACAGATTTACAACTCCCTATCAAGTTCCAGACTTTGCTCACTAGATAGGATGTTTATCTTAGCTTGATGCTACTAAGTGTTAATTCAAATCGCAAGATATTAACTCTTATGCAGTGATCTCTTTTTTATTGCCCAAATTTCTTTTTCTTCTCTGTTTGGAAAAACTTTGATCCTTGTGGGGGATTGTAGGATTTAAGTCTCAAAGTTTAAAGTTTGTTTTGTTGGGAACAAGTTGTCCCACATTGGTAGAAAAGTGAGAGTTGCTCTACTTTAAATAGTAGAGCTCTCCAAAGCTATTTGAACTATTTGAGACAAGGGTGAACTTGGTGGTTCACACGCGCGCGCCGCCGCCCGGTCGGTCGGTCGGTCGGGCCGGGCTCGGGTGGGTTTGGTCACATTTTAAACAACTCTTATTTTTTTCAGTCTCGTTTTTGTGGACTTATTTCTTATCAGCGTGTTACGAGGGCATTGGAGCTTGAGACTGATTGTTGGGTCTCAATGCTTGATTGAGATCTTCAGTTGCTAGTTTCAAAGTCGCTTCTTGTTTTCATCTCCCCTCTATTTAAATGCTGCTCTTCTTCTCTTGTTTACATACAGAAAAAAATCTCTCTGGTTTTTCATTCTATTTTTCTCTACTTCCCTTCAAACTGTTTGGGCAATTACTCGTTTACTCCAACTGGTTAATGGAGAATGCACAAAATTAGCCAGACCGTGTAATCCTGGGGAGTGGCCGCCATTGGAGAGTTTGCATCGGTGCTCAGGCGAAATCACTTTCAGGACAATGGGTTTACCACGCCACGGTATCCTTTCTCTCGCTCGTATTTTTCAAGTAAGATCTTTCCTGCTGTGATTATTGCTAACTTTCCAACATATGATAGTGTGGAAAATAGTTTATGTTAGTGTGCAGATGAAAAGACACGCCAAATATCACTATTACACATTAACTAAGATATTTGACCATATTAAATATTGCGCTATTACATATTAAATTTAACATTTATGCAAACCAATATTTTACTTTATATAAGAGCTACACAAAAAAAAAAAAACAAATACACACAAAAGCAAATTAATATTTATACATACTATATTGGTGTGAAACATATATATATATATATATATATATATATATATATATATAGATATATATATATATATATATATATATATAATTTTTTAAAGAAAAAGTCGTTAAAAAAATTAGGATTTGCAAAGAAAATTAAAAAGATTACTAGCGCAAAATATTTCATGTCTAAAGAAGAGAAATAATTTTAAAAAATTTAGGATTTGTTAAAATACTTTTTCCTAAATTTAAAATTTGTCTAAAGAAGAATGTTATATATTAAATATTTATGTGAAAGAAGAGAAATAATTCAAATAATCATTGGAAGAAGGAAGAAAATACCAAAACAATGTGAAATAAGTTTTGAACCTAGGACATGGAACTTGGAAAGAGCGCTGCCTACCAACACGCCATTGTTGCAGCAATGCACTCTTCCGCAAAATACAGAATTTATAAAAAAACATAATAGTGGGAGTAACCACAAGAGTTGTACTCCCGTGGGAGTACAATTTAAGACCTGTTGAAGCACATAGGTTTAGCAAGTTAGATAAGAAAATTTGGATAGCTAATATTCTCGGGGACCGTTTTTAACTAGAAAAACCCAATTCTTTTAGCAAAACTAAACATATTATTATCATTCAAAAGTAATGAACTCCAATAACATTTATTATCATAACTTTCATCAATATAGAATATAGATTAACTCAAATATATTCTAAATAAAAAAATGCAATTATAAAAGTTTTAATGGTTTATTTTGAGAAAAACAACTTGTTCCAGCAAGAGTCTTAGAGAAAAAAACATATATTATAAAGGGTTTTTGGCTTTAAATAATTCATTCTTTGAGCTTTATCATTAAGATTAATCTGAAGTGACTTTTTGGTTAATGTTAGTTCATATTTTTATTTTATTTTCTCATAGCATGATATTAACATTTTCCACCAACAAAATAGCGATGTGGCCAATGGAAAAAGCGACTTTTTGGTCAAGGAGGGTCTACATTTCGGCCAACAGCATGTAGTTTGGTGTTGACGCCATTTTTCCTTTTCCGAAAAATGTATTATTATGTTATGAGACAATAAGATAAAAATATACATTGTCATTGATCGGAAAGTCACTTTATATTATTCCTAATTACGAAATACAAAGCCCTCATTATATGTTATTTACAGCCAAAAACCCTATTATAAATTATAATTGCCCATACTACTTTCTTAGATTAAGGTGTACTCGGCCTTTTAGGCCATGACAATGACTATGGTTGGGCCTAGCACATAGGTGGACCTGCTTGGTAAATTTTGGGCCTTACAGCAATCACCATGCCCAACTCATCACTGTAGGTGTTAAGATGGTACACTATTTGTTTTGTGTAACTATTAATTTGATGTTCAGTTCACTATTTCCTATTCTAATTTAATTAGCACTTGGCTCACATAAATCAACAAAGTCATGCTTTGGAGTTACACTAGAATCAAATTAGATAATCTTTTAATAGTGGCGGATTCAGATCATCAATTTAGGAGTGTCCAATATATTTGTTATTACGTAAATGCTTTTTGAAAATAAAATAATAAAATTTAAATAAATAATAATAAAAATAAATATAAATATTAAATAACATATTCACAAGCTTAACAAAATTTCACATCATCATATAAATATGTTCACCAAATAAATTGAAATTTTAAATTAACTAGATATTTATATCTTAAACTTATGTTGATACCCAATTATTACCCAATTCATTGACTTACACTTTTTGTTTATAAAAAAAATAATTAGGTACTCCCTCCGTCCTAATTAATTTGTCCAATTTATTTTTTTCACGGTCTTCGATGCAATACTTTGACCGTTAATTTCAGGTTTTATCTTAGCAAGACTAATAATATTGTATTCAGGTAAAAATATTTTTCATTACAAATTTAATAGTAGTAGTCTTGTAATAACTCAACATATAATTTGATAAATTAACGATCAAAATTTAAAATTTTTGACCTAATTAGTCAACGTAGACAATTTATTTGGGACCGAAGGATTAATATTTTAGGGTTTTTGGTTTGTTGCTAAATTGGACAGCCTTTTATTTTTTTGGGATTTTTTTACGGTGTCCACTTGCTCCAATTAAAAAAATTTCTTCCGAGTAACATTAGAAAATCACAAATTTTTCTTTGGTTAAGGGTATCCGTGGACACCCCTAGGCTAAGTACATATCCGCTCCTTTGATTAAGTATTACCTGGACATTGTTCAACTCATAAAGGTCCATTAATATGACATTTAACAAAGTAATACTTGAAAATCCCTTTGAAAAACTCTTTCCTTTTGAAGTGGGTGGATTCCACAAAAGAAACATCAATCTAGATTAACGTTGGATTAGTTTAATTGAGGTACTACTTTTGAACAGTTAGTGAAAATTAGTGTCGAAAATAAATGTTACTCCCAATAAATAATTCACATAGATAGACAACTGTAATTCTTGTCATATTATAAGTTAAAGAGTATCATGAACCTATAAATAAATGAGTTGTGGAGTAGGCTAACCAGTGCTTGCATTAGTGTTCAAGCGAAAACATTGAACCGGATATATGCGTGGTGTGAGCTGTAGAGCGCTGGAGGGATATCATCTTAGGAGATTGATTATATAAGAAATTGATCCTTGAGGCTTAAATTAGTTGTATCTTGAGACGCAATTTTATATATGGGGCAAATTTTATCTTAAAAATAGTGATTTGATCATGCGTCAACGCCACATTCAATCCCAAAGTAATGAGGATTTGATATCTTTAGAGAGAGAAAAGAAATGAGGATGATGAAAAGGAAGAAAGAAAGAGAGGAGACTTATGTGGAAAAGTCAAAGCCGTCTGGGCTCATTATAATATCCCAGACATGTCATCGTCATCATGTCATCCAGCCACCGAATTAAGTTGTAAAGTTGAACTTAGCATGTTACTAGAATCCAAGAGGCCCAAAGTTTAGATTATTTTTATAAATCTAAAGTTCATATTACTAAGTATATTATAATCCAAAATTCAGATTATTTAATTCCAATTTCCCTTAAAATTTTTGGACAAATAATATGGAGGGGAGGTAACTAGAAAGAAAGAAAGCAGCAAGGGCAGTGACAATCGCGCGTTAGGCGACCGAACGAAGAGGAATTGGAAAATGCATTTAAATGATTTTATGTATAGCAATCAAAGCACAACAACTAAATGCATAATACATTTTTATTTCTCAGTTTTGCAAAAAGAAAAGTACAACAATAGTAATTCATTTTATTACACACTAAAAACTTGAATCATAAGTTATTTGGTACAACTTACGACGACAAAAGTAGGACTCATCAACCATGCATTCACACGCTGCATGGCCTTCATTATATTCATCATCCTAATTAACTAGCTAACTCTTAATTGCCTAAATTAATGACATAATCATATCCATTCACGTACTGTTTAGATCAACTTCGTTCTTAGTTTTTATGCTCGATGGCACCACCACCGTACCCGCCACCACCACCAGCTCCTCCTCCGTAACCACCACCAGCTCCACCGGCTCCACCTCCGTAGCCTCCACCAGCACCTCCTCCATAGCCACCACCTAATCCACCTCCAGAACCTCCACCTAAGCCGCCACCAGCTCCTCCTCCATAGCCGCCTCCGGCACCACCACCTACCCCTCCACCGTGTCCAAAGCCACCGCCAGCGCCTCCTCCGATGCCACCTCCATGGCCGCCTCCAAAGCCTCCTCCTAGACCACCTTCATGCCCACCGCCGAAGCCACCGCCAATACCTCCTCCGTGGCCACCTCCGAAGCCACCACCACCACCGATACCACCTTCATGTCCACCTCCTATTCCACCACCAATGCCATGGCCTCCTCCAAAGCCACCACCTTCATGGCCTCCTCCGAAGCCACCACCGATACCTCCACCATGGCCTCCTTCGAAGCCACCACCTTCATGGCCTCCTCCAATACCACCACCAATACCTCCACCATGGCCTCCTCCGAAGCCACCACCTTCATGGCCTCCTCCAATACCACCACCAATACCTCCACCATGGCCTCCTCCGAAGCCACCCCCAATACCTCCACCGTGCCCTCCTCCAAAGCCACCGCCTTCGTGACCTCCTCCTAAGCCACCTCCAATGCCTCCACCATGGCCTCCGCCAAATCCACCTCCTGCACCTCCTCCAATACCACCTTCATGGCCTCCACCAATTCCTCCTCCAATACCACCACCATGGCCTCCACCAAATCCACCACCAGCTCCCCCTCCAATACCACCTTCATGGCCTCCGCCATATCCACCACCAGCACCTCCTCCAATTCCACCTCCATGGCCTCCACCAATGCCGCCTCCAGCTCCTCCACCATAGCCGCCACCAGCACCACCTCCAATACCGCCTCCATGGCCTCCACCAACACCGCCTCCTATGCCTCCTCCATGACCTCCACCATAACCACCACCAGCTCCTCCTCCTATGCCTCCTCCATGGCCTCCACCAACACCACCTCCAATGCCTCCTCCATGACCTCCACCATAACCGCCACCAGCACCTCCTCCTATGCCTCCTCCATGGCCTCCACCGATGCCACCACCGGCTCCTCCACCATAACCGCCACCAGCACCTCCTCCATGACCTCCACCAACACCTCCTCCTATGCCACCTCCATGGCCTCCACCAACACCACCTCCAATGCCTCCTCCATGACCTCCACCATAACCACCACCGGCACCTCCGCCTATGCCTCCTCCATGGCCTCCACCGATGCCACCACCAGCTCCTCCACCATAACCGCCACCAGCACCTCCTCCGTGACCTCCACCAACACCTCCTCCTATGCCACCTCCATGACCTCCACCGGCTCCTCCACCATAACCACCACCAGCACCTCCTCCAATGCCGCCTCCATGGCCTCCACCGACACCTCCTCCTATGCCACCTCCATGGCCTCCACCGATGCCGCCTCCAGCTCCACCGCCGTAGCCACCACCAGCTCCTCCACCGTAGCCTCCACCTGCACCTCCTCCGATGCCACCTCCATGGCCACCACCATACCCACCGCCACCACCTATTCCACCACCACCAGCTCCTCCTCCATAGCCACCTCCAGCTCCTCCTCCAATAGCACCTCCATGTCCGCCATAACCTTCACCTCCACCAACACCACCACCATAGCCAGCACCTCCACCAATACCACCTCCATAACCACCACCTAAACCACCGCCTTTTCCAATTCCCCCTTCCGCCCCAACACAACCTTCCTTATCCACACTGCTTTTTTCCTCCAAACGCCTACCTTCAATTATTGCCACAAACGCAAGTGACAACACTAAGAAGGACACCCCTAAACCTCTCCAAGTTAACTTCCCCATGGCTTTCACTTTCACTCAAACAAACTTTTTCGGATGATGAGTTGATGGATACAAATTCGAAATAAAGCCCCTATATATAGGAAAAGTAGCACACACAAAAAGACAAGGAAACCCTAGTTTGGAGGGTTCCATTTCTGAAGGGCAGGTATCTCGATCTATCCATAATGCCCATGCTACGTGGTTTTGAGTGCGGCAAACAGCAACTGGTCACTTGTTTTTTCAAACTTGCTTTGACCTTGGGTTAATAAAATCATTAAATAAGGGTTACATATTTTAGTATGTTTAGTTAAGCTGTGTGACCTAACACTCTACTTTCTGCCCACTAAGTGAACTCCACTAGCTACGACATTATTATACTACGTGCTATCTAATGCATGGAATACAATATTATGTTAAAGATATATCAACACATTATTTGGGTACAGTTCAATTTTGATTGTAGGATATTAAATAAAATTCTCTTTCAAAGTTTCAGTCTTTATCTCTAATCTATGTATCATAAAGTTTGGCATTCAACTGAGACTTGTGTTAGAGAAAAAATAGCAAGGTAACAGCGGAAGCGAAATAAATAAAATTGAGATAACGGAAATTACGACAAAATTTAGGAATCAAAATTAAGCGATAAAACAACACCAGTTTACGTGGGAAACCGAAAAACTCGGAGAAAAACTCACAGACGGCGACACCCGGATAACAATCCACTATAAGAAAGGAGGAGTACAACCCGATCACTATCACAGGGTGTGATGCGATCCACAACAGAGGAGATTACAATAACAATCTCTCTCAATCTTTCTCTCTTAGGATACAATTGAGAAAATATTGGTGAGACCCTTTTCTCTCCCAATATTTTCTCCCTCTCTGACTCTTTGTCACTCAGTCGTTTGTCGTTTGCCGTTCGTTGTGATTATAGTGGAGGTACATGTATAATATTTATACTAATGGTGAGATAAGGAATTTAACCTACTACAAATAACCTAAACAACGGAAAAAAAGGTCCACCGCAGACAAAAATTACAAACAGAGCCGCTGGCCGCGTCAAGCATACTTCACCCTCTGTAGAAGGCGCCAACAGCGGGAGACCAACAAGGGGTAGCGTCTCCATTGTGTCGACTCTGCAAAGTGTAGCGCCGGGTTTACCGCTAGCAGCGTCTCGACGTACGGTTGCTTTTATTGCTGATTCTTCTCTCGTTCTTGACCCCACCGAGGATCCAATGGGCCAAAAAATCCAACAACTTGAGAGGTAAAAGAGGTAATAGCTAAGTTGACAAATGACAATCATATAATTTTCATGTCTTTCAAATTCTTCACCAAAGTTAAGATTCAATTTCAGGTGAGAGCCAGAAAAAGAATTTTATAAATGAAAATTATGGGGTTGATGGATCATATTTGCACATCCCGACAAATATATGGTACGTACCTTTTCACCCAACTCTATAAAGCTTACTATTAATTGAATTGGTTACCTTTGAGATGACATTTCATTGGACCAGCCAAGTTTACCGAGTTGAAAAAAAAATATAAATGAGACTTATGATTTGGATTTTTACATTATTTTTGTAATATAACACATTGTATGAAATGAAGTCGGTAAATAGAGAATGAGATTTAATTTCGCAGTTGAACTATAGTCACCGTTGATGAATGAAAAACTTGAGAGTGAATTGCATGTGCTTGTGAAGTCGAAGCTATATGATGTGATGTCATACATGTCCCATGTCTTATTCAATCAAATGAGACATAAAATATGTACAGAGAATTTGAGTAGGATTAAAAATTAAAAGGTCTCTCGCTAATGGATACCAAAATCTTTTGCCGAATATGGTTTAGCAATCTTTAAAGTATTAAAATTGTCAATAATGTTAAGCAGTGTATTATTTATGGAACATTGACTTTGGAGTTCTTCATGGTGGGAATAAGTACATTGAAAAATATTTTTAAAAACCTTCGAGAAATCAACTCCATGGGAAATTGGATTTTTAGGCATTGTTTCTTTTTATAAAGAAAATACTTAAAATAGTTGTCCTAATCCATAAAGCTATATTTCCACTTTACCCTAGGTTTTTTTTTTCCAAATGAAAATGATAAGGGTCTTGAATTAAGTTGATTATTAATTATTATGAATTTTATATAAAATTATTTTAAATGCTTATAAATTTAAATCATTATACATGTATATTTTGGTTACTTGGAAGTGATTAATACTCATAAACTATATATATATTTAGAAGTAATTTTTTATTGGGTGTTTGGCTCTAAATAATACGAAGTCGAAGGTCATTGGCTAAAAATAATCCAAACTCACTTTTTGGCTGAAAATAATCCAAACTTTTAACATATTTACTCGGATTAAACCGAAATCGATTTCCGACTTCGAAATGCTGACTGAGTTCTACAGAAGATAACGAAGAAGGAGAGAGAAGACTGAGAGGAATTAGAAAAAAGGCAAACAGTTAGGGTTGGGTCAAATTTTAAATTTTTGGGGTTGGAAGACTAAATTTATTATGTTAATGTGTTTTTATTTTTAATCTGTTGTCATGTCATTATAATTAGTTTAAGTCGGTTGGGGTCTACATAAGCTTAAAAAAATTTCAAAACCAAAATCAATTAAAGAAACATGTGCTCAGATTGCTCAGTCAGCATTTCGACGCCGGAAATCAATTTCGGTTTAGTATGAGTAAATAGGTTAAAAGTTTGGATTATTTTCAGCCAAAAAGTGAGTTTGGATTATTTTTAGGCAATGACCTCCGACTTCGGATTATTTTGAGCCAAAAACCCTTTTTTTATTTATATCTCTTCATAAATACAGAAATATAGATAAAATAGTCATTTTCTGTTACTGTATATGATTATACTATTATTTATATTTATTGACATAATTAACAAATCAATATTTTATTTTTAATAGTTGATAAATAAATAAATATATATATATAATTATTAGAGAAAATACTACCCCTATTTTTAAACTACGTACCTAATTTGGATCTCCCTAAACACTGTGAATATGGAACTCGATCATACCTGGTTATCTATTGTTATTTTTATTGCTTAATATACCAACACAAAAGAGATAATAACTTCACAGCTGATTACCAGCTACTGAGCTACATGTTCTCAAGCACTTTTACAAAGGCTAATTAAAATTGGATGGGACTTGGGAGGAAAAATTATTTAACCTTGTGGGGATGCATGAGATAGACGTATATATCTTACGTAGTTAATTTGTTATTTACCCCATCCTTTTAGACTCTGGTCCAATTCTCTGGAATACCCCTAGATGGGGCCATGGTAACTTAAAGTTCTTGACCAAAAGCAAAGTTTAACGTAGCACAAATTAAATTCACAAACAAACCAATATTATCTGTACTGAACTTTCTTTTTTATTTTCATTTTCTTTTGAATGGTAGGTGAATTAATTAAGGCTCCGTTCTTTTCTACGGTGTGGTGCGGTTTGGTAATAGATTAATAGTGCGGTGCGGTGGAATTTGAAAAAATGTGGTGAAGTTTGGTAGGTTGTGGTCAGTTGTAGTGAGTTGTAGTAAGTTGTAGTGAGAATTGTAGTAGGTGAGTTAGGTGAGGAGAGAAAATGTAAAAAGTAGAGGAGAAAAGTGATAAGAGGGAAAAGTAAGAAAATATTTTAGTAATGATTGTGATAAAGAGTGGTGAATAGTGTGATAAAATATCAAATAGCATGGTGTGGTGTGATATCGCACCACAAATTATCGCATAAAGAATGAGGCCTAAGGAAGGGAACCAAAGGTAAAATTAAATGTCAGGCATATTAGTAGATTTTCTGATCAAAATACAATTTGCATAAGCTGTTTTGGCTAAATTAACTAATTAAAGATATTAATATTAGCACTTGCATGGTTTGGTCACTAACTAATTAAGATATTGAATCTATAGTTACACATAATTAAGGCACTATTTTATAATTTCTTCACCTTTAATCACTTTCCTTTTTTTTTTAAATAAAAAAGTTAGTAAAGGTATATAAGTCCACTTACAAGAATTAAATGATATGTGTGCCATGCATAACTTTTAATTTTTGTCAATTTTGCTACTAAACTTTCAAATTTGTCAAATATGTCACGTAACTTCTAAAATTTATCAAACATGCTACTTATAACTTCTAAAATTTGTCAAAACCAACACATGGAGCAACAAGTCAAGATTAAATTTTGTGGCATTTCTAACAAATTTTAGATGTTAAGTGACATATTTGACAAATCCAGAAATTATGTGGTACATTTGATAAATTTAAAAGTCCAATTACAAACCCGACAAAAAAGATATGTGACATCCAAGTCATTGAACTCCCCCTTGCAATGGTGAGGTAATTTTCTGGATTGGAGTGACTAAATCTTATAGTGGTGAGAGATTGATTAAGGAGAGAGAAAGACAAAAAGTAAAGTAAGGAGAGGGAGAGGAGTAGAGAACAAAATAAGAGAGATAGATACAAAAGAAAAATTGAGGGATTGATCAAGTGACTCAATTATTGATAGATTGATAAAATGCTCTATTAAACCTCCAGTCAACAAATGTCACATCATTTTCAAATAAAAAATGACTCACCAGTCACCATTATAAGTTATCTAATAGAAACACTACACCTACTTATAAAGACCAATGAGGAAGACTAAAGTTAAAGTCATATATATGATGGAATTTAATTTGGGTGATGTATGCATGCATGGACCTATCCTATGTATATTTATGATCATCCTCATGGGCAAATGGCATTTGAATAGCCAATAAAAATCATATCGAATCCAAAGACATACTAGTAGAGGCATTTGATTTGACCATTTATGCTAAACTTCCTTGCTACTGCATGATCACAATGAATGTGATGGATCATGCCTACTTAGTAGCTAGCTAGCTTAGCTTCATGCCTTCATCTTCCATTTTTATTCACAACACCCTGTATATTCGATCCATATTAATTGCAAAGAAATATACTAGCAAGTATGACATTCATCAATGTATATGGGACAACTACTTAATTAATTACACATTGTTTTTCGTTAACCTTTTTGGCCAAAAGTTAGAAATTAATTGGTGTTAAGTTGATTCACAACAACCACAACACGAATGACTTTATATGGCGCATGGGACTCTTTCAAGGGCTTGAAGCTGATTTCTCCTGTGATAGGGCTTGGCTTTCTTCTTCCATGAGAGGAGGCACTGGGTGGATCCTTAAAAACCAAGGTCATGTGGTGGACCAACATGGTCAACCGCACTTTGGGCTTTCGACCCTGCAAATGGAATCAACTGTTGTTGAAAGTGCAATGCAACTGGGACTTCACAACATCTCCATCGTGACAGATTCCTCTGAAGTTGTTCAACTATTCAAAGGGTCCCAATTTGTCCGCCGCACTGTGCCAATATCCTTTTGTTTTGTAAATCATTACTTCTGAATTTCAATTCCTGTAAGATTAGGAAGGTTTCTAGGTCAGCTGTTAAGGAAGCCCACACACTAGCCAACATGGCTCGTGGCATTTTGCTTCTTTGACATGGTTATGTTTCTTCCTGTACTCTGTCTTTTGCTCCCAAAAAAAAAAAAAGTTGATTATCAACGGTTTATATGAGTGGATACATCTCTAGGTTTTTGTAGTTGCATTATAACACTTCGGATATATGGTTAAGTGTGGCTTAAAATGATTAAAATGACTACTTATATTATAAATGTGCACCTTCTTTTAAGGTAACTCATCTGTTGGGAACATCTCAGTTAGGCGTGCTTGGTTGAAAGTAGTCTCAGGATAGGGTACCTTCTGGGAAATTTTCCCAAACATCGTGTGAGCGAGGACGAAACATGCTGGAAATACTCGTGGAAATTTGTGGGGCCAGCCAATGACCCTTAAAGCAATAATCGGTAATGTCAACGGCTTAGGAGGGGTCGGGCCGTCGGGGCATTACATGCATAAAGTGGGAAAACGTATGATATTATATAGTATACACAATAGTCGTCAACACTTGGATTTTGATGGTATATCTGGGACTGGGAGTATCAAGCATCGTGCCCCCAGAATACCATGACATTAGTGTAAACCCAAAAAATGGTCTGGACACACATGATACATACGTGAAGAAATTATGAACATGGAAACTTACCAAAACTAGAACAAAAAATTAAATATAAAATTTGGGTCAAAGATGAACATTCATCAAATACAAATATAAACAAAATACAATATTACTTTCTGCTCGTAATTCATCGAAATGACATATTAAACTAGATGAAAAACACTTACAGAGAAAAAAAGGCTAAATCTCATAACATGAAAATAAAAAAATGTTCATAAAATTAAGATAGAAGATACTCACAAATTACCTTGTAAATTGTTCACTAACATATTATTTATTTCCTTTAAAAATCACACGTATAGAACACCTAAAAGAAAAAGAACATTGGACGCTCATAAATTTAAAATAAAAATACTCATAAACTAATTTGAAAAATATTCATAAAACAGGGCTAGGTCGACATGCACAGACCTATCGGCTCATGTTTGCACAAAATTAAAGCATTGGACTCCTGGGACTTTCATCCGATTTTCATAATAGTAGTAATAAAAATACATGTTAAAAACCATTTGTATAATTTTTAGCATATATGTGTCATGATATAAAGCTTGGCACAAAATTCTACTTAATTGAGTGTCTTCCTTATTGCCAGATTAATATTTACTATAATTTATTTTAGCTCTAATTTTGTTGATAGTTATGATCAATTGTCAATTATATATAAAGGGCTACCATTCATTAAAAAATGGCACCCTAATAAAATCAACCATATTTATTTTGTATATTTTACGCATACTTTTAATTATAAATTTGAAAATTAATTAAGGATAAAATATGATTGTGCACTTGTACAATTTAATTCTATTCTTTTTTCATATTTAATATGAACACAATTTCTACAAAAACTTAAGATACTTAAAATGAACATATGTAGACATTCATTTTTTAAAACACACTAGATCATTCAATGAGTATATGCCTAGGTTAGTTCATCTTGCAATTTTAATTTTAAGAAAAATTCTCTAAAATACATACAATATGTTGTATCATATCATATGATTCATATGTAATAACTTTGAAAAGCTTAATTATAAGATATCGACACTCTACGTTTTACATTTTTAAGTAAGCTTAGTATAACTTATATTCCAAATTAAATCCAACATTATTTGGGTTTATCATTTCTAGATCTTTCTAGCTAAAGAACTGAACCCTAACGTTATCATCTTGATATTAGGCCCCTGGAGGGAAAAAAATGAGTGCACAATGAAATGCAAAACAAACCTTTCTCACACCGACAGAGGATAACAAGTAAAATAAATGAATAATTAAAGAGATTTAATCAACTTTTATGTGGCGGATTTTGTGGGGAGAAAAAGATCGCAACTGCCCACACTCTGAAATTTCCACGCTTTCATCACCTCCAAAATTCACCTAACCCCCTCTGCCCTGTCTCTCCTCTTATTACAGTGACTTTTTTTTTTTTGAACCAAATGTAACATTTTCATTAATAGTAAGTCATACGACACTTACAATGAAAATTATGATTGAACAATTGCAGATCTAAATATAGATATGAAATTTAAATTTCAAATAATTAATACTAATCTTACTGACATTCTAATTTCTCCGATGACTCTGCATCTTTACCATTGATGGAGAACCTCACAACTCGTGCTGTAAAGTCGATCTTCATCCAACGTATTAGACCACACCAACAGAACAAAAACTCTTGAAAGAGACTAAAAACCCTAAATAAGGGTACAAAAAACTCTTACAAAAGAAGAGACTAACTTTCTTTACGTAAACGTAAAGCCAAACTAATAATTGGGGTAGAAATCAAGCAAATTGGGACTAACCATCGACAAAAGAATCGATGACAGCCCCTTCAAGGAGATGGGGACTAGGGTTTTCTAAAGAGAAAAAGAAAAGAGGAGGATAGGGTTTCGCGATTACACGGACATTAACAACATTAAAAATAGAAAAACCAAACACAAAAAATAAAAAAAAGAAAATTGGATTCTAATAATCCTTACTTCCAGTTTTTGCACGTTAATAATCCATATTTTGATTTTGTATTTTGATGGTCCAAGAAAATAATAATTCTGTTCTAGCTAGTGGGACACTTCCAAGTGTATATCCGAAATACCATAAGTTATGACTTGCATTTGATTCAAAACTTAGCACAATATTTCCCCACGATTTTTAATGAATTTGAAATGTTTGCAACAATTTTTTCATTTTTTATGATTTTTCCACTTTTTCCATAAAAAAATCATCATAATTGCTCGGACTCGCAAAAAAAATTATTTTTTTAGTAACTATACTTCATAACCTTTCTGTGGGTAGGAATGAAAAGGTTAAAACAATATAGGGCAGAAATGAAGAAAATTTTTAAAAAAATGTAGGTAGAATTTGATACTATTAAAATACAATTGTTATTTTTTTTACCATTAAAATACAAAAACAAAATAAGAATTATTGAGTATTGATATACAAATGCAGGAATTACAAGAATCCAATTTTCCAAAAAAAAAGTAGGCACTTTTATGGTGCGTTTTTTTCCCATGAAAATCTTTCATAGGAAACATTTTTCCGTGAAAATTTTTTCCAGGAAAGTTTTTTCTAGGAGAAATATTTCACAATATTTGGTTTACATTTAAGAACATGGGAAAGTTTGTAGGAAAATTTATTTAAAATGTCCAAACTATCCTTATATTTTAATTTATAAAACATTTTTCAGGGGCATTTTGGGAAATTAAGTTATAACCATTTTCTTTTCCCATGGGAAAGAAACTTTCCCGAGCTCCCTATGTGAAAGTTTTTCCCATCTACCTTGGGAAAATAGTGGGATCCACTTCAAAACTTTCCTATACTCATTTGACAACTAAACATATAAAAATTTTGTCAACTTGGAAAAGTTTACTTTCCGAGGAAACAATTGCAACCAAACACACTATTAAAAAAAAGGTTCCCGATTGGAATGCCACGCTGTGTAAGCATATGGGCTGGGCAGTCATTATTTTTAGGAAAAAGGTTTAGTAGTTGAACAAAAGTCAAAGTTGTCGGGGTAATTAATTACTCATGTTACCCTAATTAGCCCTAATCCTAACCCTAATCACTAGCTTGGTTCCTTAATCCTTTAATTGATCACCTCTCACTAATTTGTTAAGCAAAGCAAGTAGAACCAGTGATGGAGTCTGCAGTAGCAGGTAGCAAGGTCCCCCCTACCTAGTTTAGGGTAATTTTTAGGTATTTAACTCTAATTAATCTCTTTCAGTGCAATTTGCATTTCATCTTCCAATTAGCTATACTTTGCATTTAATGGTTGATTGAATCCAACACGTTACTGTTCAATGCAACAAAAACATTTCAACGTTTGTTGGCGATTACATTAAATGAAAACAAGTTTTAATTTAATTAAGTCGTTATTGAGATGGAAAATAATAAACCCGATTTTCTCGCTAAACTGCTAAGTTGATTCTCATGTTGTACCCTAATCACTCAATTAAAAGTGAAAACAAACTCATTCAATATTCATATTGAATTTTCGCTCCATCTTTTGCAGGAATTCAAACAATTTTATAGAGTTACATATGTAAAAATAGCGATTATCCTAAAGAAATACTCAAACACATTTATTCACTCTTCGGCATCAATATATCAATTTACTAATTAGGCCATGTTTTTTTCCATGCATGATACCATACCGTACTTACCGCATGCAATTTATTATACTATCCACAGACTGCTACATCTGGCTGTTACGACAAACTATCATATGTTATGGTAAGACTTGGGAGTGTAGTAAGTAGTACGTAGTAGATAGTAGTGGTAGTTGAGCATGTGGAGTAGCAAGTGCTGAGGTTTGCCCAGGGATAGCTATCTTATAATTCTTGCCAATATTATAGACCACGTCTATTTTTTTTTTCATGTTTGGTTATCCACTCGTTACTTCAAGTAGAAAATGAAAGACTGCATGCATGGATCCATTATTATTAACTTCAACTTTTTGAAAGCTAATGTGGTTGTTAACTTGGTATTGACAAAAGTTTCGGATTTTGGAACACTCTGCTCCACAGAAAGCTATGTCGGTCAAGCTTCAAGTAGAAATTCTAGTTTTATAATGTTACGGGGTAAATCAAAATTACCCTAAATTATACTGCTAATTCCCACCTTTTGAGATTGTAAAGTCACTTTTACTTAATCAGGTTGGCAATTTTAATGTAAGATTATGTCATAGTCAATTACTGATTAATAGTCATTATCAAACATTGTATGTGGAATTTTGCCTACTAGGTCTGATGTGAAACCATCTTGAAATGCCGTTATTACTATGGTAATTTTTCACACTAGTAATTCATTTATGACGAATCTACTTACTCCCTCCGTTCCAAATTAATTGTCATATTTCATAATTTTACATATACCAATGCTTAACTAAAAAAAAACTAGCTAAGTAATTAAATGTCACTATTTTCCAAGGTGTTTTTCGTATATCAAGGTCTGGGTAGTGAGAGAATGTGAGTATGAATAGTTTTATTGATTGGAAAAATAAAAAGTTAACACAGTAATTAATTAAAATTTAAATAATTAAGTTAAGTATTGAAAAATGGAAAGTGACAATTATTTTGGAACAAAAAAAGTTAGTTTAAGTGTCAATAATATGGAACGGAGGGAGTATATCACTGATAAAAATATCTTTATAATTACCAACCCCTTTTTCCAAGCAATTTAAAATAGTTGGAAAAATCAACCATTTTAACAACCATTTCATATTTCAACCATTTTTCAAAAATTTTATTGGAAAAAAGGGTTGGAAATTCCAACCACTTTTGCCAAAATTGTTAGTAATCCAACCATTTTTAACCGCCTATTTCAACTCACCTGCACCTACCCACACTCAATCTAAAAATTAATTATGTTAGTAATTATTAATATTTATAATATTTGTCAAACTTTTTATTCAATAATTAAACTCTTTACATACTTTACATAATTAAAATATTCTCGTATTTTAAATTAAAAGGAATATAACATAGTAACTTTTTATTCAATGTTGTGGGAAGTGATGAGCGCTCGTATGTGGAAGTTTTTCAATATAGCTTAATTTACCCCCAATTCGATTTTCCATGTTTCTATTTCTAATTGAAAATTTAAGTAAATTTCTGACATTTAACATCTACTTTACATGATTAGGTATGACTTTGCATATCCAAACACTATTGGATATTTAGCTCATTTATCCATGTACGTATAGCTAAGTTCATTACCATGTTCAAAATTTTAAAAAGTATAGGCTAACCTGTGATAAAGAAATCATCAATTTTTATCTTCTTCACTTGAAATAACAATTGAGAGGACATTTAAAACACTTGGAAAGTATTGAAAGACAAAGTGCCTCAATTGCCCAAGCAACAACCAATTCATATATATAATTATAGCAAGGTATACATTACACAACTTCATCAGAATGCACCAAAACAACAACAAAAACAACATACCTCATTATAGTCCTGCTAACACGATGTCCGAAGGGTTCCAGATATAGACAATCATCTCACATGCACGTGAGTACATAGCCATGAAAAGGATCAAACTAGACCAAAAAATTGACCTCAATTTAGAAAGATCACTAATATTGTTGTAATGGTTGTCAACGTCACAATCTATAACACATGTAATAGAGTCGTAAATTCATTGGCAAAAAACAAATTACTAAAACTTACTACAATTTACCAAAATTTACTAAAATTTACACATATTGATACTTAGGTTTTTGTTCCAAAAAAAAGAGTTACTTTATTCAAAAATAATACTTTTTATAATACTTATCAAAAACTTATCTCTATTTAGTCAACGTTACCAAAAACTTAACTATTTTCCATATCACCATTTATTAACGAATGTTACTAACCAACATATAAAAGTTTGAAATATTATATTATATTATATTATATTATATTATACATATATAATTATAATTATATATATATATATATGAACAATAATTCTTCAGGTTTATATGTAATTATAAAAATTAATAATTATAAATTTTTTATATATAACTAGATAAAATATTAATATAGTAACTACAAGTACACTAAAATATTATTTCTAAATTGCACTCATTTACATTTGCGTTATATTAAACTGCATTATCATGTATTAACCTCCACTTAAGTACACTACTTGCATTTTAGTTGCATCAAACTTACACTTACCTGCAAACTAAACTTTTCTAATTGTCGTGAAGGACATGCCCTAAATTATAATGTTTAAATAAAAAGAAAGAAACTCTAGCAGTTTAATTTGTACACAAGTCAATTATTTGCATAAGACCAATAAAATATCATTTTAATTCCAATTTGGTGAATTCAATATGTAAATCACCCAAAAGTTATACTAACATTTTAGCAGGGGTTGGCAAAATTTACCCGAGACCCGAAAACGAATCGATTTATTTGATCCTATATCTGACCTGACATTCAAAATAATATCAACTGATTTGTACCCAAGCAATTGAAATAGCCCAACCATGTCTAAACCGAACCCGAAATGTATTATAAACTACTCATGTTCAAAATGACATGATCTAATCCACATCAGACCCAAAAATGGCCCAACCTGAATATATATGGAAAAAAACATAACCGTAACCGATCCATATCCAGACATAAATCGAACCAACTCTTAATCAATCTAGATAACATCAAATCTAATCATACCCGAAATGACCAGACCTACCTTGAACCAAACTTGTATTAAACCAAACCAAAAGAGAAATAAACTTGAATAATGCAAACCCGATTCAAACTATAACCATCTTTGAGCTAACCCAACTCATAACCCATTTTGTCATATATCCATTAAATAAATAAATAAATAACGCGGCCAAACAAGATACATCAAACCCTTAGAGGATCTCTATCAAGGCATCTCCCTAAGTTATCCGCACAAATAATAGAATAAAAGATCGACAACACATCTAAAGACCGACAGTGTGAATGGAATGACCCAAATGAGCATCCAATCTGCCACTAAATTTTTTTCCCGATAAATGTGGCAAATAGTATAATCTTCTAGCTACTTGATAAGATCTTGGATATCTATGACAATCACACCAATATGCCAAGGGGAGTGGTTATCACCTTGATGAGAATAAGGCTATCACCTTCAATATGCACTCATGAGAACCTTCCTTGGATAACTTATTGAAGACCAAACCGTAGAGCTAACACTTCCGTCAATAGAATAGATTGAGAATTAACAGACATAGAACCTGCTTTCTTTAGTCGACCAAGAAGATCACAAATGACGAGCCCAGCAGTCGAGGCTTGATGGTTTAGGGAATCATCGAATTACAAAATTACCTAATCATAGTGAGGTTGTTTCCATCTTACATAGACGATATTGTGACGGCGTGGTCCATGTGAATGAGGCCTTAGTTGATGAAGATGGTGTTGACCAAACATGTTATCTATCGAGTTTGAACAACAGTTCATAATAAATTGAGTTCAGTTTTGTATATAAATCAGTACTGCCCTCATTCCATATTATAATTGCTTAACTAAGAAGTTCTCGATCAACGGATGACTTCCTAAAAGTAATGTGTGCGCACCTTGTGGATACAAGTAGTCATTTCAATCCATTTAAGTCATACTTTTAACCATGTATCGGGTATTACAATCACCCTCACTTAAGTGCACAATGTCCTAATTGTGACTCAATCCACTTCGTAATCTTTGCCCTGTTAGACGAATGCCCATGGATCTGCCATCAATTGGAGGCAGCTCATAGTCGCGGGTTGGCTCAAGCTAGTAGAGCGGGGGTAGAAGCTGAGAGGCCCAGTAACCCTACTTGCGATCTCCCACAAGAGTGAGCAGGAAGAGTATAGCGAACGTATCACCGTCCAAGCAGGTTGTGTATACATTACCATTTGTCAACTCCTCTACCTTTTGATACAGTCTCCTCATGTGTTGACTTAGGTTGTCGCCCTCACGTCTCCTAAAGTACCAATGGAAATATGGCTTCGCGAGATCATAACATAGCATAAGTTGGAGATCGATCCTACGCAACCAAGGTACAGGTAAGCATCCACGTAAAGCACATGAGAACACAAAATGAACTAGAATTCCCTCCCCATCCTACACTCATCACTTCGAACTTAGCTTCCTAAGTTCTAACTAAACACCTAATAGACACTATAGGAACTACTAGGTCAAAACCAGAGCTTTGATCCCATCTATAACGCCCCGACCCCTTCTGGAATGCGAAGATTACCGATAATTGCTTCAAAGATCTCTGAGTGACCCCACTAATCACGACGTGTCCTTTTAGCACGATTCGTCCTAGCTCACACGCTGCCTAGGAAAACTTCCTAGGAGGTCACTCATCTTGAGACTATTCACAGTTAAGCACGCTTAACTGAGGCTTTCTCAATGGATGAGGTTACTAAAAGGAAGGTGCATCTTGGTGATATAAATTGTCATTGAAATTAAGTCATACTTTTAACCATACACCGGGGTATTACAAATCATCACTTCATCAATGTTACACGTTATTCAATGTTTTTCTTTGACTAAGAATTTCTTATAGGATATTTTATCAAAAAATACAACGTACATTATACCCTTGTAATAATATTCTTCATTACAAATCTACTTATATATACTTTCGCATAATATAAAAATATGTTGAGAAATTAATTGTCAAAATTTTAAATTAACCTTATTAATTACATCTTTTTCTTCCATTTTTCTTTTTTATTTCACCTTTTACCTTTTTTCACCATTTTATTCAACATTTTCACTTTTGCAAGGAGCTACATTAATGTTGAAGGGTGGTTTTTTTTGTTTTTGAAATTGTATCTAATGTGACAAATAATATGGGAAGGAGAGGGTAATAAGCAGTCTGAAATAAAACAAAAAATAGTAAAAAACACGAAAAATAAAGATATTTACAAAATCCATTTAGATTAAAGTAGTCAACTACACTCCATCCTCCAAATCTTCATACCAACATCAGTCAGTTACAGATACAGAGAGAGCAGAGCAGCCCCCCTTCAAATTACACAGCCTATCTAGATAGCCGAAACCAATGCAGCTCCATTTTTTTTCTGCACTGGCGACCCCACAACTAAGAAGGGTCCACAAAGATGGATCTAGTGTGTCTCTCCATGAGTCGATCGCTAATTACAGTTATAGACACGAAAGGAAGATGAAGATGAAGATGAAGATGAAGAAGAAGAAGAAGAAGATGGAGCATAATAATGTACAGAAACCAGGATGCAGGCTATGAAGGGAGGGCTTCAAGATTCGGCCTGGCTCTGGCGGGATGGTTTTGAAGGTGAATTCTGGCATCCTGAAGTAGCAGCACTTTGAGGGTACCTGATTTCTTCAGCCATGCAGTCACTGCTGTTCCCTGGGATATGAATCTTCCAATGTTGGTCTCCGCCAAATGGAACGGGGCTTCCATCCCCTTCAGAAGCCCCTCGACTGCCCGTCTTAGTGCCCCGTCACCCACTACTTTGCTGTGTTTTCCCCATCCAGTCAAAATGCTGCCAACAACATAATCAAATCAGGGTATTAGCTTGCTTGCTTGCTTGCTTCGTGGCTGCCTATTTGACCACCTATAATTACCCAACATTGGTATAATGGCAGCATACAAGTACATATGCATACAAGACGGTAGGTACTAGCTGCAAGGAGACAATATTCTCAAAGAAGGAAAACAAGAAAGAGTTTATTACCAAAAAAACAAAAAAAAAAAAGAAAACCTTTTTTCCACCAAAGCAAACACATCATGTTAGGGGTTTCGAGGTGTTGCTTTTAGGTTGGAACTTGGAACCCATTAGGCTCATCTGTATACTCATTTGTTTCAAACCCCAAGTGTGTAAAACATAAAATGAGAAATACCTTAAAAGTTTTGGGAGTTCGTGGCCTTCTAGAACAACAGAGCGTATGTTAAGCAACCAAGCATGCACCATTGCACGAGCAGCCCCGGATGACATCAAGTGAAGATCCAAACAAGATGTGGACCACACATTTTCCCACACATTCCTGTTTTTTCCTTCCAGCACGACCAGCTGAGCTCCTCGTTTCTGATAACATAATGCACAAATGTCAGACACTTTAAAGCTTGTACAAGCAAGCACTGAATTCACAGCTAGCTAATAGTGAATACTGAATTCGCAGAAACAAACCATCCACAAAAACAAGACGTCAAGACCTGGCTGCAAGACCTAGAAACATCATGTTGACCAAAAGGCCCTTGAGAACGCCATGATTTTCAACAGTATATTTATTAGTAACCAATTCACACAATCACATTGTTTGACTTATAGGGGGAAGTTGCCTGGAATGAAATGATTGTCACTGTCAAAACCAAATTTGCATCCAGAAAATTATGAATATGTATGTGAACAGTTTTGATCAATCTCTTTTTAGCTACTTCATGCATCTCACATATCAGCATTCCAAGTTAACATGAGC
Source organism: Portulaca oleracea (assembly GCA_029582165.1). Lineage (NCBI taxonomy): Eukaryota > Viridiplantae > Streptophyta > Magnoliopsida > Caryophyllales > Portulacaceae > Portulaca > Portulaca oleracea. The sequence goes on along the minus strand of CM055869.1, from coordinate 15,603,422 downwards.
ATGAACCAGAGTGACTGGTTTTAAAACATGAAACCAGGGCTAACTTAGAAAATTCTTCATGATTTAACCCAAACGGATGTGTCAAGTGTGCATACGCAAGTCCAAGTGTCATGTCATGTCATGGGTATTGGGGTGAAACGAAAAAGTCCAAGTTAGTTACCTATCATTGAACCACTCATTTTAGACTCCAAACAAGCAGAACCTTTTCTTAGAAGTTGTTAAACTTAACACCTAAAGCTGCATCAGGTACTCTGCATTAAACATGGGTAAGGGTGACTCTGACTCACTGAGTAATAGTGCTGCTAACTTACTGTATCTCCGAAAAGTAGTGTTTCTAAGACGATTCCTTCTTTTAGTCACTATTCCTGAGTAAAAAGATTTAGCCATCAGACTTACTTGACCAAAATGCCATAACACATCGGTCAGAGCATTATAGAAGGCAGATGCTGTTGACGTGTCCAACTGCTTAACTTCATCAAATAAGGAGAGGGCCTGAAGCCAAACAGTGTCACCATAGCCTGTAAGTAGTCCATGAGCAACACCATACACCCGATCATCAAATAGGCGGAGTTCTTCTAATAACACAGAAGCATCTTCTAGTGAATTGCACCGGCTGCACAGTATGTATGTTGGTTAGCAACTAGTAAGCTTCATCAACATAGCACAAAGCAATATATCAGAAAGACATGATAAAGTAAAGCACAAAGGCAAAGTTCCAGAGACACAGGACTGTTATAAGGAAGCCTCCAACGCTTAGAACGGAGAAAATATCAGTATCTAACCGTCATTGACTCATCACCACACAATTTTTGATGGATGCAGTACAACTCACTTCATGGAGAAAGTATGTCCATAAATTGATTCTAGTACCAATAAGTAGATCGCAATCAATGAATGATTCAACCTTTTGTGTAAAATAAACCGACCAGAATGTCTGCGACCCCTGACACTGCAATATCGCTTTATTTAGACAAATACACCTCCTTCCACAATTACTTGTCACCAGTTCTTCCTTGACCGAAAATTTCTCAGATAATATTTTACCAAAAGTTTCAATATAATACTTTTACAATAGTATTTCCCCTCATTAATCTAATGATAGGTAGTTCCATGTGGTGAATCATTGTAGACATTGCGAAATTAGCAGCCAAAGTTTCAAAATTTTAGTTGACTCAAAGTTCAGAGCGCAAATTATTTCAAACAGGAGGGGGTATAATAGCCAAGCAAACCATAGCATTGAATACCAACTGTAGCCCGGAAGTGAAGTAACAGTAGCAAAGAAACTCAGAAAAGGCAAAGCAGCAAGAGACAAATAATTTTGGATGAATATAAATCATGATTAATCAGAATCCTTCATAATTACAACAGCTAGTATTGATAATGTTGAAAGATCAAAGATGACCAACAAGGCACCAGTGGTCTAGTGGTAGAATAGTACCCTGCCACGGTACAGACCCGGGTTCGATTCCCGACTGGTGCATATTTGATGGTTGCGTGGCCTAATGGATAAGGCGCTCGCCTCCGGAGCGGGAGATTGTGGGTTTGAGTCCCACCATGATCGTTTTTTCAAGTCATTTTTACATTCTGTATTTTTCAATTAAATTTCACCTTTTCATTTCGTTTTTTCCCCCCTTCCAACAGGGTTTCCACTTGCAAATAAATCTTGTAATTTACTCATCCTTACTAATAAAAGCTTCCGCTGGGAAACACTTAATTGCAGATAATTAGTTTCAATAACAGATTAAATATCTATTATGATTAACCCTGAAAGATTAGTACCAATTAACAAAATAGGCAAGACATATCCACACATACCGAAACATACATGTACAGGCAAAATATCCTAAACCTCTTAAATAAAATACATAATTCAACTGGTGCATATAAGTAAACTCTGACCACCTTAGTCATAACACTTAGATAATACTAAACAATTATATGAATGAATCAAAAACCCGGCAAGTTTTACAATGTTACAAAGACTTTTAAAATAAAATGAACAAGAAACATCATAGTACAGAAAGTTTAAACATATTATTTGTTTCGCCAATCAATGTACATATGTGCATATTCTCTCAAGTGACATTCAACCATTTCATCACAAATTTTTTTTCCATCTTTCAGTCAAATGATTAAACGATCCATAGAGAAGGTGGGAAGGATACCTGCAAGCATTCAAGATTGCTGAAAAGGTGACAACATTAGGTTTTATCTCCAGCTCATGCATTCTGTGAAATACTCCTAAGATACAGAGGAGCTCCTGCCTGTTCTGGTTAAATTTCCTGGAAGAAAAAGATCTTTCAGCTGCAAGCTGACCAAAAATCTCCATGACCCTATTGTTTTCTCCACTTCGGACAGCAACATCTTTAACAGCCACTACTGTTGAAACTACACCTTCTGAGTTATTATCCCCGGCATTGGAGGAATGGCCCAAGTAATCTGCACCAGCAGACCGACCAAATGCATCAATGATGGTGTTATATGTCACAACATTGGGCCGGATTCCTTCCTTTGTCATTTCATCGAGCAACAGCACGGCAGATTCGACAAGCCCATTTTTGCACAAGGTGTCAATGAGGGCACTATATAGAACAACATCGGCCTTCAAGCCAGCCTCCTTAAACTCCCTAAACACCTCCAATGCCTCCCTATACATCCCTCCCTTAGAGTACACATCGATCAATGTCGAATAAGTCAACACATTGGGCAGGATACGTTCCGCTTTCATCCTCTCAAACACATGCTTAACTTCTTCATACTTGCCTTGCTTACCAAACCCGCCCAACAAGGCGTTGTAAGTCACCACATCTTTCCTAATTCCACAACCTTCCATCTCCTTGCAAACACTCAAAGCATCCTTAAACCTACCGAGCTTCAGATAGATGGAGAGCAAGGCATTATAACAAACCCTATCAAGTGCAATGCCCATACACTTCATCTCATCAAACATAACCAACGCTTCCTCTAACCTACCTGCCTTTACAAACCCATCAATCACAGTACTATAAGTAACCACATTTGGCATCACATTCTTCGTCGTCATCTCGGACATGATCTCAAAAGCCATGTCCATTTTACCCCCTTTACAAAGGGCATCCAACAAGGTATTATAGGTAAACACATCCTTATCAATTCCCCTAAAACCCATCTCATCAAACAAACCCCTAGCCTCCTCCCACAACCCACCTTTACACACAGCAAGCATGGAATTAAAAGTAATTCGATCCGGGGTAACCCCAATGCTCAACATCTCATTAAAAATCTCTGAAACAACCTTAAATTTAACCCCAGACTTAGCACAGGCATCAATAATAGCATTATAAGTGACCAAATTAGGTTTGAGCCCTTCATTCTTCATCATTTGAAAAACCCCAATAGCCTCCTTAACACACCCACTTCGACCATAAGCACTAATCAAAGCGGAATAAGTATAAACAGTATTCCCATACCCACCATTGACAGCATTATCAAACACATTCCGAGCAATATCAACTTTCCCCAACCGACCCATGACACTAATCATAGAGCTAGCCAACTTACCTCTCTCACCGAGCTTCTTCTCCCTCCTCAAAGCGAACTCGTAGCACTGAACAGCCTTAGCAGACTCCCCCCGATTGCCCAACTCCCGGAGCAAAAAGCAGTAATCGTCGGACCCAGAAAGCCTGGGTTCGAACCCCAGCAAGACATTCTCGAGGTGGTGGTGATCGAGGGCGAATTTGAGGGCCTCCTCAGCAACGGGAGAGTGGCGGGTGGAGAGGGAGGATTTGGGGCGGTTGAGGTGGAGCTTGGAGACGAAACGGGTGGATTTCTTGCCGGAGAAATCGGGGGAGAGATGGGGTTTGTTTGGGGTGGGAAGAGGGGAGAGAAAAGTAGGGGGTTTGGAGTTGGAAATGCAGGTGGGTTTAGGAGTAGGAGGAGCAGAGACTTTGTGGGAGGTGAAGCGGCTTTGATTAAGGGCGGTGGTGTGGGCGGAGGAAGGGTAGTGGTGGGAGGAGGGTTGGTGGGGTTTTGCGGCGGCTGTGATGGAGCAGTGAGGAGGCGTAGATGACGCCATTCAACAGATTATGATTTTGAGAGAGAAACACAGAGAGAGAGAGAGAGGAAGAAGAAGAAGAAGAAGAAGAAGATAAGGGGGGAGATGGGTGAAAGAGATATCAAGAGAGAGAGAGAGAGAGATTAGAGATGGAAAAGAGAGAGTTGAAGAGAGGAGCTGAGTTTGTGTTGTGGTGAGTTGGTTGTTTCGGACATTCCAAAGCCTTCTGTCAAACCTAATGAGAGTAGAGCTCTCGTTGGACCAAAATTGGAACTTTAAGCATTTTTTTTTAATTTTTTATGTTAGTATTTTTATTTTTTTGGGATGGAATGTTAGTATTTTTGGAGGGGGACTACTTGTTTTTTAGCTAAAAAAATATCTGAATTTCATATGATTATCTCATTGATAAAAAAAAAAAAAAAAACTGAAGTAATAATCATTGTATGAATTACTTTACAAAAATCAATGTATATGATTTTTTTTGCGTGAAAGCTTTATTTGATTGTTGAGCAATATTATAAATTTTGTGACTCATCTTCAATATTTTATGGAGTGTCAACATTTTCTATATTTCAAATATATATACAATACATAATAAAATAAATTTTCATGTTAAACTTCGCAAACTTTTACTTTTAATTCATCAAAAAACTACTTAGACTTATAATTAATATATATGACAACAATTGTAAAATATATTTTCATAAAAATTTCTAATAGTCTTTGCGGTCACTTATATTGAAAATTGTCAAATTAATTGTCAAAATATTATATATTGGATGCGGCATAATTTTACAACGGTAGAAACATATTTTTTACAAAAATTTATGCACGCATATTTTATTTAACTAAATATAATTGTAATTTTTGACACAACATGCATGCATCCATCTAGTATTATACTACTCTTTGATGTTAACATGTGTATGTGTTTCTTATTTCAACTTTTTGCTTAACATCTTTTAAGGCCCTGTCAAATTCATGGGTAAATTCAACTTACCCAAATTTACCAGTTTTTACTTAAATTTACTAAAATTTACCAAAAATTATCAAAAATTACCAAATTTAAAAAAACAAAAAAAATTAATTTTGATAATTTTGATATATTGGCATCAATTTGCCAAAAGTTACAAGAATTTACCAAAAGTTACCAAAAATTACCGAAAGTTACCAAAATTTAACTTTTATCCAACTGTTTTTTACCCATGAATTTGATAGGCCCTAGTTCCTTTAAACTTTGACTCTGCTCGGCAAAATTAGTGTTTTAGACAGTGGAGAGTGAATGATTGTTCAAATGAGAATTGTGTTCGATCGGTAAATTTAGCGGTTGAATTAACAGGTTAATGTGAATTAACATAAAATGATATCAATAATTTCCAAAGATAAAATTTTCAAAGGACATTTTTTGACCGAAAAGTATGAAACGCTAAACGTTAACTTTCTTAACGTTTCACAAAATGCTTCTTAAAACGCTAAACGCTCCTCAAAGTGCTAGCTTACCGAACGTTAATATTTATGCGATTAGAGTTTTGACTTGGTCAAAACGCTAAAAAATGTTACCCCAAATGCTAATGCCGAACGCAACCTTTATGTATTTTTATTGTCTGTTCTTTTTATAATTTCTTACCACAATTTTATTTTTCATTTCTATTACATTTCCTTGTTCGAACAAAAAAATATATAATAGCATGCCTTACCCTAATTATGCTTCCCAAATGCATAAGATATTCCATTGCAGTAAAAATTGTGAAAAACAAATTGCCTTACATAACTTCACATTCAAGATTGCAAGGATTGAGAAAAGTTGATTAAAATCCGATTTCAAGGAGTTGTTACCTTTGATGCATGAATCACGTCAAAATTTGTTCCATTATTATATTGAAAGGTACATGGATGATGGAAGGCAACAACATCCCATATTCCCATGCATACAAATGACCAAAATCTTTCCTTATCAATTTCGTCATATTTGAATTCTAACTTATTATAGCACCAGTATATGTATTGTCGTGTGCTCCATCATTTTCATTTACATGCTAATCACATATTTAAAATACATCAGTATCATTTCCATAGCACTGTAATATACATAGCAAAACATACTAATTTTATACTAACTTTATATTAAATTTATGGATAAATTCAATTTACCAAAAATTACCAAAGTTAAAAAACAAAAAAATTTGATTTTGATATATTAGCACAAATTTGCCAAAAGTTACCAAAATTTACCAAAAATTATCAAAACTTACCAAAATTTAACTTTTACCCAACCGTTTTTTAGACATGAATTTTACGCACGTGATAGTCTCATTAAGAATTTGATTTGTATATTTTATATTATATATAGTGGAAGTTAAGCTCTCATTAATAACTTAGGTCATATTCTTTTGTAAGGTAAGTTAACTTATCTTGAATTTCCGTATTTTACTATCGAAAAGAACACTGCTTATTAGATAGTTTCTACTTAAAAATTTTTATTCAACTCACATAATTTATTTATTTATTTTAAATTATTTACTTATCTCCACTATTTTACCTACTTTTCCTTGTCTAACTTTATCTTCTCTTACCTTACCTACACCTTTCCTACTAAAAAAGAATTGTGCTTAATTTATGTGCTTTGGTCTCTAGCACACTAATCACACATGCAAAATGCACCCTGTTCTTTCATACGGTATAATGCGGTGTAGTGGAATTGTGGCGGGTGCGGTGGAATTATGGTGGCTTGTGGTAGGTTATTGGTAAGTTGTGGTGGGTTTCGATTTTTATAAATGTAAATTGTATTGGTAAATGTTAAAAAGTTGATTGCGGTGAGTTGTGGTAAATTGTGGTGGGTTCTGGCAAAATGCGGTGTGTTGTGGCACCGCAGCCAGCCAACCGTATAAAAGAACAGACCTATAATATCATGTCCAAAGCACATTACCATATATAGTAAAACACACTAGTCTTATATCAATGTCTTGATATTATTCTTATATAAGTCAATATGATCATAATATTCTCCAAACGTTAAGGTTTAATTAAAGAGTTTGATTTTTATATGTTTTGATTGTATGATTTTCTACTTTGAAGGGACATATTACTACTTAATGAAATTGATTATAATGTTAATTATATATGTATTGTATACGTACAGAGTGTTAGAAGTGTGTTCCTATGTCTATAATTAGTGTGTCTCTATCATAGGAGGTCATGTTCTTTAAAGTGGTAGGATTAAGTTAGGTAAAATAAAGTTGGTAAAGAAAGGGAAGGAAATGTAAGGAAATAATTTGTGGTTGAGTAAGTAAGTGCCTAGTGGTGGAGTACATATATCTTATTATTAAATTCTGAATTTTTTGGGTAAAATAAAATCACATTGGTTTGAATATTTTTTAGATATTGGAGTAAGATAAGGTAAGGTAAGATAAGGAAATTATAGGATAAATTTAACTTATCATTCTAAAAAACAGAGCAGTGTTCTTATATTATACAATTATTGTAATTACTTATAAGTCTATTGTGCTAAAAGCATAGGCGAATCGCAAGCTTACATAGGGGTGTCCATGGACACCCTTGGCCAAAGAAAAATTTGTGATTATCTGATATTATTCGGAAGAAATTTTCTTAATTGGAGCAAGTAGACACCGTAAAAAAAAAGTCTCAAAAAACGTAATAGGGGTGTCCAATTTAGTAGCAACCAAAAAGCCCTAAAATATTACTCCCTTCGTTCCAAATAAATTGTTCAAGTATGACTAATTTTAAATTTTGACCGTTAATTTATCAAATTATATGTTGAATTATTATATAAGACTACCACTATTAGATTTGGGGTGAAAATATTTTACCTAAATACAATATTATTAGTCTTGTTAAGATAAAAAGTGAGATATTAGTGGTCAAAATGCTACATCGAAGACCATGAAAAAGTAAATTGGACAAATTAATTGGGACGGAGGGAAAATTATTTTTTTATAATTAACAAAAGGAAAATTGGATCATAATAATCCCAATTTTTACAAATTGGACATCAATAATCCCTACTTTAGATTTGTATTTTGGTGGTAAAAAAAAAAAAAAGGATTGTAGTGGTACCAAATCCACCTCTACGTTCTTTTTTTTTTCATTCCTAACCCATATTATTTTTGTTATTTTCGTTCTGCCCCCAGAAAGGTAATGAAGAGTAGTTACTAAAATATTTTTTAAATTATTTTTTTGAGGCTCAAAGCAATTATTATGATTTTTTTTAAAAAAAATATAATTGAAAAAATCGTAAAACATCGTAAAAAAAATTGAAAAAAATAGGGAGAAATGTCGTAAATTCATTAAAAATCGTGATAAAGTGTTATACTAATTTTTGAATCAAAATGAAACACAAAATCTATGATATTTAGGGTATACTCTCGATAATGTCCCACTACAATCCAATTTTTTTTGGACCACCAAAATACAAATTGAAAGTAGGGATTATTGTTGTCCAATCTGTAAAAGTTGGGATTATTATAATCCAATTTTCAATGAATTCGGTAATTGTGTATCAATATAAGTTTAAGATATAAATATCTAGTTAATGTGAAATTTCAATGTATTTGATTGGCATATTTATGATGATGTGAAATTTTATCAAGCTTATACGTGAATATGTCATTTAATATTTATTTTTATTTTTATTAATATTTATTTATATTTTCACAGATGCTTATGTAATAAAAAATATATTGGACACCCCTAAATCAAATCTCTAGATCCGCCACTGGCTAAACGACCCATGATTTCAAAAAAATCAAGTTTGATCAGAATTAGGTTAATTATCATTATTTTCAGCAAAATTGGATCAAAAAACATTACCTGAGTAGACATACTCATCAATAATTCAATATTTTAAATGTTCTATTAATGTGCTTTATGTATTCCCAGATTTATTATATTGCAACACTTCAATTCAAGGTATGAAAATGGAAAGTTGCAAAATTCAATCCTAGCTCCCCTTTCTTTTTTTTAAAGCTATGACCAATGTAAAGATTAAAATAAAGGATTCTAGGTCACAATTTTAAACTTCGGCATAACTGGATGCAAATTCAGCCTTTTTGAATACTAAAATTGGTGAAAATTTATGCTTTTAGAATCAATTTTATATGTGTATATTTTTACGAACACACATGTATAAAAAGTATGAGCATACAATGCTCATAAAGGTGTACACATGCTAATTTTAAGAGCATGCTCATAAATCAACAAGTCTACCGACTTATTTTGGCTGACAAATTCCAAATTTCCCAATAAATTCGTAACTTTAGTAAACGAGCTAACCTGATGCCATGTTGACTAGATTGCATAGTGAACAATGAGCTGATGTTTTAGCCGTAGTCATTACCTTCTAAGCAATGATGTTCTGGAACTACAAATTTGCTGCAAAAAAAGCAAACCAACACGGCAACACCCCCAGCTCAAAAAATCCCCGCAAAGGGGTGCCAAATTGCTAGCCGGAACTTAGTACAACCGGAACATATAACCGGGAAAATGTCTACATAATTTAGTAATTTACGGAAAAGAATTGGTGACTGGAAACCTCATCGTAGTCAAAAGTATGTCTTAGATCAACGATTTCCCCTTTCAGGATATCTTGTTGCAGTTCACAATACTCAGTATCCCTGAGAGCTTCTCTGCTAACCTCTTGTTTCTGCTAGCTCTATGTATCAGTCTGATCTAACTCAAGTCAGCTCTCAGTAAAATTCATGTCGATCCAATGTTGTTCCCCCGTGAAAAGGTTTCAGAATGTCTTCTTCCTTGTTACAGGCTTTCTAGCTTCCTTCTTTGATGAAGTCGATCCTGACATGCTTATCCCCGATGCCAAATCTTTCAACCTGTACAACAGAAAATACAACAAAAAGGCATGAGGTGATTAAGATTAACTACTGACAAATCTCCAATCTTCACAGAGAAAACTAGCCATGTCCCTTAAAGAGAGAAAAGAGAGGGGGGTGTCCACTACCTTGGAATACTTAAGAAGAAAAGTATAACCGAAACTCCAACAACCAGTGGGAAAACCGGGGCTGCTGTCAGTTCCTGTAAGAGATGCATGAGTTTAATCAACAGATTCTTTTTTTCGATTACTATTTGGGTGAAAAACCCATGAAAATCACGCAAGATGATACGATAGTTCAGCTCATAAAATACAGCAATTCAGCTACTGCATACTACTCACCTATCAAACCACACCACTAGTACAAAATAAATAACAATCACCCAACACAAGTTAAGATACCATCTAACATTTTCTCTCCACTCTTTCATCCCTTAACATCCCTTTTCAGTGTTAACATGTCTTTTCAGTGTTAACATGTTGTGTACGACAAGAGAAACCACCACCACAAAGATTTTACTTCATTATGAACGGAAACTGACCTGCTTATGGATATCTTCCTCAATTCTGTATCTGAGTGGGCCAACGTGTAAATGAGCGTGCTTCTCTAAGTCAACCTCAATTACATCGGACTTGAATTTGTGAGTGCCCAATGGAATGCCTGATCGAAGCTGCACCAAGTGCTTACCCTTGGGCAAGTCCTTGACTTGGAAGAAGCGAGATAGTGGCAGAGGGAAGGAAGACTCAACTTTTGATGGGTCACTTGCTGATTTAATCTCCACCCACAAGTGTGAGTCTATGTCCCCAGCGCTTTCACCTTCAACATGGCAACTCAAAATACTCGTTTCAGGCTCTTCAAAAACTATGAAATCCACTCCCCTAATGTCCTCGGCACCAACCTGACAATCAATGTAAAATTTAATCAGATACAAAATAAAATATATCGCTGTAGGAAAGAGGATAAAGCACAATTGCAAAATAAGAATCAAGAAGAAGCCAACAATAACATGTTGTGTACTTCTGAGCGTTAAATTATTCAGTGGACTAGTCAGGGATGCCACTTAAGGCTCATCAAGTTAAAATATAGCATCCAGTCATCCCATTATTGTCATATTGGCCAAAGATTCAATAAAGTTAGATTGGTTATGCAATATTAGAAAATCTGTGGTGCAGGTGATTAGACTGCCATAGAGGAGAGCCAAATTTATTCCTTCATAGCTTGCAGCATTTGCTGTGCTGTTTAAGTGTCAACTCCAATCAAATGGGAAGTCAATAACTTCAAAATAACTAGTGATTTTCAAGAATCAAACATGAGCCCAGTGAACATAAAATTAGTCCTCTCCTTTGGTAGAGTAGTAGGTAATGCATAAGTGGCATACATTGACAACGGCAGATTCTGGAGATGCTCGTTCAATATTAGCTCCACCCAAGTCATTCTTTTTGGCGACCTTGATCACATAAATTGTGTCTGGCATAAGCCCTCTTAGTCGGTAGAATCCGGATGAATCAGTGGTTGCTTCTTCATAATAGCCCTTTGAGTCTGCCCGTGCCTCAATTTGGATTCCTTCCTTCGGTTGGCCAGATAACAAAGTGACCACTCCCATAGCACTGTCAGAAAGTAAACATTTGGATCAGTAGATGCCAGACAAAAGAACAAATGCATAAGACATGTGAGCAAAATCAACATATGTCGGATGAAGACATGAAACAGCCAATACAGAATTTTTTTTATCCCTTACAAAATGGGAAAAAGACTGGCATTACAATCATGGAAGGCATGAAATAATTTAAATTGCCTCAAGTGTTTCAGTCGAACATATGAATTGATTTGTCTGGTTGCTTTCACTTGAAAAGATCCACACCACAATTTAGACAAGGTGACCATGAGATTAAACACAGTTTTTGACGTAAATATACTAAAGAAACAAATGAAACCTGTAAGCAACACGGGTGGCTTCAAAGTCTACTCCTTTAGACTCCCCAGAACCCAGTTCAATTGCCTGTGCACGAGGAGAGAAAGCATATTCCTGCAAGTAACATGTTTGTCAGTAACTGAGGCAGCAAGTCTCTATCACAGGACTTCACAACAAGTACACTGCAACAATGAAATTGTGAAAAGAAATGAGCTCTTGATTAAACATCTTTTATGACTAGCTGGCAAAAGCCTATGAACTAATTATCTAATTTACCAAGTATGTGCATGGCTTGGCTTCACTTGAGCAAGAAAAACTCCATTTGTATCAACCCAAACAACCCCCTCCCCCAACAAAAAAAAAAAAAAAAAAAAAAAAACTAATTAGAAGTAGTGTCTGCCTTTAAAGTGATCAAGGCAAATGCACATTATTCTAGATCAATAACATCATCACATTAACAAGTATTTCAAACACTAGAACAAAGTCTAATCAAATCAAACCCATATGCCCAATCATTGACTAGGCAACGTTTTAAGGTAGGCCTAATATTGCTTCATAATTACTTAATTTTTTGGTTTAGAGCATAGACTGGTAACCTCCAACTATTTACATCTTTGACATATTACTCATATAAACCCAATTGCAGCATTCTTCTCGGGAATTACCTTTAGCAAGGGACGTAGATAGAAGCTTCCAGGGAATAAATCCTCAAAGGTGAATCGTCCACCAACTCCAGTTATAGAATTATTCCTGTATCCATCATCCCCACTCAGTGACAATAAAGCTGAAGGGAAAGGTTCATCAGTGTCCTCTTTAGAATATATGCGCACAGAGATTTGTCCAAGCTTCTGGCAAGAAAAGCTATGAGGGCCCACTGCCTTTAAATGATAGCCAGGCTGCAAAAAAGAGAGCAAATTATAGCCAGTGTCTAAATAGAACACAAACAATCTCAAAATTGACGAGTAAGAATAACACCATAAATAAAATGTCATCCAATGTCAACCTGAGTCCCCAGCCAGCACAGAGGGAGCACAGATAAGAAGGCATAGCATAGAAAAGGGGAGGAAGCACTCCTAGGAGCAAGGATGGCAAATGGCAGATGTCAGTTCCAACCCAAACGAATTCTGAGACGCAAGCTCTATTTCAAGCAGAATCTAGGAAGACCAAAATGCATATTGATCAATAGCATTTGTAGCAGATCTGCTGAACTATGTTCCATCCTTTTCCACCACAATTTATTAAGTAACGAAAGCTTAAACACAAGCACATAAAATAATGAAAAGAAACATATTCCATAAGGTGATTCAAACAGAGGACAAACCATTACCAAAATATGCATCCTGTTTAGCTTCCTTTATAAAGGATAAGAAACGGGGAATCCTAAACCTAGCTCCTCTAGGTTTCTACAAGCCGAGAGAAAATTCAACAAAGCCCTAAAGACAGAATGACAAAACCAATTCCTCTGTCTGTCATCCTTGAAAGCCTCCCAACTTTCTTCCAGTCACAAGAATTCAGTTTTTTTTTTCATTTGGACCATCTACGTGGCTTAAGATTTTGGCAAAAATTTATCACTCTGGGGGCCAAATAAACATTCCTGAGGGCCATCAAGAACGTTAGACAGATAATTAGATTGAACTTTCCTCTCACCTTGTTTTTCCTTTTTCGCACGCAAGAGAGAGAGGGGGGGGGGGGGGGGTTTGAATGCCCAACAAAATCCCCTCACTCTCAGTATTTGCACCTGGTAGGAGGATACATATCCTAATCTGACCATTATGCTGAAGCAGTTTGGTTACTCTCCTTGACTTACCTCCATAAACATCTCACAAGCTATCAACTGTAATTTTCAACAAGGCATTTGTATAATGCATTTGTTGATAACCTCTCAGCTTATGTCCACACCCTAACTCCACTTCACATATATACATGCACATCAAATAAATTTGCGACCTAACTCCATAAAATCTATGTCCCACAACAAGCATCCAAGGTTTCAGTCCAAGATCATATCCTTTGCAAGGAAAAAAAATGTTCCACACAAAGTGAGTACATTTATCAAAAACATAAAGGGAAAGCTACTGACAGCAACATTAGAGATGGAACAAAACACAAATGAGTTGAATGACTGCTGAGCCATCAAGATATGATCCACTTAATTTGTAAACTAGAATCATACATCACCTACCACCAAAAGGATAGACCACAGGAGTATAATAAAGCAAACCAATGATGGACTAATAGTAGCATAGTAAATCAAAACCCGGTCATGAATACTAGCAAACTCTATCTGCGAATGAAATAGGCTAGTCCATTTGGAAAGTGGACCAACCAAACATAACCCCTTAGGAGTGGCAAAAAGCTTATTAGCCAACCAATCTCGTAAATTAATACACATGGTTTTCTATATAAATAGAAAACAATTGTTTAAATGGAAAGTGGACCAACCTTTGAAGCATCAATGGTGTATTCTATGTCATCATATAAGGGGCCACCGATAAAGGTACCATCAGATCTGCTTGAAGTTTCAAAAGCAACATCTCCTTTCTTAAGTGGGGCATTATGGCTGTTTCCCAAAGCCACAATCTTGATGTTTACACCAGAAATTGGAGGAGAAACAGATCCTTGAATGTAGAGGCCCAAGCGACAAGTAAATGATGGAATTTGCGGTTGACAACCATCATGAGTAACTGAGATCTGATAAATCAGAATGTGTGAATTAGAAAGATGCTCAGGGTAAAAAAGTTACAAAGTAAAAGACTTGACTTACTTTATGTTGCCTGGGGTAGAACAAGATCTCCTTCACTCCATCACTTCCGTCATTTGAAGTCAAAGTTCTGCAAAAGGAAAATAAGAAAACATCAGAAAATGCGAGGCGTAAGTCTAATCATCTGAAGACAATTACTGACTCAAAAATTCTTCTATCATGCCATTAATACGGTTCAAGAAAGATAAATCAAAACCAATACTCTGAAGTCCTTCCCAGGCGGGATTTGTAGGGGTCGCCCCTAAATTTTGCAATTCAAAGAGACTTGTTCCAATTGACCCAAGATTTAAAATTCGTGCCAATAGACACGGGTAGTCCACAAAGAACACGCAATTTTTTATTTTTTTTTTTTGGGGGGGGGGGTCAATTTGTAAAGCCCACTACAATTCAAAGGTAGAGAAAAAATAAAAACAGGATAATTGAATTACAATAATCTCTACTATGATGTTTGGATTATCATAATACAGACTTCAACAATGTACCACAGCAAGGAGGACTTTTAACCTATGAGATTTTAGTGAACCACCATAGAACAGAAGAGCTTGATCTTGACTTTTTCTCAGTTTAACTTCCACTTAGCCTTCCACTACAATTCAAAGTAGAGCAAAAAAAAAAGGAAAATTGAATTACAATAATCACTACTATGATGTCATGATGATGATGATGATGATGATGATCCCAACACCCATAGTTGGGATTACTATAATCCAATAACCCATAAAAAAAAGATAAAGTAAATACAAACAGTCTCTTTCCCCAAGCAAGTATTATTATTTTCAGTTTTGGCAAGTAACAATCACAAACGCCCATCTTATTATTGCAAAGCAGCCCTTCAGTTTTTGTGATAGTGAAAGTACCGCAACTTCACATGCATCATTCTAAGAAAAGCAGGGTAATTAAAGTTTAATGTTTGAGACAGAGCATATGATCCCAAATATTAATACAAATATTCAACATCAAGCGTTCATACAAAGGAGTCATGGACTAAAGTAAAACGCCTCGTTAAACCTCCTCAACTCCTCGGCTTCATTTCCATGGAGTAATAGGTGGCGAATGATTTCTAAACTGTGGGTCAATCGGAACCAGTCTCTCTAAATTGCAAAATTTAGGGGTAAGACTACTACATCCAACCCATTCATACAATCATACCCACCCAGAGGGATTTCGCAGTATTCGTTTTGATTTTAGTATCAAGCATGCACTGAAGCAAAAACTTGGTTATTCAGCACAAACTGAAATCACTTAAAGAAATGGAGAAATACCTAGAGTCCCTTGGAACAAGGGTAATTTGCTGTCCACGGTGAGACCATATTGAATATTCATAAACGGCAGCATTTGTTCCATCATTCTGATCAGGTATAAGGGTGGCAACAGTACCCTCAGTGACACCGCTCTGGCTGTCAATGACATTGACAGCAATGCTCTCTGGGAGCTCAGCAGGGCTAATTGAGGTGCGATCAACTTTTATTTGTCCTTTCAGAAGATATTTCTCTCCTTTCAAGTAAACAGGCTAAAAACAACATCAACAAAGTGAGAATGCAAAGAATCTCAGGACATACAAGGCAAGACAGCTAAAGATGGATAAGTTATTGAGATGAACACAGTACCACAAGGTTTGCTGTATCAATTTTGACAGATGGGCTCCCGAAGGATATGCATGAGTTAACAAACTCTAATTCATGTATTCCCGCAGATTCCACGCATACACGCTGCGAGCCTTTCTGTTTAAGAAAAGAATATATGATCATGAAATACTATAATTGTTGGGTATACTAACTCCAGAAAACAATATGTCAACATTTGCAAACAACCAACCTTAATCTTCAAAAGCACAGGCTCGCCATCTGGCTGAATCAAACGTGCATCCACATCATGACTAGAAATGACATCAACCCAATAGCCTTTCTGAGTAAACAATAGGCCTTCAACATCCTCGGTGCCAACATCGACATTAATGGAGCTCTGCTCCCAGCACCACTTATCATCCTCTACAGTGGAATCAGCAGAAGCATGCTTGACCTAATGAAACGTGGTAAAGCCAAGCAAAAAAATTAATTATAATTTCCATTCCTCTTTGCACACTTGAAGTCACTAGTACAAGGAATTCCACAGAGAGCAAAACTAGGCATGATCAGATTGTGCTAAATCTTCAAATTTCATAGCCAAAACAAGAAAACAGATTTATTAAGTCGGAGCCCAATTAGAGAGTGGCACTCGAGAGTAATTTACATGAATGTAGCCCAAGATCCATCCTCTTTACAGCAAGGTTTGGTCTTTGGTGGGGAGCTTGGAAAATGGGGTTAGCCAACTAGACTACCAATTCTTTAGCATTTTGTATTATACTTGTTAAATAAAAAGTACATGATTTTGAATCTGATCCTCACAATATGTCTGCCTTTATCTTAGCCCAAGCTCCATCCACATATATACATGTATGTTGGAAAGAAGGCCACTTCCAAAATCACAGACCCCAGATGCAGTATATACCCTGATGGCTTCTGGCTTTATATTTTGAGATATCATATCACACAATAGTTTCATTTCTCACATGCAAATAACATCTTAGTTTGTCCAACCCAATCAGGAAACTCAGAACATTCTACATCTCTTTTTCTGTTACTTAAAATTTTGAATAGAAACCAATGAATATCTTAACATAGCTTTTCTATGGCTACCGATTATAAAAAGTTCATTTCGTTGGCAAGGATTCGACTAAGTGCATACAATCAGGCTCTTTAGTTACTGTTGAGAAAAGAGGGATATTTTATGTTATGGTCTCCTAACAAATCGTTCCAAATACAGAATCTGATCTCCAGATTTTCCAAAGAGTGCAAGAAATTCAAAGGAGCTCTAGGACAGAACAGCAAAACAGATGAATTGGTTATTGAATTTTACCCGAAAAAGGAGAAGAAACAGTGCTCATAATTCATATAAAATATTAAGCAGAATACAAGGCCAAGAAGTAGAAACACTGCCAGCTTATGACAGCAGAAGTCGAGACAATGTTGAACAACGAAAAAGGTAATGCGCTGAAAACATATAGCCAACCTCGAGCCTGTACTTTCCAGGGAAGACATTTGAAAACGTGAATTCATTACGTTCATCAGTCAACCTGACAGTTCTTCTGTCTCTGTTACTTTTTGCACCCAATCTTACAAGCATGATGGAAATAAGTGAGTCACATTTCTCCTTGCATGCCACCGCTCCATGAATATTTACTTGAGCCTGAGGTTTAGATAGTGCACACCAGACCATGTTACCCAAACTTCTCTAGTTATAGAGATAGTGCAAAACTTAGAAGCAAATTACCTGGGAAAATTCAACATTCAGAAGTGGATTCCTGACACTGACATCCACATGAGGAGGCAAAAACACCAGCTCTGGAGCATTTTCAGGTGTGGCTGCCAGAGCAGACAAGCGGTAATCACCGAGTGGAACCTGAATCACATGAAAGTTAATCAACCAAGGGATCTTAGCAGTTGTATGATGGTGATTGCTTCCCATCAAACTGCAAAACATCCGTTAGAAACATCCAGTGTGGCTCCGTGATGGTAAAAACATCAGGAATTTTATTCTATAGCTAACACATCAATATATGGCAAGGAAACATGTTTTTGGATAGAAGTACACAACCCAACCAGCACCCATGTTAGACTTATGAGTATCTTTTGTTTTCACTTCCTTTATCAAAGGATGTGAAGAGGCTAAAATCTAGAAGTACTAATGACTCGGCTCTTTCAATATCAATACCAAAACAACAACAACAAACTGACCCATTATGGTCCCGCTAACGCAGGGTCTGAGGGAGTCCAGATGCAAGCAACCTTCCCCCCATGCACGAAACTGCATGGAGAGGCTGATTTCGGCAGACCCAAGTTCAATATCAATACCAAGATGAAGAAAATTATACTTTAACATCCAAAGACATCAGCAAGGACTCAGCTTCTTATACTTTAAGATGAAGAAAATTACACTTTAACATGCAAAGACACATAAGCAAAGACTCAGCTTCTTAGCGTCCTATACTTTAACATTCATCATCTACACCATAAACTATACTTTAATATAAATACAAGGGCATATTGTGTCCCTTTTGGAAGACCAGATGGTACATTAGTGCTATTGCATCTAAAGTCTTTGCTAACTAATGCTTTGGAACAATTTGGATCAGGATTATACCAAAACCCAGTGCTAAAAATATGCCTCCTGTATCTACAATATCATAACCAACAATTTAACTGCATAACATGTCAGTGCAAGAATAAGACGTGATAATTAGCATTTCACACCTAACTTCACAGAATCTCATCTTATTCTCAGTACCAAAAATAGTTGGAGTCAGAGAAGTTGAATACAAACAGAACGCAGTTCATCAGGAAAAGGGATAGAAGCTCTTAGCATTATTGCTCTGGCATACCTGAAAACAGAATTTTCCATTCTCATCTGCCTGTTTTACTTGAGGTTTAACACTCTCTGGTCCATGGGTCAAAGCAACCTTGAATCCAGAAGAAAAAGCGAGTATATCAGCAGCTTAACATAAAATAAGGAACACATTACAAGTTTCAATATTAAGCATAACAACTGTTAGTAAGGCATTAAACATAATCATAATTTCAGAGCAATAAGAGTGTAGAGGACCCAGAAACTGCTATAAAAACATATGAAAAACAAGTCACCAAGGCATTTGCCCCTGATAGAGCAGCGACACGTCCTCCCGTCACATGACACCAAAAAAAAATCGATTTGATTTCTTTTTTTTTTTTGCGCGGGGATGGGTGAGAAGGGGATAGAAAACCACAGCCACCAGCAAGCCATTGGAGAACTAATAGACTGGCATCATTCTTTGCACTAGCTGTCGTTTAAAATTGGTAGTGCAGTTGATCATTGGCAAGGATAAGCATGATGCTCGGAGTTATGCTCTGATGCAGATCAAAAAAATAGGTCATCTGCAAACCCCTAAACCCCTCCTTGAGTTACAGTGCCGTCTAAACTATAAATTCTAAGCCCTTGATCAGTCTTTTTTGGATTAGTAATCAAATGTTTGGAAGTAGAACCCAAATTACTCCTGTCAGAGCAAGACAAGACGTTATGCAGCAAGACGTAGGCACAGAAGAAAAAAAAAAGGGTGGTGGGGCACCTTGAAGTATACTGCCATCTAAACTATAAAATTTAAGCCCTTGATCAAATTCCTTTTTGTTTTGGAAGAGCATTCAAATTTTGGGTGTAGAATCCCAACTATTCAACACAGGACAGTATGCAGCAAGAGGTAGGCACAGAAAAAGGGGGGGAGGAAGGACCCACCTTAGCCTTATGATCAGCATCTGCCATCCTTACAACACCACAAACATCATAAGCTATCGCTTTAACATCTGGAATGGAAGCCATATTGGGCAGAACCTAATAGTAACACAAACAATCTCTTTATATATAGATAATAAAATGAAGTAAAATGACTGCTGCACTTCAAGACCATATAAAAGACTCGGTCATGCTTTGAAATAGATCAACAACATCATGGTTTGCTCACCAAGAATTCCTTCAAAATGTCAAACTTGTAATGCTCCTTCCTAGCTTCAATGGTGTACCGTTTGGAAGTCACCTATATAGATACCAAGAATTAGGAGACTCAAACAAAATAAAACAAATGACTGATTCTCCCAAATTAGATAAACATGCTGCACATCAAGAGAGTGCCTGGACAAAGTACAAAAAGATAGCTGCGAAGTCATGCCAATTATCCAGCATTATCAGGTAAATATGAGAAACAGAACCTTCTTTTATAAGCATTTCTAATTTTTGATAAAGAGAAACAGGTCTTCTACAGAAAATATCTTCTGCAAAACATTTCATACAAAAATGTGCTGCTGACAGCTTCTAAAAAGCGGCACTGGAATGCCTGATCAGATCCAAGATTCAGCCATTCTCCAGAGACCAAGAACCAAGAATCATAAACCCCACCCAAAAACAAGGAAAAACTAAATAAATAAATAGTTGCAGTTGACAAACTAGCATTAGCCGAATGGATGTTAAGAATCAAACTTGCAAGATGCAAGCTGAACTCAAATTTCAGCAAGTTCAAGTTGACAATGGACACCCATGCCAGTCTCAACTTGATCATGAAATACAAATTATAGGTGGAATTACCAGCAAACTAGATAAATGTCTGAAGACTAGACCAAACCATCAAACTGTGAGAAGATGGATGATGAAATCACATACGACATATTTAAATTATCACAGTCTGCAGAAGAGCAGAATACCTGATCAAGTTTGTAATAACCATTTTCATCAGTGACGAACCTCTCCTGACCATCCACTACAACTTTAGCACCAACGACTCCAGCACCATTTCCATCCACAACTCTGCCGCCAATGGAAAATCCAGTGACCTGGAGACAAAGAAAAACAGAAGCAAAATTAAGACCAAAACTACTTCTCAAGAGCAAAGAAGAAACTTCTGTCCATAAATCAATTAGAAGTAATTATGAACTTGCACCAGAATAAAGAGACAGGAACTAAAATGAACAAGACCACAGATGAACTGAAAACCCAGGCAAGAAATCCGGAAGGCAAAGCAAAATTTCATGCCTATAGGCCAAAGAAACACGCAAGAGCTTATTTACGTAATCAAGAAGCAACACTCATTGCTTTCTGATACTAAGAAGCGCTTGGCTCTAATAATACAATGACCTCAGAAAAAGTTGGATTTCTAATTTCTCAAAAGCTAAGATTAATTAATCATCTATTCGCCCCACAATCTCATGAAGCAAAAGCAATATGACAACTTCAAATTATTTCCACGGAACAAAGAAGCCAAATAGCAAAAGGAAAGAAAATGAATGGGATACGGGAAACAAGACTCCAAACTTTTCACCCTATCAAACCACGTCAACTAGGATCCAGTTTCAATTTGGACATATGGCTTTGAGCTCGAAAATGCTCAAGAACCAACACCAGTAGAAAATACATAGAACCCTAGTTCGTAGTCTTAAACCATCAGAGGCTCAGAGCTTATTGATAGAATAATTAGTCAAAGAAAATTATAAAAAGCATTTGCATTTTTCCGTCACATACGATTTGACCTCTGTCAAAATTCTATTCTAGGTGCAAATGAAACTTCTGTGCATATGAATTCAAGGTGGGGAGATAGAAATTTCCATCACACAAACTAGTAAACCTAAGTTCAAATCCGAAAAGCATTTTAAGAAACATCAGAATCCAAATGACTCGTCGTAGTCGCCGTACCTGAAACTTTTGCGGCACTGTGACATGAGAATGCTCCACGGATACAGTAACAGTCGGTGGTGAAACATCAAAAACTGTGTTTTCGCCCCTATAGTAGGGCACAAGCTCATAAACACCTGAACAGATGAACCCAATGCTGAGAGAAATAATTCTTGAATTATGGTTTGGGGGAGGGGGGGACAAGGAATGTAAATAAGCCATGGTCTCTAAAGAATTGATATTTATACATGCAATCTAGGCAGAATGAATTCGTTAAAATTAATCTCATTGCTGACAGCTACACCAAGAATTCTAACAGTCTGGAAAACTTATATAATCATAGTCCAAGTATGTCCAGAAGCTTTTATATCTCCTCTCACAAGTATAGGTAAGAACAAGTATAAAGTTAACAAGAAAAGAGGTAACTGCACATGCAATGCAAAAAACTGACGTGCAAATTATTTACCACATGGTATAGACTTGAACGTGAACTTTCCATTAGCATCAGACACAGCATGACAGAGAGCTTTTTTGGTCCCTGGACCATGACCAGCACCGTGGGGGCAATCCACCTCCGAAACATCATCAGAATACAAATAAATGTGAACACCCAATATTGGATTACCCTGCATGTGCACAGAAAATCACTATAATAAGAATGTCGAAGCTAAGATGAAAATGGAGAAAGAAAGAATACACAAACTTAAATAGTGCAAAAAGCAAATCGCACAACTGTCAGCCTATAACTGAAATACTCACAGTAAAACAGTATAGCGGCAAAGATAAGCCAATATCGACAAACACAACTAAAGGAAACATCTATCATCTACAGGGGAAGAGCCTGCAGAAACAACACTTCAGAAGAAAAGATCTACCTGAGCTACAACTAGTCCGCGAATTTCATACCCAGAAACAGAGAAGATATCACCAACAACACCATTGCCAAAACCTAACTCTACCTGCATATTAAAGTATGAATGTTATTTCTGATTCCTTGTATTAACAAGCTTGCAGTTTGCAGGGTATTTCCAAACTGAATAAGAATAGTAGTGAGGAAGAAACCAATAACCTCAGTAGAACCTCTAACATCCACAGTCATATCAGGATGAGAAGCTCGTAATTTGTACTTCCCTACAGCCAGAAACAGCCTATCATGAGAAATTATAACTGATTGCGGATCACAATATGAGTCAGACGATCTACAAGAAGCATCCGATATAAGCTAATAACTACTGTGTCTAACTTCAACCCACGAGAAAAGAAAAAACCAAAAAAAAAAAGTAAATATCTTCCATCTGAAATCAGATACCTCATTACCCTTGAAAGCCATATAAAGGGCTAGAAATTCAACATACAGGCTTTAAAAGCCTGTTAAGATCAACTGCATTATGGATAGAGCACCCAAAAGATATTGAAGAACCTATACAAAATCTTCAATTAAAAATAAATGGAAAGACTAAGATGATTAATTGTTGATCATCTAGGGCATTTCTTGCAGGAGAGTAATGCAATCTATCCTTAGTGAAGAAGTTCGTGAAAATGTTTCCCCAAGTACATAATCCAAACATAGAAGCAAAAAACCAGAAAGGACTTTCTTTCATATAGCACGAATGAAATAGGAGTAAGGGTGTTCATGTGCGTGTAAAGTGGACTACATTATGTGTATTGTGTACTTGCTCCAGCATTCTCCACAAACATTGTGGAATTTGATGTCATCTTCAGTAAGAGTTGATATAAGGAGGTGAAGTCTTCAGTTAAGGAACTCTCTGCTGCTTCAAGGGCAGGCGGCAGAAGACAAAAAGCAGAGTAAAAGGACACGCATACAACACAGTTGCCGTAGTACAGACCTGGGGTCACATTATCGAAGGAGTAGTCTCCAGTTGATGTTGTGACAACAGAAGAAATGAGATCATCTGTGTAAGATAGAAGTTCTACAGTCACATTTGATGGTCCTCCATTTTTAGACTGACAGCTCTCACCACCAACTGCACCTTGAACTCTTCCAGCAAGGGAAAACCTTCATAAAAATTAAATCTTTAAGCACAAACTCTGAAGTCTGAACTCTTAAATAATAATTTGATAAACAAAAGGGAATGTCAATTAAACAACAAACATAAGATACATAAATCACAATGGTGAAGAAATGACACCAACCCTGTAAACCGGAAATTGATATCTTCATTTGCATTGCACCCAGAATGGTCAATGACCACAGGAGCCTACAAATATAGCGTTTCAGATCAGATTCAGGTAAAAATGCAGCAAGAATACAGAGTAATGTAAAGCAAAAAGAACAAATTGCCTAGGCAGAAATCCTAGGCGGACATTAACCTTATCTGGATCCCAAGACCATCCATCTGGCCCCTTGACCTTGATTATGAAGGATCCCTGTGTGAAAAAGCACAATAACCCAAGCAGAAAGATATTGAGTTAATAGTGCTTCAGAAAATGCTATGATGCAAGTATAGTATAGACAATAACCACAATAGTGGTTCCTTCCCAGTTAGACACATAAGATAACCTCATTTCGACGCCCAACTTAAATTTATCACCTATTCTACAATAAAACAATCAAATACCTTCCTGTAACAGCTTCTAAAATGCTAAAACTCCTACATTAGATGTGGTACAGACTGACCCATAAGAACGAGGAGGCAACAATAGAACAAGTTAGTAAGCTTTCCTCCCAAAGTAACCTTAGATCAGACATCAGATTGACCAGTCCGATTTGAGTATGAACAAAATTACACATGTTGATATGGACAATCCACATAAAAGTACATCTGGTGGCAGTCCTACCCCTGAATTAGAAGTAAGTCCTGCACTCATCAGTCAAATGTCTATGTGATCTTGAGTGAATAGGAAGTAAATCCATGCCCCCCTTCCCCCAAATTCTTAATTTCTACGCTTTCTATTTGTCATTCCAAGATTGGTGGACATTACCTTGTCATAAACTGGGATGAAATAGTAACCATTAGGAGCACACTGTGTGCTGTCCTTCACCAACCCATCCAAAGTTTGAAGCTCGACCTAAAATAAAAGGGAAAACACCAACCATTGCAGTTTTAATCCAAGCTTGTCTTAAAGATCAGAAAAGATGCTCCAAGTAACGACTTATATGACCAGTAAAACATATAGTTATATACTTAATTGTGCAGTTTCAAGTCATAATGAAATAGGCCTAAGCTAATTTCTAATAAACACAAGAAACAAAGATAAGCCATCATGGTGTAAAGGAATGAGGGGATTGCAAATAAGAATCATACAGCATAAATAATGAGACATCAAGCCCTGAAAAAGAAGCAAGAATTTAAAAAGAAATGTTAAAACAGTAAGAATATCAATTCGAGCCTTTCTCAATCTATCTGCCACAAGAACTGACCGATTTGCCAAAGATTAAAACCACCCATTTGTGTAGCAACGAGTGAAGAATTTCTGGAGTGTGAAGAAGTGGGAAATTTATCAATGAGTGGGACTGAGTGCAAAATTTTCTGAATGTGTGGGAAGTTTTAAAGGGGCAGGAAATTACTTAAGGATCAGAAACAGTGGGAAATTTGAGGAGAGAGAGGGAATAGGAAATTTCTCAACAAGTGTGAAGAAGAGGTAAAGAGTGGGAGAAGAGAATTTACCACTCTAATAACAAACCCTTGGTTGTTACTTATCACTCTCAGTTATCTCCAAAGCCTCACTAACATAACAATCTATCAAGCCAACCCTTGGTTTATAAGATCACACAAAAAGCACATTGCGCTATCAAGAAAACAGCATCCATATTCAAATCCAGCACCCCAAATAATCCTTCCCTAACAGGAGGCTTTGCCGTAGCGATCTAGTACAGAATTAGACAAGCGCTGAGAGACTAGTTCCTTTAAGCCCTAGATTTGAAAGCCATTGACAACATACCCATGGAAAGATAGTGCAGAAGTATTTTTTGAATATTTACAACAATCTCATTTGACTGTCATGAAATCTATACTCAAGTTCACCATGCGGCAAAGAACAGGGTATGGGACATGTACGTATGCACAAAAAAAAACTGCGTTGGACTCTTCTGAGAGGAATTCTCAACGCATGTGATGAATACCTAAGCCAATGCAACCTTGAAAGGCTATTATCAGTCCCCACAACAAGTCTGGCTATGACCGGATGCAAAGAAGCACATTTAGATAGTCAATGGAACAATACCGATATCCACCAGCTAAGAGTAGGTGCCATGAATCCTGATGTCCAGAACGCTTATTTTTGGCCCCCTGTTTTTTCGGTTGGAGGGAAGGCCTCGAAAAGCATCATTTCTAAGATCGCAGAGTGAGAAATTCCCCCTGATATTCTCAGCTCCCATTAGGTAAGTTACAAGTTGCAACTTGCAAGGTTGGAGGGCTCGTTGAAAGTCAGAAACAACAATCCGATTTATTCATATAGAATTCCATAATCACAGCAGCATGCTGAGCACTACTATGCATCTGTTTCATTTAAGGCTATGGAGGCCTTTCCGAATAATATATCTAAAAAGCCATCACAAGCTCAATAGACAAGGTATATTGCTTATCCTTTTTTCTTTTGTAACCTTGTTGTCAGCTTTGAAATCTGTAGAATTTGACCAAATGAGTTGACTCCTACCTCCACTCTCACTAGCTCACCACAAGTCATTTAAGGGCAAAAAAAAAAAAAAAGGGATTGCTCAGTATTAGGCATTATTTGCAGTTCTGGACACCCTTTTTAAACTAACTACAACGAAGCTCCACTTGTACAAGAAACTATAAACTAATATTGGGCATTGTTTGTAGATTCAGTCTTCCTTATCCCATTTCCAACCAAATAACTTGGGGAATTTCTGCTTGCAAATGTAACCAGTAAGCAACTAAGCGTCGAGCAAATAAAAGGGACAATACATCAAATGAGGCTTCTTAGCTATTTCTTCCATGTAAGTCAATTATATGCCATGTACATCTAGCAACACTCCTGTACCAATGGACTATATAATCAACAGAAGAAGCTTAGTGGTGTTGACTCCTACCTCCACTCTCACTAGCTCACCACAAGTCATTTAAGGGCAAAAAAAAAAAAAAAAAAAAAGGGGGATTGCTCAGTATTAGGCATTATTTGCAGTTCTGGACACCCTTTTTAAACTAACTACAACGAAGCTCCACTTGTACAAGAAACTATAAACTAATATTGGGCATTGTTTGTAGATCCAGTCTTCCTTATCCCATTTCCAACCAAATAACTTGGGGAATTTCTGCTTGCAAATGTAACCAGTAAGCAACAAAGCATCGAGCAAATAAAAGGGACACTGGGACAATACATCAAATGAGGCTTCTTAGCTATTTCTTCCATGTAAGTCAATTACATGCCATGTACATCTAGCAGCACCCCTGTACCAATGGACTATATATAATCAATTATTACCAGTTGCATTATTACCAGTTGCATTACCAATTATGGCACCATACCAAACAAAACCCAGGCGTCTAAAAGCACAATTACAGCAATCATTCATAAAACAGTCACAAACTTAGTTCCGGTACAGAATCAATGCGCATCTCCAACTGAAACTTACTCGGAAGACTAATAGTACTAATGAAAGACAACCCACAAAGAAAACTGTAAATTCATACCGTTATATGAGAATAATCCAATTTCGCATCGGTTGCCTTCCTCGACCTGATCAAATTTCGACTTGCCTGTAACAAAAACACACGAATTCACTACCTCTAACTGCTCCAGTTAGCATACCTCAATAAGTTCAAAAGGAACAAATCCAATCGACAAACCGAAGATGTGAGCAATATTCAATCTTCAATTGGTCCTAAATTCGAGTTCAATCTAGTGAAAATACCTCGACAAATCCGCCACATCCATGGATCGAATCGGCATGAACTGATGAGCTGAAGAGTATAATTAAGAATGTAGCAGCGATTAGGGAAGTACGAAGTGACATGCTCTTCGATCAAGTATGTGCTGGATGAAGAGATGGAGGGGAGAGAATCGAAGATCAGATCTGGTAGTCAACCATAAGTGCCCCGAGGATAGCAAAGAGAGTCTGTCAATGGCGAGGGTTTAAGGATTTATATTTAGTTTTTTACGCACTACACCCTCGTTGCCGTACCCACGGCCGAGTATCCAGTTTTATTACGGGAACTAGGATTAGCGGAAAAAATTATACTCGCATTTCCCAAATTAATTAACACTTTGACTGCATTTTAATCATAATTATTCACAAATAATATGAAAATACCTCCATTATAATTTTTAGCAAAGTAACTTTTTAATAACTGTAATTTTATATAATAACTCATTATAATTTGTAAATAATTAACAGTTAAAATTTAGTCAAAATGTCAATTAATGTGGGACAAAAGAGTATTGTAAGCTTTTTTTTTCAAAACCAATAAGATTAAAGTTTCAAACAATAAAAAAAATTTGTGTAAGAGCTTTACTGCATTCAACTTGATAGAGGATTCGGCTGAAGTGAAGAGGTTGACCTCTCCTAAAGAGGTTGTTGTTGAAGCCCCTTGTTGCGTGATGGTTGACCTCTCCACAAGAGGTTGTTGTTTAAGCCCCTCGTCAAAGAGGATATGCGTGTTCAATTTAAAGAGATCGAACTTTCTGATAAGAAGATATGTGGATCATCATATCCAAAGAAGAGAGGGGATTCCCTCAAGGAAAAGGAGCGTGTTGTGAGTAGGGATGGCAATGGGTCGGAGGCGAATCAGAGGTAAGTACCTCCACCTTCGCTCCAATTAATAATCGGAGGTGGAGGCCCACCTCCAAATCCGATTAATCGGAGGTCGGAGGACCTCCAAATCCAAATTCAATCGGAGGTAATCGGATTACCTTCAACTATGATTACTTGTTATACGTTTCTATAAAATGATTTCCTTCGACTCCGATTACTTCTAACTCCGATTACTTCTGATTATATATCATACTTGTTAAAATAAAACACCAACAATAATTCTTAAAAATATTTGCGTGCGGTGGTCCTAACGTAGAGGTCGGGTGTCATGAGGGGGTGCGACGCTCGGCTGAGACAAAGAGAGGAGACAGGCCAAACAACAGGCGCAGACAGAGAGATGCAGAGAGGACAAAGGTCAGAGGAGACTGAACTGGAGATGATGGTGGTAACAACGTTGAACTCAGAACTCGAAACTTGAAAGAAGAAATCAAAGGCGGTGAAGTGAAGGTGGTGGAGATGATGGTGGGCGCTGGGATGGGAGCCTGAGGGCTGGGATGCGCAGGAGAAGAGCAGAAGAGGGCGATGAAGTGAAGGGGACGATGGGAGCACAGGGGGGCCGGGATGCAGAGGCGTAAAATGAAACTGATGAAATGAAACCCTAATGGCTAATAGTAATACACGATTTCTCTTTAAAAAAAAAGAAAAAAAAAACTTTTACAATCTACTATAAAAAAAAATCGGTCATTATTCAGTTTTTTTTTTAATTTTGTATATTAATTATTATAATCGGACTTAATCGGATCGACTATAATCGGACTTAATCGGACTTAATCGGATCGGAGGTGGTCACCTCCATACCCGCTCCAATTATAATCGGAGTCGAATTTTTTTAATCGGATTCGGATTTGAAGTTTTTTAGTCGAATTTGAATTCTAATTTTTTAGTCGGAGCGAATCGGATTCGCTTCGGATTCGGACTTGACTGTCATCCCTAGTTGTGAGCTTAATGCTTAGGGGTGTTCTTGTTTAGTTCTCTTTGAGCTTCTCAGTGCCCCAAGCCCTTAGTACATAGATTTTGTAGTCTTGTTCTTGCAGGAGCAGTGTCGTGTAGTAGTGCTCATACTCGAGTAATATATCCAAGCTTGTAATTGTCTTTTTATGAATGAATTGAATGATTATTATTAACGCTAGTCAATAGTTCATTTGTAATCAACTTCATATTTGCATCCTTCTATTATTAGTGGTGGATAGCTCTTCATTTCCCTCTCTGATGGCTCTTCATCGCCCCCATAGGGCTACACAATGTGTAGGTGGCGGAAGAGGAAAGTTGGGGAGTCTTTAAAGTTGACAAGGAATCTCTATGCGCAAAGCCCTTGGGGTGATGAGGGTGTATAAATGACTCGGGAAAGTGCGTAACTCCTTTCGATAACATTAGTGCAAAGGGCGAAAGCCAATGAGAGTTGATAACTTTTTCGACGATAGATGAAAAAGGATAGCATAAATTTGAGCTTTGAAACTTAAGAAGAGTATGTAACCATATCTTAGCCCCTTATTGATGTGTACGAATAGAATGATCTTTCGTGGCAAAACTTGAGTGGAGAAGCTTGTAGAGTTTATGAAAAGTGTATAGACACGACTTAGCCTTCAAAGGCTAATGTGTAAGAAGGAATCGATCTTCAATGACAAAAACTGAGCGGAAAATCGTGTAGAACTTTTGAAAGGCATATATACATGACTTAGCCTTGAAAGGCTATTGTGAAAGACAAAGCGATCTTCCACGATGAGGATTTAGCAAAAGAGCTCATAAAACTTTGTGGAAAAGATGCAAATTTTCTTCTTGTCAAATTTTTTTTTTAAGTGCATGGTTTTGAAGCAGGCTTTGGGTGACTCGAGACTTTCGTTTCAAAACTTAAGGCGCACCTTATTTTCCTGTAGGAAAATTCGCCAAATATTCCAAAATATAAGAGGCAACGTTCTTTAAATGTAATAATTTTCCCAACCTTCCAAGGGAGTTACATAACCAAGATGGCTTGGATTTCATCAGGGTTTACTTTGATTCATGATTGGACTATGAGTCCATGTAATTCTTCAGCCTTGTACCATGAATATACATTTCTACGAGTTAAAAGGTTTCGTTAAATTGTTGTTTGATACTAGAAAGGGAGAGAACCGTCTTTTGTTGCTCTTTAGTCGCATGGGAGGAAACTCCATTGAAAACGAGACATACGAGAAAGGCCTCATCGAGGGGCTTACTTAGCTCGACCTAGTACTTCTTCCCTTCCTTGTCGTATGGATCCTTGACTTTGACTTCTCTTTTTGCAGCGAGTCGCTTCTTGCTAATATATAGCATTGTAGTGTCGCGCTTCAACGACCATGGATTTTTCCAACTCTTCCATCCAATAACGCCCCTAATTTCAAATTCGCAAAATAGAAAAAAAATTGGAATTTGAAATTTCCTCATACGACGCCAAAATGTGAAGTGTCGAGTAAAAGTTTTTGGGGGATATGAGTGTAACCACAAATTTCCGAGTCTCAATTTAATTAAGACAAGAAAATAATGGACAAATATAGTTTATATTGATTTCAAAGAATTTGGGTACAATCTCTATTGATATTTGTTACAAGATGAACAAATAACAAATAATCCTCTGATTCGATCTCCAAATATATGACTTGATGAGAGACAGGAACAACTTCATCTCCACCAAATCTTGTGAATTTGATCTCTAGAGCAACGACACTATGATGTGTTTGTTGTTGAAGTCTAGAGAGAATGTGAATGTGTTAGAATCATTCCTTTCTCCCTCCTCCTTCAATGAAGGACTACCTCCCTATTTATAGAGAAAATAGTCTCTTGTAGTTGGGCCTTAGGCTTGTTAGTCTTCTCGGGCCGTTGACCGGGCCTGCAGCTAAAATTGACTTGGTAGTCTTTTTGGGCCGTTGTTCGGGCCTTGAGCTTGGGCTGACCTGACAGTCCATTTGACTTTGACTTGGTAGTTGGTTTAAGTTGGTAAATTTGACGGTTGACTTGAGAGTCTATTTGTCGGGTTTTGATTTGGGCTGTCGACTTGTTAGTTATTTTTGGGCCCTTGTCCGGGCCTTAGGGTTAGGATGACTTGTCAGACTATTTGACTTTGACTTGGTAGTCGATTTGACTCTGACTTGGTAGTCTCCCGAGCTTTGACTTGATAGTCAGTTTGAGCCAATTTCACTTAAATAAATTAACTTAATTAATCTGGACCGACCAAAATAATCAACTTAATTTATTTTATAATATGACACTATTTTGATTTTTTTTTTCGTGTCTACAAATTGCCCCCTCGAGATTAGGTCGTGTACATTGTCATGTGTTTGAGCACGATCGACGTCTCGACATTTTTTGGCATGCTGCTATTTTGTCACATGCTTCCTTGTGCTCATCTTGATGTACTTAATGATTTGAAGAGCCTCTGAATACGATCAAAGCTCCCACTGCACATTTGCTACTCCTCTTTTGACATGAAAGCCACCCACAACCACACTAAAAAAAAAGTATATCACTTTTGATTAAAAATTCGAGTCTGCCAGAGAAAAAAAAAGTGCAAAAGTTGAAGGTAATGGACCTAATGATCAAATACCCAACAAAGTGTCTAGAGAAAGCACACAAAGATAATCTTTTTCTGTGTTTTTTTTTTTAATCTTTTAGTATGGGGAGGCACCAACAAGCATTGGACGAAAACTATATGTAAACACAAATTTCAGATCTAAAATAAATAAAGACAGGAAATTGAGAAACAAATTAATTTTTATTAATATTTGAATGTATGCGGCTAAAATCTCTATATTAAATACAATAAAGTAGTCATCTGATTCGATCTCCTGAAATTTGGGTGAGCCGAGGGCGCGGACGCTTGATCTCGATCTCGAATGTAGGTTTAGCTGAAGAACTCTATAGCAGTTCTTGAGCGTTGATCTCCTTAGTGCTTGGTAGCTGGAGGCTTGCTCGAAGGTTGATTGTTGGTTGCAGTTGTTCAAGTTCTTCGATGCGAGGGCTTGAGTGCTTGGTCTCGATCGATGAACCAGATGAAGAAGATGGTTGCAGTCTTTGATGTGAAGAACAGAAGTTGTTGAACTAGCTGGCGTTGGTCCTTGGCGCTTGGTAGCTGGATGTCGCTTGTAGTTCAATCTTCTAAAGGTTTCGCAGGTCTTGCCGGAGAACTCTGAAGCAGTTCTTGATCTTGATGCGGTAGAGGCTCGGACACTCGATCTTGAGCTTTTGCAGACTTTGATCCTTGGCGCTTGGTAGCTGGAGGCTGCTGGCAGTTTGATCTTCTGGAGCCTCTGGAGTGCAGAATGCCGAATGCCGAATGCCGCCGAGGTAGACTGCAGTGTGTCTGTTGAAAATGAGGGAAAAGACTCCTATTTATAGGCTCTGGAGGCCTAGGGTCGCCTAGGGTTTGAGTCGGCTTTGGGCTTGGGCCCAAATTAATTAATTATCTCTTTATTTTAAATAAAGAAGTAATTATTATTTTCTGCATCATCTTTGACACGTGTCATGATACTATTGGTCATGATGCATTCCAATTTAAAGTTCAATTAAATGGACCGTCGTAATTAATTTAACACGTGGTGTATAATAATTGGCCAAATAAATTCAATTTAATTTCCACGTGTCATCTTTTAATTGGTCGACAAATTTTTGCCTCCTACAGATGCCCCCTTCGAGAGTCGGTCACGAACACGAATTTTGAGTGTTTGAAGCGACTGAGTCTCGAATATAATTTGTATTTAGTGGGCATACTATTGTGCCTAAATTTCAGCTGGGCCAAATGGAGTGCGCCGCTAATTTAAAGGATGAGGTTGTCATCTTGGAGCAGAATTCAACCAACACGACTAAGATGCCCCTACATTGCATGCTTGAATGAAGTTGTCAACCAGCCTGAGTATCCTGTTGATGGTGCTTACTTGAAGCAAACCACTAACATGAAGATCTTGGCAAGTTAGAGTGCGGCTTGAAAGCCGAAAATTTTGATGATTTGGAAGTCGATCCTTTTTTTTTTGCACTTTTGACTTGAGAGTCTTTGTTGTGAGGACGTAAAAGTCTTTAACCTTGTTGACTTTGGAGTCTTGCACGAGTGAACTATGGACTTTACTGACTTAAGAGTCTCTCTTATTAATTTATGAGTCTTTATTTATCTTGACTTGGGAGTCCTTCATCCCGTTGACCTCTGAGCCTTTAACTTTCTTGACTTGGGAGTCCTGCATCCTATTGACTTGCGAGTCATTGGATTTTGCTAGCATATAAGTCATTCATTTTGACTTGGGAGTCGTGAACTCGTGAATCTTTTGTCGCGGGTGACTTGGGAGTCTTTTTGTGGTGACCTAGGAGTAATTGTTTTTCTTCACCTTAAAATTTGATTTTGACGATTTGGTAGTCTTGAATTTGGATGACTTGGAAGTCATCAATTTATTTGACTTGGAAGTCGGTTGGTTTGATGACTTAAGAGTCTGAAGTTTGTTGACTTGAAAGTCTTTGGATTTGCAGACGTAAGAGTCGTATGCATCGTTGATATGGGAATCTCGAATTTTATTGATTTGGAAGTCGTGATCTTGACTTGTGAGCCCTTTCATTTTGTTAATTTGAATTTGGTTGACTTGTGAGTCTTTCATTTTGTCGACTTGGGAGTCAGGAGACTTGTTGATACGGGAGTTCGACTGACTTGGATGTCTTTGTAGTGTCTTTGAGTTGGAAGTCGATGGATTTTTTTTACTTAAAAGTCTTGAAGTTTGTTGATTTGAAAATCTCAAATTTTTGTGGACTTGGAAGTCTTTAATTTTTGTCAACTTGGAAATCGGTGAATTTAGTGACTTGAGAGTCTTGACATTTGTTGATTTGAAAGTCTTGAATTTTTGCTGACTTGCAAATCTTGTAGATTGCTCACTTGGAAGTCATTGTCTTCTTTTTTCTTGACTTTTGAGTCTTTCATTTTGTTGATTTAAATTTGGATGACTTGTGAGTCTATGACTTGAAAGTTTTGAATTTCGACTTGGGAGTCTTTAACTTTGGTGACTTGAGAGTTTGACTTGAAAGCCTTGGGTTTGGGCTTTTACGATTCTTTCGCGGTGATGACTTGGAAGTCTTGGATTTTGACTTGGGAGTCTTTACTTTTGGTGACTTGAGAGCCTTTTTCTTGAAAGTTTGGGATTTGGACTTGTAATTCTTTGGTGTTGATGACTTGAAAGTCTTGGATTTTGACTTGAATTTTTTTTTTGTGGATGACTTGGAAGTCTTAAATTTTTGACTTGTGAGTCTTAATGCAGATGACTTGGGAGTCTTGAATTCTGACTTGTGAGTCCTTTTTTTTTTGGATGACTTGGAAGTCTTGAATTTTTGACTTGTGAGTCTTGATTTGAATGACTTGGAAGTTTTGAATTTGACTTGTGAGTCTTTTTTTTTTTTTTTGTGAATGACTTGAAAGTCTTGAATTTTTTACTTGTGAGTCTTTAGGTAGATGACTTGGAAGTCTTGAATTTTTGACATGTGAGTCTTGATGCGGATGACTTGGAAGTCTTGAATTTTGACTTGTGAGTCCTTTTTTCGGATGCTTGGAAGTCTTGAATTTTTGACTAGGAAAGTCTTCAAAATTTGTTGACTTTACTCGTCGATTCTTTTGTCTTTCTCTTTGCTTTCTATTCTCAATGTAGCCTCAAGCTTGGCAGTCTTTCCTTCCATGTTAACAGCTCCAATTGTTATCACCATCATAACGAAGGTATAAGTGGATTCAATCTCTGCTTGCGAGAAGATAGATTCTTCTTCAGAAGAGTATTCTTCACTGGAGTAGTCATGGTCTTCAATGCCCTCAAATCGTAAGAGTCCACAAGGTGAAGTCTGCTTTGAGCCGAAGGTAATAGTAGTTGGCTTCCAAGACTGAGGAGCCCTTTGAGTTGTTGCCCCCAACGTGATGGAGCCGATAATTCGATTTTTAAGTAATCGAGTTGGTGCATTCACCGTTCGTTTTTCTAGCGTCATAAAAATAGTAGCGGTGACAGTTGCAATCCTTCGAGTCATTGCTCCGCTTGATGTGACACATGTAGTTGTTGACCCCTGGGATGAAGCTTGAGTCATCCTCCTTGTTGAGAGTCGAGAGACAACTTTCTAGGGTGTCATCACGTCGCTTGAGTTGAATGTTGAACTTGATTTCTTGGAGAAGGAGATGAGAGGCAGAGATGTCCCACCGAGCGTGCCAAATTTGTAAACACAAATTTCTAGCAATCTCTGTATTGAATACAATAAAGTAGTCCTCTGATTCGATCTCCTGAAATTTGGGTGAGCCGAGGGCGCGGACGCTTGATCTCGATCTCGAATGTAGGTTTAGCTGAAGAACTCTATAGCAGTTCTTGAGCGTTGATCTCCTTAGTGCTTAGTAGCTGGAGGCTTGCTCGAAGGTTGACTGTTTGCAGGTTGACTGTTGGTTGCAGTTCTTCAAGTTCTTCGATGCAAGAGCTTGAGTGCTTGGTCTCGATCGATGAACCAGATGAAGAAGATGGCTGCAGTCTTTGATGTAAAGAACAGAAGTTGTTGAACTAGCTGACGTTGGTCCTTGGCGCTTGGTAGCTGGATGTCGCTTGTAGTTCAATCTTCTAAAGGTTTCGCAGGTCTTGCCGGAGAACTCTGAAGCAGTTCTTGATCTTGATGCGGTAGAGGCTCGGACACTCGATCTTGAGCTTTTGCAGACTTTGATCCTTGGCGCTTGGTAGCTGGAGGCTGCTGGCAGTTTGATCTTCTGGAGCCTCTGGAGTACAGAATGCCGAATGTCGAATGCCGCCGAGGTAGACTGCAGTGTGTCTGTTGAAAATGAGGGAAAAGACTCCTATTTATAGGCTCTGGAGGTCTAGGGTTGCCTAGGGTTTGAGTCGGGTTTGGGCTTGGGCCCAAAATAATTAATTATCTCTTTATTTTAAATAAAGAAGTAATTATTATTTTCTGCATCATCTTTGACACGTGTCATGATACTATTGGTCAGGATGCATTCCAATTTAAAGTTCAATTAAATGGACCGCCGTAATTAATTTAACACGTGGTGTATAATAATTGGCCAAATAAATTCAATTTAATTTCCACGTGTCATTTTTTAATTGGTCGACAAATTTTTGCCTCCTACACTATACAATAAGCAAAAAGCACTCAAACTTCCTGATCCCACAAAACACATCATAATTCACATCATATCCCATAGTGCTTTTCTGTGCTATATGACTCTGCCATTCATTGCACTTCTAAGCATGCTCCTTCCTATTATTACTCTCAAATCTTCATTGATTTCAACCTCCTACAGCTACTTCATTAACAGTCCACTTCAATTTCAGCCCGAACACACCTCTATTTCAAGCCATTGTTGCTGCTTACAATGCAATAAGCGTCGAAGGTAGTAATTCGACCCTCCTTTGTACCTTCTTTAATTTTATGAGAGGCTGATAATGTCTTCATCTGTTATTTTTTTATTATTTATTCTATACTTGATGGTATTTGCTCTTTGTTTACATTATGTACAAGCAGACTTCTTTTCCACCCTTTCACTATATATATATAGTGAAAGAGTGGAAAAGAACTTTATGACCTCTGGTAGTCAAACTTCCCAATGAAGTCCCTGATGGTTCCACATCTTATGCTCTTCGTAGCGCCAGCCATGCTGGACAATGTGATGTCAACACCAAATTCTCTCTTATTGGACGCAAGATCCTTTATGGTGAATCACAATGGGGAACCAGTCTAAGAATCTTTGGCGAGTTTTCTTTCGTACCCAAGTATTGGGAGTGGACAGAACACATCCTTTCCTGCTTTGAGTCTCAGTTGAAACGCTGCTCAATTTTTGACGCTGTGTACGCTTCATTGTACACTTATGAACGCGAGCCAAATATCTTTAGCGCCTTTTATGAAGCTTGGTGCCCTGAGACCAATACTTTACACACCATGTTGAGGGAGATATCTATTTCCTTATGGGACTTGTACAAACTCGGTGGCCTCCCTATTTACGAAGCAATTTATGATGAAGTAGTGCCCGACCCATCCGCCTTTCTTGAGAAAAACCAGCATAAGGAGTGGTTGATTCCTTCCGCATGCCAATACTTGTTTATTGCATATAGCATATTGGAGAACAGAGAAGCTAGACGTGTGACCTTTGAGCGTTGGATTAATTTCTGGTGCAAAAAAAAAAAAAAAAAACAAACGTTATGTCCCTGTACCGAGGCGAAGAAGCATAACGCGTCTCACTCGTTCTGCCAAGACACATAACCCTACTGGTCACATTCAACCTGAGACTTTTAGAGTGGACTCCAGAGGAACTGGAAGTATTTAACACTCTTGAGATCCCAGAACATAGGAGGGGGATCACGTATCTATCACCGTTCATATCTTGTTGGTTGTGCGTCTTTGTGCTTCCCGAGGACAAACATAAATTAATTCGTCCAGGGACGTTTGAGGTGGCGTCCAAGATGGCGGTTGGATACCTTTAGTCTCGTCGTCCCTGTATTGGCGAGCATATATCAAGGCTTGAATGATATTTCTAAGGTGACCAAGCCTTCGCAATCCAAATCTTATTTCCCGACCCACTACTTACAGAGTTGGATCGCTAGTTACTTCAAAACACATTTCGGGTTCGAACAATCTCCACCTGGACCTTTCATGGTAGAGTATTCGGGGTACGGCGGAGCAAAGTGTTGGAGGAAAGAGAGTGAACGGTATATAAAACAATGGAAACTCGCTTGGATAACGCTAAGAGTTGTGGCCTTGAACTCACTTTCCTTAAGAACTATTTACTATACCGTAAATGTTCAAAGGGATAAAACTTAGCACTTGTAACACTCAAGAAATAGATTCTCACTTGAATCACTCTAGTATAGTTACAGTCTAGACAAGAATGAGGTTGTGATTAGCTTAGAATGGTGTCTCAAATAGCCTAGGATGTCTCCTATTTATAGGAGAATACCAACACACTTAGGATGCCCTAGTCAAAGGACAATCAAGTAACTTTAATGGAGGATCACACACTTAATACGACCTTGACCAAGTCAAGTCATATAGCTGTTGGAATCTCATAAAAATCGTGCTTAATTATCATATCAAAAACTAATTACACGAAATCATATAGCCGTTAGCATTTAAAAAAGCCCTGACGTTCAACACGACCCGTGTTGATTCAACACGATTCGTGTTGATCCAACACGACTCGTGTTAAGCGCAGGAATTGTTTCCTTACTCTCTGGAAGACAACACGATCCGTGTTGCTTCCTGTTTCACCCGTGTTGATCATATTCTTATTGTTTCACTTATATATGATCCTTATACTTGATATACTTTATTCTTTAGGCTATATAATTGTCTTATACTCTTGAAATATATCCAACAATCCCCCGCTATTTCAAGAGTATATAAAACCCTTGAAATAACTTTACTTAAGAGGCTTATACCCCCGCTATTTGAGATATACCTTAACTTATAATCACCAGAGAATCCTTAAAAACATATGCCTAATGAAAAGTAGATTACTCTTTGAACTTTTCAATTAGTGTATATGAGCCAAAATTGTATCCAAATCGCAAAGTAGACATAGCTTTGAACTTTGGATTTATATTGACCAACTATACTCATAACACACATATATTTTAATTCTTGAGTGTAAATACCTTGACACTATTATCCGACCTTGTGTCCTTATCCTTCATAAGTGTTTCGGAACCTTAGCTCATAGTTCCTTTATGCGGCCACACATTACACTTACATAGGTAGACTTTGTAATTATACCACCCCTGTAATTAGGCTTTCCACAAAGTTTATTAAGAGTACTAATACTCATCCTCTTGTCATTACAGATTTTTAAGCATCACTTGTCCTTGGGATAAAATCGATGCTTCCTACTAATTTAAGCAACTCCGTACTCATTTGAACTTTAGAAATTGGTGGTATTCCAATTCGTAAAGTTGAGTCTTTGTTGCGATTAGTAGTACTTTGAGCTACAACCCATCCCCTTTGAAATACTTATTATCAAATTTTTAGTCAATCCTTTGGTTAAAGAATCGGCTATATTTTCTTTTGATTTGACATAACTTAGAGTCACTACTCCTTCCCTTATAAGTTGATGTATGTAAGCATGTCTTAAACCAATATGCCTTGACGTGCCATTGTAGACATGACTATATACTACATCAAGAGTAGACTTGCTATCACAATGAATTGAGATAGGAGCCATTGGCTTATACCAAACCGGTATTTCCAACAATAAGTTTCTTAACCATTCCGCTTCCTTACAAGCAACATACAACGCTACTAATTCCGAAGACATAGTGGAGTCCGCTATGTTAGCTTATTTCTTAGAACCCCAAGAAACCGCTCCACCTCCTAAAAGGAACACCCATCCACTGGTAGAAGAGAAATCTCCTTTATTAATCCAACTCGCGTCCGAGTAACCTTCTAATACCGAAGGTTCTCCTTTATATGAGAGTTGATAACTTTTAGTACCAGCTAAATATCTTAATACTCTCCGAATTGCAAACCAATGCATATTACTCGGATTACTTGTAAACCTACTTAACATGCCAATTGCATAAGCAATGTCTGGCCTTGTACTTGTCATAGCATACATGAGACTTCCAATCAACTTAGCATACTCAAGTTGATTAACCGGAAAACCCAAATTTTTCTCTAGTGTCTTACTTGAATCATATGGAGTTACAGCTGGATATAACTTATCACCTCCAAACTTGTTCAATATTTTCTCAATGTAATGCTCTTGAGATAAACTTATCTTATCATTATTTCTAATGATCTTAATACCAAGAATTACATCCGCTTCACCCATGTCCTTCATAGAGAACTTTGAGGATAGAAATTCTTTGGTCTTATTAACTTGTTCCATGTCGGTCCCGAAGATCAACATGTCATCAACGTATAGGCATATAATCACCCCTTTTCCATTCTCAAACTTAGAGTATATGCACTTATCCGATTCATTGATCTTATAACCACTTGAAAGCACTACTTCATCAAACTTTTGATGCCATTGCTTAGGTGCTTGCCTAAGTCCATATAAGGACCTTATAAGTTTACAAACTTTCTTTTCTTGACCTTCAACAACAAACCCTTCAGGTTGTTCCATATACACCTCCTCCTCTAGTTCTCCATTTAAGAATGCCGTTTTGACATCCATTTGATGGATAACTAGCTTATGGGTAGTAGCTAAAGCTATTAATACACGTATTGAAGCTATCCTAGCCACCGGTGCATATGTATCAAAGTAATCAATACCGTACTTTTGAGTAAAGCCCCTTACAACCAACCGAGCTTTATACCTCTCAACGGTACCATCTACTTTCCTTTTCCTTTTAAAGATCCACTTAGAGGTAATTGGTTTACTTCCCGAAGGAAGGTCAACCAATATCCAAACATTATTTTCCATTATTGAATGAATCTCATCTTGTACCGCTTCTTTCCACAAAGAAGCATCATGAGATTGCATAGCTTCTTTAAAAGTTTTAGGATCCTTATCTATGTTGTACATACATAGGGTCTCACTTTCAACTGAGTCCCTTGAACCTTCTACTAAATAAGCATAGAAGTCCGAACCAAAGTCTTTTGGTTTCCTTGATCTTTTACTCCTTCTTAACTCAATACTTTCATCTTCTTCATCATCAATAACCTCATGAGTTGGAGGATCATCTTGTATGGATATACCCTCATGATTTTCATCTTGAGGCTCAATTAAAGGAACAATATCTTGAATTATTTCTTTAGGTCTAGGAATTGAAGAGAACCTAGTCTCATCAAAAATTGCATCTATTGATTCCATTACGGTATTCGCCGAAATGTACTCATTTGGCTCAACCACCAAAAACCTATAAGCTTTACTATCTTGAGCATATCCTATAAAGATGCACTCAATTTCTCTTTCACCTAATTTTCTTTTCTTAGGTTCCGGGACTCTTACAATAGCCCTACAACCCCAAATCTTAAAATACTTAAGACTTGGCTTTCTTTTGTTCCATAACTCATATGGGGTACTAGAAGTCCCTTTGAATGGAACTCTATTCAAAATATAACAAGTTGTTAACATGGCTTCACCCCAAAATCCATTACTTAAACCGGAGTTTGACAACATAGAATTCACCATTTCTTTTAAAGTTCTATTTTTCCTTTCCGCAACCCCATTTTGTTGTGGTGTAACAATGCCCGTTTCTTGGAAAAACTTTGGATCATAATATTCCCCTCCCCTATCGGATCTTAAAGTTTAATCAAGGTCTCACATTGAAGTTCACTTCTAGTTTTGTAAACTCTAAACTTTTCAAGTGTTTCATCTTTAGAACTCAAAAGATAAACTTGACAATATCTAGAATAATCATCAATGAATGTCACATAATACTTCTTACCACCTATTGAAGGTGTACTATGAAAATCTCCTAAATCACTATGAATTAAATCAAGCAATTTAGAAGTTCTTTTTACACTTGAGAATGAACTTTTGGTGATTTTATTAAGCATGCATGTCTTACACTTTTCTATGTCATTATTCAACTTAGGAATCAAATCAAGATTAGACATTTCTTTCAACTTTGAAAAGTTCACATGTCCTAATCTAGCATGCCATAGAAAAGACTTATTCAAAGTAGACACATGCATATAAGCGGAAATCATGCCATCTTTATTACTTTTCGCATTCAATTTAAACATCTCCCCATAAGCATATCCCTTCCCTACAAAAGTCCCACCCTTGGAAAGTACATAATTATCTCCATCATAAACTTGCATAAAACCAAACTTGCTAAGGAGATAACCGGATACAAGATTCTTACATACTTCCGGAGCTAAATACACATCATTTAAAAGCAAAGATTTACCGGAAGTGAAAACAAGTTCCACTTGCCCAATGCCTTCAACTTTGACCGGATGGTTATTGCCCATGTAGAGTTTCACACCATCATCCGCCGGTTTGAGAGTCTTGAATAAACTCTTGTCAATGCAAACATGCCTTGACGCACCCGAGTCTATGTACCAATCATTACAACCAATGGATACCATGTTAATATGATCTTTAATCATGGCCACGAAGGAATTGGGTTCCTTCTCCTTCCTTTTGCCCTTAGATGTATCTTTGTTCAAAAGACCATGCTTCTTTTTCCATTGGTAACACTCTCTCTTTGTGTGCCCCGGTTTGCCACATTCCCAACAAACTTGCTTAGGCTTTTGAATTCCCTTGCTAGTTTTGTTGTGGCTCTTGTTCTTATTCTTGTTTCCTTTATTCTCTTGCACCATATGGACCTTAGATTGCTCTTTGGTACCATCTTGTAGGCGTAACTCCTCTTCAATCCGAAGATGGTTAGCCAAACCTTCAAGAGACATAGCCTCTTTCCGGTGCATGAGAGCCCTTTTAGTTTCATTCCAAGAAGAAGGTAGCTTGTCAATAATAGAGGATACGATTATGGTTTCATCCATGTTCAAATTGTGTTGCTTGAAGTTACTTAAAATACGTTGAATCTCATGGAATTGGTCTAGAATTTTCCTATTATCATCCATCTTAAATTTCATGAATTGACTAACAAGAAAATTCTTACTTGACGTATCTTCCGACATGTACTTAGCTTCAAGCATCTCCCAAAATTTCTTTGCCGTCTCCACATGTTGATACACATCGAAGAGGGTGTCGCTCATCCCGTTGAGAATGCATCCTCTACAAATGTAGTCGTCATTCTCCATCTTGAGCCTTTGCCGAGTAGCCTCCGCATCTTCCACGGACGTCTTTAATTGATCGTTACTCCCATCTCTCGTGGAACTCTTGACAATTGCATCCTCTTTTGGAGACTCCTCGGTTGTCACCTTCTCGGCCGAAGGTTCTTGATTCACCTTGGGAGAGATCTCAATGTTAAGCACATATGCCACATTGAGAGCCGTTAGCAAGAAATGCATCTTGCTTTGCCAACGCCGGAAATCCACTCCTTCAAAGCGCTCTAGCTTTTGGAAGTTGCTAGACATATCACGTAGCGAGGCCATTCCTAAATAGTTCTTAAGATTGTTGGAGGAAAGAGAGTGAACGGTATATAAAACAATGGAAACTCGCTTGGATAACGCTAAGAGTTGTGGCCTTGAACTCACTTTCCTTAAGAACTATTTACTATACCGTAAATGTTCAAAGGGATAAAACTTAGCACTTGTAACACTCAAGAAATAGATTCTCACTTGAATCACTCTAGTATAGTTACAGTCTAGACAAGAATGAGGTTGTGATTAGCTTAGAATGGTGTCTCAAATAGTCTAGGATGTCTCCTATTTATAGGAGAATACCAACACAATTAGGATGCCCTAGTCAAAGGACAATCAAGTGACTTTAATGGAGGATCACACACTTAATATGACCTTGACCAAGTCAAGTCATATAGCTGTTGGAATCTCATAAAAATCGTGCTTAATTATCATATCAAAAACTAATTACACGAAATCATATAGCCGTTAGCATTTAAAACAGTCCTGACGTTCAACACGATCCGTGTTGGCTCAACACGACCCGTGTTGATCCAACACGACCCGTGTTAAGCGCAGGAATTGTTTCCTTACTCTCTGGAAGACAACACGATCCGT
This sequence comes from Portulaca oleracea, assembly GCA_029582165.1. Lineage (NCBI taxonomy): Eukaryota > Viridiplantae > Streptophyta > Magnoliopsida > Caryophyllales > Portulacaceae > Portulaca > Portulaca oleracea. The sequence continues at coordinate 15,559,373 of CM055869.1, read as the reverse complement.
GTTGCTTCCTGTTTCACCTGTGTTGATCATATTCTCATTGTTTCACTTATATATGATCCTTATACTTGATATACTTTATTCTTTAGTGTAACGACCCGGAAATTCAATTATAGAAAGGTCAAAGTCAAACTAATGTTAACAGACAAAATTTAGCGGAAGACTCAAACTCTTATTGGGCGTCACTGCCGTATCCCCGAAGGAATACAAGGCGAGAAGGAAAACTACAACTGTCTGTCAACGACAACCAACTAACAAACTCATACTTAGAAAAAAAAACCTCAAAACTAACTTCAAGTCTTTCAAAAAGAAGCATAACATAATTAACGACTTCTAGACATGTCGTCCTCACTTCTAATTCCCGTCCCCAGCATATTGATCATCACCTGGTTAGCTTCACTTCACAGCAAAAACGAACACACTTGAGCTCACTAACGACGCGAATTAGCTCGGGCTTTAGGGTTTAGGGCACGATTTTCCGGCGAGTGTGGGCGGTGGTGGTGGAGTCGGTCGGCGGCGCACAGAGGGTCAGAGGACGGCGCAGCGTTCAAGGGTGGTGGTTGGTGTCGCGGTGGTTCGAACAGCAGCACCCCAAAACAATTCACTTCCTTCGAGTCTGGGCGTACGATGGCTTCTTCGGCGGGCGGTGACGACTCCGACGGTGATCGTGGTGGCGCGGCGGTTGCAAGGGAGCGGCGGCGATGCGAGGGTGGTCTGGTGGCGGTGGTGTCGCATGACACACACGAACAAGAGGGGAAGAGAGATAGAGAGAAAAGAGAGGTCGAGAGAGAGAGAGGAGAAGAGGTGGTTGCGGTGGTGCCTGGTGGTCGTCGCAGCTGGGTTGGTGGCGGCTGGGTTGGTGGCGGCTGTGGTGGTGTCCGGCTGGGAGGAAGAAGCCGAGTGAGAGAGAGAGAGGGGGGGAGAGGAGAGGCTAGGGTTAGGGTTATTAGGGTTTTTGGAGAGAGGGCCTAGCTTTTATACTAATACATAATTAAGGTCCAATTAGTCTAATCTTAATCCTAATCCAACCCAACTCTAAAATCTGATTTTTCTAAAAACAAACTAATAATAATAATAATAATAGTAATAGTAATAATAGTAATAATAATAATAATGCTAATAATAATATTATTAATAGTATTCACATAGCAAATAATATTCACGTAATTATTCATATAACACAATAATATTAATAGTAATACTAATAATAAGTAGAGTAAAACTAATTATACTAAACCTCCGAAATTACAGATATACCCTTGTTAGTCCCTCACGATCCTACGAGCTCAAGTGTTAGCAAAAATAACACAAACGAATAATAATAAATAACGAAGTCAAACCTAATTTACTAACGACGTCACGGTCAACATCTTTGGATTTTTTTTCGGGGTTTTACATTTAGGCTATATAATTGTCTTATACTCTTGAAATATATCCAACACAAAGTACATTAAAGACGCTCGCGAGCTCTTACACGAGGGCATTTCTGCAGACAGTGGCGAAGTTATTAAGGGTCAAGGGTGGTCAATTGACCCCCCAGCTTTTTTGGAAAAAAAAGTTAGTTTAGAGCAGTTTTATAGTAAAAATAATATATATAGCAATTTGTAGCAAACATACACAACTTAGTTCAAGTAGCCGGATGGTAAGGTCGGTGAAAGTCTTCTAGCGTGCCTCTGTCCCCCTTGAGGTCAGGGGTTTGATTTTGATAAACTATAAAATTGTGAACATTTTCCTCTGTACGTCATGAGCGCGGGCCTATTATGTGAGTCAGTGAGGGGTTTGACGCCTGCCTAAAACTAACTTTAAAAATTTTCTTTTACCCTAATTTTAATGAGCAACCTCTCTTTTACCCTAATTTTAATAAGCAGCCCCATTCAGCCGTTTTGCTCCCTCTAGTTCCATTACCCTTATTTTAATATAGCAGCTTTATTCTGCCGTCTTGCTCCCTCTAGTTCTTTTACCCTTATTTTAATACAGCAGCCTCGCTCCTTCTAGTTCTACCATACCACTAGTTCAACTTGAATTGATCAAATACTTAAATTGAAGTATGTTATTTTATAAGTTATTATGTTTAATTTATTAGTTTTAGTTAAATTTGAGTTGAACAATTAATAAATTTGTGAATTTTGTGATGAAATAGCAATATTCATAATTTTGTTATTGTTTATTTCATAATAATAGAACGATTAGGGTTTTTGGTTTTATTTTGTTCAAATATTCATAATTTATAGTTTATTTGTTTGATTCATTGATGACAAATTAAAATATTTTTGTGAGATGGTGATTCTGTTATTATTTATTGTTAATTCTAATAATTAAATTTGTATTAAACAATTAATAAATGTGCATATTTTGTGATGAAATACCATTATACCAATCTATTGATTAGAACGATTAAAGTTCTTAGTTTTATTTTATTAAAATATTCATAATTCAAACTATGTAGTTTATTTGTTTCATTGATTGGTTACAAATTAAAATATTATTATGAGATGGTGATTTCGTTATTGTTAAATGTTGATTTCTAATAATCAAATATGAATATGCTTTAGCGGATATTTTGAATTTATAAAGTTAATTCATTTTTTAATTGTTTGTCAGTTTGAAATGGAGAAATATTCCAGTAAGAGAGTGAAGAAATCGCATGGTTCAGGTTCTGCGACACAAAATCCCCCGTCGCCTCAAGATAGTACTCATCCATCATCTGACAATGAACCGCCCTCAGTCACTAATCCCTCTTATTCTAGGAGAGCTCGTGCTGATATAAAAAACTCTTCCAGCAGAGCCCGGTGAAAGAAAACCAATTTCAATTTATCATCCGGATGAGCGCGATGAGGTAAGGAGAGCTTATTGTCAGCAAGGCCCTTGTCAACCCCTAAATCATAATTTCGCCAGATTCTAATGTCCGGTATTATGCGACATTTTAATAAAGCATGGTTTAATGCATATCCTACCTGGTTAGAATATAGCAAAAAAGAAGAAGCTGCATTTTGTTTGTGTTGTTATTTGTTCAAGGATGATAAAATGGGTCATGGTAGAGGAGATACATTTACAGATAAGGGGTTTAAGGCTTGGAATAAGCGGGGTAGCTTTGATAAGCACGTTGGTGGCATAAATAGTGTGCATAATCAACGTGTTAGAAAGTGTGAAGATCTTATGAATCAAAAGCAATCCATACTAACCGCTCTAGATAAGCAGTATAAGCAAATTGACTCTGAATATAAGACTCGTTTAAATGCTTCTGTTGAAGTAGCAAGGCAACTTTTGAAAGCAGCGTTGCCTTTTCGGGGTCATGATGAAAGTAAATTATCATCAAGGAGAGGTCATTTTTTGGATTTATTAATGAACACATTGGAAGTGTTCTAGACAAAGCTCCTAAAAATTGCACAATTACTCCTATAAATCCCTACAGAGTGAAATGTATTCTTTGTTATCCAAATTGATCCATGAAGGATTGGGAACTCAATAAATGTAACAAAAATCAACCCAAAGCACTACAAATACCAACAACATCCATGGCCACAAGTAGAACTCACAACACCTTCCAAACCCTAACAATGGAGAATGGAGTAGATCTAGATCTCAAATACACCAAATCAACAAACGCTTGACAAGATATGGACAATCTATAAAGAATACTCACCAAGATTGAACTTAGAGTTCAAAAGATGCATAAAGGCTTAGCCACCAACACCCATTGAAACTCCATTGAAACCCTCACCAAGCTTGAAGAAGGTAATCCACACCACAAGCTCTAAAGGGGGTACTCCAACCCACCACCAAGAACATTCAAGGATAAAGAGAGAGAGATTTGAGAGGATAGGGTTTGCAATACTCAAAGTTTTCATTCAAAGTTGTCTTCTCTTACAATTGGGGGAGTATTTAAAGAGGATGGGGGATAATGAGGATGCCCAATATTACAAAAGTGTCATTACAACTCATTAAATTAAAAGGGAAAACAAAATATAAGGGATGGAAAAGGGAAAAAAAGACGCAGCAGTGAAACGGCACGATCGTGCCAAATGAGGGCACGATCGTGCCACTCAAAACAGCTCCAAAAAGTCTTAAGCTCGAAAACAACACGATCGTGCTGTCAAACGGCACGATCGTGCGGTGCCTTCTGGAAGAATGGCACGATCGTGCAACAAAACGGCGCGATCGTGCCGTTGGCAGTTTTTTCTGCTGACTTCTAACGTCCATAACTTCTTCGTTTTAACTCTGATTTGGTCATATAATATATCGATGGAAAGCTCTTGATGAGTACTATAAGCTCACCAAATTTCATAGTCATGGGAGTTATATAGAAGGAGTTATAATCAAAATAGTGAAGATATATCATTTCTTGTTGTCCAAATTTGCCCAAAAACATGACATTCTTCAACTTGTTCCCTCATGACTCCTTCCTAACCTTCTTCCATGCTCAATATCGAGCCCTTTAGCTGAAAATGGACCCGAGCTCGAGCCAGGGATTATTGGTGCCGTTGTCGACCCGACCCGAGGTCTTCAAGTGGGCTCGGGGATGGCCCGAGACACCACAGAGGTTTGGGAAGGACCCTCCTTGAACACCCGGAAGAACTTGAGGATGATGTGGAGATCGGTCGTCCATGACTTCACCCAATGCTCTTCCAATGGGGTTGGGAAACTCACATCAAGGTTGAGGAGAGCTCGGGAGGGGACCGGATCATCCTCCCCTTCTTGAGAAGGACTTGTCCTCAAGTCCGCATCATCCTCTTCACCCAAGTAAGGTGTAAGGTCTCCTACATTGAAGGTAGAGGAGATGCCGCCTATATCATCCGACAATTCAAGTTTGTAGGCATTCTCATTGATCTTGGCCACGACTTTAAAGGGACCCTCGCTCTGCGGCATTAGCTTGTTTCTCCTCTTGGAAGGAAACCGTTCCTTTCGGAGGTGGAGCCACACTAGATCCCCGGGATTCAAGGAGTAAGCCTTGCGATTCTTGTTGAAACGAGCCTTGTAGAGCTCGTTTATCTTCTCAATACGCGCCCTCATCATTCGGTGGAGCTTCTTCATCTTGCTTGCCTTAACCTCCGCTTCAACACTCACACGTGCCTCAATGGGGAGCGGGACGAGGTCGATGGGAGCAAGAGGGTTCATCCCATACAAGGCTTCAAGTGGAGACACCCCGGTAGCATGGGATGGAGCTTTATTGTAAGCAAACTCGACCAACGGGAGTCTCAAGTCCCACTCTCGCACATTGGATTTAATGACGCTCCTCAACAGAGTTCCCACCATCCTATTAACCACCTCGGTTTGGCCATCGGTTTGGGGGTGGTAAGCGGTGCTAAAGAGTAGCTTCGTGCCCATAAGTTTCCACAAAACCCGCCAAAAATGTCCCACAAACTTCGAGTCGCGATCTGAGACAATGCTTCGGGGGATGCCGTGAAGACGCACAACCTCCCGGAAATAGAGATGAGCAACATGATCAGCATCATCGGATTTGGTGCAAGGGATGAAGTGGGCCATCTTGGAGAACCGATCCACCACAACCAAAATGGCATCCTTGCCTCGGGCAGTCCTTGGCAATGCTACAATGAAGTCCATACTTACATCCTCCCAAGGTGCTTGTGGGATGGGAGGAGTATACAAGCCTTGATGGAATTGGCTCTTGGCTCGGTGACACCGGGACACCACATCATGCACATCCCCGGCCATACCGGGCCAATAAAAATGCTCTTTCAACATATCCACCGTCTTATTCATGCCAAAGTGACCCGCCAAACCACCGCCATGCACTTCTTTCACAAGAAATTTCCTCATAGGACTCTTGGGCACACATAATTTGTTTCCACGAAAAAGAAAGCCTTCTTGTGCAACATAAGTGGATCTCGAAGGAGGGTTCTCTCCAAAATAAGGGGCGAAGTCCGGATCTTCTTTATAGTACTCCTGGAGGCAAGAAAACCCCAAGACTCTTGCCTCGATCAACGACAACAAGGCATGCCTTCTCGATAAAGCGTCGGCCACCACATTAGAGCTCCCCTTCTTGTGTTTTGCCACGAAGTTGAAGGATTGGAGGAACTCTACCCACTTTGCATGCCTTGCGCTTAATTTATGTTGCCCGCTCAAGTACTTCAACGCCTCATGGTCTGAGTGTAGCACAAACTCCTTGGGTCTCAAATAGTGAGACCAATGATCAAGGGTGCGCACCATAGCATAGAACTTCTTGTCATAAGTACTATAGTTGAGCCGGGACCCATTAAGCTTTTCACTAAAATAAGCGATAGGCCTCTTGTCTTGCATCAACACCGCCCCGATGCCAACGCCGCTAGCATCACATTCAACCTCAAAAAGTTGATCAAAGTTGGGGAGTGCCAATACCGGAGCGCTAGACAACTTCTCCTTAAGGGCCTCAAAGGCCGCTTGAGCCTTGGGAGTCCAAGCGAAGACTCCCTTCTTCATGCATTCCGTAACGGGGGCCGTCAAGGTGGAGAAGTTCCGAATGAAGCAACGATAGAAAGAGGCAAGCCCATGAAAACTCCGCACTTCGGTGAGTGTATTCGGTGATGGCCATGACCGAATCGCCTTTACCTTTGCTTCATCCATCGAAATGCCATCCTTGAAAACAACATACCCAAGGAATGTGACCCTCGGGGTGAAAAACTCACACTTCTCCAATTTTCCATAAAGTTTTTGCTCCCGGAGCACCTTGAACACTTCACAAAGATGGTGGACATGATCCGCCTCATTCTAGGAGTACACCAATATGTTATCAAAATACACAACCACAAATTTTCCAATGAAGGGTCGAAGTACTTCATTCATCAATCTCATAAAAGTACTCGGGGCATTAGAAAGCCCAAATGGCATCACGAGCCATTCATAGAGCCCTCCCTTGGTCTTGAACGTCGTCTTCCATTCATCCTCTTCCCTCATCCGGATTTGGTGATACCCGCTCCGGAGATCGATCTTGGAGAACACCGAAGAGCCGTGGAGCTCATCTAAGAGATCGTCAAGCCGATGGATGGGGTAGCGGTATTTGATGCTGATATTGTTTATGGCACGACTATCGACACACATGCGATATGTCCCATCTTTCTTAGGGACAAGTAGGGCCGGTACGGAGCACAGACTCATGCTCTCACGTACATAACCACGGGCCACTAACTCATCCACTTGTCGTTGGAGCTCCTTCGTTTCCTCGGGATTGCAACGGTACGCCGGCTTGTTGGGAAAAACCGAACCCGGCACTAAGTCTATTTGGTGCTCAATTCCCCTAATCGGTGGAAGGCCGGGAGGAAGATCCTCGGGAAAGATGTCGGGGTATTGGGAGAGGAGGGGTTTAATTTGTGGAGCTATGGGTGTCACTTCCTCACCTTCATTACTTTCAAGAAAGAGCAAAGTGAGAACTTGCTTGCCCTTGCTCAAAGCTCGCTCGACCCGTGTTTCACTCACAAGGTGGTTTCTCTTCTCACTTCCCGCCCTGGGTGTTTTTTTGTGGAGTTCGGTAGGGGAAAGGGGTTCGAGCACAATTCGCTTCTTGTTCATAAGAAAAGAGTGTGTTCTTCGTTTTATCATGAACCACCCCTCGATCATATTTCCATGGGCGGCCCAATAAAAGGTGGCAAGCATCCATTGGTACCACATCACATAAAACAACATTACGGTAAGTACCAATTGAAAAAGAAATATTAGCTTGTTGGGTTACCTTTATCTCGCCGGAATCATTCAACCACTTGAGAGCATAAGGACGAGGATGGGCAATCACCGGAAGATGGAGCTTCTCAATCATGGTGGTGGAGGCTACGTTAGTGCAACTTTCGCTATCAACAATCATGCTACACACCCGATCTTGAACCGTGCATCGGGTTTGGAAGATCAACTCCCGTTGGGTTCTCTCTTGAGGCACCTCTTCAAGGTGAAGGGTTCGCCTCACAACTAAGAGATGTCCCATATCCGGGCCGAAATTTACTTCTTCTTCCACATCTTCAACCTGGATTTCTTCCTCTTCTTGCAACACATCCACTTCTTCTTGCACAACCTCTTCGATTTCCTCAATTTCTTGCATGGTCATAACCCTCTTGGTAGGGCAATCCGATTGAAAGTGGCCATAGCCATGGCACTTGAAGCATTTCCTCCATTCGAGCCTCTTGGAGGGCTCTTTTGGAGCCGTCGGTGTTGGTAGGGGAGGCTTCGGGAATCTTGGAGGTAGAGGAGGGTTCTTGACCACGGATGAGTTGCCTTTGGCATAAGATCCACCCTTCTCAAAGGGTTTGACCACACCCCTCTTCTTCTTCCCTCTTTCCTCAATAAGGGTAGCAAGCTTGTAGAGATCGTCAATGGAGGCATATTCATAGAGTTTCACCTTCGATGCGATTTTGTAATCGAGGCCGTTGAGAAACCTCACCATCATTTGCTCCGACGATTCATTCACATCACAACGCATCTTAACCAACTCAAATTCCCGAATATAATATCCAACACTTTTGGAGCCTTGCTTGAGGGAGAACAACTTGTTGTATAGATCTTGCTTGTAGTTGGTGGGTACAAACCTCTTCATCAAGTACTTCTTGAGTTTTGGCCACGTTTGGATTTTCGATTTTTGCTCCTTCGCTCTTTGTTTCTTCAAGTTCTCTAGCCAAAAGGAGGCATACTTAGTAAGTTGAAGTGTAGCCACCTTGTATTGCTTCCTCTCATCATATTCCTTGAGTTCAAATATTTTCTCCATAGCATGCACCCAATCAAGGAACTCATCGGGATCAGAACTACCATCAAAGGTAGGAGGATCTACACGGAGGTCGCCCAAATCATCTCGGGGCCTACGAATACAGGGACCCTCATGATAGGAAGCGTCATCCGATTCCTCACTCAACTCTTCCTCTTCAAGTTCACGACGACCGCGGGGTAGGATTGGAGGAGGATGACCGGTGACTCGTGGAGGTCGTTGTTGATGAACTCGTGGGGAAGGAACACCACCACCCCTATTCGGACCGATGTTGAGTTCTTGATGTAGGGACGGGAGGTCCACTTCCAACCTAAGGGGTCGTTCAGGAGCCCTTGCATCCTCCCTATAAGGTGGAAGTTGAAGATTGCCAAGAGTCCCTTCCAAGCTTTGCAATTGACGTTGGATTGCCCCTTGACTATTCACCATCAATTGTTGGGTACATTCGAATCGGTTTTGCATATCGATAACTTGTTGCATAAGTTGAGCAATTATAGGTTCGGGTGGGGAAATAGGATTGGAATTGGGAGAGTGGAGTTCGTCTCTTCGACTAGACGACTTGGCCATATTGTGGAGCTAAAGGGTTATAACGGGCTAAGGAAGAGATGAACGGATGAGGTTTCGGGTTCTTTGTAGCTATGGATTTTTGTGGGGTTTGAGAGGCTAATTTTGTGGGGGAAAATGGGGTGTTACCGGCAAGAGGGAAAGAAAAACTAGCAACAAATCAAAGCATAAACAATACCAACACTTGCATAAGCTTCACCACACATAGCCAAGCATTAAAACCCAACAATTCAACCTTCAACTTCATAAGCTTTCATGGCCACCCATAAATTTCACCAAAAACCCCAAAATCTCAATGACCAATTTCACCCAAATGATTCTCAATCACAACCAAACGTCAAACACAACAAGATATAACTACAATAAATCAATTTCAACTCCAAAGCACCAAGGTTGAACACTAGAACACACCCAACACAACAACAACACAAATGGGTATTAAGGGGGTTCCCAAGTCAAACACAACAAGTGAGTTCTACACCTAGCTCTGATACCAAATGATCCATGAAGGATTGGGAACTCAATAAATGTAATAAAAATCAACCCAAAGCACTACAAATACCAACAACATCCATGGCCACAAGTAGAACTCACAACACCTTCCAAACCCTAACAATGGAGAATGGAGTAGATCTAGATCTCAAATACACCAAATCAACAAAAGCTTGACAAGATATGGACAATCTATAAAGAATACTCACCAAGATTGAACTTAAAGTTCAAAAGATGCATAAAGGCTTAGCCACCAACACCCATTGAAACTCCATTGAAACCCTCACCAAGCTTGAAGAAGGTAGTCCACACCACAAGCTCTAAAGGGGGGACTCCAACCCACCACCAAGAGCATTCAAGGATAAAGAGAGAGAGATTTGAGAGGATAGGGTTTGCAATACTCAAAGTTTTTATTCAAAGTTGTCTTCTCTTACAATTGGGGGAGTATTTGAAGAGAATGGGGGATAATGAGGATGCCCAATATTACAAAAGTGCCATTACAACTCATTAAATTAAAAGGGAAAACAAAATAAAAGGGATGAAAAAGGGAAAAAAAGACGCAGTAGTGAAACGACACGATCGTGCCAAATGAAGGAACGATCATGCCACTCAAAACATCTCCAAAAAGTCTTAAGCTCGAAAACGACACGATCGTGCTGTCAAACGGCACGATCGTGCGGCGCCTTCTGGAAGAATGGCACGATCGTGCAACAAAACGGCGCGATCGTGCCGTTGGCAGTTTTTTCTGATGACTTCTAACGTCCATAACTTCTTCGTTTTAACTCCGATTTGGTCGTATAATATATCGATGGAAAGCTCTTGATGAGTACTATAAGCTCACCAAATTTCATAGTCATCGGAGTTATATAGAAAGAGTTATAATCAAAATAGTGAAGATATATCATTTCTTGTTGTCCAAATTTGCCCAAAAACATGACATTCTTCAACTTGTTCCCTCATGACTCCTTCCTAACCTTCTTCCATGCTCAATATCGAGCCCTTTAGCTGAAAATGGACCCGAGCTCGAGCCAGGGATTATTGGTGCCGTTGTCGACCCGACCCGAGGTCTTCAAGTGGGCTCGGGGATGGCCCGAGACACCACAGAGGTTTGGGAAGGACCCTCCTTGAACACCCGGAAGAACTTGAGGATGATGTGGAGATCGGTCGTCCATGACTTCACCCAATGCTCTTCCAATGGGGTTGGGAAACTCACATCAAGGTTGAGGAGAGCTCGGGAGGGGACCGGATCACAAATATAACCTAAGTCCATCTCGAATACGAGGACAAGGGTATGATGGGGCTAGCAACATGAGAGGCCATCTTAATGGGTTGAGAGCTTTGATTATGCAAGATTTTCCTTCTGCACATTATATTCATTGTTTTGCTCATCAACTTCAATTGACTCTTGTTGCGATTGTACACCATCATGATGATATCGAGTGGTTCCTTGGTTTGGTTAATATTATACTGAATGCAGTTGGTGGTTCCTATAAGTGCAGAGATGAATTGCGTTTAAAACAAGCTCGACAAGTTGAAGAAGCTTTACGTTTAGGTGAATCACAAAGTGGTCGGGGTTTAAACCAAGAACTTGGACTTGCAAGACCCGGGGATAGTCGATGGGGATCTCATTATAAAACATTTTCTAATATGAGTATCATGTTTGGTCCTTACATTGAAGTGCTTGATGCTATTGCAAGTCATGGAAACCACGCATCTGATAGAGTCTCAGCTCAAAGTGCTTTAGATGGAATGCAAACATTTGAGTTTGTTTTCTTATTGCATTTGATGAAATTGGTATTGGGTATTACAAATGCATTAGTAAGGCATTGCAATGAAGAGATTAAGATATTGTCAATGTTATAACATATCTTGCTACTGCTAAGAGACAAATACAAGTGACAAGGAATGAAGGTTGGAATGATTTACTTGATAGTGTTTCTTCATTTTGTGTGAAATATGATATTCAAATTCCTAACATGGAAGACATCCACATTGTTCGAGGAAAATCTAAGCGTAGAGTTTCCAAGGTGACAAATGAGCATTATTATCGCGTTGATGTGTTTTACACAATTCTTGACATGCAAATGCAGGAACTCAATAATCGTTTTCCTGAAGCAAGCACTGATTTGCTTATGGGCGTGGCTTGTTTAAATCCTATGGACTCATTCGCTAACTTTGACAAGGAGAAGATAATAAAGATGACTCGCTTATATCCGGATGATTTTGATGAGTTTGGCATTGATGCACTTTCTTCTGATCTTGATATTGTCATGAATAATGTGCATGATGATAAGAGACTATCCGATATGACAAGTATTGGTGATCTTTGCAAGAGTTTGGTTGATACTAAAAAGCACTTGAGCTTTCATCACCTATATCGACTTGTGACTTTAGCATTGGTTTTACCGGTTTCTACAACAAGCGTTGAAAGAGTCTTCTCTGCAATGAAATTCATAAAGACTGCATTACGCAACAAAATATCAGATGATTTTTTAAGTGACATTGTTGTCACTTAATTTGAAGGTGATCTTTTTGATAAAGTGACCAACGAGGAACTCATGCTTTACTATCAAAATATGACTACTCGTCGAGGACAACTTTAGATTTAAGGTATGTATTTTTATTTTCAAAACTATGTCATTAAACTTTATGTTATTTGAATATGTTAATTTTTTAGAATTTGTTCCAATATAATTTGTCTTTTTTATTAAATTTCATCTTGACACCCCTGCCTTTGAATCCTGGCTTCGCCACTGTCTGCAAATCTAGGCTGCACAATTCTCAACAAAAATAGGAATGAAACTTTTGAGGATGTCAAGAGTTTGTACCCAGAGAAATTTGGTTATGTCATCGCTCTTCATTCGGGCTTCCTGCCTCTCCGATGTGGTCAATCATTTTACATCGAGCCTTATAATCCCAACTGTTTCGCCAGACAGTTTGGGTTGTATCAAGAAGTTCCAGGTGTGCTTAAACGCGATCCCCGCACTCGCACAGTGTTATCCACTGATGCCCTGAGTTATTGGACCGCGTTGATGTCTAGAGGATCCCACCCGTCAATTACTTTACCTAGTCGCTCCTTACACCTTCGTGATTTTGTCACTAGGGAATACAACGACTAGTGACACAAGGTGACGATGCGCGACCTTAGAACCAACGTTGCTCGCCTCAAACCAAGGAGAAAGAAGGTGACTATTGCCCATGTAGATCCTGAAGTAGAGCGGGCTGGTGAGCTCATGGATGCTGACCCTGACATCCAAGATGAGAGCGTAGCAAACGATGATGATAGTGACCCAAGCTCTGAGCAGAACTTTAAACATTGAGGGTACAAGAAACACAAGGTCAACACTGTGCAACTCTAGAGGTCGTCTCTTGACGGAGATTTTTTTGACGACGTGCAAAGTTGTTCAAGCGCAGGAAATCTCGACGAAGTAAGCATGCTCATTTTCATAAAAAAAAAATTTCTGCCTATCTTCATAGTCTTATGCCTAATCTTTTTTTTTTCAATTAAACAGATTGGCATTTTTTACTTAGTTGACCATCCTACTGCTGTAGTAGATGAGCAATTGCTTGAGGCTGTTAACGTTGCCCCCAGTTTGCCTGCCTCTAATGCAAGTTCTCGCCCCGTCAAGGATATAAAGGCAACGATGAGGGCAGCGTCAACGTCCACAATTGATCCACCCCCGGACTATGGTGAAACTTTGTCGGCTTCTTCTACACGTAGCGAGCGCTCGGTCGAGGGGCCAACTTCTCTTGTGTTAGCGGCGAGGAAGATAGCTCCTGATGCAAGGAATATCGTGACTAGGAGGCCTAGCGAGCGAGCTCTTGTTGTCGCGCCTGCTACATCTGTTGTTTCCCTTCGGCCAGGGCCTCATTCTCAGAATGTCTTCATGGAGGGCATAAGAGCCATCGGAGCTCAATTACTAGTCAACCTGAAAAACGCAACACTCGAAGATGTCTTTAAGGTGTATGAAGGGGCTCCGGTTGTATATCAAACTATTAAGGTGCTCAAAGGTGATCCCGGTCCTTTAAAGAAGAAGGTGGATGGTTTTGTGAGCAATGTGACCGCCTTCTTACCCTTACAACAAGCGGTTTCCACTAGGTGTCATCCTGACGATTTTAACAGGAAAAGGTCTGCTTGCGTCGCGGAAGTTGAGCAGGCGCAGTCTGACCTCCATAAAGCAAAGGGAGAGATCGATGCTTTGAGGGAAGAGCTCAGTGATGCCACTAGCCGGGCCACTGACCTAGAAGAGCAATTTCGTCTTACTTGTGAGAAAGTAAAACGAGCTCGTGGGGATCTTGAAGCCAAGTCAGTCTTCGTGACTACTATTGAAATACAGGTTGTTGAGAGGAAACGAACCCTTGCGGAACTTGATGTTGTGCCTGTCTTTTCACCAGAGGAAGTCGACAAGCTATCAAGACATGAACGATCCGTGATAGAGCAGCGCTCTTTGCTCAAACTCGATAACTGGATGTGTAACGCCCCGGCCCCTCCCGGGCCGCGGAAATTACCAATAATTGCTTCAAGGATCGCTGACTGGCCCCACAAATCACCACGAGTCTTTCCAACGTGCTTCGTCCTTGTTCACACGCTACTTGGGAAAACTTCCCAGGAGGTCACCCATCCTTTGATTACTCCCAGCCAAGCACGCTTGTTCGGTTGTAATTTTTGTGGTTTTATAAGTTAAGGTTGTCGGTCCACAGGGATGGGTGTGAGGCTTGATTAAGGGTAATCGGTTTGTGTAAAGGGGTTTTTCTCAATGCGGAAAGCAATAAATTATGTAAATGAAGCAATAAACTAATCTAGACAAGATAATAATAAACAAAGCAATAAAAAGCATGAAATCAAATAAAGCAATTAAAGCAAGGAATGGAAATCTAGAATGAACAATGAAATTAGAGAGAAGAAATTATACCTTTGATGACCAAAATCTTCTAACCTTCAATCTACCTTTGCAATTTCCCCCGAACAAACAAGAAATTGTGGTTTGGATTACCAAGAATCCCCCAAATTCTCACTAGTAAGTAGAATTGGAGTTCCTTGACCCTCCTCCCCACTAAAAATGGAGTTGATTGTGGCTAACACTATAAAGCTTGGAAAACAAGTCAACAATGGAAATTAGAGAGAGAGAGAGAGAGAAGAGAGAGAAAGCTTGTAAAACTTCAATGGAAACTTGCTTGAATTGAGAAAGCTTGAGAAAGTTTGAATACAAATGCTAGAAATCAATGAAAGCTTGAAGAACAATGAAGAACAATTGAAAACTTGAAGAACAATTAAGAGAGATTAAAGCAAATAAAGGAAAACAATTAAATCTAATTCTACTCCTAAATTACCTAGGCTAATTGATAATTTGGATTAATACAAGTGGGTATTTATAGAAGAAGGAAAAATACAACCCAAAACCCTAGAAATAATTCTCAGCACGCGCAACAATTTCTCCGCAGACAGAGTGGCTCGGGCGAGCCACCCTCTGGCTCGGGCGAGCCAGCGTTCTGGCTGGTGTTTTTGTTGCTCCAGAAGCCTGGCTCGGGCGAGCCAGCAGATGGCTCGGGCGAGCAAGCGTTCTGGGCAGTTTTTCCCTGCCGACTTCAAACGTGCATAACTTCTTCATCCGAACTCCGTTTTAGGCCCGTAAGATATCGATGTAAAGCTCTCGGTGTGTACTTTAAGCTCCCAAAATTTCAGAGCTATCAGAGTTGTAACGAAAGAGTTATGACCCAAAGGGTGAAGGCACACGTATTTCAAACCTTTAAGTTTGTACCGTTCCCCTGTTTTGCGCCAATCTTGATAAGGAATTTCCGACTTCGGTTTCGCCTCGGCTCTCGGCTCGGGTTGACTTGGTTTGACTCGGATCTCGGCTCGGGTTGACTTGGTTTGACTCGGGACATAGCTCGGGATTCCCTAAAAACCTTCAATTAAGCCCAAACTTCTTCTGACTCCGTATTTTCCTACAAAACACCAAATCATTATATCTAATATATAAATAGGGGTTAAAACAAGCAAATATACCCTATAAAAGAGAAGAAATTCGGTTCGAAACGAGGCCGAACAACGCTTAACTGAGGAGTGAGCTACCATAAAAGAAGGTGCACCTTGGTGATATAAGTAGTCATTTCAATCCCTTTAAGCCACAGTTAACCATATAATCAGGGTGTTACAAAAGGTTTTTCTCCTTCTATTGGAAAGAGAGTGAGGGAGGTGAGATAGCTTTTGAAAGGAATGCATGGCATCAATTGAAGTGTTCTTAGTTGACTTACGTAGTGGTATTGTATTAGGTTCATGCGTGGTACAACATGATAATATGGATACTTGGTTATGTAAGTTTGATAACTATTTGTGAGAATTGTTTTCTTAGGTATTAGAAGTGGTGTAGGGATGTCCTTTGTCTGTAGTTAGGTGGGTATATGTCAAGTTGGAGCCTCGGATAAATTAAGTATAGTTAAAGTCGACAACATAAAATACAAACTGAGCCGATTTGAGACAGATTTGATGCGTCGTACGTTAAGATGTACCATTAATTGTGTAGGAGGTTTTTAATCGAGATTTTTGGACTAGAAGTACCCCTAGATGTTAGCTTTCATAGGAATTTTACGGTTCACAGTTTCGAGGTGTGTAGCCCGAGTTAGGTGTCATTTACCAGGAGCAGGTCAGAACTGGACCGATTGTATATTTTGCTAATTTTAGGGTTCTTTAAGGTTGAGTTAGGTCTGGTGTTCAACATAGAAGTTTTAGTAGACATCCCAACAATTCCATAAAGTTAGAGTTTAAATTCGTAGGAGGTTGGTAAATCAAGTTAGAGACCGAACAACGAGGAGGTAGTGGGCTGTCCAGTTACTGCTTGCTTGTACAAAGATTAATTGTACTATTCTCGTGCGTAGTGTATTGCTCGTGCGTTTAATAAAATTAGGGATGGGTAAGCTAGGGGGGGAGTGTTGTACTAACTTCGTTAGATTGTTGTTAATTTTTAGAACCTATTCTTTATAGGTTCGGATTAGATACGTTTCGAGTAGTGAGCTCAAGTGTGTGATTATTGACTTGAAGTAATGATCAACATGTAATGTCTATGCCCTATTTTTCCCTTTGGATGCGCTTTACTTATTTTTTTTGTGTTTAAGTTGTTTTGGAAATTGCATCCCGAAGGGAACTTTATGTGAAGTTGACTGTCTGTTTCGAGTGTTGTCTTATAATTCTTTTGATTTTTTGGTTAAATAAGGACAGTCATTTTATGAGGTTGTTTGATGTCTTTTGGGCATTGGGATTGGTTGATTGGAAACTTGAAACTTGGAACTTTTTGAGGATTAAACCGGACTAATAAATCAAGTGAGACTAAATGCGGGTTCGGGTAGCGTTCCCGGAGACAGGGCGGATCCTTGTAGGGACGTTATCAAGAGATCAGGAAAACCCTGATAAATTGTGCTAAAAAAAGGTATTCCCCGGGGTTAAGCGAACACGTGTTGTAAATTTTGGATGACCATCCAGTGTATTGAAATTGAAAGAAAAGTTGTGATGAGTTTGTGAAAGTATTGATTTGATGGGAGTCTGTGACTCCGTGTTGAAGGGAGGTTTATAAAAAAACTGGAATTATCAAGTTGTGTTTGGGTTGGGTATAAACTACTTTGTAAAACAGTTTGAATTATTTCTTCTCTTCCTCTAAATGGTTTGAAATGAATTTTTAATCTGTTTTGACAGTTAGGGGTAGACATTATTGAGTTCCATCTCATGTTTTAAATGTTTTGTTTTAAGGTACGAATTTCGTTGAAGGGGATGAGAATTAGAAGTGAGGATGCGTCGGTCTTAGGAGATTATTAAATAAACTAGTGTGGTTAAAGTTTGAACTATTGTGGTTTCAGTTTTCTTTCTATGTTGGTTCAAGTTAAAGACAAGTGTGTTTGGAGTTGAACAAATGTTGGTATTGCTTTGGTTAGTATAGTTGTTAAGTATTATTTTGCCTTGTGTTTCTTCGGAGACACGACAATAACGCCCGAATAAAATTTGACTTCCGTTGTTACCATTAGTTGATTGTTAGAATAATTGAATTTCCAGGGTGTTACAACTTCTTCATGGATAGTAGGGCTTCAAGAACTTGGCATTAATTGGCCCCACCAAAACTCCATCATCGTCCACTATCTTGTACGCGCCACTTGTGTAAACTTCACGAACAACATATGGACCATCCCAGTTGGATACAAACTTGCTCTTGCTTTTGTGTGTCATGATGATTGGTCGTCTCACTGCCATCACCAAGTCTCCTACTTGAAATGATCGCGGTTTAACCTTTTTGTTAAATGCGCGAGATAGACGTGTCTGGTAGCACTTTAACTTATGTTGCGTCAACAATCTTTTCTCATCCAGAGCTTCTAACTCATCCAGTCAGAGTATGTGGTTCTTGTCCTCAGTTAACCCTTCTTGTACAGCTAGGCGCAAAGAAGGTATTTCAATTTCTAAAGGTAGGACGAATTCTACTCCATACACCAAGGTGTAGGGCGTCGATTGAGTTGGCGTTTTGTAGGTGGTGCGGTAAGCCTACAAAGATTCTCCGAGTTTTTCATGCCAATCCTTCTTGGACTTTGTCACCACCTTTTTCAACAGCTTACACAATGTCTTGTTGAAAGCTTCCGCCAAACCATTTGCAGGCGCATTGTACATCGAGGATTTGTGCTGAGTGAATTTGAACTTCTCGCATAGATCGGTCATCAGCTTGTTATAGAACGACTTTCCGTTATCAGTGATGGCATATCGGGGCACGCCATATCGATAAATGATGTGTGTCCGAATGAAGTCAACCACGTTCTTTTTTTTCACCTCCTTTAGTGCAACTGCTTCAGCCCACTTAGATCAATAGTCAGTAGCGGCCAGGATGTACAAGTGTCCTGTGGAAGACTTTGGAGTGAAGGGTCCTACGACGTCGAGTCCCCATGCTTCAAAAGGCCGAGATGGGACTGTAGGATGCAACGGCTCTGGCGGTTGGTGCATTAAATTGGCATGAAGTTGACATGCCTCACACCTCTTTGCATGATCAATGCAGTCTTGCACCATGGTAGGCCAATAGTAGCCCATCCTTTTGACCCGATCATGTAACTTGGGTCCTGACTGGTGCACTCCGCACACTCCCGAGTGCGCTTCCTTCATGACTTAGTTTGCTTCTTCCTCGTTTAGACATCACACCCAAAGGCCAAGAAATGAGCGTCGATATAATGTCCCTTTGTAATAAAGAAAACATGATGCTCTTCTTTGGATCCCAGTCTTATGCCTCGCATCATTTGGAAGCATCCCATACTCCAAGTAATCAATCAATGGTTGGCGCCAATCTTCTATTTCTACTTCAAACGCAGAAACTGCATTTATTTCCTCCACAAACCCTTCTTCTAGTAGTGCGACCACCCACTTGCCACATACCGGAATCTTGACTTCTTCCTCTGCCCCCAGTGCCAAAGGGGTTGCAAGACATGCGAGCGCGTCAGCCATCTTGTTGTCACTCCTGGATGTGTTGTAGCTCCACTGAGTTTAAGCTATTCAGGATTTGTGAAACATACTTGTGGTACAGAATCAAATCCTCCTTCTTGACTTCATACTCATTGAGCAGTTGGCTGATGACTAGTTTAGAGTCACCATACACACTAAGATTTTTAACTCCCACCTCTATGGCCATTTGGAGTCCTAGTATGAGTTCCTGGTATTCAACCATATTGTTGGAGCATAATTGGGTAAGAACGAACGAGTATGGAAGGATATGTCTCTCAGGGGAGACAAGAACTACTCCTGCTCCAGCACCGTCATGTCGCGCGACACCGTTGAAATAAATTTCCCATGGAGGCCTCATGTCGAGAAAGAATACTTCCTCCCCTGGTAGTTCATCATCTAGCTCCCACTGGTCGGGAATCGGGTGATCGGCTAGAAAATCTGCCAGCGCTTGTCCCTTGATGGCCATTTGCAGTACATACACAATATCATATTGTTCTAAAATGACGGCCCACTTTGCTAATCATCCACTAAGTACTGGCCTCGATAGAATGTATTTGATTGGGTCAGCCTTGGATATCACTCGAACTGTATGTGCTTGCATATAGTGCTTTAACTTTTGCACAACAAACATGAGGGCCATGCACATATTTTCGATTGGGGAATAGTTCAATTCAGCCCCAACCAAGGTCTGACTCAAGTAGTAGAGAGCCCTTTCTTTGCCATCTTCATTCTCTTGAGCACACAATGCACCCAACGAATTTTCTTGCGCGGCAATGTACAAGATTAGAGGTTTGCCCGGAATCGGTGCTCCTAAAACCGGAGGACTTGACAAATATTTCTTGATACTCTCGAAAGCCTTTCGACAAGATTCATCCCATTCAAATGGTGCATCCTTCGATCTTCATCAAGTGACTGAATGGATGACAACGATCTGCAAGGTTGGATATAAACCGTCTGATATATGCCAATCTACCTTGTAGATCACGCAACTCTTTAAGATTCTTAGGTTCGGGCATGTCTTGGATGACTTTGACTTTAGCCTGATCAATTTCAATGCCCTTGTGTCGCACGATAAAGCCTAAAAACTTTCCAGAAGTAACGTCGAACGCACACTTCAATGGGTTCATTTTCAGCTGGCACTTTCGAAGCCTCTCGAAAATTCTACGAAGATCATTCAAGTGGTCATACCTTCTTCTTGATTTAACCACTAAATCATCGACGTAGCACTCTATTGTCTTATGCAACATGTCATCAAAGATGCGTTGTATCGCCCTTTCATATGTTGCTCCTGCATTCTTCAATCCAAAGGGCATTACTTTGTAACAAAATATGCCTTTTGGTGTGCGAAAAGCAGTTTCTTGGTCTTCGGGCGCCATGTGAATTTGGTTGTACCCTGCCGTACAATCCATGAAGGATAAGGCCTCATGCCCGGTGGTAGAATCAATCATGAGTTCATTGACGGGCAATGGGAAGTCATCTTTTGGGCACGCCTCATTTATATCCCGAAAATCCACACAAACACGGAGTTGGCCGTTCTTCTTTCTCACTGGGATGATGTTGGCGATCCATGTAGGATACTTCACCTCCCGAATAAACCCAGCCTCGATGAGCTTGTTCACTTCCTTTTCAATTATGGCACTAACTCTGGACGAAAGCGTCATTGAGGTTGTTTCTTAGGGGATATTCCCCTCTTGATGGTTAACCGATGAACAACCACTTTCGGGTCCAACCCATGCATTTCTTGATAACTCCACGCGAATACATCCTTGTACTCAGACAAAAGTTTAAAGTATGCCTCTTCCTCTTTGGGTAAGAGTAAAGAGCTGACATATATGGGCCTTGGGTTCTCCATGGTTCCGAGATTCAACTCTTAGCTCGTCCACTGTAGCTTGCCCCCCGTCTTCCAAGTTTTGCGGAGTTTATGCAAGCTCTATCTCTGTATCTGAGTCATCACGTTTATGGACCGTGACATGGTTTGAGGAAACCTGATCTTCTTGCTCATCATCCGCGTTTGCACCCCCTTGAGTGACGTGACTTGTGAGCACCAATGTGCGTCTCTTCACTCTCAGTGAGCCATCAATCTTTACATCCAAAGTAGATATGCGTTTCATGCGAGAAGGGATAGTACTTTGGATCTCATTTATCTCGCTAAGGCGACTGAAAACATGGCCTTTTTTTTGTTGAGGCAAAGACGATGTTGCTTCATTTACCTTGATCCTAAAGAAAACTGAAGGTTTAGACTTCACACTTGCCTCCAACCTTCGTGAGGCGAGGGGATTGGAAGTCTCTCGTACTTTAATCCTGGCGAACACAGAAGAACGATCCCTGTGGGTGGATGGTAGGGATGGAAACGGTGCGGTGCGGTGCGGTGCGGTTTCGGTGCGCCGAAGCGGTGCACCGGATGAAACGGTGCGCGAAAACCATAAATCGGAACCAGAGCCGAATCACCTGGTTTTTAAAAACCGGTGCACCGGCTTTAACGGTGCGGTTTCACCGGTGAACCGAAACCGCATAAATTTCTATCAAACATAAAAAAATCTTAATTTAATTAAAAAAAAATCTTTATTTAATAAAAAAAAAGTGAGAACCAAATTTACTAGCCTGTAAGCCCAACCCAATAACACACTAACACCTAATGTTTTTTTTTAACTAGTTAATTTATATTATTTTTGTATTAATTTTTGGGTAGAATTTTTTTTAACCAAAATTTATATATACATGTATTTAATTATATATTAACAGTGTGGTGCCGGTTCCCCGTCGGTGTGAATATCCCAAACCGGAACCGCCCCGTTTAGTATCCGGTTTTTCCAGTGTGGTGCACCGGATTTTTAAACCGGTTCGGTGTTGCCCGTTCCCAGTTTTTTTTTATCCGGTTTCCAGTTCGGTGTGCCGGTTCCGGATTTTTCTTCCACCCCTATTGGATGGTTGGAGTCTACTAAAGACAGACTGTCTTGGGCTTCTCTTAGGCTCATCCTCATCACTTTGGGTGCTCTCTTCCGCTGCGATGTATTGCACATCCACTTGTTTAATTTTGCGCCTTCCCGAGATTCGGATAGGCTTTAGTGGCATGTAACCAAGTCCTACCTTGGATATTGCCACTTCACCACATTGTTCATGTATCTTCTTTTGTGTCTCATTGACACCATAGGGCTTGGCTTCAACCACTTTGCCTAAAGCGTCTGGCTTGCCAAAGTCATAACCTGACCTTTTCATTAATATGTAAGCATTTGGGTCAAACCCTTCATTTGTGCGCACCTTAGGCAAGTCACTTTATTCTTGGGATGATCTCTCAGAAGAAGGAATAAAACCCGCCATATGTGCCTTGGCGACTCTATGTTTTCTTGCCTTGTGGATGGGAAGAGCACCTTTCTCTTCAAGGATGCGTCGACCACCCCCCTCGGGCCTAATCTCATCCTTGATCGCGTCCTTGGGGTTTGTGCATTCACTAAAAGGTGACTCCCCTTCTTTTTGTTGAGATTTGGGGACGTACCTAAGGATTGGCCCAATCGGTTTAAATGCCTCCATCGTCTTTGCGACAACAAGTGGCGCACTCTCTGGCTCAACGATCCCTTTATCATGTGGCTTCTTCTCAATGCCTATATTAACATGTTCACTAGACGACGCAAAAGTATCTTTTATCTTACACTTGCCAGTCGAAGACATGACGTTCGGCAGTGTCTCCTTGGGTGTCGTGCCTTCCTCAAAGAACTTTGCGTCTGCGTTGTGTGATTCGGCTTGAGTAAACGGCTTAGTGTCGCCATTTATCTTCCTCTCCCCATCGCGATAGTATTTAAGACACTGATGCAACGTCGATGCTACTATGCCATTTTCGTGCAACCAAGGTCGCCCGAGCAACAACTTGTAGGAGGTTTTAGAGTCTATGACATGAAAAAGTGCTGACGTCGATAACTCCCCGACCGTTAGCTCTAAGCGAATCATCCCCATCGCACGCTGACCCTCTAAGTTGAAACTGTGGATCATCATGCGACTCTTGGACAACTCTTCGACAGTAATGCCCAAGTCGTTCATGGTATACTTAGGCATGATGTTAACTGCCGAACCTCCATCTACCAGCATGCGCTTGACCTTTTTCTCCCTAATCTATCCAGTAATGAACAATGGACGATTGTGTGGGTTGGACCCAAGCAGCAAGTCATCATCAGAAAATGTAATCGCTGTGTTACACATGGTGTATGGAGTTGAACCCTTGTCAAGTTCGTCATTGTATTGCACTTTTCCAACACTCAACCTTTCTTTTTCTTCCTCATCCTCAACTTCAGAGCACGAGGATATGTTGACACTAGCGGTGGTAAGGAGACCTTCAGGGAATGTGATTGTGCAATTAACCTCTGCCGCATCGTCCAAGTCCAACACGATGACTCCTTCATTAGCTAGTTGCATTATGCGCTCCTTAAGAGTAATGCATTTTTCCAGAGGGTGACTAATGACCCTATGATACGGGCAATATCTCGGATCATTAATTTTCCCAACCTCCTCAGGACGCTTGGAGGGAGGTAGCTCTATAACCCCCTTTTCCAATAAGTCATCCAACATCCCCGCTAAATCTGAGTCGGGAAATGGATATTTCTTTTCTTGTAGCTCCTTCAATGTAAGACGCTTCTTTCCAGCGTCTCTTGCCACAAAACTCTTCTTATCTTCCACCTTTGATTTCCCTGAAATCCGTACTGGTTCATTTGTTGAGACTATCATGGATTCCCTAGTTGAGCTTTTAGAAGGCTTGGTATTCTTCTTCAGCTTACCCCTATCTCTCTTTGGCTCAAAGGAAGTCCCAATTCATACCATTGGCGCACATTTCAACGACTGAAGCCTCAGATAAACGGTCTTTGCACTCGAGGCTGAGCGCGCGCCACCGATTGATGTAGTCAAGAACTGGCTCATCTGTCCACTGCTTTGTGTTTGTCAACTCAGTCATGCTGACAATTCGTTGAGTGTTGTATAACCTATTCAAGAATTCTTGTTCCATTTGTTCCCAACTATCAATGGATTTGGGTTCTAAGTCAGTATACCAATCAAAAGCGGTATCCTTCAATGTACGGACGAATTGTTTCACTAGCAAATCGTTATCTGTACCCGCATTGTTGCACGTCTCGATGAAGTGTGCAACATGTTGTTTTGGGTTCCCTTTCCCTTCGAACTGGAAAAACTTTGGGGTTGGTATCCACGAGGCATACGGAGGACGTCAATCCTCTTTGTGTACGGTTTGGTGTACAGATGAGTCCGTGTTGAGCTTCCTCCTAGTTGAGCCTTGATCGCGTTTATCAATAAGTTCTGGATTTGCTCTGCAGACAAAGAACCTGAGCCGGAGTCTTCCTTCTTCCCTTCTTCTTCATCAGAATCTCCATGATTGCTAGCAGGTCGCTTGTCAGAATCTTCATCTTCAGAAATGATGACATAGTTGCTAGCAGGTCGCTTTTCCAACTTTTACGTCGGCTTCTTAATTCGCTCATCTTGGCGCTTGATATGCTCAGTTTTCTCCTCACTTTCTTTCTCAAGTCTAGCTAGAACGACCTTCATAGTTTTGAACTCTTCTTCATAGTTAACGACTCCAGTGGTCATAACCGACATAACAACGGTGTCAACGGATTCAGTGTCGGAATGTGAGAGCATGTCAGCTGAAGACTTCAGCATTTCGCCATCACTCTCATAACCTTCAGTTTCTGTATCAAATGATTGTGGTACAAACTCCATGTGACAGTGAAGTTCGTCCATCCACTGAACGAATGTTTTCTTTGGAGAAGCTTGGGCAAATTTCTCTCCCAGCAAATGAGATGTAACGTGACTTGCCCCCGGCAAGTCGAAATCAACAATATGTAACGACACAATCACATCAATTTGTTTTTGGGATTCCATAGTAGCGATCTTGGCCATCCTCCTTGTGACTACTCCGTTGGACGTCACGCTAGCAGTTGCAGACCCTTGGGATTTGGACGGAGTAGCTTCCTTCGGAAAGGAAGCGATGTTACTCCTAGGAGCCATGTCTTCTTTGAATGTTGAGCGATTTGTTGTTTTGGAGAAAGAGATGGGAGGTAGAGATTGTCCCACCGGGCGTGCCAAAATTTGTAACCACAAATTTCCGAGTCTCAATTTAATTAAGAAAAGAAAATAATGGACAAATATAGTTTATATTGATTTCAAAGAATTTTGGTACAATCTCTATTGATATTTGTTACAAGATGAACAAATAACAAATAATCCTCTGATTCGATCTCCAAATATATGACTTGATGAGAGACAGGAATGACTTCAATCTCCACCAAATCTTGTGAATTTGATCTCTAGAGCAACAACACTATGATGTGTTTGTTGTTGAAGTCTAGAGAGAATGTGAATGTGTTTGAATCATTCCTTTCTCCCTCCTCCCTTCAATGAAGAAGTACCTCCTTATTTATAGAGAAAATAGTCTCTTGTAGTTGGGCCTTAGGCTTGTTAATCTTCTCGGGCCGTTGACCGGGCCTGCAGCTAAAATTGACTTGGTAGTCTTTTTGGGCCGTTGTCCGGGCCTTGCGCTTGGACTGACCTGACAGTCCATTTGACTTTGACTTGGTAGTCGGTTTAAGTTGGTAAATTTGACGGTTGACTTGAGAGTCCATTTGTCGGGTTTTGATTTGGGCTGTCGACTTGCTAGTCATTTTTGGGCCGTTGTCCGGGCGTTCGGGTTAGGATGACTTGTTAGTCCATTTGACTTTGACTTGGTAGTCGATTTGACTCTGACTTGGTAGCCGCCCGAGCTTTGACTTGATAGTCAGTTTGAGCCAATTTCACTTAAATAAATTAAATTAATTAATCCAAATCGACCAAAATAATCAACTTAATTTATTTTATAATATGACACTATTTTGATTTTTTTTTAGTGTCTACAATGAGAGTGCTAGATTTGGCCCACGCAGGTTAGAAATATGTATTTGGTTGAGGATCCTTTATTGTAGGAGCATGATATTTAGACCCTTAAGGGTGGATGGTGTGCAAGGAGTGGCCAAGGATGAATGTTCGTGCCCCATATTGATGGAGATATTTTAAGCAGGATTTATAACCCTTAAAGCTATAGTATGTTGATGCATGCTCATCATGAAAAGTATAAACTTCAAGAGAGATCTAGGTCCTGAAGATCACAACTTGCATTAAGAAACACAAAGCCCCAATTATGAGGTGACCACAAACCCTAAAACACTCCAAAACAAAGGATTAACACATAAGCAACCAAAATGCTATCACAACTTCTTTTAGTCTTCAAGAAAGTTCAACCAGAACAATAAAAAGTGGTGTGATCATTGAAGAGTAAACTCACCAAATGATATGTGAAAGAATGACTCTTGCATAAAGGAATGTTCTATCAACAAGCATCAAACCTACAAAGACTCCCCACCAAGATTACTCTAAAGTAACACCAAGTAATCAATAAAGAGAAGGGTTCAACCACCACCAAGAAGGATAAAGATTGAAAGGTTTTGAGTTTGGTCTCAAAATACCAAATTTTCATTCATCAAGAGCTACGAGTTCTCTCTTCCAAGGTCAAAGACATAAGGTAAGGAATTATGATAAATCCCTAGAAGAACCCAAAATCTAGGGCCAATATAAGCCCATCATTACAAACCAAGAGTGCTTTGGGTTGTGCTTGAGTTGAAGATTGTGTCCTAAACCTTATGTGTCCCCAAATTAAGTAATCCTCAGAGTTATGTTCCTGTTGGACTATCGCTGCTTATAAATTAGAGGATTTTTTTATTGCTAATATACTGAACTTTTGGGGTATGGTATAATAATGCACTGAACTTTGACATTGGACAATAATGCATTGAACTTTGAGAGGTGTTGGACGATAATGCACCTGAAATAGTTTCGATGGTGGTTGACTTGGTGGTGATCTTACGGGGCGGGCCAAGAAAATAAATTGGTCAAATAATATTTAAATTTATGACATGTCAGCTAATCTACTGAAGCAAAGATGATTTTATACAACTACAACAATAATCTTTCAACAAAAACATGTTTAAACAAATGTGATTTTATGTTTTTTTTTTTTACTTTGCTTATGTGTGGATTAGTTGATATGTCATAAATTTAAATATTTTTGGGCCAATTCATCTTCTTTACGTGATAAATAAGATTGTAACTGAGTTATCCATTGTTGGAATAATTCTGAGTGCATTATTATTCAACACCCCTCAAAGTATAGTGTATTATTATCAAAGGTCAAAGTTCAAAGTTCAGTGTATTATTGTCCAACACTCAAAAAATTCAGTATATTAGCTTCTGAAAATCCTAAGTTAGATAATAAACTTGAGACCATGTTGCTTAATGGTCCTAACTTACTTACACACTCTAATTACATAAAATTTATACATTGTTTTTTGAACATATCATTTTTCTTATACTTAATGATTCGTGTTTGTGATATTTTGAACATAATAGGATAAACCTTTTGAATGTATTGTTTTTAATTTATAATTATTTTGATGCTTCATAATTTGAGCATTATCTATAATTTCCTTTCAACAAAATGATACATATAAGTTTTTTTGAACATTATATATGAGTTTTTGAACATGTACATAAAGTGAGATTTTAAATATCATATATATAAGATTTTAAACATAGTATATACAGTTTTTGAATATTGAAATATTGGGATGACAACACTAGATGATCCTGAACCATGAGATAAGTGTTGCTATTGCATTTGTATCTAATAATTTATAAGCATCTATTATCAGTCATAACAAAATTAAAGAACAAGAAAATACGTAAATAATGCTCTCTCTTTGTGTCTTTGACCAGATTCTATCCGCGGTTTTGACCATTGCCAATGCCGGTGGCGGCTGATCCGCGTCATTGCTGACACTAGAGCGACGGTTATTTCTAGATCTTCCTTTGTTTCTCGATCTACCTTTGTTAAGGTTTGCGGCAGGTGGCAACATATCTTCGGTGGTCCTTTGGAGCCTGGGGCTAGCTGTGCTGATTTGAGCCCACTTGTCTCCAAATGTATTGAAGGCGGCTGGGGGATTCAGGTTTGGGCATCAGTGGAGCTAGCTAAGTGTCGGAAGCGGTAGATGATAATGAGAAAGGGCGCTGCATCTGGACGAATGGGCAGAGTGGATGAGCTAAAGGTCCCGTGGAGTGGGAAATATCCCGAGTCTCCTACTTGGGGGCCAGCCACGCATTTTGAAGAACAAAATCGCGGTCTGGGAAACTTCCGGATCTTTGGTGGTTTCGGTCTTTGTCCCATACAACCTTTTGCTCGATGTCTCCCATTCGTTTGTCATTGGTAACCCAGTACGTGGTTGTTTTTTTAAGGTTTTTCTATTGGTTTTTTTTAAATGTTTAGTGGGTTTATCCTCCTACATCCTTGGTGTGCTTCTTGTTGATTATTCAAGAAACACTTTGTTATTAATTTGTCTTGATTTGGAGTTGATTTGCTAGATTGGTTTGGTTGCTTGATTGGTTTGGTGAGACGCGTGAGTCTTTCTAGTTGTTTTTAGGTTATTTGGGCGTAGTGCTCTTGCAGTCTGAGTGTCTGATTGTGGGGTGGACATGTGGGACTCTAATCCTCTCAGGTTGCTTGTTTTTTGGCTGCTTGTGGGTTAGTTGTGGTTTTTTAGCTACTCCCCTTTGTCCTCAATCAAGTCTGGGATGCTGATGTTTGTTGCTATCCTCTGGGAATTGTGGAAAGGCCCATAATGAAGTCGTCTTTCAGCAGAAGGTTCCATATCCATTTCTCGTTCTACAAAGAGCGGATCAACTGGTCCACATATGGAAGAACAACTCCATACAATAGCAATTAAGGACCAAGATGAGCCATACTAACATGCGGGGAACCACTAGAGATTTCTGTTGGATTCTGGGTGATACTGGCCCATCATTTAGGCAACTTGTTATTGATGATGCTTGGGATGCTACTATGCATGCTGTTGCAGCGTGGGTCCATGTACATGAGGGCATTCCTATGGCGTTTAAAGCCTGATCGCTGCTTGCTGAGAACCCCTTGGTTGCGGAAGAGGTGCTGAATTATGCCATGATCCAGGACTAGTCGAACATTTGAATCCAAACAGATTCGCAATAGTTGGTCGAGGATTTCCTTAAGCCGAGACAAGCTCCGTGGGGTATATGACAGATCATCCGAAAATGTCAAGACCTATTTCTTCCGTTTCGCTACGTGTCTATTAGTAAGATGACTAAAAATGTTGTCAAACCAGCCCATGACCTTGTTGTGAATGCGAGGAAAGGGACGGTGTCAATGTATTAGTCTCTTCGCTGTCAATCTCCGTTGCAAAAAAAAAAAGAAAAGAAAAAAAAAGAAGAAAAAGACAAAACTTGAGTATCTACTTCTACAAGAATACCTTAATACTATAGTAACAATTGAATTACACCATTCCAAAAGAAATTTCATTATGGACAATGACATGTATCTTGATTCAACATGATTATCATAATTTATATTTTATAAATAATAATAACTTTCAAAGTAATAAAAATACATATACAATGATTTAAATATATTTATATACACTTTTAGAATGATCATAGTGAAATTCAATATATAATCAATAATCATCAAGATGCTTATTATTTTGATTCCTTTACAAAGGATAAAAAGAAAACAAAAATTTGGTTGTTGTTGCTTGGGTGGGCTATCCAACGAGGGTTTGAAAAATGAAAAGAAGTAATTTTCACCCATGAAATGAATACATTTCCAAATTCCAGGCCTTTGTTGTTGGTCACAGGTCAGTAGATGTGTGCTGACGCTCTTCCTCCACTACAAACTACAGTAACCAATTAGGCAATCATCATTAACAAACATAAACACAAACACAAAGCCAAAGAAAAAGAATCCACCACTCTCCCAAACTCTTATTGGAGATCGATTTGCTCCCCACGAAGTACATACAAACAAATCCAATCAATCTTACCCCTTTTCTTTTCTTTTCTTTTCTGTCTGTTATATCCAAAAAGAAGCAGCAGATGTTTCAACGATCCCTTTTTCAGATACTCGTAATTCTCACGCTATCATTTGCACTCGTCAGCCCCCACAACGAGTCCGGCGAGTGGACCTGCGAGTCCCCCAACTCGGACACCCAACTCGCCGCCGAGTTCCGACCCGGTGTCGTCACCCTCGAGTTCCGACCTGATGATTGGAAAGACATCCAAGGGTTTGAATTCTCTCTCTTACCAGCTCTTGACCCGCATGAAGATGATGCCTACCAAGGTGGAAAAATGACCGTTAAGGTTTGTTTTCTTTTCAAAGTTGTTGCCTTTTTAGGATTTTCTGATTTGGGTTTTTGAGATTTCTGGGGTTTGGCTGCGGTCATTGTCTGGGTCGTTTTTTATTTCTATTTTTGGGAGGGGGTTTGGATTTGAATTGCGTCAGTTTCTGGGAATTTTGAGCTGCGGTTGGATCTGATTTGATGATGGTTGTGGTCTGGCAGGCACTACATGATGGGAAAGATGTGTTCTTCTTGTTGCAAGTTGATGGAGAATATGCTTACTCCAAAGGGTAATTCAGATTGACTTCTGAATAGTTAGCAGTTTAGATTTTCTTTTTCTTGCTGAATTATTTTAATATGGAACAAGTTAGAACTTATTTCTTAATCAAAACTGTTGGATTTGCTGGCCATAAATCATGGTTAGCTATGTTTTTGATGGGCTTGATCAAGTGTTAGGGGTGGATCTTTGTGGAGTTATATCTTCTTTTCTAGGTGCTAAAATAGAAGCCTTTTTTCTTGGCAATCTCGATATCGTGGGGAATATATTTGACATTTGGACAATTGGAAATGGTATTTTGATTGGGATCTACCTATAGACTCAATTTAAAACCAAGGTTGAAAGCTCCTATGGATGTTTATATGCTAAGCACCAATACTTGTGTTTTGTACCTCCAAATGACTTGTTCTTGTTTTACTTTTGTTACTTGAAGAATAGTCAAATTGTATGGTTTCTGAATTTGAGGGCAGTGAAAAAATTTTGCATACTCTTCAGCATTGTACTTGTTGAGCTTAATACTGTAGCTAGAGCCCTAGTATTATAGGATGGTCACCTGTGTTAAGTTCGCTTGTAATATGGAATCGGCACTGGTTCCTGACTTGGTGTTGGGGGGAGGTTGAAAGGAATTTACTTCCTCACAGGCATTGGTTATTGTCATGTTGATTATGTTCTAATAAATTCGTTATGTAAATGCAGTGAAAGTAACAAATGTCCTTCTGTTGCTCTCATGTTTCAGATTGGTGAGAATGCTACATATCATAATGTGAGTTTCTTTTACCATGGATACAATAGAGTCTCTTTCTATGTCCTTTTTTCATTGTTGAGATATTTTTCTTATAACTTATTATCCGCCACACTTGGTGTGAGACTGACCCCTTCATTGCTATCAGATGGGTGGCTGTAAGGAGTCTCCTGATTCTTGCACCAACAAGACTTGCCGAGGCCATGAAGTTGACATTATGCACTTCTCGATAGGAACTGCAATTCCCAGAAGACTTTATGGTGGAAACCTTATGGACATTGGGAGTGGTGCTGATAGGTACTGCCTGCCTCTAAAAATAACTGTCACTTTGACTTTTTACAGTCCTCAAGGTTCAAGACGATACTACTGTCATTTTCTATTAATATATATATATATATATATATATTTGTGAAATATGTGAGATTATATTTGCGTGAAAGCCTTTTTCACTATGAATCTAATGGCAGTGGTTTCATACGATGAATCACTGTATATGTTGAGAAATTAATAGTCAAAGTTTCCAATGTTTTACCCACATAGTTCATAGCAACAAATAATTACAGAGGGAGGGAGTACTTTGTTTGATTATAAGTTTGCTGGAAGTCTGATACTGGTCCGGGGGGGGGGGGGGAGTTTAATAAAATATGAACAATGATCAGTCTAGTCTAAGAGGAGTATAAAACTTAGGTGTCGAGAACCATATCCTTGAGATTTTACCAGCTAAGCTAGCTGTCATTCATAGTTTGCTAGCTGCTAAATTATGATCTGTTGGGGGTAATTCTTTGACACGAGGAGGCGTTAGTTGTTAATGTGTTTCCTTTTTTTCAATTGTGCAGGTTTGGCCATTTGGTGGATGTTTATTCTTGGAACCCACACTGTCGATATCTCGATGGGCATGGACCTCAAGGTAATAGTTTATGTTCATCATAGCAAGCATATTCTGATTCATAAGTCGCCTTTCTGAATCAAATATCTGATCATGGTGATTGGTACTTGTTCCTCTCTATGGGATAGTCCTTGGATTCTACTTTCGCCTCTTTTTGGCATAGAATAAGCTTTAATGTTCAGTTTTATTTGTCAGCTAGTCAAATGAAAACAATTTTCTAGCTAGTAAGAGTGGATAATCTTTCCATGCTTAAATTTTATTTGGTCCTTTTTCGGCATAGAATAAGCTTTAATGTTGTTCAGCTTTCCACTGGAAACACAAATGTACACCATTTTGTTCTGAACACTGATAATTTTATTTCTATTATTTTCATTTGTCCTGTCGAGTGTGGATTTTTTCTTGGCGTGCTGCACGGCTACCCCATTTTTTTTGGGGGTGGGGTTTGGGAGGAGGTTGTCTGTTTTTTCGTTGACATTCTTTTGATACCGACATCTTCCATCAGGACAAAATAACACTGCCCAAAATGACTGGAAAGGAGCTTGGTGGCACAGCAGCCTCAATGTTCATTCAGGTAGTTAACTTGTGTGATTTTTTGACCCCTTTTCCTTCTTAATAAATTCAAAGCATCTAACTTTAACAGTTTACTTGGAATATTGTTTTTTCCCATGTTCCTTAATGGAATCATGTTGAATTCATAAAACATCAATTTTTTTTCATTCTTGGCTAGTCGTCTTCTATGATTTACCAATGTTTTGAGCTGGTTTGGTTCCTACAGGTTTTGTGGATGAAGACAGTCCTTATGCCAAAGGTGGCGAGAAGGGAACCTATTATTTTGAATTTTCAAGGCCTTTGAGGACCATGGACCGTTTTCAGCAGGTGATTTATCGACTTTATTTTCTCTTCTTAACTTTTATCTAACTAAAGAATTCAGAAGAAAATCTAAAACCCTTTTCAGGGGACTTTG
The DNA here is from genome assembly GCA_029582165.1 of Portulaca oleracea. Taxonomy (NCBI): domain Eukaryota; kingdom Viridiplantae; phylum Streptophyta; class Magnoliopsida; order Caryophyllales; family Portulacaceae; genus Portulaca; species Portulaca oleracea. The sequence goes on along the minus strand of CM055869.1, from coordinate 15,526,095 downwards.
TTTGCTTGGCTGCTTTAAACTCTGACATGCACATAGTGCTTGCCTTTACCCCTTATCCTCCATGATAAATCATGCATGTGTGGTTGAGTTCTGTTGCCTTCCTGCATGGGGACTAGTGCAGTCTTGGGCCTCTTATAGGCATTTGTCTCCTAGCAATTTACATGCATATAGTTCACATCACGAACCTTTCAAAAAGGAATACAAATGAGAAGCTTGGAATCCAAAGTTACTGATAAACATCATGTGTTTACCGCGCCATTAAAATTTCCAGCTGAATAGTGAATAAACCTGTTCTTTTTATGTTTTGTGAAATAATTTGCTGATATGGCATGTAGGTTAGTCAATAAGGTGATTCACAAAGGAGCGTCCTCTTGGACGGAGTCATATTAATATTCCTTATCACATTGCTTGTATGATACCGAGAAGTGCTCAACCATTCTATAAGCGCTTGTTTTACATCCTGTTATGTTCAAATGACCTCCTGAATTTGTAAACTGCAAACAGTATTTAGTACCCTGGTACGTAGCGTGTATATAAAAGATTGGCCATTCTGTAAAGCTGCAACATGCAAATTAATGGGGTGTTTGGTTGGAAAACTTTCCTAGGGAAGTTAGTCAACTTTCCCAAGTTGACAAAGTTTCCAATGATTTGTTGCACTTAGTGGATGGGAAGATTTTGAGTTGGGATCCATTATTTCACTCTCAAACTCAGTACATATTCACCCTAAAACAATTTTTAGTTTATCCTTTATAGCGCATTTGGTTGTATAAAAACCTAGGGGAAATTGGTCAAAGTTTTCCAAATTGATTAATTTTCCTTATGTTTGGTTGTCATTTGCCAATGGGAAACATTTTTTACATGGGATCCACAGTTTTACAATAATCATTGAGGTAAATTTTTTCTGGAAAAAGATTTCATGGTGGGAAATGTGGTCCAAAGTGTGGAAATTTCCAAAATGCCCCTTATATAACAAAACTAAACAATTATAAATAAATATGGGTAGTTTGGACATTTCAAACATTTTTCTTGTGAAATTTACTACTTCAACCAAACACTGTAAGATACATCCCCCTGGAAAATTTTCCCTAGGTATCTACCAAACACTCTCGAAAATTACTTCTGAATGATACACCATGCTACGGCAGGATGCTGAATTCAAGATTGGAGACACAAGCAAGTTCTCAGCAGCTTTCTGGTATCCGGTCGACGGTAAACCCTGGCATGGGTCCGGGCACTACACGGTGAGTTGTGATTGGTTAAAATTGGATTTCGTTTCTGGATCATCGTTGCTTGGCGCTGTACCAGTAGAAAGCTCCTGGAATGCTGCTGTTGCTTTCTCTCTTCTGCTGTCTGTGGTTGCTTTCTGCTTGTCTGTTTTCATTGGATACCGAGTGACTATGCAACAAAAAGGTGTGCCTTTTCAACCCGTGGACCGCCTGTAGGTTGAACAAGTGTTAGGTATTTGTATGTCAAAGCAGTTTTTTCCTCTTGGGATTGATTCTTTCTTGTATCAGTTGTATTCAATAGTTCATTGCTCTGAAACTGCAATACAAATACATTCTTATGAAATGAATGAAGGGTTTTTGAGATAAGTTTGTGTGAGATGCTGTGGACTGCTGTTTTGAAGCAATCTGTATTTTCTTGGATTATTCTTATTTACTTGTTGAACTCTCTTAGCCTGCCCTGCAGGAGGGGAACATGGAAAATTCGGTTAAATATACTCGATCTATTTTGTATCCTAAAACTTTCAACACTTCAATGCTCAAAATTGAGAAAATCCAAGAAATATTCTACCCAAGAGAGAACCCAAGTCATTCAATCATAAGAATTTGGGGCAAACGATTTCTGTTGATCTATTACTATGCCTATCATCTAACCCATGTTTTGTATTCTAGTTGAACAAATTCCTATCCAATAAAATATAACTTAATTAAATTCATAAATATAGTGCAGTATGAATATAGTTTATGATTTGAACTTAAGTAGACTAACTTGATTAACATCATGAATGGCACAAATTATATCATACACTGCCAAGGACCTACAAATCAAGGTATTCCACATGTAATTAAAATAGATCAATGTTTTACGTTATGAATTTTTGTTACAAATTGATACATTTAAAAATATTGAAGAATTATGTAATAATATTTGATAATTTCCAATGAATTTTATGATGAATATTGATGAATTTGTTTGTAAAATTTAACATCTTGGAGCACAAGCATTCCAGGCTTACTGTATAGTTTTATATATTTATATAACAATTGGTTTATGGTTTGAACTTGGAACATTGTCAATTTCTGCTTTCTTGAATAAATAGCAGCAGTCTTCGTGTTTATGACTTGCCATGAGTAGTGACGCAAAATCCATCCCAAATTATAGGCAGAGATAATAAAGTCAGATTCCTTTTGTCATTGAATCTTTGTCAGAAACAGAACTGTTCAAAGTTCAAACTGTTTCTGCCAACTGCAAATGTATATCCAAATATGTACAATTCACATCATAACCCCAATTCCAAAGCCTTGCCAAACAGTAAACAATACATATTGGATCAGATGTCTGACAATCTGAACCCAATTTACAGTTAACAAATCACGCGGAACATTCCAGAAAATTGACCTTTTATAGGATGGTGCACTGCCCTGGATTAGACTCATAAGGGTGATCATACGGCACATAAACAAGCTCACATTTCTTACACCCAGAATTATAGCAGTAACACGGGCGGTTCATATTGCTTGGGGGTAAGTCCCCCTTGTTCTGCTGATCAGTGTATGTGTATGGGCCCCAGCCCCATCGTTCCGGTTTCGGTGGCCCCACAGTCATAATCTCGGGGTTCTTTCCGATCTTTTTTAGTGCCTTAAATATCGGTACTGGCTCAACTTCCCCTATGACTGTCAGAGTGCCTTTGTTTGTGTCTATTTCCATTTTCTGTATACCTGTTTTTTCACAAACCATATACCAAGATATAATCTCAGAATTGCACAAAACATAGGAGTATTGGACACAAAAACACTGCTCAGAAACATTTGAAAACATTTCACTCCGGGTGCTTTTGGCAGAATCACAGGAAATATTCTTTTTTGGGCAAAAACTTTCCCTGAAAAAGTTTACCGAGTTTGAGAGTGAAATAATGGGCCTCGCGCCAAACTTTTCCCATCTGCTAAGTACAACTCGATATGGGTAAGTTTGTCGACGTAGGAAAGTTGACTTTCTCGTGAAAGTTTTCCAACCAGACACACCGTGAATATTGACCAAAAAACAGCTGAAAGGAAAAGGTTATTTTGTTTGACCAGGAATTTTGGCTACTGCACTGAGTATTTCTTTTTGGCACTTATTGTCGATGATGCTCACTTTTAGAACAGTTCTCTGCATCACGTAAATGCAAGATTTACTACATATTCAAAGAAAATATGCTGCAGTTCATAATGGATTTGTGATTTAAGTGTATACTTCTAAACTAAAAGTTATGAAAAAGTTAAGTACCTTTTTCCCCATTCCTGCTCGCTAAAAGCAACACGGAGTAGATCACCAGAAATCTTTGTAAAGGAATCAATGAAAAAGCATCGTTGTCCTTGTACGATTTGGAGGAAAATAGTACTTAAGAAGCTATTTATATACATTCTACCGTCGAATCCGGAGAATGACATCTTCATCAAGGGGACAGAAATATTATAAAGAAAAATGACAGATGACTTTGACGGAGTGATTTCTTCGTTGAATGTATTAACAACAAAAACAACTATTGTGACTTCAATATGATGACTACATGAAACTATTACCCTACCAAAATTTTAATATATGTGAGAGATATTCTGAGACGCTGGAGTTTGAAGATGCATTTCCAGGCTCTGAGGGGTTATTGTAAGAAGTTGCCTGAATAATTATTTAAAGAGACTCAGCATTTTAGGTGGATTTTAAAACTGCTTAAGATCAGGTTTTTGATTCTGACTTGGTGCTCAAGGAGATGTAAGGGAAATTTCTTGAGCTGCTTTCGTTTTCGTTCTTCTGACATTAGATTTATTATGGATCTGAAAACAACATATTGGCTATTTTTACAAGCCGATGAAATGAAGACTGTTGATTGAAAACGTAACTGAAGAATCCTGTGAGTTATAGAATATTTTATCGGTGCCGAAGGTGGTGAAGCATCCTAAAGGAATATCATGACTTTGAACAACTCAAATCTTCCATCTGTTAGACCATTATTATCTTTGGTTTTGCTGAATTTGGACAGAAATTTCCCAAGTTCCAACATCAGTCAGCACTACAAGTAGCGCTGGCAAAAATTTGTCCGACCCGAATACCCGAATTTGTCCGACCCGAATTAAACCAGGTTTGGTCATCATTTTTTTGTCCGAATTTTAAATTCGGACAATTCGGTCATGTCCGATTCAAAAATCGGGTTCGGGTTTGGGTGATGAAACTCGGACGTCCAAATTTTGTGTCAAATTCGGGTTCGGACAAATTTGGACAGTGTCCGAATATTATAATTTGGACAAAATATTGGAATTATGTATATATTTAGTGTAAACTCGGGTTTGGTTATATTCGGACAAATCCGGGTTCGGACAAATTCGGACAATTCGGGTTCGGGTTCGGACACCAAAAACTGTCCGAATTTGAAATTCGGACAGGGTCCGGGTTTGGTGATTTTGTCCGAATGTCCGAACCGCTTTGACCTGAACCCGATTTTTTGCGGGGCTAACTGCAAGGGACATATACATATAAAAAAAAAAAGAAGAAAAAGAAACCAATACTCCAGAATGCTGCAAAAAGATGAGCTAAGGAGGGGTCGGATGTAGCAGTGTTACCCCTAACTTTTGCAACCTAGGGAGACTGGTTCCATTTGACCCAAGATTTAAAAACCGTTCAAGAAACTGGATTGATCAGAACTATTGTCATTTATTTAAATTATTTGGGGCGAGCTAAGAAACTGTCATAATTGATCAGAAATAGAAAAAGGATGTCTTGACCAGTGATTAAAGGGACAGTGTGCGAAAGGATTTCACAAGCTACCAAAAGCAAGCATATGTAGAGATATGTAAGCAGTAGGTTCAAACACTCTTAGCCCCATGTAAAGCTTCTGACTGTATAGAATGGCAATCAGTATGACAAAGAACCCTTCTGTAAGAACCAATTCAAACATGTTTTGACATGCTCTACAACACACGCTATGCTACTGAAGTAGAGGCGATAATCGATCTTTCTTTGGCTGAGGATTGCTATTTGCTTTATTGTTCTTGTAGCATGTACTCGACAGCAAGAAACTTTTATTCATATCCCTTTTGACTACACAATGATAAGATTTTTAGATTACACTTTTAGCATCTGCTAGAGTCACCTTACTCCTGACCTTATATAAGGAATCATATCGTGCTAGAAATGGACCCATTGACACCACTTCCAACGTCACTGGCATCGGAACTCCATCGAATACATAAGTGGTGGTACTCAATGATGAATTAATGAGTAAATCATAAGAGAGGTCGTGTATTTCAGACAGAGAAAACAGACCGTCTGCTTCCTGTTGAATGTTCTGTCAGTGCTGAGGAATATTATGACTTTGAATAACTCAACTCTTCCATCTGTTAGACCATTATTATCTTAGATCTGCTGATTGAATGTGGACAGAAATATCCCAAACATCAGTCAGCACTCAGCTGTATGTCAACGCAGAAAATATCATACCAAAAATTAAACGGGGGAGCTCAAATGCAAGCAATTTTATCTCGGGATTGAGCTAGCTAGACTTGAGGTAAGATTGCCTATATTTGGATCTCGCCAAATTTTGTATCAGTGGGACCCACATTCAGACTTGTTGCGATTTAAGTTGTGAACAGTTGGCCAGGAAAGTATTTTGCTTGGTATCCAAGAAACCTCAACATTGACTTGATTGAATTAAGCAAGTTTTTTTTTTAGAAAGATTTAATATTTTTTGCACCAGGGTTCAATTTGCATGTGGTATCTCTGGACAATGGACATGGCAATGCAGAAGAAGGTATCTCTAGTTGACATCATGCATCTGCTTAATTAATTAGTTCATAGTTCAAACTGTTGTTGCGTAATGAAACATTATGTGATCAGATTTATAGAAAACATCCACTCCCTAGCTTGCTCTACAATTAAGGACAGAAAGACGGCATAATTCTCTAACTAAAATTGAAAACATGCATAATGACGCTTCCTCTATGTATCGGAGTGCTATATCTTCCTGGATCATGTTCTTCAGAATTTAACATATGGTGTCTGGAAATCTATTTGGTTGAAGTACAGGGGATCACTGGTGTTCCTTTGGCTGGTGATGGTAATTTTCACTGTTGGATCTTGCAACAACGGTGAATTTATATGTGGGTACTGAACCTTGGCCTCCATCAAGCAGTCAAACCCTTGTTCCACACCAACACCTGTGTGCACCTTCCCGCATCCAATCAGATACATCACACCAGTACCGAAATCATACAGCCCTTCCAGAAACAAAGAAGTGAGCGATGTGTAACTTAGCCCTGTTGATGCAAGATACTCTTCAGATGAGAATTTCAGACGTAGAGAAACCATCAGAAGATGATCATTGTCATTGTAGAGTACACTTTTAACATCTGCTAGAATCCCCCCACTTCTGACCTTATATAAGAGATCATATCGTGCTATAAATGGGCCTATTGACACCACTTCCAACATGACTGACTGCGGGACTCCATTGATTACAGTAGTAGTAGTACTCAGTGATGAATCAATAAGTAAATCATAGGTTAGATCGTGTATTTCCGACAGAGAAAAGAGACCGTCTGCTTCCTGTCGAATTGCTGGATACTTTAGAGGCGATTCTTTTTCTGAAACTCTGATAGTGTCTGGTGTCTGGCTTCTCCTCCTGAATTCATCAGCACGGTCTGTCTTTGAGTAGTTATAGGACAAATAAGACCCGATATACCAACCATACCTTCTATCCAGCTGCATTGCGCTTTGAATAACATTAAAATGGAAAGGAACAAAAGGGTTGTCAGAATCTGGGGTGCTCGATATGCTTCCAAATACAATACTCCTCTGCTTGACAGAAAAAACCCTAGAGAAAAACAGCGAAATTTGAGCCTTTTCCCCGTTTGGGACGGACCCCACCATGCATAGTTGCCCTGTTGACGAATCCCATGTCCCCTCAGCCGGCAGAGTCATGCTGGAAAAGCCCGTTCTTGATGTTGATGTCCAGTGATCCGAAGGAGAAGGGATCACTCTGAATACTGCAGCTAGTTTCGCATTACTTGTTTTGCTGTCAGAATCAGTCACCTCACATTTTACATTCTGCACTATGAGTTTCACACTGTTGTAACTCTCATCGACGAACAAGATCTCTTTCCCTAGCACAAACGGGCCTAATTTCCAGGTATCAGTTTTACTGGAGCTCGTTTTATGGTAATCGGGCAAGATACTGAAAACCTCAGTTGACAATCCCTGAAAAATCCTGCAGAAATCTGACCCACTTAACTTGTTTGCTCCATCCTCCGTCAGCTCCTCTTGATGGGCATCCGGATTGCACCCATCTAGTTCCTTTGCAGAACTGAACTGGTATTCTGAGTGATACCCCAGTTGAGATGATATAAGAACCATATCGAAAAACACGAAGCTACTTCTTGTCCTGAGGCTCCTCATTTCACCTCGAATGGACCGACTGGTAAGATTATACACCTTGGGGTATCGAATAGTGAGCAAAATCTGATCATCTTGAATGGGATTGGGGCACCGGGTGTTGGGACCCCAGAACTCATTTTGCCAGTCCTTGAGCCATCTCAAAGCGGGCAGAGTTGTGTTTCCCAATAAACACAGCAATCTCTCCCTTTGGGTTTCGGTATAAACTCCTTCAAACACTATTGTCAGAACAGACAAACCGGGATCCATGGTGAACTTTGTGCTCAGATCAGAGCTAAACGACTCGCTCATTGTCATCCCTATAGACATAACCGCGCCTATACCCACTGCACTTTGGGCTTCATCAAGTGGTTTTACGTCTCTGACCTCGAAATTCACCAACTGTAGAGGGTATGGGCTTATGTTCTCTGAGGGAGAATCCTTTGCAATGATGAATATTAAAGGGACTATGCCATTGTTTTCTTGTTCCCAGTCACCATTTTGAAAAGAGAGCTCCCTCTTAAGCCTCTCAATTTGAGTGTCGTTGTCGATCAACCCCTCTGCCTTGGATCCTGAGGAGAGAAATGGACTGCACTGCTTCTTGACTTCAGGGACGCGGTTGTAGTCAAACACTACTGATTGAGAATCATCAAAATAGTTTAAGTTCTCAAAGCGAAATGTGAAGCTAAAGAACAGAAAAAAGAAGTGTAAAATGCTCCAAAAACCGAAAATCGCGATCTGGGTACTCATTGCTTTTCAAATCTCAGCTTCTAGTACTGCAGAAAGGTTCAGTAAGTTGAGAAAAGAATTCCAAGAATGGGTTGTAAGAAAACTGTAATGAAAGCAAAATGTTTTAAAACAGTTGAGCATGGAAGTGTTTTGTTTGGCTTGCAAGAAATCTCAGTAAGGTTGGTTGGTTGACTTTACAGAATCAAATCAAGTGAGCTGTTAGGGGGATGATTAATTAATATATGAACACTAGGCTTGAGGTAGCATGTGATATTTCTGGAAATGCAGAAGCAGATTAAGAATCTCTGCTTTATTTAATGAGCTTAGTTTAGTTTTGTTAATTGGATTCCTTTTTATTTTATTTTTTAAATTTTGGGAAATTATGGAATGCAAGAACTCTTCAAGATGAGTTGATATGACTTAAGTGAATGATCTTATTACAATTATGGCAATTTTGGCATACCCTTTTAGGGAAGTAGCAGAAGAGGGCAGTCTCTACTAGGGGGGCATAGATTATGGTAATTACTCCGTGAAATCAGATTACCATTTCATCTGGGAAAAGAATGTGAGGGAAAAGAAATGGGGACATTAGCATCTTAACAAACTCATCTCAAATGGTCCAAGCTTTTAGGGGGAGTTTGGACATCCACCCGATCTATTAACAATTGGCAGGCCCGGCCCTGGGGGTAGGCCCAAGGGGCTACCGCCCAGGGCCCAATGTGTTAAAGAAAAACTGGTTGAAATTTTAGGGCCCCAACTTCAATTAATATCATGCAATCTTAGATATATTAATAGGCCCAAATAATGAGGCCCAACGCTGGACAAAAAAACACAACTGTTAAAGGGCCCCAAATCCAACGCAATCCAACGCCAAAATATGATTTCGTCATTCAGTCTACATCACGTCTCTTCTTCCTCGAGCTCCCCTTTTCTGGTGACGTCCCTTCGTCCTCCTCTCGACCACCGAGCTTCCCTTTTCTGGTCCGACGGTCCTTTGCTTGTCTCCCTCGGTCCGACGGTCCCTTCGAATTCATCTTCCTCTCCCTCACCCTGGGTCATGGGCCTCATGGCGTCTCAAATCAATTGGCAACGGTAAATTTTTCTTGTTATATTAAGCAAAGTCAGCTCTATTGAATAATAATCAACATTGAATTAGTAATCCCTAAACCCCAAATCCCAATTGCTCAAGGCTCCATCTTTTTCCCAATTTGATTTCGGTGATTGTCTTATCAAGTTGATGCCACGCCGGTGTGAAGCGACGGTGGACTGCAGTTGCAGACTTTGCGGCGGTGGTTCCAACCAACAACTGTTTGGTGGCAACGGACCCGGGTTAGTATTGCTTCTCGGTCGGTGATCTTGATTCATCAATGATTTTAATGGGTGTGCTTGATATTTTGGTGGGTTATTTACTTGTTTCTTTGATTCTATACCTTTGTCTCTTTTTCCCTCTCTTTGAGGTGCACGTAGAGCAGTAGTATTAGGATGGATTTAGGAGTTTTAATTGATAAGTATTTTTAGGGTAATTGAAAGAATGAAAGTTTTGGCTTTGTCGGTTCACTCGGTTGGCAAGCTTATGTTTGCTGATCAATTAAGCAATTGATCTTTGTGTAAGGATGGTACCATGATGATATTGATAGATGATGATGATGATACTTAAAAAAGGGTGAATCCAACATGACACCTGTGAAATTAAAGAATCAGTTTCAATGGAATTTGGTGGAACAATTTTGCTAGTGGAATATGTGTTGTAATTTGATTGGGCCTTGGGCCTCCTCTTGTTTGTGCTAGGCATTTGTGCCTGCTGGCACCATTTGGGCTTGGCCCTTAATCATCAAAAAAAAATTAATATAATTATATATATAGTTTGTTACTACTCAGTACTCTTTGGGTTTGGCAAAAAATTAAGAATTAATTGGTCATTATTGTTGTGATAATCATTTCTATTGAAGACCTCAAAATAATAAAAAGATAATAATTTCTATTGAATTTGATAATATAATTTCATTGCGGTAATCTATTTCATTTAGTATAGTTTCTTGTTGATTATGTTCATTTAGTAGAGCTTGGAAAGCTTGTGTCATCTACCAAATTCACGATCGTTTGAGGAAACCACAAGAAAAAGGAAAAGAAAATTTTATTACATTATCCATAATCTTAGGTTAATTTTAGTTAATTCAATATATGACTTTACCTTTTTTGCTAATTAGTTAATTCAATATTGTTAAATAGGTGATAGATTTTGGAGTGGCGTTGAGGATTTTGATATGTCGTTGTTGTCCGGCTATTGGCATTGCTTCTTGTGCAAAGGATTCAAGGTGCTATTGTCAGGTACACATTTTGACTAAACTTTTAGTATCGTTGTTTAGTATGAACGGTAACATAGTTTTTTAAAAAGGGCCCCAATTTGCAAATTGATATTTATGTCGCCCGGGGCCACAAAATTGTAAGGACCGGGCCTGACAATTGGTAGGTAGTTGCAAGAGTAAGCTTCTGTATTCTATCTTTTGTCGTATTTCTAAGGTTAGTAGGCAAGTCGTCCGGGAAGCACATGCTCTAGCTAGAGCAGCTAAGAGTGGAGCCCTTCTAGGATGATTAAGTATAATTCTGTACCCTGTCCTCTTTGCCAAAAAAAAAAAAGATTAATTTTTTTAGTCAAAAGTATCCTCATTTAATGCATGCAGGTTTATACCCCTCCATTGGATATTATTTGTCATGTAAAATATGCCAAAGATGTTTAGCAATGCTACAATCCCTAAAAAGATGCTGGAAGCTTTCCAGTACTGTATCAAACCAACATATTAACTTACTACATCTTTTAACTAATTTACTCTGACTAAACTATAATTAAATTCTGATGTTGAAAAGCCAACTCAGTTCCCTTGAAAAGTTCAAAGTCGACTGAAAATAGTCTAAATTGACTAAACCAAATATTAATTTACTGCATCTTGGTTGTCAAGTTAGCTTTCTATCGTCGGAATTCTGTTTTGGTTTAGTAAGAGTAAATAAGTTAAAAGTTTAGCATATTCTCAGCCGAAAAGTCAGTTATAATATTTTCAGTCATTCACCTCTGATTTCAGATTATTTAGAGACAAAAACCCTACCTTTTAATAGTCATAGTAATGGTAGCTTTGGAAATTAATCTTCTTAAGATGGTCAAATATTGGAGGAAGTATAATTTAATTTTTACGTTTCCATATGACATTAAATTTTTTGTGACTTACTTTTTTTAAAAAAAAAAAATTCTCGGTGGATTGAGTTCGGAAGTAGGTTTGGATTTCTTCCAAGTTCCAACCTTAAGATTTTTGATACGTGGCAAAAAATTTTTGGTTGGAGATTTGACTTTCATATAATCATATACTCCCTCCGTTCTTTTTTATCTGTCATTTACGGTTTTTTGTGTAAATTTTTAATCAATAATTTCTAATATAAAACTTTTATAGAAAAATATAATATTATACTTTTTCAATAGTATTTTTTATTACGAATATAATGATATCAATTTTGTATGATGAATCATTATACAAATTAAGATATTAATGGTCAAAGTTTTTGCCACAATTCCCTAGGCGACAGATAAAACAAAACGGAGGTAGTATATTAGAATAGATAATTAATTTGTCTCTAACTATGACTATGTTTGTACAAAATTATTAGATTCAAATCTTATAAACTATGGAAATTTATAATAAGAGGTCTCTATGGCTTGAATGAAAATTACTCAGTTTTAGTAAAATAGAAAGGTTAAAAAGAAAAATAAATAAATAAAAGGCTCACAGTCTCACGAACACATTTAGTAGACATCCTTTCTAATAAAAATTACAACATAAGTATGTTTATAATGAATAAATTATTTCTTAAACCATATATCAATGAATCAGTTGCCCATATTTTAAAATTTGTTAGTCGATTTCGATGACATATCCAATTAAAGTAACTTAGCTAATGAAGAAAAGGGAAAAATAGCAATGAATTTAAAGCTCGCTGTTAAATATAGTCATTTAATAGATTTGATTTCTTTATGCCTTTTTGTTTAAGAAATTTTTTGGAGGTGACATATGGCAAAATATTAGAATTGAAGGTTTTGTTTTAATATATTTATAGAATATTTAATTTTCCCCAAATATCTTTGAAAAACTTCAAGAATAAGGACATATTAACCCAATGTACAAAGTGTACCCGCAAGCAGGGATCCGAGGAAGGGTCACATCACAGATGTGTAATGTAGGCAAACCTTACTTTGAATTTATATACAAGAGACGACTTTCAAAACTTGAACCGAGACCTCACAATTACACGACAACAGCTCAACCGTTGTGCAAAGCTTTCCAGAATCTTTCCGAAAAACTAAATGCCCGTGTGTTTTATATAATAAAATGAAAAAAAAAATGATATTATCAATCAAATTTGAGAACACAAGTGTAAAAAATGATACTCCCTCGGCTAATTTTTATCTGTCTTTTATGTATTTTGGGGTTCATTTTCAATTAATAATTTCTTACGAAATATTTTTTTTAAAAAAATTACAATATTATATTTTTTTAATAGTAATTGTTACAAATCTAATGACATCGAAAGAGCTGTTGGTACATGTGCAAATTTATGTCTTTGAATTTTGCTAGTGAAATTTTAAATAGTAAAACCTGAAGATTATTAATTTTATGTTTGAAATATTACCCATTAATTGAAATATTTGCATATTACCAATTGAAAGAAAGTGGCCGCCCGATGTCAAATAAAAGAAGACAAAAAAAATTATCAAAAACATAAATTAATACGTGCAAAAAGAACTAATTATATTTAGGATGCTTTGATTTTAAAATCCCCAACTTTGGGTCTTGTTTATCAGAATATCCTAAACTTTACTTTTGATAGGAATATCCCGAACTTTGGGGTTGGTATTTATTAACATCCCAACACTCAATTAACATTAATTAAATTCGAGTGTTTCTACAATGTAGTGGTTGTTTTTTAGCTAGGACATACTTCCATTCTACAAGTCACCTCAAAAAATATTGTTACATCACAAAAAATCCTGAGTTTAATTGATGTTAAGTTGGTGTTGGGCTATTGCCAAATACGACCTCCCAAAGTTTGGGATATTCATATTAAATTTGAAGTTCGGGATATTCCGATAAACAAACCCCAAAGTTGGGGATTTTAAAACCTAATAATCCTTATATTTACCCTCCACTAAGTATAAAAAAAAGAAGAGAATTTTACCCCTTAAATATGAGAAATAAAGTTTACCCTGCGTAACTTATAGTACTTCTTTGTAATATCCTACCGAACTATTAAATTTAAAATTTAATTGTACCTTTTCAGATTAGGTCATTAATTTATGAAAATAAATTTCCCAAAAAACCCTTATTTTGAAAATTTTCTCTCCCTTCCTTTATTGAAATAACCCTCATTAAATCCCCAGAAGAAAACCCCCACCCTTCGTCCTTTATCCCGTTCTTCCTCGTTGCTTTCCCTTCTTCCCCATCACTTTGTTCTGTTGGTGCTAATCTTCAAAACCTTTAGAATCCATCCATCCAATATTTGTATCCATTCAACAGTAGCATACGTAAACAGTACCCACAAACAGGTAACATACTTAGAAATGGAACATACTTACATTTAACGGCTGGTTGCGGTTGGTTGCGTGCACATTGGAAGAAATGTGGTGGAATGTGGTGAGCTGGGAAAAGTTATGCTGGATTAATTGTGGTGGGTTGTGGTTTAAATAATTATAAATGGATTGGTAAATTTGAAATTGTTATTGGAAAAGTGAGATGAATTAAAATTGAAAAAAGTAGATTATGGTGTGTTGTGGTAAATTATGATGGATTATGGTGAAATATGGAAAGTTATGGTGAGTTGTGGAACCGCAACCAACCAGTCGTATAAAAAATGGGGCCTAAGTATGTTATAGAATTTCCATTATTTTTAAATTTTGGATAAATTTGATGGGAATTCAACAGTAGCCATGAGATGGTTCCCGTAACGATTAGAATGGAATTCCCCCTTCATTGAATTTGATTTGATCAAAATTTCTAATGTACTATATTTTTCAATAAACTATTCGATAAGTCATTTACCAAATATGGTCAAAGTGCTTTTAATGAATACTAGTCTTTAACCCATGCCACTGTAACCTACCAAAACTTTTAACGGAGGATGGTTGTCTTGTAATTTCCTTCAACGTGTCTATCATAATAAGCAGTCCACCTTGTCTCATCAACTCATTAACAACATTAATCCAAAAAGGTGAAAAAAGGTAAATGCTTATATGTGTCTTATGTGAAAACAACTTTTAATTGTTTTGTCTTATCATTAAAACTATTATTATATATTAAAACAGATTTAAATAATATGATTGAATTCCATTGCTATACTATCACATAAATTGTATAAAGTTATAAGTTTATTTATATTTTTATATTTCAAAAAAACACTTAAAATAAGTTTAATGAAAGAGGTTGATTCGATTAAGGTATTACTACCTCTGTCCCAAAATGTCTGTCAAAATAACTAATTTCTTTGTCCCAATTTATTTGTCACTTTTATAATTTCAACAATTGTAATTCAATTTTTGCCCCTCATTAATAACTTTTATTTATCACTTTTTACAATCCCAACAACTATTACATCAATAAATATAGGGGCAGTTTGGGTATAAAAAATTGCTGGGGGTGCCACACATCTTTTTTAACTGACTCGCGGGTCACAACCCTTTTTTAATGCATTCCCCAGGGTCATTAAACTTACTTAAGTGACTGAGGGGTGACATTCCGACAATTTTAACTGAAATCCGACGAGTTATATTAGAAAAGACGAAAATACCCTTATTTTTATATCTAATTTAATTTTATCTACCCTTCCTCCATCTTCCTCTCTTTCCCTCCCCCTCATCCTCTATAGTTCATGGCTGCTTCCATGGCTCCCCATCCATCTGCATAAAAGATAATTTACAGTGGAGGGATAGATCTGGAGATGAGCACATATTAATGAGCACAAAGCAACCAAGAGTAACTTCTATGACAGTATACACACACTGCCCAGACCAGCGGATGTTCTCACCAATCCTTTTGCAAGGAATCCCTGTGAGATGACGGCAACAAATCAAAAGAGTAATTTTGCATTCAAATATGTATATGCACTCAGAACTAGAGTGAATCAAAGTTAAAATGATTAAATGATGCAAGTTATTCAAAACAAAAAGGTGAAACAGAGGAGTTTATACACAAAAGAAGTGCATCCACAAGAGCAAAGAGAAATATTGGTAACCAAGCATTGAAGCCAGAAGGGATCGGAGTGGCCTCACTGGCCTGCCTTTGGAGACAGCAAACCCAATCAACAACAACCCAGCTGGAATGAGCCTAAACCCAACGACAGAAAAGGGACCCACCTCGGGCAGAACCTCTTTCATAGCCACCATGGTTGTACCCCAGAAGAAAAATGGGGAAATTAGCACTCCCCATTCCAACAAATTCCCAACTAGCCCCAATTCATCCTTTTCTTTTCCTTGTCCTCCCAATCTCTCATCTTTAAACCCTTCATAAAAGATTCCATGTCTGTCCCTCTCCCTATGCAATCAATATTATCAACCGTTGAATTTGAAGAATTGAACATGGTGGTTGATTCCTGTGAAGCGTCGCTTGCTCTTCTGCTGGAGTTAACTTGGAATTTGGTTGTTGAAACAAGAATATTGGGACATCGGATTGCTTGAGATTGAAGATGAAGAGCAGTGGAAGATGATGAAGATAGAGAACGGGAGAAGAGGACATGGCGGAAGCAAGGGGAGGGAAAGAGAGGAAGATGGGGGAAAGGTAGATAAAATTAAATTAGATATAAAAATAAGGGTATTTTTGTCTTTTCTAATATAACTCGTCGGATTTCGGCAAAAATTGCCGGAATGTCATCCCTCAGTCACTTAAATAAGTTTAATGACCCCCGGGAATGCATTAAAAAAAAGTTGTGACCCGCAAGTCAGTTAAAAAAGATGTGTGGCACCCCGGCAATTTTTTGGTTTGGGTAAGGTTCAAATTTTTCACCCCAAGTCCAAGGTGTATTGGAGTGACAGAGAAATTGGGACGGAGGTAGTATTTATGTTCATTAATACAACCTACGCATCCCAACCTTCTTATCATTTGCAATTAATACTTACTATTAAAAAAATATATCAAAAATCATAAAAAATACCGATTTCATGAAGGACAAGATACATAAAAAATATCTTGGGATAAGACTCGCATTATCGTGACCCTTCAGGATAATGGGAATTAAGTCAACTTATCCTCTCTCCCTCTTATTTTATAGGCCCAATTGCCTTATAAAGTATCTGATCCTCAAAGCTTCTACAAATGGTGGAATATTCACCAAGAACAAGTAGTTCCGATCAGTTCAATGAAGAAGTCGTAGCAAATTACTTTGAGAATGACAGAATATCTTACTTTTATGCAAGTAAACGGGGACATATTTATTTATCAAGTCCGTGTTCAAGGACCGAGTACTCTTCGGTTGCTTATTGCTGTTTATGTAATTTAATAATTTCTACATTATTCTCTTTGTACCCAAAACATAAATATACAAATAAAAAAAATACAGTTTGAACATTCTGCCCCCATCATTTTCTATAAAAAAATTTAAAAAAAAGAATGAAAATCATAGTTTGTAGAATGCGGCCACATAATTAGCATGCACATATATACATGTAAAGCTGGATCATCATTAGAAGAATGAAGTGAGAAATTGTGAAAATGAAGAAGTTTATTGGTTTAGTATTGGGAGTGCAATTGGTGTTATTGCTAGTAGTGGTGGATGCAGAAGAAGCAAGGGTGTTAGTAAACGTAGGGGTGGTACTAAACAAAGAAAGCTTTCAAGGGAAGTTTTGGATGAGTTGCATAAACATGGCGGTCTCAGATTACTATGGTGATCATCCTAAATCCAGGACTAGGATTGTTCTTCATGTCAGGGATTCCAAAGATGACCCTGTCATCGCAGCCGCTGCTGGTACATACATAACACACCTCTTAATTCTTCATCTTCTTTTTCTCGGATTTCTGAGTCCCCGAGAACCCAATATGCCTACCAGCCCAAAGGGGAGGGGGATACACCACTATGAGGCCTACAAGGAGCTTCCCAAGGACACCAACAATTCCCACTAAGGAAATTGTGGTCGCCAAGGATCGAACCCCTGGTGGGGTGGATAAACCCCCCACCCTCATGTCACTTGAGCTAAAAAGCTTATTGGCTTTTGCTAACTTAACTTGAGTATATTACCTGCGTTCCATATTGTTTGTAACTTAATTTTCATATCCTTTCACCTTTGGTGCTGAATACATTTCCAAACAAAATATGATTTTTGAGACTAAAATGGATCGAAATGCCCTTACCATTGTGTTTCAGGTAAACTTTTATTGACCCCTAATTTTTGTTTTCATTTTTTTAAAATTTTGGTTTTATGTTGAGATTAGATTATTACTCCCTTTGGTCCACATTATTTGCCGTCTTTAAAAATTGTATAGTCAAACTTTAAAAATTTTGACCATAAATTTCTCAATATATATAATTACTTATTATATAAGATTGTTAACGTTAAATTCGTAACAAAAAATATTATCCTAAAAGTATAATATTGCAATTGTTAAGGAATTATTGTATACAAAGTTATCAATAAAAAAGTCACATTAGAGATCATGATAGTCAACTAAGTGACAAATAATATGGAACAAAGGGAATATAACCCAATCATAGACCTGATAAAACTTACTCAAAACCTGAAAACCAAACCGATTTACTCGAGCCCTTACTTGAACCAACATCCGAAATTACGTCAATCGGTTTGGATTCGAGCAATCGAAATGATCACCCAACCATACCCAAACCGAACCCAGAATTTATTATGAACTGAAATTACTCATACTCAAAATGATATGCTCTAATTCAAACCTGGCCCAAAATAACCCAACTCGAAGTGAATCAAATAGAGAAAAGCATAACCACAACCGATCCATACTAACCTAGACATAAACTGAATCGTCTCTTAACCGAATCGAGGGAAAACCAAAGTTGCCCATACCTGAAATGACCTACCTACCTTGAACCAAACTCATATTAACCAAATCTGAAATGAATCAAACTTGAACAATACAAACCCGATGCAAAACGAAACCGCCTTTAAACTAACCCAACTCACAACTCATTTTGCCATATGTCAAACTAATTCATCATGTTATCAATCGAATTTGAACAACATCTCAAAATAAATTGAGTATGTTTTGTACATATAATTTAATATTATTTTTATTTGATGAAAGATAATCATATTTTCAAAATATATAAGTTATTGCATTTATATTGCTAGGTTAATCTACTGTAACATGCAGGAAATTAGTTAAGTTTTGGCAAGATAAGAGTCCAAAAAAATTAAGTTGGATATAATATTATATAATGAGAAAATTATCAAAATTAAAGTCTCGGCTTTCATGGATTGTAATGTACAATAGTAACTTTAGTTAATTTTAAGATACATTTTTTTTTATTGGCTATCAAAACAATTGTTTTCAAATTAATCTGAAACACCGTTGAATTGAAGTGAAGGGTGCTAGTAAGTAATAATAAGTCAAGTAGTATGAATTGAAGTGAAGGGTGCTAGTAAGTAATAATAAGTAGAGTGGAACACCGTTGGCTGAACAAATGACGTATGACTTGAGAAAGTAAGATCTCCGATATGTTGTCGGGAAAAGGGACAACGCGTCATTCTCAAGCCACCCACAATGACCTTAGTTCTCCCAGTTTCTCACTTCCCTCCGGTGCGGTAGATGCTTAAGAGAGAGGGAGGAGAAAGCGGGGAACTCCACCAAGGAAGGAGATTGCTAAAATGGCTCTAACCGGTTAACACAACAATCTTGACTCAATGTGTTTATGGTTTTTGCCAAAACATATAGCAGTATAGCACCACTCACTAAATATGCGTTGTTTAATGCAGTTGTGGACCTCATAAAGAATGTGAAAGTAGTAGCAATCCTTGGACCAGAAACATCACCACAAGCCGAGTTTGTGATCAATCTGGGAAGGAGAGCTCAGGTCCCAGTTATTTCATTCTCAGCGACAAGCCCTTTCCTTTCTCCGCGACAGAACCCGTATTTCATTCGAGCGACAGAGGACGACTCGTTCCAGGTGCAGGCACTCAGCGCCCTTGTCCAAGCTTTTGGATGGAGACAAGTTGTGCCCATGTATGTTGACAATGAGTTTGGAGGTGGGATTGTTCCTTCTTTGGTCGACGCCTTGCAACAGATTGGGACTCGTGTTCTCTATAGGAGTGTTATCCCATCAACTGCTACTGACGACCAACTATCAGCAGAGCTCTACAGGCTGAGATCTCTGCAGACACGAGTGTTTATAGTTCACATGACAGTTTTTCTTGCTCGACGAGTGTTTGTGAAAGCACAGGAGCTTGGAATGGTTGGGAAAGACTACGTTTGGATTGTCACCAACTCGGTTGCTAATGCCCTCAACATGTTGGATCATCCAGCGATTAAGTCCATGCAAGGGGTTTTGGGTGTCAAGAGTTATGTGCCCAGGACAAGGGAACTCAAAAGGTTTACCATCAGATGGAAGATCAAATTCCGGCAGCAAAACCCCACCATACTAAATCCACAGATGAATGTGTACGGGTTGTGGGCTTATGATGCAACCACTGCCCTCGCCAAAGCTGTGGAAAAGGCTGGTGTCACTAACATCACCTTTCGCCAACCGATAACCAAGGCCAATTTGTCAACTGATCTCTCCACTTTTGGAGTGTCAGAGGTCGGTCCACATTTACTTACAACAATATTGGGCACCAAGTTTAGGGGTCTGAGTGGCAATTTTGTTCTAGTCGATGGGCAGCTACAACCCTCTATCTTTCGGGTTACAAATGTAGTGGGCAGTCACAAAATGGACTTGTTAGAAATCTAACCACACTAAATACCACCAAATTACACTCGACGACTACAAAGGCTAACCTTGGCACTATTGTTTGGCCAGGTGATGAGACGTCTGACCCCAAAGGTTGGGTGGTTTCTCCTAATGGAAAAAAGTTGCGAATTGGTGTTCCTGTTAAGGACAGTTTCAGTGAATTTGTGAAGATTTTCAGAGATCCAGCCACCAATAGAACTCAAGTCCAAGGGTTTTGCATTGATGTTTTTAATGCTGTAATTGCAAAACTACCCTACTCAGTCCCTATCAAGTATGTTCCTTTTGCCAAGCGTAATGGTGAATCTGCTGGTAATTACGATGAGCTTATACAACAAGTCTATTTACAGGTAATACTGGCATTCATTCATTCAACTGGTGATCTCTAATGCTACGACAATTTTCCAATTCCATTTGCGTGTTTTGCTTGTATATATGCAGAATTATGACGCAGTAGTAGGGGACACAACGATAAGAGCAAATAGATCGTTGTACGCAGATTTCACGTTACCTTATACGGAATCTGGTGTTGTCTTGATCACACCATTGAAAGATGAGAAGGGATCAAAGGGCTTAATCTTTCTTAAACCCTTGACTCCAACTTTGTGGGTTACTTCCTTGTGTTCATTTATTTACATTGCGTTCGCTATTTGGCTACTTGAGCATCGAATAAATGAAGATTTTATCGGACCGGTGTGGCATCAAATTGGAACAAGTCTCTATCATTCTTTCTCAATCATGGTTTTCTCCCATAGTAAGTTTATCATCATCATATTCATAAAGCTATACACTGAGAATATAAGAGTATGGTACTATACTCACGGACGTATAATCCAATTTAATGCAGACTCCTTTCAAATATTCATCTATGCCTAAAAAAATCTTTGAACATTTTCAGGTTTTAAGGTGCGCAGCAACTTGACAAGAATTGTAGTGATTGTTTGGATATTTGTAGTGTTGGTTCTTATACAAAGCTACACAGCCAACCTGGCTTCCCTGTTGACAGTGGAACAACTCCAGCCCAAATTCACAGACGTAAGCGAGCTCGTAAAGCGAGGGGATATAGTAGGGCATCAAATAGGCTCCTTTGTTAGGGAGCTTCTGAAGCAGATGAATTTCGCCGACAAACAACTGAAGTCCTATAACTCTACTGACGAGCTAGATGAGCTTTTGACCAAAGGTGCAAATAATGGAGGCATTGCAGTAGCATTCGATGAAATTACGTACGTGAAGGTGTTCCTTGCCAAGTATTGCTCCAAGTATACCATGGTTTCTCCAACATACAAGGCTAATGGCTTGGCATTTGTAAGCTTAGCTTGCTTGTTCGTTCTCTAGTTCTTCATCTTGGCATTTTAATGACAATTTTCCAAGAAATATGACTAAAATGATCCTACATCTTACCGGAATTATGTTAAGGGTCTTGCATGTATTTTCAAAAACAATTATGAGATGCAATATGGCATATCTCTGTGCTAATTATTTTTGGTGACAATCCAGTCAAAAATACCATCTTTTTAACTAATAAACTCATCCAAAGTATTTGATGAGGATTAGGATTTATCTTCCCGCCGTTTCCACAGAATTTTTGGCCAAATTATCACCTAAAATGTGTCACCCCATATTTATTTTTGAAATGAAAATGATAGGAGTATTGGGGCAAGTTACCTTTTAAATGTCTTGCCATATTATTAGAACCATATTATTAAATATTAAATTGAAATAAATTGATATGATTGATTCTACAACTATAATATCACACATAATTGCATAAAGTTATACTTTTATATTTTTTATATTAAAAAAAGGGCCTAAAATATGCTTGATGGATGAGATTGATTTGATTAGGATATCATGAATTGTGCTCATTGACGTAGTTAATACATCCAAACCTTCTTATAATTGAAAATTAATACTTAGTATTAAAAAATTAGTACAAAAGAGTTATAAAAATACTAATTTGATGAAAGATAAGAGTGTTTTAGAACAAGACAGGTATGACCACCCGATTTTTGAAAATACAGGACCGTTGTAATAATTTGTTAAGGTCCTTGTAATTGCTTTTTGACAATTTGCTGATTTTGAATACTAACCGTGGAATATGGTTGTGACTGGATCAAAACAGGCTTTCCCCATAGGGTCTCCTCTTGTATCAGATATCTCCCGTGCAATATTAAATGTGACAGAAGGAGAAGAAATGACGGGTATTGAGAACAAATGGTTTAAGAATCAAAATAGTTGTCCAAGTGCGAAGCCTCCATCATCAGTGAGTTTAGGCCCTGAGAGGTTCTGGGTTTTATTTACAATTGCGGGAATAGTTGTTACAGTTGCTACTATCGTACACTTGATACGCTTCCTTGGCGAACAGCAGTACATATGGGCTGATCATAACACTCCAGTCTGGGATCGAGTTAAAAGGTTGTTCAGAATCTTCTGCGAAAGAGATTTGAATGCCATTGCATTATAGAAGGCCAATGGGAATCAATTCAACATATATTCTTCAAACATGTAAATTTAACGGAGATATATTCTTCCAACCTCATTTGAATGGTGATGCTAAATTAAAACCACTTTTGTTACTACTTATCGACTTTCTAAACCTTTCATTTTGCCGAATACGATCAAAGTGCAACATGTGTCTTCTTAGATTATGCAAAAATTGACCCAAAAATCCGACTTGAACACGTTTGAAAATTCTAAGTTACGAACACAATCTTCTCGACTTATACCTGCAATAAGTCGTGTGATAAATAAGTTTCATGTTTTCCTTTTATTTACGTTCAAGATTAGGATTAGGGTTTCTTGTATTAGTTTTCTTGTTTTTCTTCTTTCTTCCTTTTCTATAAATAGGGTTTAGTTATAGCTTTGTATAATCAGAGAACATATCATTACTTTTTTGTATCTCTCTCTAAATTTGTCATGGTATCAGAGCCTTGAGCTCTTAAATTGAATCCTTCTTTCCTTCCCCTTTATAAGCCTTCTATCTGCAACGATCAATTGTCTCTTCCTTTCTCAATCAAGGGAAGACATTTACAAGAAATCAACAGTTGATTCTGTCGATCTCATTCGTTGGGTCTGAAGACAACTTGACGATCTCGATTGCTTTCATATCGAGAGGGAGATATAAGATTCTGGGTCTAAGAAAATGTCGGGGGAAGTAGAAGAATCATCAAGGGGATCAGGAGATACGAGCGTTAACCAGCCAAGGATCAACCAACCGAGGATCAAGATGGACGATGAACCATACAATAATGATCCTTTCCACCTTCAAGCCTCAGATCATCCAGGCCTCCAAATCATCACCATTAAATTCATGGAAACAACTTTCAAAGATGGGCAAGAGCAATCAAGATTGCTCTCAAAACAAAGGTAAAACTTGGTTGCATCACTGGACAATGTACAAGACCTACTCAAGCTTCTCTTTCAAATCAATGGGACAAGTATGACAACACGGTAATCAGTTGGCTGCTAAATTGTATGAGATATGATCTTTTAGAGTCTTTTCTTTATGTTAACACGACTCACGAGATATGGATGGAACTCACTAAGCGATTTGGACAAAGTAACGACCCTCTTCTCTTCCAATTAGAAAAAGAAATCTCTAAATTATTTCAAGGGAAGAGTCCAGTAGCTGTATACTTCACTAAACTAAAGAAATTGAGGGACGAGCTTAGTGAAATGTTAGATGTTCCTGTATGTACCTGTTCTCCTTCTTGTCCTCACATTAAAGCATCTATGGATATGGAACAAAGAAGGAGACTAGTGCAATTCTTGATGCACCTTAATGACGAATTTGACAATGTGAGGAGTCAAATTCTGTTAATGGATCCACTTTCTACCATTAATAAGGCTTATTCTCTTGTGCAAAGAGCTGAGAGCCAAAAGATGGTCTCCTGAGGGATTAATTCTGGTGGAGAAATTTCCTTTTGTGCTCCAAGACAAGGTTCATCTGAAAGAAATTCTCCTGACAGCACCCAAGCTTTGGTTGCCAATACAAAGCCTCCAAGAAGAGACTACAAGAAAGAGAAAGCAAGTAAATACTGTACCTACTGTCAAAGAAATGGACATGAAAGAGATCATTGTTTCAAGATCATTGGTTACCCTTAATGGTTTGATAAGAGGAAGGGAAAAAAGGTGGCAGCAAATGTAGTATCTGAAGACTTGGACGATCCTCTGAGCAATGGAGCAGAACACACCCCCCGAATGGATATGAAGTTTGTGCAACAAGTAGCACAAGAAATATATAAAATGAATCACAACAGATCTCTGGACCAAGCCAAAGCACAACATTTAGTACATTTTGCAATTCACAAACGCAGAATGTCCAAGAACAAACAAGAGTTCCTGGAAGACCAACAAAGACGTTTCCCACTTCTCAGGTAATATCAAAACCAACTCAGATTATAGTAAACGTTCTGTTACACATGATCTTGTAAAATATCATGAAACAACATGGATCATAGATACCAGAGCCAGTGATCACATGAGTTTTGATCTTTCTTTGTTTAAATCAATAAAGCATCTTGACAAACCCATATCCATATCCATGCCTGATTGAACAACTAAGAGATGTTCTTTGACTGGGGTAATCATTCTTGATAATAAAATCAAGCTCTATGATGTCTTATATTCCTGACTTTAAATATAATCTCCTATTTGTCACTAAGTTGTTGAAAAATCAAGATTTATATATTATACTGTTGCCTAACAAGTGTTATTTCAGGACCCTTTAAGTAAAGTCACTATGGTTACGCAAATGAAGCACAAGGGCTCTATAGATTGACATCTAAGGCTAAGATGAAGCAAATCCATACATTCAATACTTTAGCTGCAGTCTCTGAAGCAAATCAGAATATTCTTAATATGTCTTTACATACTTTACACTCTAGGCTAGGGAACGCTTCTCTTTCAAAAATGGAATGTATTGAAGGATGTAATGTTTCCAATAATAATGAAGATTTTTTTTTTATGAAATCTGTGTTTTATCCAAATCTCATAGGTTACCTTTTACTAGAAGTACCATAAAAACTCTTCAGACCTTTCAACTAGTCCATATGGACTTATGGGGACCCTATAGGATTCCCAACATAAATGGAGCAAAATATTTTTTAACAATTGTTGATGATTTCACCAGGTGTACCTGGACACAATTGTTACAGAATAAGAAACAAGTCTTGAATGGCATAAATAGGTTCTTGAATATGGTAGAAACATAGTTTGATTCAAAGGTTAAATGTGTGAGAACTGATAATGGGACTGAATTTTTGCAGGGTGCTTGTGTTTCCCTATTTGATTCAAAAGGTATTCTTCACCAACGAGCAATGGTGAGGACACCTCAGCAGAATGGGGTGGTAGAGAGAAAGCACAGACACCTCCTTGACACTGCTAGGGCCATCAGACTGCAAGCAGGTTTTTCTAAATCTTTTTGGGGGGAGTGTATCCTAGCTGCAACCTACATAATAAATAAATTTCCCATGAAAAATCTAAATTGGCAGAGTCCTTTTGAGAGGCTTGATAATACTCAACCAGACCTTAAAGAGATAAGAACAATATGGTGTCTTTATTATGCTGCAAAGTTAGGAGAGAAAGATAAATTTGAAAATAGAGTTGTTAAATATGTTATTCTTGGATACACCTTTGGAATGAAGGGTTATAAACTTTATCAATTAGAAAATGGAAGGGTCTTCCATAGTAGAGATGTTCTTTTCAAGGAACAATTTTTTCCCTTTAAAGAACACTATCAAAAGTCTAAAGCAGCTATTAATGACCCCTCTAAACATACAGCAAGTGACCATTCCTTTGTCTCGAGCCATGAGTTTTCAGAAGACCAGGATCCCTATTGTTCTTTTCCCCTAGAAGACACTTTTTTGACTTCTCAGCAACATAATCTGACAAGGCATGATGTAGTGCATGATGACAGCTCACAAGAAGATAAAGAAAATATTGAAAATACACAAAAGAATCCTATGGAAGATGGCCAAGATTATGATACAGTCAACATGCCTTTACCCCACGTACAAACACAATACTCAGTTTGCCCTAATCTGATGGAGACAGCTCACTGCCCAGCTAAACCTAATCTGATGGAGACAACTCATTGTACAACTGATTCTAGCTTAATGGAGACAGATCATTGCCCAACAGAATTCACGACATTACATCCTTTACAGCATCATTCTGATGTCTTTACTGATAGTTATGTCCCTGTTGACACAGATAATTATAATACAGACATAATTGGGTCTGAGATTGCTGTGAGAAGGTCCACTAGACAGAAACGAGAGCCTGCTTGGCTAAAGGACTTTATTCAAATAGATAAAAGGAGTGTTGATTCCTCTTCATCATCACAATCTCATAGCTTTTCCAGTATAAGAAAAGAAGTTGATTTCCCTCTATTTAAAACATCAGATTTTCAACATTATTCACAAGAATATGTGACTTCTCTTATTTCTATATACAATGTAGGAACCAGCTCAAAGTCATGAATGGAGGAAAGCTATGAAGGAAGAACTTGAGGCATTGGAACAAAATGCAACCTGGATCCTTATATAGTTGTCTTTTGGAAAGAAGACCCTCACATCAAAGTGGGTTTACAAGGTGAAATTCAGATCTGATGGGAGTATTGAACGATATAAGGCCAGATTAGTAATAAGAGGATTCAAACAAATAAAAAATGAAGACTATACACATACTTTTTCTCTTGTGGCTAAGCTTACCACAGTGAGAATCTTCTTTGTTGTTGCTACAATGAAGATGTGGCCTTTATATCAGTTGGATATCAACAACGCTTTCCTTCATGGATTCCTAGAAGAAGACGTTTATATGCTGCCTCCAGAAGGGTATAAGAAAGCATTAGAAGGACAAGTTTGCAAATTGCAAAAGTCCTTATATGGTCTGAAACAAGCCTAAAAAATGTGGAACATTTGAGCTAAGTAAATTCTTTCTAAATCTTGGTTTCCATCAATCAAAGAATGATTATTCTCTGTTCATTAAAGAAAGTAGAGATATGTATATATTTGTTTTAGTATATGTTGATGATCTTTTAATAACTGGGAATGATGAACAAGGGATAAGTGATCTTAAAAAATTACTGCATCAAACCTTCACCATTGAAGATTTGGGATTAGCAAGATATTTTTTAGGCATCGAAATTTCAAGGTCTAGTACGGGTACTTTGTTGAATCAAAGGAAGTATATATCTGATATTTTGTTGGATTATTGGACAAAAATAATACTAACTTTGGGGGTATTGGCCGATAATAATACAAACAATTTTGTTGGACACTAACGGTACCAACTATGGACCTATTTTCCAGCAATAGTACACGACCGAACTGTGTAGACGCTAAATTTTTCGGCTTTATTTTTCTTTTTTAGTATTAATTTTAGGAAGTAGGTTAACCGATAAATGACACGCAAAGCCCCTTTCCATTTCAGCCCAAAAAGAAAAATATACAAAACCCAAATGCCGAGACCACCGTCGGTTCATGGGCGGAGCCTAGCTCACCAAGAAGAACCCAGACGGGTTCCTTGGGCCGGAGCCTAGCTCCAGCCGCAAGAACCCAGACGGGTTCCTTGGGCCGGAACCCAGCTCCGCCCACTGGAACCCAGACGGGTTCTTCCCCGGTTCCGACGGCGCCACCTCCCTCATAAAAACCCTAGATTTAACCTAAGCCCTAACCTAAACCCACACTATAAATACCCCCATTCATCACCTACAAAAAACACACCGAAATATACCGGGAGTATTGACACTGGTATATTTCTCTTCTCTTCTCCCCCCACTGCGTGTTTACTTTGACGTTAGCGTAGTTTTCTTTTTACATAATGTAATTTTTGTACAATTATTCTATATGTTTTTCTTATTTCTTTGTATCGCATGACATTAATAATATTATTGTGAAGTTATTCAAATTCCCCCCTCTCTTCTCTTTTTCTCTTTCTTTACTTTAATTTAATCTTAGTAGAGTCCGTTCAGTTGAACGGGCGGGTTTGATGATTTTTATCACAATCAGAACCTTACCCTCGAATCCACCTTTCGTTCAGAGGCGAGTCAATCTTTTTATGGTTTGTTGTTTTAACCTAAATTCAACTGGCGACTCTCACTTTTCTTTTCCCGAAAACCTTTTTTTCGAAAACCTCTTTTGTTTTCCTTTTTTTCGTCCCATGAAGACAGAACCTGCAGGTTCATTGTCGTCTTTAGTTCCAACCGTTTACGAACTCACCGTTTTCCTTCTTTTTTCTTTTTGGTATTCTTCGAGAGGAACCCGGCCGGGTTCTCTCTCGGTTTTCTTTTAAACCGGCTTTCCTTTGCGTCGGCTCGGTTTTGAAGAACCCAGACGGGTTCCTCTAGCCGAACCGGACTCCCGATTCGCTCTCCGGAGCGTTAATCGGGTTCGGGCCCCGTTTGTTTTTCCGTCCTATTTTCGGGAACCCAGACGGGTTCCTTCCTTCCTTTTTTTCTTTTTCTTTTCTTTTTCGTCTTCTTTCTTTCTTTTCCTTTTTCTTTTTAAAATCAGGTTTTCGGGTTAAATTTATCATTTAATAAAAAGTATCCTAAAAGTCGAGCCTTTGATTAAGGATAAGCAATCCCACGTCGGCTCCCAATTCAAAGAAAGAGGGAAAAATCCACTCTTTCGAGTAGCGCCACGGAAACATTCCCCGCCGGGATTTTTTCGGGGTCTACAGATTGGCGACTCCACTGGGGACTTAAACTTAACAAGAGGGTAAAACTTGAAAGGATTAAGTTTTAGTGTTTTTGGGAGGAATTAGTTTACTTCACAATTTTATCATTATTTTAGGCATATTGCATCCAGGCTACTCTTGGGCCTTATGGCTGGGGAGCACAAAAGCGTTGGTAGGTTATAAAACTAGGGTTACCCTCCGAGAGTGGTCTGTCACTACTTGTGGGATGCACTTACATCGCCAAGCCTTTGACTCGCCCTCTCCCCGTGTTACACTCTAAGGGTTTCCCTGAAACCCTAAGAGCAACACCCCACACATCGCTGCCTACCTATGTAGGGGGATGCACCGGGGCGAGAACACGCGGTACGATCACATCCTATACCTAGAAAACCCTAATACCTAGAGTCATGGTTAGGTTAATCCCGCATCTGTATGCTATGTGTTTTTTTTTATTTATTTTATTTTTTTTAGAATCAATGTATAGGTTGTAAAGTTTTTATCTTTTGTAAAGTTCCATCCATGTACAAAGTTGTAAAGTTTCGCTTTTGTATAGTTTGTAGAATTTTATTAGTTTGTAAAGAGCTGATGTATGTTGTAAAGTTCCATCATGTAAAGAACTCATTATATAGTTTCTTTTTTTTTTGTAAAGAGTCTTAGAGTCCGGTCTTAGCGAGTCTTTGAGTCCGAGTCATCAACCTTTCATGAGTTGGAGTCGTTCTAGTCCGCGTAGGGACATTCGAGGTAAATTCTGACCTATCAGAAACCCAGACGGGTTTCTGGTCTGTCAGAACCAGCCCATCCATGGCGATTTTCGCAAAATGGGAGTCCAGCGCCGAAACCCGTGACGGTTCTCGCCCATCCGGATCGCCCATTTCGAATATCAGCGGTTCAAGCCCATCAGAGAAAGGCGAACCCAGACGGGTTCCTGACCCGACCGTCTTCTTTCTCTTCGCCCGATCACGACTCCACGGATGGCCCAATGCCTCGTTGATGATCCTATTCGGCCCTTTATGATCTCCTTAAGTCCAATCCCTATTGCTTGAATCGAGCCCGGTCAAAGCGATCGTGACTCGATCCAAGTGAGGGCCCAATAGACGATTAATGTTGTCAGTCCACATGTTAGGTCCATATAGAGTTAAGACATGCACTCCCGCGAAGTGGGTGAGTCGTCCTTACGTCAGCATGTAGGCATCGTGTCTGAGTCTTAGGCCCATATAGGTCCACTAAGTCATACATACATTGGGTGGGTTGTTTAAAAGTTCTTTCGAGTACTAAACCAATTTCCACGCAGGCAAAATAGCATACCATCTTCGAGCCCGCATCCGCGACCCGCACACCGGCAGGCTCATCCACAATCCAAGTTACAGACCACCAACCCGATCCAGTACATCCAGTGAATCCATCATGTCGGGATCTCCTAACAACAACCTTTCCGGGGAAAGTTCTGGTGACAAGCTACCTGATGGGCTATATGAGAGGATACAGGAAGCAATAGCCTTTTATATATCAGATTTGGAGGATAGGACTAATGAAAAGTTGGAAAAAAGGTTCAACGAAAGCCAACAGACCATGAATGGCATGCTGGAGGCCATTAGGCAGCTCAACAAAAACCTAGGTGTTGAAGCCGAAGAAGAGGAAAACTATTATGAGTCTGAGTCTGAGGCCGAGGATGATGACGGGGATAGAAAGGAACGCCTCAAAACCAAAACTGGAGGCCTACAAATTAAATCATCTGGTGAGGTCAGGTCCAAACTTACACCAAAGGGCTCCAAAACTTCGGAGGACCCTTATGTCAGAAAGCTTGAAGAGAAGGTTGACATGCTCACTAGGAGGATGATGAAAACCGATCCGACCTTCACCGACGCATGCATGGATTTAGCCATTCCTAAGCACCATGTATCGAGGGTAAGAGACAAGGTCGAGGTGCCCACCATAAAGTTCAAGCCCACTGAAAATCCCTCTCATCATCTGGAGGAATTCATGAGGCTGGCCCCTCTCCATAAGGTAGATGAAGGTCTCTATACCACAGTCTTCCCTTCCACTCTAGAAGGTAAGGCCAAGGTATGGTACCAAAATCTACCCTCACAAGTTAAGACCGATGCAGACAAATTGTTCAAAGCCTTCATCAGCCACTTTAGCCGCTCATACAATGTAAGGAGGTCATCATGATGACTCGACTTCCATGAAACAAGGGGAGAACGAGCCATTTCTTTCCTACTACGAGAGATGGCACACCATGCTATCTGAAATCGATGAAGCTATCCCCTTTAGGATGCAACTGAGCACTTTCAGGCAAAGCATTCACCCTCGCATCACGCGACATTTCGGCTTTCAGTCCATCAAAGACTTCGAAACTTTGAAGGACTTGTGCACTCAAATTGAAGCTGCCAACAATGAGAGGGAAACGCAAAACTCTGGTTGGAAAGGATCTAGCTCTAACAGGAGGGCTACTAGCACGCCTAGCCTCCTCGTAAAGTGCTGAGACTAATTCTATCCAACGAAAGTCTTTCCCCCCGAAGTATGACTCCTATCATCCGCTAGACATGTCTTACGCTAAGGCATTGGAAAGGCTTGTGAAAAAGGGGATTATCCAACTGCCCTTGCCAGCACCCGAGCCTGAAATCAAGCCTCCAAGATGGGATGAAAATAAATCGCAGCTTTCCATCGCAATGAGGTCACGACACCGAGGTTTCCGGACCTTGAAAAACAAGATCAAGGATCGTTCAAACTGTTATCCCTCCACCGAACTCATCGCAAAGGCCCAATAACAAGGATAACCCAATGCCTAATCACAGCAATGCCATCTTTCTGGAAAAAGATCACTTTGATCCATCCACCTTCATCACTAAAGTGGGCCAACCAGTCCCAGTCATTCCTTCATTTACAAAGGACTTCACTATTAATGGCATTTGGCATAGTTATGATGAGAAAGATTTCACTAACCATGAAAATGAAGGGCATCCACTGTACGACTCTTCCGATAAGGAAGAAGATGAGGAAAAGACAACAACTCCTCATGCCAAATCACTGCTATAATAGAAGTGCTACTACAGTGACTCCTAGTCCCGAGGCGGCGGAAACCCCAACACCTCCACCGGAAGATCCTTTCCTCACGCAGTTGAAGAAGTTTTATGCATAGAAAATTAGGGCGATTTAACCAAGCAACTAGAGTATCCACTCCTAGCCACTTGGTCATAACTCAAACCGGTTCAAGCCTCGTCCTAGTTAGGCCAAGCAACTAGAAGGCCTCTCTCTAGCCACTTGGCTTTAACCCCGACGAGTTTAATGTGGAATATGGGTGAAGAAAAAGAGCGACGACAGTTTAAGAGTGTTGAGAAACCCAGGCTGGTTCCACCGCCTTACTGCACCGCCATATGGGTTCCACCGACCTATCGCACCACCGACATTGCTCCACCGACTTGCACCACCGACAGAAGACTCCTCGCCGCCGTCGAAGTCTGGCTCTCCTCAGTCAGAACCCAGACGGGTTCCTGGGTCCCTGGCCACACCACTCCAGGCCTAGGAACCCAGACGGGTTTCTGGCCCTCTGTGCTCACCATTTTGGCCCATTTGCTGTAAGCCCAAAGCTCCCTTTGGGCCCTCAATTCAGTCGGTTTTCCTTCGGCCCGAGTGTGGTCGCGATGCGGGCCCGCGAGCTAACTATGTGTATTCGCTAGCCCTGAAATTGTAGCTCGAATTTACTTATAATACTTAATTTTCTTTTCGTTTGGGGAAGTGGGAATGATCCCACCATGTAGGTTGCATTTTGCATTGCATAAGTCCCGTGTCTCTCATCATATAGGTCGCATACTGCATTGCATGAGCATCATATCCGTTTTAGTCATAGGTTAAAAAAAAAAATAAAAAAGAAGAGTCCATACCTTTTTTTTTAAAAAAAAAAACGACCTTTTTTCCGGCTTGACTTGCTTCACTTAGGAAAATCTAGTTGAGATCTCAAAAGTTTTCAAAAACCTTTTCTTCAAGCCTTCTGATTTTGAGACAAGTTATAGAAGACGATTCGCCGCTTTGACTATCTTAGAAGTTATAAATGTGCGTGCCGCAAATCTTTGGGCTAAGCTTAGTTGATTGAGCCCGTCCCGTGAGTCCACATTGCCTAAAACTTGAATTGATTACTTTCATCAATTCCATGATCCCTTGAGCGACTCACCCATTAGTTGCATCTCTAGAACTTGTTTTGCATCTTGCTTGAGACTACATGTTTGCATAGCACGCAGTGACAAAGTGATTAAGGCATTCGATTTTCTTAAGCTACATAGCCAAATAGCTTTCCCTGCATTGTATTTACTGCTCTTTTGCCCCGCCTAGCCTTTGTTCATCCTTTAATCATTGAACCCCGACAAGACAAGCCTTAGCCTATGATATCCAATACCCTTGAGCCTTGCTTGGTTGGAAGAGAGTCCTCATTTCGAAAGAACGCTGGTCAGAAGAGAGTCTGTCATTTTTGGAAGGAACAACTGCTTTCGTGTGAGCGAAATATGAAGCTTGGGAGAATCTGAAAGTCCCATATCTTGAGCCAATGTGGTTATGCTATTTAAAGTCAAAGTCGTAATAGAAATTTCTCCTCCCCGATCACTCAAAAACAAAAAAAAAATAAAAAAAAAGGAATCAAAAAAATCAAAAAAAGAGTTTAAAAAAATAAAAGGGTGGTTGGGGAGACTCAACTCAAAGTCCAGAAAACTTTGACTCGGTTGTATTCGGTTGAGATGTTTTAGGATGGAAGGTGAAACGCTTTGCATACATTAAGTGAGGAGGAGAGTTCAGAGGATTTCATTGAAAATCAATCCAAGCATGGCTTTTAACTCCTCATTCCCAAATTGTACCGCCTCACTCCTAGCCTAAGCCCCGTTACAACCCGAAAAAGTCCTTTTGATTGTCACTTGTGCATTGCATACCAGTAGTGGAGAGCGAGGTTCTTACCAAGCTTATGGTAGTTTGCTTCTATTGGTTTGAGTATGAGAGAAACTCACATACATATTCAAAATTGAGTGTTTGAGTGTTCAACCTTTCCTATGAGAGTTTTGCTCTTTCTGACTAGCTTACGTCCATAACCAAATCACAAGATATTTGCATTGTTCTTCGAACTGTCACGGACTTATGCCTCTGAGTTACTTGTTCTCTCCCTTAAGATTCGAAAACTTCTTCCTATCTCTTTCGAACTGAGTTTTGATCTTGTCCAGATTAATCTTTGTGTTTGCTTGTTAGCCTTGGCTTTGTGATTAATAAGAAAATCTCTTTGTCACAGTTTGTTTCAGTAGCATGTAGAAAGTCATGGTTGCATCGCATAACATCATCTTTGCATAAACATTGCATCAGTCTGCATTAGTACATAAGTGCATCTAGTATATCATTACATAGCATGGTCCTAAGTGCATGGTAAAAGAGTCGTGCATATCATAGTGTCAGAATTCTGCAAGCACATCATCTTCAGCAGTCATCGCGTGCCACCGCCGTTGCTAGCACTATCAGTTCCATGAGCTCCATTGTCGCTCAACCGGCGTAAGTGTCCCATCGTAGTAAGAGGAGTTTACCACCTCAGACGCTACCCGAGCCGGATAGGTGCGACTTCGCACACTTCGCATTTTCGAGTGACGCCGGCTTAGAAAAAAATTCAATCGAGTTTCCACTAAGCCGGGAGTTGTTTGAATCCAAAAAAGAAAGCAAGTCACTGCGGCAACTATCAATTGACTTCCAGTTTAGCAAGAGTTAAATCAAACTGCCACTAAACTGGGGGCTCTGCAGCCCAAGCAAGGGGACAAGACGGCCGGCCTAGGTCCACAAAATTCACGATAGAAGGATTCAAAAGGAGCATGTCGTTATAGCAACGATTGATGAATCCCAGGTTTAGCAAGAGTTAGATTAAACTCCCACTAAACTGGGGGCTATGCGGCACAAACAAAGAATCAAAACAGTCTAAGGGTCAGGATACAAAAGAAGGGCCCAACGCCCTTTGGACCCTTTGGGCCTTGTTCCCATTTCACTCGGCCCGTAAAAGATCAAAAAAGGGAGCCCACTCTCCGACACAACCCAGACGGGTTTAAAGCCGCTAAACTGGGGGCTATGGCACCAAAGAACGAGTCAAATCAGCCTAAGCGCCAGGGCACAAAAAGACGGGTTTGGGTCTTCTTCTATTCCATTTGGGCCAGGCTTTTCTGACCCATGCAAAATAAAAGAAGAGCCCGACGCCTGGGCCAGACAGGTTTTAACCTTTGGGCCTTGCTTCCGCCACAAAAAAATGTTCGGCCCATTTCATGAAAGAACTCAGACGGGTTTACCTCCATTTCCAGTAGGCTTCCTTCCATCTCCCTCAGCCCACAAAAGACGAAAAAGGGAAGCCCGTTCCTTCCACGCACAAAGATTACCTAGCCCATCTCACAAGCGACCAGACGGGTTCTACGTCTTCGGTGGGCCTCCATCCTTCGGCCCACGTGCAAACACAAAAAGAGAAGCGAAAGAACCTGCGGGTTCTTATTCTTGTCCAGTGGGCCTTCTTCCATCTATTCGGCCCGACAAGGAACCCAGACGGGTTCCTGCTCATTTTCAAGGCCCTATTTCCATCTTTTTCGGCCCATACACGAAGATTGCTTGGCCTACTTCATGATCAACCCAGATGGGTTCTACACTTTTCAGTGGGCCTCCGTCTTCTACCACGCGTGCAAACACAAAAAGAGAGCCATGATCGAGAACCTGCACGGATTATCGCCCCATTTTTGTCGGCCCACCGACCGAGCCTGGATTCCACCGAACCCGCACGGTTCTACTCGCCCATCGCACGGATTTTCTACTTCGGCCCAATTCTTAGCTAAATCAACAAGTGGGAATCAAACATTTCTACTTGCAAATTTAAGCTAAAGCCAAAAGCAAAAAGGAGCCGAACTCAGACGATTTTTTTGGCCCAAAACAGGCGGGAACCCAGACAAGTTTCCTTGGGCCAAGACAGGCCCAAAACGCTGCAAACCCCAAACGAGTTGTTCGGGCCAAAAACACACCCAAATCTCGCAAGCCCAAATGAATTTCTGGGTCGAAATGAGAGATCAAGGTGGTTTCTGAGCCCAGCACGTTTCTACACAATGCTACATGACATCGACAATCGTCGCGGGTCAAAAAGACACCCAAATCTCGCAAGCCCAAACGATTTTCTGGGCCAAAATGGGAGATCAAGGTGGTTTCTGAGCCCAGCACGTTCCCGCACATCATCAAAGGCTATCATTGGGCCGCAATGCAATGAGGGCCGTCATCGGGCCTAACAATACGTGACATCTAAGGCTATCATTGGGCCGCAATGCAATGAGGGCCGCCACCGGGCCTAACAATACGTGACAACATCACACTTACATCGGCGCAGGACCCAGCTTCCAAGCGCCAACAGAGGCTATCGTTGGGCCGCAATGCAACGAGGGCCGTCATCGGGCCTAACAATACATGACATCAGCCGTCGCCGGGCTAATACGCGACATTCACATCAGCCGTCGCCGGGCTAATACGCGACATTCATTCACCCAGCCGTCGCCGGGCTAATACGCGACACCTCATCACATCTACGAGCGGCCATTGTCGGGCCTTCACAATACGACAAGGGCCATCATCGGGCCTTCACAATGCGATGAACATCACACTTACATCGGCGCAGGACCCAGCTTCCAAGCGCCAACAGAGGCTATCGTTGGGCCGCAATGCAACGAGGGCCGTCATCGGGCCTAACAATACATGACATCAGCCGTCGCCGGGCTAATA
Organism: Portulaca oleracea; assembly: GCA_029582165.1. Taxonomy (NCBI): domain Eukaryota; kingdom Viridiplantae; phylum Streptophyta; class Magnoliopsida; order Caryophyllales; family Portulacaceae; genus Portulaca; species Portulaca oleracea. The sequence goes on along the minus strand of CM055869.1, from coordinate 15,489,369 downwards.
CGCGACATTCACATCAGCCGTCGCCGGGCTAATACGCGACATTCATTCACCCAGCCGTCGCCGGGCTAATACGCGACACCTCATCACATCTACGAGCGGCCATTGTCGGGCCTTAACAATGCGACAAGGGTCATCGTCTGGCCGACCAACACGACGAACATCACATCAAAGGCTATCATTGGGCCGCAATGCAATGAGGGCCGTCACCGGGCCTAACAATACGTGACGACATCAAAGGCTATCGTTGGGCCGCAATGCAACGAGGGCCGTCACCGGGCCTAACAATACGTGACATCGAAGGTCGCCATTGGGCGCACGCAATGAGGGCCGCCACCGCCTAACAATACGTGGCGACATCAAAGGCTATCGTTGGGCGCAATGCAACGAGGCCGCCACCGCCTAACAATACGTGACATCGAAGGTCGTCATTGGGCGCAATGCAATGAGGCCGCCACCGCCTAACAATACGTGACAACATCAAAGGCTATCGTTGGGCAATGCAACGAGGGTCATCGGGCCTAACAATACGTGACAACGACAAAGGCTATCATTGGGCGCGTGCAACGAGGGCCGTCACCGGGCCTAACAATACGTGACAACAACAAAGGCTATCGTTGGGCCGCAATGCAACGAGGGCCGTCGTCGGGCCTAACAATGCGACGAAACGTACAGCTACATCGGCGCAGGACCCAGCTTCAGCGCCATTGTCGGGCCTTAACAATACGACAAAGGCCATCATCGGGCCTTCACAATGCGATGAAAATCATATCTACATCGGCGCAGGACCCAGCTTCCAAGCGTCAACAGCGGCCATTGTCGGGCCTTAACAATGCGACAAGGGCCATCATCGGGCCTTCACAATGCGATGAAAATCATATCTACATCGGCGCAGGACCCAGCTTCCAAGCGTCAACAGCGGCCATTGTCGGGCCTTCACAATGCGACAAGGGCCATCATCGGGCCTTCACAATGCGATGAACGACATCTCGACATCGACGCAGGACTCAGCTTCCAAGCGTCAACCAGCTTCAGAACAAGCTTCTGATTCATATCCAAGACTATCAAGACTACTTTGATCATCGTTTTACTCAAACTCGATCAAAGTGGGGGCTATCTGTAGACGCTAAATTTTTCGGCTTTATTTTTCTTTTTTAGTATTAATTTTAGGAAGTAGGTTAACCGATAAGTGACACGCAAAGCCCCTTTCCATTTCAGCCCAAAAAGAAAAATATACAAAACCCAAATGCCGAGACCACCGTCGGGTTCTGTGGGCCGGAGCCTAGCTCCAGCCGCAAGAACCCAGACGGGTTCCTTGGGCCGGAGCCTAGCTCCAGCCGCAAGAACCCAGACGGGTTCCTTGGGCCGGAACCCAGCTCCGCCATCGAACCAGACGGGTTCTTCCCGATTCCGCAGCGCCACCTCCCTCATAAAAACCCTAGATTTAACCTAAGCCCTAACCTAAACCCACACTATAAATACCCCCATTCATCACCTACAAAAAACACACCGAAATATACCGGGAGTATTGACACTGGTATATTTCTCTTCTCTTCTCCCCCCACTGCGTGTTTACTTTGACGTTAGCGTAGTTTTCTTTTTACATAATGTAATTTTTGTACAATTATTCTATATGTTTTTCTTATTTCTTTGTATCGCATGACATTAATAATATTATTGTGAAGTTATTCAAATTCCCCCCTCTCTTCTCTTTTTCTCTTTCTTTACTTTAATTTAATCTTAGTAGAGTCCGTTCAGTTGAACGGGCGGGTTTGATGATTTTTATCGTCAAATCCGTAACCTTACCCCCGAATCCACCTTTGGGTTCGTAGGCCGGAGTCAATCTTTTTATGGTTTGTTGTTTTAACCTAAATTCAATGGACTCTCACTTTTCTTTTCCCGAAAACCTTTTTTTTCGAAAACCTCTTTTGTTTTCCTTTTTTTTCGTCCCAGTTTGAAGACAGGAACCCAGACGGGTTCGCTGTCGTCTTTTAGTTCCCAGCTTCGTTTACGAACTCAGCCGGTTTTCCCTTCTTTTTTTTCTTTTTTTGGTCTTCTTCGAGAGGAACCCGGCCGGGTTCTCTCTTGGTTTTCTTTTTTTAAAAACCGGCTTTCCCCTTTTTGCGTCCGGCTCGGTTTTGAAGAACCCAGACGGGTTCCTCTAGCCGAACCGGACTCCCGATTCGCTCTCCGGAGCGTTAATCGGGTTCGGGCCCCGTTTGTTTTTCCGTCCTATTTTCGGGAACCCAGACGGGTTCCTTCCTTCCTTTTTTTCTTTTTCTTTTCTTTTTCGTCTTCTTTCTTTCTTTTCCTTTTTCTTTTTAAAATCAGGTTTTCGGGTTAAATTTATCATTTAATAAAAAGTATCCTAAAAGTCGAGCCTTTGATTAAGGATAAGCAATCCCACGTCGGCTCCCAATTCAAAGAAAGAGGGAAAAATCCACTCTTTCGAGTAGCGCCACGGAAACATTCCCCGCCGGGATTTTTTCGGGGTCTACAAACTGGTAGGTTTCTTACCACGCAGAAAGATTATGTATCGCCTAATTGTCTGAGCTAAAGACCAGAGTAAGTTGAAAAAACGTAAATGATCACTTTTTTTTGCTAATTAAGCAACATTAACAAACTTTGCTATACAATAATGTAAAAACAACAATTTGATTGTTTTTTGGATAAATTAATCAATGCTGCTTAGATGGCAAAAAAAAATTGGCGGTCGACATTTTTTCCACTTGCTCCAGCTTCAAACTCACACAATTAGGCGACAAGTCGTCTTTTCATCGAGTTAAACACCTATCAACTTGGCCGCGTACTACTACTGGTAAATAGATCCATAGTTGGTACCACTAGTTTCCAATAAAATTGTTGGTATTATTATCGGCCAATACCCCTAAAGTTCGTATTATTATTGTCCAATAACCCTATTTTGTTTGATGCAGGATTAACTGGAGCAAAACCTGCAAGATTTCCTTTGCCCAAGGGATTGTAGCTGGCTGATTCAAAAAACAAATTATTAGAGGAACCTGAGAAGTATAGAAGGATAATAGGGAGACTTTTATACTTGACCCTTACAAGGCCAGACATATCTTACTCAATCCAACATCTAAGTCAATTTCTACAGCATCCCACCATTTTTCAGTATAATGTTGCCCTGCATGTATTAAAGCATCTCAAAGGAACCATCGACAATGGTCTCTTCTTCCCAACTGAGGTAGATTTTGGATTGAAGGCATATTGTCAGGTCCCTTACTGGTTATGTCATTTTCTTTGGAAAGTGTTTGGTTTCTTGGAAAACCAAGTAGCAAAACATTGTAGCTAAATCTACAGCTGAGGCAGAATATAGGGCAATGTCCGCCACCACCTCTAAGTTAGTGTGGAATGTCAATCTTATTAGAGATTTGAGGATTCCAATCGAGCTTCCAGCAAAGCTACATTGTGACAACAATGTTGTGGTTCATATTGCGGAAAATCCAGTTTTCCATGAAAGAACTAAACACCTTAATATTGACTGTCAATATACACGAGACAAGTTAATGGAAGGGTTCATTAGTGTCTTTCACGTATCTTGTAATGAGCAATTAGCTGACGTTTTGATGAAAGCGTTAGGAGAAAAACAACACAATTATTTGTCAAGAAAATTGGGCATTGTGAGTGTTCCAGAAGGGGGGAATGTGAAGAATAAATAAGTTTCATGTTTTCCTTTTATTTACGTTCAAGATTAGGATTAGGGTTCTTGTATTAGTTTTCTTGTTTTTCTTCTTTCTTCCTTTTCTATAAATAGGGTTTAGTTATAGCTTTGTATAATCAGATAACATATCAATGAAACTTTTATGTATCTCTCTCTAAATTTGTCAAGTTGATCTTGAAGAAATACTCGAATTAGTGGGTTCAATTCAATATGTTCCACTCGGCACGTTGTCTTAGTAGTAAATACTACTTCCTTCATTTCATATTAATTGTCACTTAGTTATCATGACAATGTCACTCTTTGATTAATGATTTCTAATATCATATTTATTAACAATTGTGATATTACTCCCTCCGTTCCATATTAATTGTCATAATTTTGACTTTCACGGTCTCCAATATCACTCTTTATTTGATAATTTCTTGCATAATATGCTATTAACAATTGCAATATTATACTTGTATGATAGTATTTTTCATTACGAATCTAATAATAGTAATTTTATATAGCAATTCATTGTATATATTGAGAAATTTATGGTTGAAGTTTGACTACGCAATTTCCAATGACGACAGTTAATATGGAACGGAGGGAGTATATCTTTAGGATAGTATTTTTGGAACGGAGGGAGTATATCTTTCCAATGACGACAGTTAATATGGAACGGAGGGAGTATATATATTAAGAAATTAATGATTAAAACTTTTAATGTTTGTCGATACAATTTCCAAAGGCGACAGTTAATCTGGAAGGAAGGAGTAATGATTAATTTTCGCAAATTCTAGTGTAAAACCGTCTCACGTAAACTTATCATGAGAGGACCTTTCACATGGCGACCTTTCAAATATTTTACTATGATTAATAAATGATATTAAAATGACTTTTTAAAACGAATATGACTAATAATTTATCGGGAAATTGGATTCTAATAATACGAACTTTTGGCCATATAAGACTTAATAATACGAACTTTCGATTAGGTTCTGAATAATATGAACTTTGACCCCCTGTTGCCCCCAGTAACACGCCATCGAGTTAGGTTTATTTTGACTCATCGGGAAATCTAGGTGGCGGTGGCGGCACGTTTTCTTTGATGTTTGACCATGCCATGTCAGCCATTGGCTTAAAAAATTGCCACGTCACTCTCTCTCTCTCTCTCTCTCTCTCTCTCTCTCTCTCTCCTCTCTTCGTCATTCCCTATCTGTTTCCCCTTCTTCTTCTTCTTCTTCTTCTTCTTCTTCTTCTTCTTCTTCTTCTTCTTCTTCTTCTTCTTCTTCTTCTTCCGAATCAAACCCAGAAAACTTCAAATCCCAGCAAACTCAATCTCAACATGCACCAACCACTCCAAAAACCCTGAAAATGCCCTAATCCTCAAGGCATTTAGCTCTGTTTCTGGGTTCAACTCATCTTTCCTCACCACGAACTGTTCGTCCCCAATCACCTAAATCAAACTCCCAAGTCACAATCTCATGGCAGTACTTCAAAAACTGGTCCCATCTGAAAGCCCTCGATCTTTCCCATAATCATCTTAAAGGTATGTACCCTTTTGGGTTTTCTGACTTTTCTCCCTCAAATCTATTGTAGACATCAATTTATCAAGCAATCAGTTCGGGGGTACTCCAAATTTTGACCCAGTTTCGGACTTTTCTGTGTTTTCTGGGGTTCAGAGGCTCAATTTGTCCCACAATAAGTTCACAAAATTGGTCGAATTTCTAGGTTTGTGAATCTGATAGAGTCCGATGTTCCGCGTAATGATTTAAGGGTGTTGCCTTCTGGGTTGGGGAATTTGAGTAAGTTGGAGTTTTTGGATGTTGCTATCATAGTTGTCAATAGCAACGATGGGGCCAGCCCCAGAATCCTCGCCATTGGAGCTCTCTGCAACGGCCATCAAGGGGGCCCTACGAATCGAAAGTTCATGGGTTTTTTGGTGGGTTTGAACCGGAAACTTCACCGAAGATGGTTGAGCCGGGAATTTGTGGGTGGTTAGGGATTTGGTGGCAGTGATTTTGAAGGGAGATTTGAGGGAGCAAATGCGAATGCTTTCTAGGTTTAGTAGGGTTTGCATCATGGGATTTGCAGCGATTGAAATGTGGGGTGATGAATTCTGATCCGGATGAAAAATGAGATAGAGATTCCAGAGATTCTTAAGTGAAATGTTGACTAATTGGAGGCCACAGTCCAGAAACAATGTATAAATAAGCAGGTGCTTAATTGGATTTCGATGATTTTTGGTGCATGTTGAGATTGAGTTTGCTGGGATTTGAAGTTTTCTGGGTTTGATTCGGATGGAGAAGGAGAGAGAGAGGGGGGATTGAAGAAGATGAAGAAGTAAAAATGAAATTTGAGATTTTTAGAGAGAGAAAAAAGTTCGTATTATTCAGAGCAATATATGGTAAAATTCGTATTATTTTTTAAGTCAACGTGGATGACGTGGCAAAGTCAAAACAATCAGGCGCGTGCCTCCGCCGCCACATCAGACCACCGCCGAGTCAAAATAAACCTAACTCGGTGGCGTGTTACTGGGGCAACAGGGGGTCAAAGTTCATATTATTCAGAACCTAATCGAAAGTTCGTATATTAAGTCTTATATGGCCAAAAGTTCGTATTATTAGAATCCAATTTCCCTAATTTATCAAAGGGTGACTTTTATCAGAGTCAGCCCACATAAATTATTAGTCACTCTTGTATTGGTAAATAGTCACCAAAATATTATACGTTTTAATTAATTACAATAAAGTTATGGAAGACGATTTTACATAAGAATTACCTACCTTTGCTATGCTAATTTACAAATATATCTTTATATTTTTTCTTATTTTATCTCTCTGAATAATAGTTAGTATCCACCAAACCATACCATACCAAAGAGCTAGTTGGCGTGCCAAACATAATTATTAAAATCCCGATCCTAATTTACGATCCTACGATTTTATAGTCCAAAATCGTCGATACGATTCTATAATTTGCACACGATGCACGATCCTATATGGGCTAAATTCTGATCCTAACTTCCCCATAGTTTCGAGTTAGGATCCCGATTTTAACAACCTTGGTGCCAAATGGTGAGGGAGAATCTTCAAAATTTAAGGACATTGCTTAACGTCGCCCCCCTTTTTACTAATGTCACCCCCCAAATGACTATTTTACCTCTATCCTTTTCCACTCCTCTCTCCTCTCTAATTTCTCCCTCTAATAATAATAATAATAATAATAATAATAATAATAATAATAATAATAATAATAATAATAATAATAATAATAATAATAATATATTTACAAAAAAAATTTTTTAAAAAAACCCAAAAATACGGTTGCAGCACGAAACGTGTGGCGGCACCGCGGTGGTGCCGCAACCGTATTTTCGGGTTTTTTTTTTTAATTTTGTAAATATTAGATTTTTTTAAAAAAAAATCCAAAAATACGGTTGCGGCATAAAACGTGCGGCGGCATCGCGGTGGTACTACACGTCGATCGCGACACCGATCGTGGCTTTGCCGCGATCGACGTGCGGCGGCACCGCGTAACCGTATTTTCGGATTTTTTTAAAAAAATTTTGTAAATATATTATTATTATTATTATTATTAGTATTAAATTGCAATGTTATTATTAATAAATTAACGGTTTTTGAAATTCAACTTAAAGTTAATAATAACATTGCAATTTAGGTTGAATTTCAAAAACCGTTAATTTATTAATAATAACATTGCAATGTAATATTAATAATGATAATAATAATAATATTATTATTAACAATAATAATAATAACAATTACAATTACAATTACAATTTTTTTTAAAAAAAATTGTAAATATTATTATTATATTATTAATTTTTTTGTTAATATTATTATTATTATTATTATTATTATTATTATTATAGGAGAGAGAAACTAGAGAGAAGTTAGAGAGCGAAGGGTCAAGGGCGATATTGGAAATTATTATGAAAAAGTGGGCGATATTAGTAAAAAGGGGAGCGACGAAGAGCAAACGGGAAATTTAAAGCTTCTTTTTGCCCGGAGGCTCCACATTTCCCCTCGAATGGACCGACTAGTAAGTTTTCTTCTTGGTTTCTAAGACTGCAACAAATTCAGTAAATCAGGGGGAAATTTTTTTCAATGGTTTCTAAGGAAAACTTTAGCTAGAAGAAAGGCAAATCATGCAGAAATACTGCATCAAAGTGTACAAGGAATCTGTGGTTTAACAGCAAGTTAAGAAGACGACAGAAGTTGACCAGGGAAATGGTTTGTTTGGTATGCAAGAAACCTCTGTAGGTTGACCTTATTGAACCAAATAAATAGAGCTGGTTTTTTTTATTTTTTGTTGATCATTAAAAAGGAAAAAGAAAAACAAAAATGAAGTGAGTTGTTTGGGGGAGCATTAAAGTACCAAGCTTCAGGCAGCATGTGGTATATCTGGACTTGGCTAAGTGTCATGCATACAATAATCAATCATAAAGGAAATGCTAAAACAAAGAATCTCCATTCAATTAATGGGCTTCTGATTAATTTCATTGGATGATAATTATACTTTAAAAAACTAATAATGGGAATGGAGTAAAAAAATTTCACCTTGCCAAAATACCTTTGAAATGGGGTAAAAGATTATTATCTCCTCTCTATATATAAAGAGGCTTATTCATGTTGGTAGACCAAAAATTATTTGATTGAATTTATCTTTTTGCCCTCACCTCTATATTATAAAGAGGTTTATTCACACCGGGGGATCAAAAATTGTTTGATTGAATTTACCTTTTTGCCCTCAAATGTAATAATAAGAAGGGTGTGTCAAATTCATGGATAAAAAATAGTAGGATAAAAATTAAATTTTGGTAATTTTTAAAGAGGCTTATTCACGTTGGAAGGCCAAAAATTGTTTGATTGAATTTACTACCTTTTTGCCCTCACCTCTATATTATAAAGAGGCTTATTCACATTGGGGGATCAAAAATTGTTTGACTGAATTTACCTTTTTGCCCTCAAATGTAATAATAAGAAGGGTGTGTCAAATTCATGGATAAAAAATAGTAGGGTAAAAGTTAAATTTTTGTAATTTTTATAAAATTTATCTTAATATATCAAAATTAATTTTTTTTTACTTTTAACTTTGGTAATTTTTGGAAATTTTGGTAAATTCAGATAATCAAATTTACTTTTTTGTCCTCAAATATAATAGTAAGTAAAGTAGTTAAAGTATAACAATAAACACCTTACCTTATAGCTTGTGTTCGCATAAAAATTTATCCTAATGTTCTTCTTTTGTCAAATTTATATTTATTTTTCGGAGTGTAGGTGGAGCGTGGCGCGATGGGAGATATTGAAGACTTAGCTTGAGTTGTATCTTTGATTCAACAATCGATCGAAACTTGAACACTAAAGAAGGATATGACCTCGAGCTAGGTATTCCACAACTCTAGGCCTAGCAATCCACAATGATTATCCAAGGTAGTTCCACTAAATAATCACAAGGAAAGACTTGCAAACACCACAATCCACAAATGGATAGGTAAGCACAAGATTATTGGGAGAAAACTAAGGGAGAACCCTTACAAATGGACTAGCATGTTTATATTCATCTAAAAACTACAAACAATGCCAAGGGAGGGGGTATTTATAGGAAATGGGGAAAACACGCGCAGAAAAAGGGAGACCGTAGGTACAGTCTAGTACGTTGGTGCGGTATCCTTCGGGATCAGGAGGTCGCGGGCGCGACCCATATGGTAGCGGGTGCTACGGCCCAACGGACGCAGCGGCCAACGTTCGGCAGAACAAAGGTCGGGGGTGCGACCTGTATGGTCGCGGGCGCGACGGTTGGGCAATTTTTCTGCTGACTTTAAACGCGCATAACTTCTTCATCCGAACTCCGTTTTAGGCCCGTAAGATATTGATGGAAAGCTCTTAGTGTGTACTTTAAGCTCCCAAAATTTGAGACCTATCGGAGTTATATTGAAGGATTTATGATCCAAAAGGTGAAGGCGCGTCGATTCCGATAACCCACGTTGACCCTTTTCCACTTATTCTTTCCGAATGACTCCGAACCCTTTTAAAGGCCCAAAGTAGGTCTCGATAAGGACCCGTAGCTCCGCTCCAATGGTCCAGGGTCCCATTTGAAGTTGATGCCACACCCGGGGATGACCCGAATACGCTTCCAAGGTCCCGGGTCCGCCTTAAACTGCACGCCGCACCCGACCTTGAAGTGGTTTTCCTCTTGTTTTATGAAGGGGGTGCAGAAAGGCTTCGAGACCATTGATTTCGATGCTCGGGCCCCATCCCGATACGTTCATACTTCCCTTCTTGAAAAAGAGTTGCCCTCAACTCTTGGGAGTAAAAATCGAGGCCCTCTCCAGAACTTGGCACCCTAGAATTCCAAACATCCTGATTGCCATGAACAATCACATGCAGCCAACAAGCTTCGAAACCCACTATATATCCATCATCCAAATAAAAGAAAGAGGTTGGAGGCTTATTTTATGGAGGTGAGGGGTTAAGGGACGGGAAAGGAAATTCTTGTGGTGTATGGGAACTCTCATTCTCACTTGGGTTGCAACAAGGTAATGACAAAGCCAAAGGTAGCTCGTCCTCACTAAGAGCACACTCATCCCGTGTTTCGCTCAACATGAGAAGACTCCTCAAATCACTTTCCACCCCAAGTTTGATGTGATGTGGGGTTAAGGGATTCAAGAGATCAAATTCAAAAGAACGATCTTCATTTGACAAACACTCCCACAAGCTTTGCATACCAAATTTCCAATAGCACCCAATCAAAAACACATTCTCGAATAACCAATGACGCCCAAATATCATGTATGACATACTCAAATAGTTCACATCACTACGACCAACATGCAAGAAATATTGATCGATGGACGATACAATTGAAGAGCTCAAAAACATTGGTTGAACAAGAATCAAGGTATCATCAAACCCAAACTTGTCACTAAACACCAAAGGAACACCAAGATTCTTAGCAATCCATTCAAGTATAGAGAATCATCAAACTTCGACACCATATAATCATCATACAACTTATCACGCCAACAAACATCATCAAACAACCAATATCTCCCAAAGATCATGCACGACTCACCAATAGACTTTATGTCGCAACATCCAACATCCAACATCCAACATCCAAGCAAGTCTTAATGAACTTCATAGGTGAGTTTGAAGTTACCTCATTCTTCTTATAGGGGAGGTCATAAATGACTAGGCCGTGAGAGGTGTTGGTGACAACTCTGTTGTTGCTTGACTCCTCAAAAAGCGATGTCGAGATGTTCATCGGAGCTTCTTGTTGGAATTCTTCAACAATGATAAGAGGAAGGGCAAGATCGACGTTTTCAACCTCCTCGTGGCATGGAGTTTCAACAATAACTTCGGAAGCCTCACAAGGTTCAATGGAAGCTCCCTCGTTTGCCATAAGATTGACCTTTGCTTGCTTAATTCTTCTTTGCCCATCAAGTGATGAAATGTGTTCATGGTTAACCTCACGCTTGCAAGTGTTAGGCAAGAATTGCCGATCCATCAATCGCTTTAGCCTCGTCCATGAAACGATTTCCGATCGACCCTCCATAGTCCTTTGCATTCTGACGGTCGCAAACCAAAGAGATGCGGAACTAATGAGTTTCGATCTCGCAATTTTGACGGCCCGTTCATCACTATACTCCTTAGTTGCAATGATTCTCTCCAAGGCTTGGACCCATTCACGATAATCATCGGAGCCGATGTAGCCATTGAATTCTGGGAGTTTGACCTCAATATCAAGGAACTCATCTCATGGGGGCTTCTCGAAACGAGCCTCTAGCATCGTCACTCAACTCAAAGTTGGGAGGAGGACGGATAGGGCTTGGTGCGAGTCTCCGACGTTCATCTCGGGGTGGAACTTGACGCTTTGGGGTGAGGTTGTCCAGCCGCGCCATAATGGCATTAAGGTTGCGATCAACGGTGCAGAACTGTTCGTCATGAGTGGTGAGTCGGCTCTCGATAGCCTGAAGTTGAGGGCTACCCCGGTGGCTCGATTCCTCTCGTTCGGAGCGAGCTTCGTCGTCCATACCGAGAGAAAAGGCGAGGGATGGTTTGTATTTGGGGTATTTTGTGGAGTTTGGGGGTTCCTTTGTAGTTGGCTAGTGTTTGGCTAAGGGTTCTTTGTGTTTTTTTCACTCAGACATTTCATCGAACACCTTGCATGCACTATTTTCGAACTTCTTTTCAATGCACCAAATAGCTACAAATCCAACAAATACAAACACAATACAATATTTTCCAACACACTTTGGTAGCAATGGGGTTGGGGGGTCACCAATATTCGCATACGATTCACAAAACACAACACTAGAAAACTACCAAGCAAGAACAATGGAGAAAACTCAAGCTAGAACAAACCTTAGCTCTGATACCAAATGGAGCGTAGCACGGTGGGAGATATTGAAGACTTAGCTTGAGTTGTATCTTTGATTAAACAATCGATCGAAACTTGAACACTAAAGAAGGATATGACCTTGAGCTAGGTATTCCATAACTCTAGGCCTAGCAATCCACAATGATTATCCAAGGTAATTCCACTAAATAATCACAAGGAAAGACTTGCAAACACCACAATCCACAAATGGATAGGTAAGCACAAGATTTTTGGGAGAAAACTAAGAAAGAACCCTTACAAATGCACTAGCATGCTTATATTCATCTAAAAACTACAAACAATGCCAAGGGAGGGGGTATTTATAGGAAATGGGGAAAACACGCGCAGAAAAAGGGAGACTGTAGGTACGGTCTAGTAGACCATGGGTACGGTATCCTTCGGGATCAGGAGGTCGCGGGCGCGACCCATATGATAGCGGGCACTAAGGCCCAACGGACGCAGCGGCCAACATTCGGCAAAACAAAGGTCGCGGGTGCGACCTGTATGGTCGCGGGCGCGACGGTTGGGCAGTTTTTCTGCCGACTTCAAACGTGCATAACTTCTTCATCCGAACTCCATTTTAGGCCCGTAAGATATCGATGGAAAACTCTTGGTGTGTACTTTAAACTCCCAAAATTTGAGACCTATCAGAGTTATATTGAAGGAGTTATGATCCAAAAGGTGAAGGCGCGTCGATTCCGATAACCCACGTTGACCCTTTTCCACTTATTCTTTCTGAATGACTCCGAACCCTTTTAAAGGCCCGAAGTAGGTCCCGATAAGGACCCGTAGCTCCGCTCCAATGGTCCGGGGTCCCATTTGAAGTGGATGTCACACCCGGGGATGACCCGAATACGCTTCCAAGGTCCCAGGTCCGCCTTAAAATGCACGCCGCACCTGACCTTGAAGTTGTTTTCCTCTTGTTTTATGAAGGGGGTGCAGAAAGGCTTGGAGACCATTGATTTTGATGCACGGGCCCCATCCCAATACGTTCCAGTAGGTAAGTAATTAAGGTAAGGTAAGTTAAAGTAAGGAAACGAAAGTAAAGTAGTTAAAGTAGTTAAATACTTAAATGTCACATCATCTATTGTTTTTCTTTTAAATAAATTATGTGAGCATAATAAAAAAACTTTTAATATAAATTGCCTAAATATATGACCATGTTCTTTTGAATGGTAAGGTAAGATAGCACATGACATTGCTAGATATATAAAGAGGTTTACCGAGGTTGGGGACGAAAAATTGTTTGACTCGAATTTACTTTTTTGCCCTCGAATATAATAGTTAGGATGTGTCAAATTCATGGAATAAAAATAGCTGGGTAAAAGTTAAATTTTGGTAATAAATTTTGTCAAATTTATCATAATATATCAAAATTAATTTTTTTATTTTTAAACTTTGGTAATTTTTGGTAAATTTAAATAATCGAGTTTACTTTTTTGCCATCGAATATAATAGTAAGTAAAGTAGTTAAAGTATAATAATAAACCTCTTGCCCATAGTTATTAAAATCCCGATCCTGATTTACGATCCTACGATTTTATGGTCCAAAATCCTTGATACAATTCTACTATTTACACACGATCCACGATCCTACATGGGCTAATTTTCGATCCTGACTTCCCCATAATTTTGAGTTAGGATCCCGATTTTAACAACCTTGTTCTTGCCTTATAGCTTGTGTTCAGATAAAAATTTATCCTAATGTTCTCCTTTTGTCAAATTTATGTTTTATTTTTGAGAGTGTAGGTAAGTAGGTAAGTAAATAAGATAATAAAAGTTATAACATAAGGAAACGTAAGTAAAATAATTAAAGTAGGTCACATCACCTATTGTTTATCTTTTAAATAAATTATGTGAGTTGAATAAAAACTTGTAATATAAATTACCTAAATATATGGTCATGTTCTTTTGAATAGTAACGTAAGATAACACATTGCTAGATAAGGTAAGATAACACTTCACTTTACTTTTTAAAAAAAGATAAAATTTTACTTACTTTGCAAGAAAATGGAAAAACGGGGCCTAAGATTAGGTTAGGAAATGTAAGTTAAATAGTGGAGGTAATTAAATGTTACATAATCTATTTTTTATTTTTAAATAAATTTCATCAATTGAAAAAATAAATTTAAAATAAATAATGTTTTTTTCATGGTAAGACAAGGTAAAGTAAAGTAAGGCTAAATTTAACTTACCTTCAAAAAGAACGAGACTTGACTTGACTTTACTTTACTTTACATTTATACATCCACTAATAAATAAAGAGGAGATGAAGTTCATAATGAACACATACATGAACACTAAACCAGACAAGTGCACAATTTCTTTTTGCAAATCAAGTCTTTAGTTATGAAATTTTTGTATAATCATTTCCTAAAACAATTGTACAAAAGTTTTTCGTTGTTTCCGGAGCAAGTATGTAAAACAGTGTACTGTTTATTTGTTGATTCTGTAAAAAGTCCACTACTTTTATACTTGTGCATCGCACGGCCAACCTGCATAGTATTAAGAATAGAATAGATATTATATCTATTGAAATCATAAAAATTAAGTAATTTTTTACTAATAAAAAGATGCAGAAAAATCAGGTAGTTTGACAAAATAAAACGAGATTGAGGAAGTAATTTTTTTTTCCAAAAAGAATATAAATAAGAATATGTCGCCATTTGCATTTGAATTTGAAAATTATATAAGATTAGTAAAGCAACCACCACTTGGTCATAAGTAGCTGAGTTCGCATGTTATGACATGTAATGGCAAATCCTCTATAATTATTAAACTCTTTGAGATGGATTCATCATTCATGATATGAGCTAATTAAGTTAGACCTTGTTTAGAATAAAATTTAGGGGTGAGATTGATACTTAATACTTATGTGATGAATATCCGGCCTTATCTATATGTAAAGGATAAATAATACTTAGGAAACTTATATCAATCAATTGATAAGGTGGCATCGGTTGACAAACAACAAGCACATTTTATTAAAATTACCTTATCAAGAACAAATAATCAAGCCTACTCAAATTTATTTTAATTTAATGCGCGTGAGTTTACTTAGGAAGGAAGGATGATGTTCAGCAATGACAAAGAAGTTTGAAAATGTGGACATTTGCCTAGACAATGAATTTATTTTCTTTCACCTATATATTAACACGTCGACATTAAAAAAATTACAATGAAAGTACAAATTAGAATTTTCATGAATTTATTTTCTTTCTATAAATCTTAGACATATTTACGGTACTATCTACATCCGTATCAAAATATTTGTCAATTTGACTAAGCTTTCATGTTGTTACTTACAAATTATAATGAGTTATAATATGAAACTATTACTATTAGAAAGATACCTTACTAAAAGTTACAATAGTATTAATTAGTTTTATATTGTAACTTATTATAATTTGTGAGTAATCAAATGTCAAAATTTAGTCAAATTGACAAATATTTTGGAACGAGGGTAGTATTAATTTACGAAATAAAATAGTGATAAAGTTGTGTAAAACATACTTCGTCTTCTCTTATTTATTTATTTACTTACTACAACAATTAAACTAATTTATTTTCATTTATTTATCATTTTACATTTTCAGTATAATTTTACATTTATATTTTCCATCTTAAAATCAAATTTTATTAATTCAAGTAATTTTATTATTTTTCTTCTAGTGTATTAATCATCTTCTTAATTTAATTAATTTTATAATTTTTCATTCTAACTATATTGATTATCTTGATATTATGTCATAAAGTTTGGATGCATCTATGAAGCAAACAAGGCTTTGTTCTAGACCACCTCACCTTGATAATAGTTGTCATGGCTGGTGACTTTTCCATTGTGACAGCCAGCGCTTAGTTAGACTCGACCTGAGTTTTGGTCCCTTCTTTCTTTTTCAATTTTCAACTTAAAATTCACAAATTGAAAATTACTCCCCCACAACAACTCCATCAAGCAACTATAATTCCCCACATTACATACAGTACATCATTAGCCCCAACTGAACCAACAAATATCTGTTACTTCCCCAGACATTCATTCCCAAATCCCGACTTCTTCGTCGATTCAAGACATACCTACGAGAATTTTCCCAATCTCTGTTTAATTAGGGTTCTATTCCTGTAAGATTCGAACCACTTGAGATCTCGGATTTTCTGTCTTTATTACTTCAATTAATGTCACTCGGTTACAATTATGGAACTCTGATGATTGTTTATGCCATGATTTGTTTGAATTTTTTAGGGCTTAAGATTTGAAGAAGTTTGAAGTTTTTTTTTCCCTGGTGATGGCGAGGATTAAGCCGCAAGCTTTGTTGCAGCAGAGCAAAAAGAAGAAGGCGCCGAGTCGGATCAGCCCCACGACTATCATCTTGTTTGGCCTGATTGTTTTGATGGTTCTCTTCTTCATTTTCTCAACCTATCGGCATTTCTCTCACAGGTACTAATTTGATTGCGCCTTTTGTTTGTTTGTTTGTTGTTCATCTGATTGTGGCTGAAATTTCAAATGTTTGGATCCAATTTGGCATCGTTCCGCACATGGATTGTTTCTCGGTTTGAAAATCTTGATTGATGATTGATGGATGGCAAGGTGGAAATATACAACTTGAATTACCATTGCACTTTCTTTGTTTTATTTAATTTTACTTGTATTGTCTGTTTTAATTGGAAATGTTGATCTTTGGCTCGCACAAGTTAGCAGACAAGTAATCATTTGTAGATGTTAGTTTGCTAATCTATTCTTGCCTGAAATTCTGACAGTTTCAGCTTGATTTGGGTTTGGTGAGTAGCTAAATTGTGGCAGTTTTCTTTATGATTAGTTCAGTTTTTAATATATCTGAGTGTGCCCAAATTCTGGAGGGGTTCTTCTGAATACTGGATGCTGACTGAAAACCTTGATTTATGATTGCAAAATTAGAGTGTGACTCTTTTACTATTGGGGTTTGGACAATCTTATGTCAAAGCCTGAGCTTTTATTGGATGTTGTCTTAACTTAGTGGGTGATGCTGTATAGTGCATGGTGCAAATCATTAGAACGTAGTAAATTATTCTGAATATTTCATGGTGACTAACATCTGCTGTTATGTCAATCTATGTTCAGGCCGGTGGACCCAATGAAGCAGCTAGGTCGTAAGGTGAAAAAATATTGCATTGGTGCTTGATATTCCATACATATTTTTGTCATTAGCATGTAATTGTTGTAGATTACTTGGTCTGAGAGCTGCAGCCCATGTTTAGATCTTTTTAGTCATCGTATCAGGAATTAATGTGCATCCATAAGTTAGTATAAAGGGTGAGGGTGTTCATGAAAATTTTCAGCAATTGAAATTCTTCTATTTTCCTGCTCTGTGCTGTAGGTTCTCCCAGATCTGAAGAATTCTGATATCCCTAGATATGCGGTTTTTATTTTTTGATCTCTCCCCCCCCCCCCCCCC
The DNA here is from genome assembly GCA_029582165.1 of Portulaca oleracea. Classification (NCBI taxonomy): domain Eukaryota; kingdom Viridiplantae; phylum Streptophyta; class Magnoliopsida; order Caryophyllales; family Portulacaceae; genus Portulaca; species Portulaca oleracea. The sequence continues at coordinate 15,471,864 of CM055869.1, read as the reverse complement.
CATCATCATCATCATCATCTTCTAGGAGGTATAAGCTTTGCCACTCTTTGTTTGCAATGGTTCTTGTGTTCCTTAGCTTGTCTTGTACTAAGTTTCAACTCTTAACGAGTGTGAGTATCTTTGTTTGTTAATATCTTTTTTCATATGGTTGATTTATTTTCATCCTCATTGTAGATGATTCATACTTCAAAAGGCTCAATAGGCGTTGAACTCTTCAAGGAAGGATCCCCAGGGATTGTTGATGAATTCATTGAGTTATGGTGAGTACAGTAGTTTCTTAATTCTTACTCTGTTAGGCATTGCCAGTCTGCAATCGCTTTATTTTGATCGGATGATAGATTACCCATTAGCAGCTGAATGCTATCATACCTAGCAAATTTATTTTTTCCATGTACTAGTATGTTGCCAGTGGTCTATTTTGGAACTCTTGTTGTGATAGTGGATCTCCTCCTGCTGACATATGTAAAAATTTAAAGACATGGGTATACATGACAGGGTTTGAATGCTTTGTTCTTGGTTTGACAACAATACAAACTTTCTTTGCAATGTCCGTACAAGACATGGGTTTACCTTCCTAGGCTTAGGAGGGATCTCTTTCTGGAAGATGCTCCATAGTTATCCAAAGATAGGCCTAGAAAGGAAGTTGGTGACCAGAAAGTGCTTTAAACTTTAAACAATAGAGGGTGAACTCATTTTTCACTTGTATTCCTTTAGCAAATTCCCTCATAGACTCTTGTTATTATTTGGCATGTTTATCTGTAAAGTCGACTTTGCCTTTTCACACTCATGCTAAGTTGTTTGCACTTATATAATTTGCCTAAAACAGACCTGCAGATTGCAAAGTAATGGCTCTATGATGGCATTTTTGTTGCTTTCCTACACTTGATATCTATTTAATACACAGAGGGAGACTGGGAGAGAAAAAAAGGGAGGTGCTGTAATCTGCTCTACATATGATAACTATATGCTTCTCACCACTTACTGAAAACTTAGCTGATGATGCTAGATTGTTCAAGTTATTTTGATTGACCAGGAAATATTTAAGTCAGCTATGTATTTGCCGGTTGTGGTTTTGCAGTCAGAATGGCCACTTCAAAGGGATGCAATTCAGCCGTGTGATAAAGCACTATGTGATACAGGCAGGGGATGTCCATGGAGCTGCGGAAGAATGGACTGCTGGAGGGAAGAATCAACTTGACCGAAGGTTTTTTGGGCCTTAATTTTTTGCTCCATCTTTCCATGGTTATTGTAATCAAGTGGTGTGCCCATGTAACTAAGATTGTCAATACTTGCAGTGTAAAGCATGAGGCATTTATGCTTGGAACTTCTAAAGCAAAGCACGAGAATGGGGGATTTGAGCTTTTTATAACAACTGCACCCATTCCAGATCTCAATGAGAAGATCAGTGTATTTGGAAGAGTTGTCAAGGGAGAGGATGTTGTTCAGGTAAAAATCCTATTATTTTTCTCTGCTGATGTGGGAGACTCAACTATCAGCGAATTATTGGCTTCTATGCTTCTTAAGATTAGCATATTGGTAGATACTTGGTGTATGCTGCGGGGATTCCTAACAGACTCCATGCTATCTTGTCCATCCTGGGTTTCGATCACTGTATTTACTTCTGCACAGTAAAAGAACGCTCAAAATAGGTTTCTGTTGTCCGTAATTCCTGATCTACCCTTTTAGAGGGCAATCCCAATTGGAGAAACCTAGCTGATATCATCGTTGACTTGAGTTACCAGACAGGAAGTTTCTGAATTATCTTGTGTTTCCTATTCAACTGAACAGAAAAACTTGAGATTTGAATCACATTTCCGCAATTTATCCCTGCTATATTTGATACCATACCATGATTTACTGCAAATTATCCCCGCCATTATTTGATACTGTACCATAATTTAAATCATATTCTGATGGATTGGGGCGAACATCATGCCATCTTTTGTGATGCTCATTGAGATGGTCAAACAGTATTTTCTTTCTAGCATCTTTCTCTAAATCATCTCTCCCCTGCCCATTTCCCCCTCAAAATCCTTGTGACCTTTTTGAAAGATGATTTGGAGAAGGCCTTTGATTCATTGGTTTGGATTCTTTTTTATGTTTATGATATTTTAGATGTGTAATATGGTCCGATAGGTTGCCATTCTCATTTATATGTTGATTCTAATAAAGGTAGTTGGATAAACTTTCTCGATAATTTTCTTATATGTAGTTGTAGACATGAACTATGAGGGGATGATTGATCTGCCCCATTCTCCCTATTTGAGGAAATGGTTTCCCCCATCCCCCCCCCCCCCCCCCCGCCGAACACACACACATGCACGCACTCACAAAAGCTCTCGTATCATGCTATTATATTAAACAAGGAAAGATCAGATTTGGGTTCTGTAAGAAGCTGATGCAGTTGTGCAATGCCTTCTGCCTGCAGCAGAGTAGTTCTACCTCATTTTCTTTGTTCTTATCTTTCCTCAGAGCTCAGAGGACCCATTCTATGGCCTCTAGTGACATGTTGTATCCGTAAGTGCTTTAATAGAAACTTCCTGTATGCCTTTGTGGCTCTGCATGTGAAAGGGTAAAGTTCTGTAAGTCTGACCCTCTAATTTCCAGATTTAAGACAGGAAAATGAAGAAGAAATCAAGTTTCACCATTGACATCTTTTTCCTCCCCTTTTGGCTGTGTATTGTGTGTAATTTTTGAATACAAGTCTTTGAGAAAGCATTTGATTGTGCTCAATCTGACAGGAAATTGAAGAGGTGGACACGGACGACCATTATGTCCCAAAATCTGCCATTGGAATTACGGATGTGACCCTTCAACACAAGATCTAGACATTTCATATGGCCTTCTAACAAGCATACGGGTAACCATCACAGAAGTTCCATTGAGCATTTCATGCCATAATTGCCAACTATTTTGGGCTTCTCGACATTGTAATTGGTTTTGTTGCTGGGAGCAAGTCTACCTTTTGATGTTGTCGATCATATTCTGATCCCTCTCGAATTCAACTGGAGTTTGCTTTGTTACATCAATGCAGCAAAGGCTGGAAAGAGGAAATTAATGTAGTTCTTTCTCTCTTTGTTTTGTTTAATTATTTTCCTTGGGCATTCGAAGAAAGGCTAGAAGCATTGTAGGTGTTTCTTCTGTTAACAGGGTTTTGTCTGGTAAATTCTAAGGTTCTCCCTATTGACTGCTGCATGCAAAGATTTTGCCTTTGCAATTTTTGGCATGTTTCCAAGTACCTCTTTGAAGACTAAAATGGCATACGCAGGTGAAAACTCCTGTGAATGCTTGCTGCTTGAATTTGACAAAAGCATTGCGTTTACAGATTCAGTTTTCCCATTGGCATAAATTTGTCTGTCATCTTGACTTGCTTAAGTCAAACGTTAGAATTTTGATCATTAATTTTAATTTCTGATATAATAATTTATTATATGAAATTATTACTATTAGAGTGCATGGATATTCGGGAAGTGTTAGCCCAAGAAAAATATTTAGGTCTTCAAAAAGGAAAGCGTTTATTCACCTTAAAGATAGAGTGGCTAACCGGTTATCGGGGTGGATGGATAGCATGGTTTTATGGAAATGCTAATGAAGGGTGTAGCCCAAGCAATCCTGACAGACGTTGTGAGTATCTTCAAGTTCCCAGGGGAGAAATGCCAGGTGATTCAATCTACTATTAGTAGATTCTGGTGGGGATACGAGAAAGACAGGAGAAGAGTCCACTGGGTGAAAGTAGTGCAGTTAAACAGGAGCAAGGGGGATGGACCTTGAGGCTTTCAATGATGCCCTGTTATCTAAACAAGTGTGGAGACTTGCACCGGACAATCAATCCCTTGTAGCTAGAATTCTGGATATCGTCAAAAGGGGACTTGTACCCAAGACTCAAGTGGGGATGTACTGGAAGCTAAGTTGGGGAACAACCCAAGTTATACTTGGAGGAGCTTGTGGGATGCTATTGATATCATCAAAAGGGGGCGTGTGAAATCATCTCAACGAAAAGTTTAAGCTGATGATTGAAGCCCCATAAATAGTTTTATACTCTAACAGGGCGCAGTGGCTAAATGGTTGGGCGATCAAGTTAGGGTCTGGTATGATAATTAGGTGTCAGCGACCGCCGACCATATATTTTTAGGCTCATCTATCCAGTTAATACAGAGGATGCCAATGAGGAGTTAAGGATTACTGATTTAATTGATGAGCTATAAACAAAAGGTGGAGGAAGGAGATTATTGAGCAATTGTTTTGCTTTGTGATGTGGACAGTATCCGTAGAATACCATTGTGTGAGTCTTGGTCAGATGACAATCTGATGTGGCACCCGAATCCAAGTGGTAATGTATACGGTTAAATCAACCTATTTTTTCATTACCACATGGAATACTAGGGATTGTGCTTCTTCAAGTGAAAATGTTTTGAAGCCTTTTTGGAAATATTTGTGGAGTTTAAAACTCATGTCCCGCACACAACTTTTTGCATGGAGGAGTTGTGCGGGTGCTCTTCCAACTCGGAGTAATCTAGCAAGGAGGATTCCGACCCAGATTATGTCTTGTAATGCCCGCGGAGTAACAAAAGAGTCTGACATTCATGCTACACAGCGATGGCAAAAAATTAGGCTCGGACAATTCGAACAAAATTCTCAAACCCGAACCCTATCTGAGTTTCAAATTTCGGACATTATGTAATTTCCGAACCCAGACCTGAATTGTCCGTATTTACCCAAACTCGAATTCACACCAAATTTATACCCAATTTCGATATTTTGTCCGAAATTGTAGGGTTCGAACATTGCCCAAATGCGTGCGAACTTGTCCGAACCTTAATTTGACACAAAATTCGGATGTCCGAATTTCTTACCCCAAACCCGAATTGGACCCGATTTTAGATTCAGACATGACCGAATTCAAAATTTGGACAAAAAATTGATGAGCAAACCCGATTTAATTCAAGTTAAACAAATTTTGAGTATTTGTGTCAGGACGAATTTTTGCTAGCGTTAACGCTACATTTTTATGCCCATTAGCGCAAGAGATTTGGGCAGCTAGCTCTTTTGAGGAAGATCTTTGGGCAGGTAGATTGAGCACGATGATGGATATCATGCACGGGGCCACGAAGTAGATGACTAGAGATGCGTTTGGAAATTTATTGGTTGTCATATGGGAAATGCGGAATGTCAAAAATCACCTCATCTTGGGGGCAGGGTGGGAAGGCTCTCTAATTTGGCCCAACGAGCAATCAACTTCGTGCAAAGCTTCAGAGAGTTGAAGGGGATGGAGATAAACACTTGGGGCAACAGCAGAAGTGGTGGAAACCACCGAATAATGGACTTCTGAAATTAAATTTTGATGTCGGAAAAAGTAGGAATGGAAAGGGAGGGAAGGGTTGGGCGATCCTTGACTCAATGGGAGATGATGTTGTGTATGGGTGTACGCAGCGTGACTCCTTGATTGGGGCGGAGGAAGAGGAAACCCGAGCTTGCTTATGGGCATTACAACAGGCCAAGAAGCGAGGGCTCACAAGTTCGGTGTTTGAAGGGGATTTCTGCCGCTGATCACGAAGTTGAAGAATAAGCACGTTCCTGCTAATTAACTTCTTGGGTTTCCTCAAACAAGAGATTCTTACTTTTACAACTAATCTTTCATTTGTAGTGTGGTCACACACAAAAAGAAATTGAACTCGAATACCTCACGAGCTTACTCATCTCCGGCCTAGTAACCCTTGCGAGAGGGTATGGTTGGAGGAGGGGTTGGATCACATACTTGATCTGGCTAATAGGGACATGTTGTGCTTCTTGAATAACTCTTTAATATAAGTTCGTTCATTTTGGCGTTAAAAAAAAAAGTGAGTATGCATTTGCCAAAAGTTTTGTCGCAAACAAAATTGAACTGAGACGAGGGTTGGAACTGAGACCAAAATTTAAGTGTTAGTTACTATTAAGACTGAAATTAGGACTCTAAGCCTACTCACCTCTAGTTCGTATGCTTATTAAACCTTTTCCTACTTACCTAAACATGAAAAAAAGAAAGAAAATAGATTCAAATACAACCTTGCTAAATTCATTGGTATATCATTCAAACGTTATAAACACGAGTATACCCTGTATTATATATGATCTCAACACCTATATTTTTTGTTCTTATCACCCTTTTTTTTCTCCCCCTCCCTTTTCAGCTCATATCCTTTGCAAATGGAAATTACACTCAAGAAATCACTAACACCATGAATTGAAAATGACACAACTCCACTTTTGTATTATTTTTTTCCTTTTCAATTTTAGTCATAACATCTACACCCCCTTAAATAAAGAAAAAAGGGAAAAACAAAAACATTAAAGTGAGTGGAACCCATCTCCTAGTAAAACACCCAACCCTCAACTTTATAATAGTCCTCTCGTAAATATGGCCCAACCAAATATTCGAATTTATTTAATCACAAAAATAATTGAGTTCAATCATAAATTTATTATTTAAATTTTAATATAGATCAAATTGATCGAGTATTTAGAAATAATATTTTTCTTTTCTATTATTCGTCCGTGTGTATAATGTTGTGTAAATTATTTAATCTGAAAAAATCAAATCTAAATTATCATTTTTCGTTCAAATTTTAATTTGGGTTTTTGGATATTAATATACTGAACTTTGACATTGGACAATAATACACTATATTTTGGAGTGTTGGATAGCTCATAGCAATTTCGGCAGTGACTATGCTGGTGGCAATCCTACACAAATATTTCCTGGTGTATTATTGTCTAACATGCCTTAAAATATAGTGTATTATTGTCTAGGTTAAAGTTAAGTGTATTATTATTTAATATTCTAAAATTTCAGTATATTAAGATACAAAAATCCTTTTAAGATTGACCAAACCATATTTGATGACTCACGTCCTTCTTAGTTCTTCCCAATAAAAACGAATCAAATGCTAATACGTTTAAACCCCTAAAATCACAAAAACAGACCCTCTTCGCTCTTCCTCAAGAAGACCTCCCAAACATTCTCCATTTTTCCTACTCGGTCTCCTCCTTTTTCTCTCTCACTCTCTTCTTTCTCTCTCCTCTGTTCGCGCCATGCCGGCCTGCGGCGCGTCTGATGCGGCGGCGCGTGCGCTAGCATGCCGGAACAGCGAGGCGGCGACGCACCTGAAGCTGATATCTCTCTTCGTCATATTCATAACCAGCGTCGTCGGAATCTCGTCGCCGGTGATGCTTGCGAAGTCTTTCCAGGGGAAGCCGGCGTACGACAAGGCGCTGCTGGTGATCAAGTGCTTCGCCGCCGGCGTCATCCTCTCCACCTCCCTCGTCCACGTCATGCCCGACGCCTTCGACGCGCTCGCCGACTGCGTGGTCGCCACGCGCCACCCGTGGAAGGACTTCCCCTTCTCCGGACTCGTCACTCTGATCGGCGCTCTGATGGCCTTGCTCGTCGACCTCACCGCCTCCCACGCGCATCTCCACGGCGGCGGAGGTGGCGGAGGATACACGCCGCTCGATGAGCATAACCATGGCCATGGTCACGGTCATGATAATCAGGGGAAGAAATTGGGGGAAAGCAAATTGATGGCGTACAAAGTACTCGAAAAGGAAGGGGAGAGTCCTGTGGAGGAGAGGGAAAACGAGAAGGTGGTGGTTGTGACGGCGGAGGAGGCGGTGGAGGAGGAGGAGATGATGGTGAAGATGCGGCAGAGATTGGTGTCGCAAGTGTTGGAAATAGGAATAATTTTTCACTCTGTGATAATAGGAGTGACGATGGGGATGTCTCAGAACACTTGCACCATTAAACCCCTTGTGGCTGCTCTTGCTTTTCATCAGATTTTTGAAGGCATGGGACTTGGTGGCTGCATTGCTCAGGTAACAATTAACAAACACTTTACTAATTAATATACCTTTCCTTTTCTGGGATTCGATCATCAATTCATCTTCTTTAAACACCCAAATCCAATCCCCTTTTGCTTGAATTTGAATTTGATTGAATTGAATTGAATTGAATTTCCTTTTTGGGTCTTGAAGTTTATTTTGAGTTAGACAAATCATATGCTGTTACTTTATTTATGACAACAATCGTTTCCTAATTAGAAGTTGCTACCTAAAATCTAGTGACTTTTGCCTGCGTCTCACAAAATCCGAATTGGTCCGTTGGATGATGGTGCACGCTGTACAAAAATTAATTAAAACTTGGGTTGTGATTTGTGAACTTGTGATTCGATATCCTTTAACTTATTGCACGTCGTGTATAACAAAGTTGGGACACCAAATCAATGGATAGAGTGAACATTTTTTGTTGAGTAGAGCAAAATCAGGCATTAATCTAGACAATTTGTCAAATAATTTCTTCATTTTTTTTATGTTTTTATTTTTACATTTACACGGGTGTATGGACCATTGCATCCCAAATCCAAGATGAAAATGTATTATCTCATTTCACATTAATATTTATTTGAAAAAATGTATGAAAGTATGTTTTTTATGAAAACATGAATTTAAATTATGATAGTTTTGTTTAATACTTGGTATCATATTTAGATTATCAATAATTAAAAAAAAAAAAAGGCTACTTGTTAATGTGTAACCAATGGAGCATATTTTACGCCATAAAACAACAGGTAAAAATGCAACACTCATATGTAGTGAGTAGTAATTGACTTCATCTATGGAGCTTAATTTGGGATTACCTAAAATGTGGAGAAGGAGATGTTGATGGTTCATTGACTGAGACTTGAAGTGCCGTAATTCATGATCCTATTATCTTCCATTTTGGTGGGACAAAGAAAAGTCATCTGCGTGTAAAGTTTGTAGGGATGACCCATTCTCATTTTTCCACCATAAAAATCCAAACTTACTTAGTCAAGCTCTTTAATTTTACTTGTATTTTAGCTAAACATAATTATAATGAAAAGAATTTTATTTTACCTCCATATAGAAAAAGAAGAATACAATAGACGGGTGGTTCTACTAAGCTTAAAAGAAGTTTAAATTAATGGACACGATTCCTTTTCTTTTTTCTTTTTTTTTTCTATTTCCTTTTTGTGGGGAGGAGTGGTGCTCTTTCTAGGGAGAGTGTACTTTTTTCCGGATGAAATTAGGGCATGGGTTTAGGGAAATTTTTTTAAAAAGAAATTTGCCGCATGGGCTCATGTTATATTGTTATGCCTTAAAAGCAAGTGAAGTGAGGGATTTGTTGCCTGAATCCTCATGTTCTTTTGTGAAATTTTAAGTTGCTTTATCTTACTGTATTTTATCTTACCTTACCATTTAAATGAACAGGGTTATATTAGGTAATTTATATTTATTCTTTATTCAACTCACATAATTTATTTCTAAAAAAAGTAATGTGACATTTAGCTATTGCTACTACTTTATTTACTCTACTTAACTTTACCTTATCTTACCTTACCTTACTTGAATCATATAGTCTTAAAGAACATAGGCCGAATTTATTTGGATAGGGGCTTCTTTACACCAAGTGGGGTTACCAGTCATGAAGTATCACTTGCTATTGTCATGAAGACCCTTCAAAATCATTAATACTTCATGCAACGCATTTATTTTATTAGGCCATGCTAGTAACAGTAGTTTGCACTAGGAGCGGCTCATGTTATAGCGTTGTGCTTTCCATATTGTTCTTGTAAGTGGAGAAGAAATTCTTGCCCATTTAATTTAATTTTATTTTGCTGAATAGTGGAGAAATATTCTTTTGTTGACTTGGTATGAGCAAAACATGCACAAAATGGAGATGTAACTATGCAAGAACCAAGAGCAGTTGAAACTTGAAACTAGTAAAAGCAAATTACATTTACACACAACTCCTTCCATAGGTCGTCCTTGTAGGGTTTGGGAACATTTTGATGCAGCCAATTGATTCCATTTCCATGAGACAGACAACCCTTATTTCATTTTCAGTTGTATGCATTTTAAGTGCTCTCCCGCGTTGTATATAAGTTCCATAAGTTCTACTTTTGACATGCACACAAATAGATACGCAAAGTGACATTGTTCATTTGCTTGATGAAATCTACCAGGCAGGGTTCAGTTTGAGGACGACGACATACATGTGTTTTATGTTCTCGGTCACAACTCCAGTAGGGATCATTCTGGGGATGATAATTTTTGCAATAACTGGTTACGATGACAGCAGTGCAAATGCCTTAATTCTGGAAGGTTTGTTAGGGTCTCTGTCGGCAGGTATACTTATATACATGGCGCTCGTAGATTTGATATCTGCAGATTTCTTCCATAACAAGATGATGAACTCAGAGACAAAGATGAAGAAACTTTGTTTTGTGGCTTTGACTCTTGGATCTGCATCCATGTCAATACTTGCCCTTTGGGCTTGACAAATTTTGTATATATTACATGTCAAAGAAAGAAGCTTTTTTCTGGCAATTTCAATTACATTAGCCTCTGCGACTTTCTGTATAAGCAAATCCAGAATCCAAACTGATAGTAGGCTGAAAGGCCTCTCAATGATCTCCAATGTACATGCAACATAATTATGGTACCCACAGTACTATGTAAGTCCCTTACAGATGTAAGTCATTCACAACCAGTGGAGAACTCAGCCTTCCTGTTTGAACATATTTGCATCAACTAGCATAGTATCATCAGAGTAGTATTTAGTTACAGTCGAGTGTCGACTGAATGTGAATGCAAATATGCAGACTGTACTTCAATCACACAACACATTGAGCTACAACATTGGTGGCGTTTATCAATTTAACCTATGAACCAACTGAAAACAGACTATTGACAATAACAGCAAGGGGGAACACTCAAAGTGGATCTATAGCTCAAAACTGACCAGTTAGTCCACATCTTACATCAGTCTTGTTCATAATATCGTTCGTTCAAAGCTGACTTTTGCAAATACAGGTCTTTATGTAACAAGTCCTAGGCGGGTCGTATTTATACAGGGTCTGGATGTACAAGTTGGTTGGGCTTCAGTGAAACCTGAACGCACGCTGTAAGAACTCAGATGGTTGGAGTACTCCCTTTCTTCAAAAGCTCTCTAGTCGGTCCTGTGATCCTCTATCGGCTGCTTCTTCCAAGATCGATAAATACATCAGCCCCACAGCTCTTATATCCTAATCTTGCCGCGCTCCCTGGAAAATTTCTGTGGCTTTGTTGCAAGTGCTTCTGGCATTAGTCTCCAGCTCCACATGCATCAGTTCCGAATCGATCTAACGATTTTCCATGTTTTATTTCATCATAGAAACACAGGAATTGCATGTTTGCTCCCTACCTTGTTCATAGCATCCTTTAGCAGCTGTGCATCTTGTTCAATCATTCCCCAATTCAAGTAAGCATCTGCAGCAGAAATCAGTAGTCTGGCATCATAACTGCAGGAGGGTCTCAACTCCCACTTTTGAAAGCACTTTTCATGCCCTCAAATGTCACCAAGCATAGATAGCAACCATTTTGAGGTAGCTTGTGTTGCTACAAGTCTTGAATCTTGACCTAAGCTTTAGCCCATACCCGAACCATATCCAAATTACCAAACTGCCACTCAAGGCTAACAAATGATCATATGACACAGTGTGTGTATTATATGAGTTAACCAAGAATTTCTCCAGGTTCTTCAAGGTTGCTTTCAGCTTTCTCAGATTGGCCAACCCTGACATATGCAACAAGGCTGCTACATATGTTCCAAACCCTGTTTGTTTCATACTACTCCTTTAGCAATTCTTTCTACGCCATCAAGATCATTACGGTGCCCATAGCTTTGAAATAAAACACAGTATGAGTGTGGTTACTCAATTTAATGCTCTTCACTTTCATCTCTTACACAAGCAGAGTCACCTTTTCAGGCTGGCATACACCAGCCAATGGCTATCTATGGGGCTAAGCCCTATCTGTAATGCAAAAAACCAACATTCAATCAAGTCACTTGTGACATAAAAGTTTCCTAGATCATACTTCCACTTGAAGTCTCTTTTCCCCATTAAATTTTATTTTCAAGCTTTCACGGTAACTCCGGTCCACCAGGCAAAGATTCATTAGTCAACCACATTCATCTAATTATTCAAGCTCAAGCCCCAAAATCAATAGCCCTAAGTCCCTAACTGTGATGTGGCATTGCACCTAGCCCCACAAAAATTAAGGCATTAAATACCCCTATCAAACATCATATATTCATATGCTTTTTCTCCTCAGTATTCCTCCCTTTCTTTGAATGGAATTTCATCTTTCTTGAATCTTATAGCAAAACATTCCAACACCAGTTGAGAATAGCAGATAACCATAAATGATAAATCACACTATATAGTGACTAAACAACCAAAACAAGGGAGAAGTGACAAATCTAATGAAGAAGAAGCAAACCTTGAAGCAGTTATGGTAGCGGGCAAGCTGTCAAAGGTCCCTTTTTTCCATCTGCTCTCCCTCGCCAGTGAGCTTCCCGGAGGATCAATTTAAGACAACTGCAGATGCTAGGGACCGTTCTCTGTCAGAGGAACTAGGGGGGAGGACAAGAAGCAGGCATGGATGTGGCCTAACAATAATAAGTTAATGTAACAATATTCCAGTTTTAAAGTTTGTTGCAACATCCATTAAATAGTACCTACTATAAATGATAGAAAATTAATAAACAGGCCAATAAATCAACTCAAATTATCAGATCAACAACATCAATTGGTTTCAAGAACAATTAGGGGATTTAACAAACACAAATAACACATGATACTCACCCCTGATGTGCTTAGCTCCCTAGAGACTTGATCAACAGACATGTCAAAAGTTAAATTCATTCTATACAAAATGAGTGGATTGAAATCCAAGTATGCTGTGCCTTTTGTAAAACCTGAACATAGGCAATTGCCAATTGGAGCACCATTTTGCCCTCCATTGCCTTCTTGTGGTCCTCTATCGTGAGCATTTTTCCAGATCAAGAAATATATCTCCCTTGATCATCTCAGTTTATCAAAGCCTGCCGCTGTCCCATCCCTAGAACCATGAACTTTAGTTGACAGCAATGTATGCTTGAAGAACATAGTACAGCTGAGAAGAAAGCAGTAGCTCAAAACTCAGAAAGGCACAGCTGAAGATGATGGATAAGAGTAAAATATTCACATCATTCGTCACCAAATTTCAGCAATCTATATAGGACCCTCTCGAGATTGCCACAGAAAAATTGATCAGATTTCCAAACTCATTCCTCATGATGCTTTAAAACTCCTATTGAGAAATGCAGAAGTTAACTTTTGAACTTGGCTGGGGGAGATCTTCCTAAGCAACTCTTCATGCTTAGGTTCAATAACAACACCATCTTTCTCCATCCTCGAACGCATTTCAGGTGCCATCGTTCCCGTAACTGCATAAGTTTGAAGCAAGCCCAAGTAAGCTTCGGAATCAAGAGCCTTAGCTTTCTTCAACATACAGCAGAATTTCTCAGCACCGTGAACATCTTTCTCTTTTATAAAATAGTCAAGAAACATCTTTATCCTCCTCCGGAAGTGCCTCCATTTGCCTTTATGTGCCAGTTCCATATGCATTTGGGCTGAATCAATCTGACGTTTTTTCAAGTAGTAATTCATCATAGTAACATGGGACTTCCATGTTCGCGCCCCAGCTTTCTCCGTAGTATCTTTAAGCAGCCGTTCAGCTTCTTCAACCATTCCCCTCTCCATGTAAGCATCTACAAGGGCAATCGGTATTCTGTAATCATAACTTGGTTGGTCAAACTCCCACTCCTCTAAGCATTTTTTCATGCCCTCTATGTCACCAAGCCTAGATAGTGACCGAAGCATTTTTAGGTAGCTTAAGTTGTTACAAGACCTGAATCTGGATTTGAGCTTTTCCCATACCCGAGTCACATATTCTAAATTACCCAAACTCGCACCCAAGGTAATCAGATGATGATACGCCACTTGATCTGCCTTTTTTGAGTTATCCAAGAATTCCTCCAGCTTCTTCAAGGCCGCTTCAGCTTTCTCAGATTGGCCAACCCGAATATATGCAGTAGCAAGGCTGCTATAAACATTCCAATCCCCATTTCTTTTATACCGTAATTCCACCTCATTAACAACTCCTTCTATACCCTCAAGATCATTAAGCCGTCCATAGCTTTGGAGCAAAACACAGTATGTATGCATAGTGAATTCAATGTTCTTCAGTTTCATCTCCTGCACAAGGGGAGGCACCTTTTCAGGCTGGCCCACTTTCATATAGAGACCCAGAAGATTGTTGAAAGCCACAGTATTAGCAAAGTCAAGGTCTTCCATCTCTTTAAAATGGGCCAATGCCTTATCAATTGACTCCTCCGTGCAGTAGCAGTTTAGTAGAGCTCCATAAGTTGAAGAAGTCTTTGCATCAGGAGGAAGACTAGCAAAGTACTTCTCAGCTTCATCAATACCCTTTAGGTTATACAATATACTTAAACGTAATGCTTGGTCGCTGTCTGTAAAATCATCAGTGTGTTCCTCCATCCATTGCAGGATCTACATAAACAAGACAATAGGGATGAAATACAAATCATATACACTATTATACAGGACCAAGAACCACCCACTTTCTTTAAGAATTTAGGCCTAAATCATGGGCACAAGCATATGTACAAAACCCCAGAACATCCAAGAGAGAAGGGCAGGAGAGCGAAATGCTTAACTTAAAAACCTAGGAAACAAAAGAGAAGTTTGAAACCATAAAGCTTAAAAAGCATGTTATAGGTGAAATATCCAACAAAGTCAGGATTTCTGAAACATAGAGATGAATGATGATGCAGTCAAACATACACTCAATCTACAATTTTGAATAACTGCGGGGCTCAGCCTTGTGTAATGCAACAAACCAACATCCAATCAGGTCAACTTGTAACACAAAAAGTTTCCATGATCATCCTTCCCCTTCAAAATTCTCTATATTCCCATAAAGGCTACCGTCTTAGTTTTGACTTTCATCAAGTAAACCTCACCAAGCAAAGATTCATCAATTAGTCACATTCAAGCCTAAAATCCAACAGCCCTAATTCAGCTGCTAGGTATTGCCACTGCCAACGGTGTAAAAATAAGGCATTGACACAAAAACATTTCACTTTTCTTCTCTTCCTTTTGGAGTATCATTTCCAATTTCCTTAATCTTTCAGCAAAACAGTACAACAGCAATCTACCCTGACACACAAATATTACGTGCGAATCTTTGCATTGTTTATATTACATGAAACTAAACCAAAACTAAACCATATAACAAACAACCAAAATAGGGAAAAACTAAGAAATTTGAGGAGGGAGAGAGAGGAAACCTCGAAGCAGTTGCGGTAGCGGGCATGCTTACGGAGGTCCTTAACAAAGGAAATAAGGTCAGTCTTAGTAAAATTCTTGCCCTGCATCTTCAACTCATTCAAAACATCCGACATGTTAGCGCGATTGGTTCCAGAAACCCATAGTTTGCTGTAAACTTCAGCCTTCTCCAGTATCCGACGCTTTTCCGGCGGAATTTTGGGCTTCCTCTTCCCCCTGGCCGACGTGTACAGTTGCCGGAGGAATCCGAACTCGCAGGAGTACAAATTGCTGGGGATGGTACGGATCATTCTGTGTCTGAGATATTGGTGAGCCATCAAGATTTGAATTGATCTGATTTCCGAGACAATCGCAGCTGGGTTTGCAAAATGTGGTGATGGAATCTGATTATGAATGGACCATTTGAGCTGCTGTTATAATGAACGAACTCCCCACTCCCCGTTTGCTTTCAAAAAAATAAAGGGGGAAAGTTAGGGTTTTTCAGGGGTTTTACGGTTTATGTATCCAACGGGGGCTGATCAATAAATCAAGAAATAAGATTTATTTTTTGTCACATTTTGTACTCTTCTTTTACTTTTGTTTAATTATTATTTTCATTAAAAAAATAATTTGATGAACAACTTTTTCATTATTTTCTGATAGGTGTAGTGCCTTGATAGTATTGACACTTTTAGGGAGCATTTGGTTAAGAAATTTTTTTAGAAGAGCTAATCAATTTTTTTTTTAAAATTGACAAATTTTCTCATGTTTGATTTTATCTAATAGATAGGAAAGTTTTAATATATAATCGGTTATCTCCCTCACAATCTCAATAAATAGTTTCTCTATTGGAGCTAGGTAAAGTTTTTCTCGAAAAAGAAACTACTAAATATACCATTAAATATACTATATACATATATGTCTGATAACTCCAATATAACCGAAATTTGTGACACAATATTTTTCCACCTCTCTTACTTTTTAGGCAGTGACGCACAAAAAAGTAAAACTCTGAAAAGTTTTACATACATCCATCATCTTAAAGAAGTTCGAGAATATAAAACATGGCAAAGTGTTCACACCATAGCTAACCATCATCCCACCTCCCACTCTATCTATATAGGGGATGTTTGGTATCTGTCTTTTTTGTTGGCTTTTTGGAGACAATAGCTTTTTGGGGTATTTGGCTGTTTAACCATTCAAAAAACTAATTTGGAGTGTTTGGTGTGTTGGCGGATTAAAACGGTTTTTTACCCCCAAAAATCATTTTGTAAAAAGCTACAAAGAGTAGTTTTTTATAAATGGCTTTTGGCTTTTTGAGATGTAAATTACCATATTAACCACACAATTCATAAAAATTACAAAAAATGTCATCCAAATTATTTAAGGTTGTTTCTTTTAATTTTTCTTCCATCTTCCACAAAGCTACCATCCAAATTATTTTGGTTGTTTATAGTATAGATTACAATGTTGGTATCTAAGATATACAAATGAAAAATATCTTTGTAATTAATAAAGAATTTAAAAGTAAATTGGGGGTAGAAATTTATAAAATATCAACATTGATTGTAAAAGTAAATTGGGATAAAAAATTTAGCCTTACTCAAGAAAATTTGGCAATCCATGAACAATTTAGTTATTAACCTATTAATATAAATTCCAATTTTTGATGATTATTTATTGAACATACAAATACGACAGAAAAAAGACTATCAATTAAAAATACTAGAAATATGGAGGAAAAAAACTAAAAATGAATTAAAAAATAATAATGTTAAAAAAATACTGAATATAAAGCTAAGGGTATAATTGAAAATCAAATAAAAAAGTCATACTACAAACAGTTAACTCTACCAAACACTTTTTACACAAACAGCTAACACAAACAACCAACAAAAACAACTAACAAAACCGCCAAAAATCAAACAGCTAACAAAACAACCAACAACCAAAAAAATCCAACAGCCAATAGCGGATTCCCAAACACACCCATAGTCCTGCCACGAGGCCTCGTCCCCTCTTGTCTTGGTTCCTCCATTGCCAAAAAAGATCAATATGGGTGTATACTTTATGTGAAGCAATATTGGGTAACCTAACGCTAAGTTTAGCTAAAATTAAAAAGTCTGAGTGTTAAAAAATTTGAAAGAACGGAAAAATTTTGGTTGGATGGATGGTCAGTAACAAGTAATAACCCACCCAAAGAGCATAACCTGTGTCAACAAAAAAATTAGGGAACACAATGTTGCTTAGACAGTCATATGTAACCCTGTCAAAAATTGAAAAACACAACAGATGAAAAGACACAAAATGCTGGGGTCAGTTTTAGTTAACCCCATCACTTGCTTCATTAACTACAATTAGTTCAACTTCTGTGAAAGAAATAAATCCAAAACAACCAAGAAATATTGAACTCCACGCTTCTGGACCAAATGAGCAAGTTCCAATACGACCAGCTAGTCCATCTCAAACCATGCCGGTAATATTGCTCGTTCAAAGCTGTAATCTTGGCAAAACCCTGAGCCTTTGGGTACCATTAGAGTAGACCCAAGGTCTCCTCCGAGTGCATACATACAAGTCTTTTCTGCCTTTTGGGCACCCATTAAAGAGGCCCCTTTTCTTCAGATGCCGTCTTGTGACCTTTGACCATCAATAAATACGTTACACTTGGTCCGAGCTCAATGCCATTCTGTCCCTAGCTCCGCTGCCAGGACATGTATGTTTGAATGACATAGTAGTGCAACTGAGAAGAAAACAGCAGATCAGAACCCTGAATGGCATAGCTCGTGATGACGAATGACAGTAAAATATTCACTACACCTGTCAATTAGAGCAGGCAGGCGGGCGGTTTTGGGTCAAGTACGGTGCAGGTCGGTTTCAGGTTTATTTAGGTTTCGGGTTTGTAAGTCTTGTTCAAAACCTTTCGGATGTGTTCAAGTCGATTTTCGGGTGGGGTCAAATTCTGTCAGGTCTAAATTTCCGGGTATAGGTTGAGAAAATCATGTTCAAAACCATTAATTTTCGGGCATGTTCGGGTCGGGTTATTGAGTCGGGTCAAGAACTGACAAGTCTGCTAGTCACATCATTCATCACCAAATCACAGTAATCCGTTTACTACACTCTCAAGTCTCAAGATTGCTATCAAATTTTGATGAAAAGAAAACTCACAATGAGGACTGCAGAGTGTAACTTCTCAACTCAGTTGGGGCATATCTTCTGCAGCAACTCTTCATGTTTAGGTTCAATATCTACACCGTCTTTCTCCATCCTCGAACGCATTTCAGGTGCCCTTTTCTCAGCAACTGCATAAGTCTGAAGCAACCCCATGTAAGCTTCGGAATCAAGAGCCTCAGCTTTCTTCAACATATGGCAGAATTTCTCAGCGCCATCGACGTCTTTCTCTTTTATGAAATACTCAAGAAACATATTTACACTCCCTCGGAATTGCTTCCATTTGCTGCTAATCGCCAGTTCCATATGCATCAGTGCCGAATCAATCTTATGATTTTCCAGGTAGTACTTAATCATAGAAACATGAGATTTCCATATTCCCTCCCCAGCCTTCTTGGTCGCATCTTCTAGCAGCCGTTCAGCATCATCGATCATTTCCCTCTTCAAACAAGCATCAACAACAGTCATTGGTAGTCTGGCATCATAACTGTTAGGGGGTCCCAACTCCCACTCCTGTAAGCACTTTTTCATGCCCTCAATGTCATCAAGCCTAGACAGCGAGAGAAGCATATTGAAGTAGCTTGAGTTGTTACAATGCCTGAATCTTGACTTAAGCTTAGCCCATACCCGAGTCACTTGTTCTAAACTATCTAATTTGCTCCACAAGTTCATCAGATGATGATATGCCAAACGGTCAGGATTGTATGAGTTGTCCAAGAATCTCTCCATCTTCTTCAAGGCCAGTTCAGCTTTCTCAGATTGGCCAACCGTAATATATGCTACAGCAAGGCTACCATATATGTTCCAATCCATGTTTGTTTTATACTGTGATTCCACCTCATTAGCAACTCTTTCTACACCATCAATATCACGAAGGCATCCGTAGCTTTGAATCAAGACACAGTACGAGTAGTTTATCAACTCAACTCCCTTCAGTTTCATCTCTTCCACAAGTGGAGGCACCTTTTCAGGCTGGCCTACTTTCATGTAGAGACCCATGAGATTGTTGAAGGCCACAATATTAGCATACTTCAGCTCTTCCATTTCTTTAAAATGGGACAATGCCTT
The DNA here is from genome assembly GCA_029582165.1 of Portulaca oleracea. Classification (NCBI taxonomy): domain Eukaryota; kingdom Viridiplantae; phylum Streptophyta; class Magnoliopsida; order Caryophyllales; family Portulacaceae; genus Portulaca; species Portulaca oleracea. The sequence goes on along the minus strand of CM055869.1, from coordinate 15,452,422 downwards.
CTCAATTGACTTGTCCATGCAATAGCAATTTAGAAGAGCTCCATAAGTTGAGCGCGTCTTCGCGGCAGGCGGAAGACTAGCAAAATACTTCTCAGCTTCATCAATACCCTTCAGTTTATATATTACACTTAAACGTAATGCCTGTTCTCCATCCGAAATATCATTTATGTGTTCTTCCACCCATTGCAGGATCTACACAAGCAAGACAATAAGAATGAAATTCACGGCATGTAAAGGACCAACAACCACCTAACTTCTTTCAGAATTCAGGCCCAAAATCATGGCCACAGGCATATGTACAAGGCCCTCGAACATGCAACAGAGCAGGGAACAGCACATTAACTTGGGAACCCACGAAATCAAACACCGATTTCAGAACCAAAAACTTAAAAATCATATCTTGGATGAGAATGTCCAACAGAGTTCAGATAATTGAGACATAAGGACGAAGAAGCCAGGCATTACACCCAGCCTATGGTTATGTGTAACTAACTACAGGACTAAGACAAGCACTGCAACAAAACAAACAATTAATCAAGTAAATTCAAATTCCAACACAAAAGTGTCCTTGATCAGCCTTCCAGTTTAAACTCTTCCCCATATAGTTCCTAACATAAAAATTTATAGTGAAGCCGGAAAGCAAAGATCCATCAAATAATTGCATTCATTTTTCAAGCCCTAGAAAAATCCTAATTTGATTAATCAGATGATTTTATCCTCAACATTCTTATCTTTCCTTCGAATTCAAATCCCACTTCAATCTTTCATCAGAACAATCCAACTCCACTTTACACTGACACAGAAATATTAGGAGCAATACATCATTGCTCATATTACATGAAAAATAATTGAAATTAAACCATATAGTATAATAGATAAACCATGAATCTGAGTACAATGCCAGAAACACAAAAAGGAAAACGAAGAAGAAGAAGGGAGCAAACCTCGAAGCAGCTCTGGTAGCGGAAAAACTTACGGAGGTCCTTAACACAGGAAACAAGGTCAGCCTTCGTTAAATTCCTCCCCTGCTTCTTTAACTCATCGAGCACATCCGACATTTTAGTCCCCTCAGATCCAGCTGCCCATAGTTTTTGGTACAGTTTCGTCTTCACTGTTATCCGGCGCTTTTCCGGCGACACTCTCGGCCTCGAACTCCCCCTCGATAACGTGTAGAATTGCCGGAGGATCCCGAACTCGCCGGAGCTCAGCCTACTGCGGATGCAAGCGATCATTCTCTGCCGGAGATATTGGTGCGCCATTAATGATTTCCGAGAAAATTGACGGAGGGAAGGAGGGTGAAGACCGTTGAGCAGCTATCGAAGCCGGATGGGTCCTAGGCTAGGGTTTTCCAGGGTTTTACTTTGATGTTGCAGTAGCAGGGCCATTTTCTAAAAAAATCAGACAAGTGATGGTAATTTGCACTTTGTTCTAATTTTATGGTTAGCATATAACGGTTCGCATGAATATTTTGACAAAACTTATAAGAAAAATTTAGCTTTCATTTAGATCTTTGAAAAATAATACGGAATGAATATTTATAAAAAAAATATTTTACCATTTTCCATTTTGACTTTATTTAAAATTATTTAAAAATAAAGGAGGAAGAGTTTAATAGAAAATTTACGGTACGCTCATTTTATCATGGAATTTCCTTCATAGTTTAAGAGAGAAGTAAGTAAAAATCAATAATGAGAAAATAGGACTGGAGAAGGAGAAAATGAGACGGATTGGTGAAGAAAATGGTGTTTTATACAAATTAGTGAAAAGATATTAATAAAAATCTATTTTTTTTGAGAATCAAACTTCATTAGTTGTTGAATTAGCTTATTAATTAATGTAAATTGTTATAAAATGATATTAATAAATTTTTACAGATAAAATTTTTAAAAGGTTATTTGACTTTTCAATCCAGTTATGTTTAGTTCTTCCTCAACTTTATGAAGCACACGTGTACGTATCTCTTTACCCCCATAAGCTTCTTAGTTTCATGATCTTTCAATCGATTTTCAAAATTTTCCAGCTAGGTTTCTTTTAGTGTATAAACTAGTTTTCCAAAGTGGTTTTTCGAAAAGGTTTTTTTTAGATCTGTCGAACATCTGCATGCACTTCGTTTCTGACTTGATTTGGATCCCACATACTAATAAACTTTATTAGCATTTTAAAGACATTGGTCTGGTACTTTGTCGCTACTCAAAACATTAGTTGAAATCCAAATTTTAGGAACACTAATACTTGTCTGATTAGAATCCGACCTTGGCCAAGACGCTATGCCAAACATTATTGCCAAGCATCACTTAGTCCTAATAATTGGGAGATTCAAGTCAAGTGAATTTAAGTTGGGTCATGTTTGGTTTAAAAAAGTTTTGATTTGGATCAGGCCACCATGTTTTACAGTTTTAGTTCAATAAGTTTGTCTTGTAAAATCAAATCATCCTGTGAAAAATAAAGTCGGATTGGGTCATGCAATTTTAGGGCTCGAGTTCATTTCGTGTCAATTGTTTTGGCATGATCCATTATAGATTCGGGCTGCTCATTCGAACCATGTCAACTGTGCTTGATCCAGATGTTACCAAGGTTTGTATTGTACAATCTATCCTCAACCACTTTTAGCTTAACAGGGATGAGCGGTTCCGAATACCCTGCTCTAAAACTAGAAACTTTACCCTTACCTGTTAGGACAGGTTCCTACCTTTTAAGAACATTACCCTCACCTGCAGTTTAGGTTCAGGTTCCGGCTCCAGGGTACCCACCAATTATGAAAATTATATTTTTTTGACATATTAATTATTAAAATAATATTAGTTGTTTTCTTTAACGCCAAATACATCACATTGTTCAATTATCATGGCCACAATATCACACTCGATTTTAGCACTAACAATGAAAATTGAAGAATAGTAACCGAGTTCTGAATAATGTATTCATTTCAATAGTTAAGTGTATGATTTATACTAGAATATGGTTGCATCTTCCAAATATTCATCTATTCTAGGTTCATGATTCCAAATATTCGAAACTTGAACTTATTTAATAGGTTCTTAGTTATGGTTCAGTTTCTAGGAGCCTTACCCTTACCTGTTAGGACAGGTTTTTTAAATACTAAGAACCTTACTCTTACCCGTTGACAGATTCTGAAGTAGCTCACCCCAAGGCTCACACTAATGAAAAAGAAAAAAAGTAGTTTAAAGTAGCAACTTCTATTTTACTAATAAGAACCTCCATAAACATTTTCTTTTTTTGGTGGGCGATAACATACCACAAATTTTTTGGAAAAAGAAAATCCTTTTCTAAGGGCCATGATGAAACAATTCAGGCTTATCATTTTAACTAAATAATTTATTGCTTTTGTGGTGAGTGCCAATCAGTAGGAGTTCCGCCAGGAGCTCGACAAGGTCCACTCCAACCTCGACCACCTCTCGTCGGAGGTCGGGCAGAACCGGACGATGGCATCCAATCCACCCTGGAAACCCAGAGTGCTATCCTGGTAGACCTCCAACGCTCCATGCAATGGCAGAACCAGCATGTTTACTATCAGGGCCGTCTCCTCAACGACATGGCAGACCGGTCAATTCGAGCAGGCGGGTCAATTTCGAGTCAGGTTCGATGTAGGTCGGTTTTGGGTTTATTTATGTTTTAGGTTTGGAAATTCCAAGCCTAACCTTAAACTTTCGGGCGGGTTAGAGTGTGCTTCCGGGTCGGGTCAATTTGTGCCAGCTTGCCCCTCCTGGGTGGCACCATCCAACGTATCCGCCTCCACCACCCCCAATTATGTTGAGCAATCCTGATTTTCTAATTAAAAATATAATAAACAAAAATTGATAAGAGTATCCAATTGATTCTATGATCTATGACCAAGTATTGATCAATGCTGAGTCTTGCTGACCACAAAAAGTTACTGTTGAAGCGAGCATTTTCTACCACCAGATGGTAGTTTGATATCGCGATACTGTCGTTCAATACTTTCAATTCTCACGCTTGTAAACACTTTTCCATATCTTAAATGCTTATTAATCAACACCATCTAAGTACTTATTCAATCGAATGTACTTCTCATTCATCTGTAGCACAAGAGGAGGTACCTTTGTTACTCGACTTTTCCTTGTAGTAGCAATTTACGAGAGTTGAACAAGTCGAACTATCTTTGCAGCAGGACAAGTAGAATAAACTTTTTTAAGTCAACTAAATGTTTGCAAGTGTCGACGACATTTCCAACTCATTTTACCAAGCCTACATAGCTTACCACCATGACACCGTCTCAAAGCAGTAAAATTTGATTGGAGCAGCTTCACACAATTACATATGCCACATCCTTCTCGGGTGCCGTTTTTGCTGCAGCTGCACAAGTCTAGAGCTGTAGCAGTTGAGAAGAGCTCCATAAGTGGGAAGGGTCTTTGCTTCAGGGGGAAGGCTGGACAAGTACTTGTGAGTTTCGGCCATACCCTTTAGGTTATACATTATTTCTAAGCACACTGTGTCGTTCCCTTTTGAACGTTCGAGTGTGCCTTTAGCTATCCATTCCAGAAGCTGCAAAATGGCAATATGGCGTGAATGAATTTCGCATCACACCAAACAATTGTGCAAGTCAGGGCATCCATGGGCAACAAAGGAATTTGACATATAATGGTCTTTGCTCAAACAGAAAAACTAACAGTTTGGAGTGCTTTTCCAAAAGGATTCTTTGATGTTTCTTTACATCGAACTGAAACAGCCACTCCAGGTTTCAAGTGCCACAAGGCTATGCACATCGAACCTTCACATCCCACAATGAATATATGAGACTATGAGCCAATGGGTAGCTTATGCCAAGAAGGATTGAAAATCATGAATAGCATGAACTGCATTTACTCAACATAACCTAAATTTAACCATTTTTACCCATACACTCAACACTTAACTTTCCAACTTTTACCTAAATCGCCCCAACCTTACTTTACCCAAACTTACCTTACCCTCGAAAGAATAGAGGGCTTATAAAGGTGAGGACAGTAAAGAAAGCTCCCATCTCGTACTTATTCATGGACATTGGACAGTAAAGAAAGATGCACGGAAGAAAAAGAATAGAAGAGGGGGTAAGAGATGCATATTTGGAATACAAACTAGTCGAGAAACATAAAGAGATCAAAATATAAAGCAAGAATGAAGAAGAGAGCCTTAAGATCCTCCGTAAAGTGAACAAATAATACCAATCCGACTCTACAGAAGAGTGTATGACCTGAAATGAAATCAGGGTAGAGCAACAATGCAAATATTTCACACAAATCACATACATAATTCACAACATCAAGAGATATCGCCCCACAACAAAAAAAAAAGAAAAGAAAAAAAGCACCTTTTATGGGAGAAAACCATATAATCCATTAGCTTCAGCAGCCACTGTTGTGAATACAATTACAGGCTCTCTACTACCACCACAGTCTCATTTTGTATTGGACACTTTGATTAAGGTAAAATCAACACAGGGAAAGAACGGTTCTCTTAGATTTGTGAAATAATTTTTAGTAAATTATTAACATTACCAAGATTGATTTCACTCCTAGAGTGTTCCCTACATGCCTTTACGTAGCCACTAGCAACTGCAGTGCCAAAAAGGATCAACCTGATAGACTAATTTCCATGAATCGCTCAATATTAATCTATGTCTCCAATTCCAGTCCGCAACAAACAAAGAAAGCAAGAAATACTTCAAAATAAATACTAGGTTCTCAAATACTTCATCTTCTTTAATCACAACTTTTCGCATTGTTTAGCAAATTCCAGGCCCAAATTTAGTTATCAAACTCGAGTACATTGCACATAAAAATATGTAACAAAAATATGAATTAGGAAGAACCCAACTTTCAGCAGACGTAAGAGCTAAACCCGCATTTTAAACATGTAGCACAACAAACCAAGCAAACCCCATTGTAATTGCAGTCATACTGAACTAAGTTGAAAAGATTGCACTTTCAAATTCTGAAATACAGGGACAGTCACTGAATTAAGATGAGGGGGGAAATTGCAGAACAAAGAAAAACACTAATAACTTTAACGAAATAATCAAGGGTTTAGCAATGAAGTGAGGGAACCTGGACGGAATGTTTGAAGTGACCGCAATCACGGAATGTTTTGGCGCAGGAAATAAGATCGGAATTGTAGAATCGCTTGCGCTCTCTTTGAAGAAGTTCCAAGACATCCGACATTTTTCATACCGATTTCTCCCCCAGCCCAAAGCATCTTGTAAAGCTGTCCTTGTCCATTCTATCGGCATTTTCCGGCGCTTTCCTGGCCCATGCCGCAGTGGAGATCCGGCGGACAAGAATAGACTCGCCGGAGAGACACCGGCCGGTGATACTGGCGATCATTTTCTGTCGGAAATATCGATGCGTGACTTCAGAGCCAGTAGCTGGGACCTTGGAATCTTAGATTCTGGGATCAAAGTCGGGTGTTCATAGGGTTTAGGGTTTATGATTCGGGAGGGTGAAAGGTGAAAAGTGAAAAACGCAACTATAATGGTTATGGCTTCATTTTTTGGGGAGCAAGAGAATGTTGAGAAGCCGTTTAAGGAAAAATAGCAGAGCATGAAATTGTTAATTTTAGTATTTTATTTTTGCTATTTGTCTTGTTGTTTAGTTGTGTGGTTTCTTTGTTGTTTGTTGTTCACTCGCTGTAATTTTATCTGCGTTTTTTGCAGTGTTGATATTGTCTTTTTATCCTTTTTTAGCTTTCAATATTAAAAAAAAAAATACACAAATCTACAATGTTTAAAATCTTATATATACTATGCTCAAAATCAAAATTGTATGTTATGAAAATGTTTAAAATTTTATATATACAATGTTCAGAATCTTGTATATACAATTTCTTCCAAAAAAAAAATTACATATATCATATTTAAAATATGACCGACACAAAAAAAAACCATTAAATATCACAATCATAAACTAAAGTACTAAACATTCGAAAAAATGTTCGAGAAAAACAAGCTATATAATATGTAATTAAATTGTGTAAGTGAGTTGGGACCAGAAAGTAATATGGTCTCAGGCTCATTATCTAATGTTTAAAAATTAGATTTGATATTTTACAACAATCCATTTACGCTTGACGTAAGCTTTGTATTATTGTAGTGGAATCACCTCCATGTTAATGACACCTCTTCTCGGTTATTGGACACCACAACTCAAGTTGCTCTACCTCCGTAGGGTTTTTTTTCAAGAGTCGTCCACAAGGAAACATGTCACTGTAGAGAAGCACCATGAAGCTTCTTAATGAATTTCTTCCCTCCCGGCTAACTTGTCCTTGACCTTGGACCATTCTTCCTATTGTTCGGGTTAATCGAGCCCTAAAGTCTAATTAGATTTTCTACATTTTTAAGTTGCTCCGGGTGCACAAACCGGTTCATGAAAATCTTCGCATTCCCAGCCTTCCAAATTTGTCAAAGGACTATTGTGAAAATTTTTACTAGATCTTGTCTTACTTTATCATGCAAAAAAAAAAAAAAAAGAAAAACAAATCAATTCATAAACTAGTTAGTGTTAGTTGGTATCATGTTCACTCCATGCACAACGCTAACGAGCTCGCATTCCAGATTCGATCAGCATAATCACAAACTCCGAAACATGTTGGAGAGTTTCCAATTCATTCGAAACACCTAAAACTCATCTTCGCTCAAAGCTTATTCCTCCTCAAACCAAATTATCTCCCAACAAAAAAGAATAGGTTACGTACACACCTCGAGATAAACATTTTCTACTAAGGACTTAGGACCTCTAAAACATTTTCCAGAACTCATGAGCTTGAATAACAAATTTGGACGATCCCTTTTTCTTTAAAAGAAATTTGTAACAATATTTCACGGTAAATTACCATCCTTGGTTCACTACAACGTAGAAGGGGGATAGCGACCGTTAAACAGTCGCAAAATGGGTTTAACGATCGTAGATTGACATGGGTGATTGTTAAACAACGATCGTTAATATTGGTTGCTGATTAAAGGTTGCCTCGCCGGTCGCACGATTGTTATATTAACAATCGCTAGCCGCGACCATCAAATTCAAATTTGTAATCGTTAAATAATGGTAACTAGCTGTGACCATTAAAATAACAGTCACAAATTTACCGATTGTGAACTTAATGTAGCAAATTTTGCAATCATTAATTTAACGGTCACTATTTTGACGATCTTTAGTGTCAATTTTAAATTGTTTTTTTTTAATTTTGGCAAAATATTTTTTAAAAATCAATAATCGTTAAATTAAATGTTGATAATTGGAACACTTTATGACTCAAATTTGAACACAACCTGTCATATATTACATATCCACCATAAACTATTAGCGACTGTTAAATTAACAGTCACTAGTAATGCAATTCAACGATCGCAAAATTCAAATAAACTCTCAAATGTAGCGCAGACTGTTTAAGTTAATCACGCATACATATCATAATAACTTCTAGCTATTCATTGTAAACCTAATACACATAAAAAGTTCAAAGGTTCAACGATCAACAAAGTTTGACAATGCCTAAGAGCGGGGAGAGGATCACAAGAAACCAGAAGGATAAAATTGATCACCAGGCGATGATTGATGTTGGTTGAACTTGAGTCATATGCGCTTAAAGCTGATCGATCATCTTCCCTTTGCAACACAACAACCGGGGAGAGAAAGCATTTATCTACATGCAAGAAAGTCCCCTGTTCACGTGAGGGTGGTTCATAGAAGAACTCGATCACAGTTCCTAGGTTGAACATACCTTGGTTTTTCACACTATAACTATTGGCCACCTTTAAATATAGCTTGTGAGCCTTCGAGCTAGGAGTTGTCTTGCAAACCGACTTCTTTCAGTTGCCTCTTAAATCCAATTTGTGAAAGGAAATTATTGATACTAAACTTTAAAATACAACCTTTTTTGTTTGTTGGCTACTTGGATATATTTTACCTTTTATAATTTTAATTATCCTTTTAGTTTTGATTTTAATTATCCTTTTAGTTTTAGTTTTAATTTTACTTGTATTTTAATTTTAATTTTTACTGTTATTTTTAGTTTTAATTTTAATTTTAATTTTACAAGAAAAACATGATAAAAGAACACTTATGATATATCTATTAAACAAATTAAATATCTATTAAAACAAATTTAAACTCTTGGTAACTCTTTCCAACTGTTTTAATTAGTTTCAGCTCTTTCTAGATTCTTCCAGCTCTTTCCAGATTCTTCCCGTCTTGACAAATTCCTTCCAACTTTCACAAATTTCTTCCAACTCCTTACATCTTTAAGTTACTCATTCCAACTTCTTCTAACTACCAACTCTATTTATTCAACCCAAAAGAACCTCCCATCAAATATGTCGTTGATGTGAATTTGTGAGCTTTATAATCCCTCAATAAAAACAATAAAGAAATAAATAAAAAAAACTCATTTTTTTCTTTATGTGAAAAAATGGAAAAAAGTAATATACACTTTGGGGTATTAGAGAATAAAAATCCAAACTTACAATTCTATTATAAAGGTGTTGAGCTTCAAGTCCCATTATTTTAGCATCCACCAACCTATTTAACATCCTCCGAAAAGTGGCATGGTCGTAGCATGTTGAACATATTTTTAACATTTTTAGCTGTAAAAAGTTCAACGTATAATATCGTCATTACCATGTTACTATTTGAACGAGTTTAACTAGACGATAAATGTTAAAAATTAATAAGAATTAAAGTTCAATTCATCCATAACCAAATTTGTAAGTTCGGATCCGTTTTTCTCAATGACCTCAAAATATGAATTTATTTTTTCCAATTTCCAAAAAATAAAAATAATTGTTGGAAATATTTCAAGAGTATAAGACAATTATATAGCCTAAAGAATAAAGTATATCAAGTATAAGGATCATATATAAGTGAAACAATAAGAATATGATCAACACGGGTAAAACAGGAAGCAACACGAGTCGTGTTACCTTCCAGAGAGTAAGAAAACAATTCCGGGGCTCAACACGGATCGTGTTGGAACAACACGGACCGTGTTGGTCCAACACGGACCGTGTTGATTGTCAGGAACGTTTTAAATGCTAACGGCTATATGATTTCGTGTAATTAGTTTTTGATATTATAATTAAGCACGATTATAATGATATTCCAACAGCTATATGATTTGACTTGGTCAAGGTCGTATTAAGTTTGTGATCCTCCATTAAAGTCACTTGATTGTCCTTTGACTAGGGCATACTAAGTGGGTTGGTATTCTCCTATAAATAGGAGACATCCTAGGCTATTTGAGACACACCAATCTAAGCAATTACATCTTCATTCTTGTCTAGACTGCAGCTATACTTGAGTGATTCAAGAGAGAAACTATTATTCTTGAGTGTTTACGAGTGCTAAGTTTTATCCCTTTGAACATTTACGGTATCGTAAATAGTTCTTAAGGAAAGTGAGTATTAAGACACAACTCTTAGCGTTATCCAAGCGAGTGTTCATTGTTTTATATACCGTTACTCCCTTTCCTCCAACAATCTTAAGAACTATTTAGGAATGGCCTCGCTACGTGATATGTCTAGCAATTTCCAAAAGCTAGAGCGCTTTGAAGGAGTGGATTTCCGACATTGGCAAAGCAAGATGCATTTCTTGCTAACGACTCTCAATGTGGCATATGTGCTTAACATTGAGATTTCTCCCAAGGTGAATCAAGAACCTTCGCCCGAGAAAGTGACAACCAAGGAGTCTCCAAAAGAGGATGCAATCGTCAAGATATCCACGGGAGATGGAAGCAACGATCAAGTAAAGGGGTCCGTGGAAGATGCGGAGGCTACTCGGCAAAGGCTCAAGATGGAGAATGACGACTACATTTGTAGAGGATGCATTCTCAACGGGATGAGCGACACCCTCTTCGATGTCTATCAACATATGGAGACGACAAAGAAGCTTTAGGAGATGCTTGAAGCTAAGTACATGTCGGAAGATACGTCAAGTAAGAATTTTCTTGTTAGTCAATTCATGAAATTTAATATGGATGATAATAGGAAAATTCTAGACCAATTCCATGAGATTCAACGTATTTTAAGTAACTTCAAGCAACACAATTTGAACATGGATGAAACCATAATCGTATCGTCTATTATTGACAAGCTACCTTCTTCTAGTACCCATGGATTTTGAACATGGAAAGGAAAAATAGAACTTTAAAAGAAATGGTGAATTCTATGTTGTCAAACTCCGGTTTAAGTAATGGATTTTGGGGTGAAGCCATGTTAACGGCTTGTTATATTTTGAGTAGAGTTCCATTCAAAGGGAATTCTAGTACCCCATATGAGTTATGGAACAAAAGAAAGCCAAGTCTTAAGTATTTTAAGATTTGGGGTTGTAGGGCTATTGTAAGAGTCCCGGAACCTAAGAAAAGAAAATTAGGTGAAAGAGGAATTGAGTGCATCTTTATAGGCTATGCTCAAGATAGCAAAGCTTATAGGTTTTTGGTGGTTGAGCCAAATGAGTATATTTCAGTGAATACCGTAATGGAATCAATAGATGCAATTTTTGATGAGACTAGGTTTTCTTCAATTCCTAGACCTAAAGAAATAACTCAAGATATTGTTCCTCTAATTGAGCCTCAAGATGAAAATCATGAGGGTATATCCATACAAGATGATCTTCCAACTCATGAGATTATTCATGATGAAGAAGATGAAAGTATTGAGTTAAGAAGGAGTAAAAGATCAAGCAAACCAAAAGACTTTGGTTCAGACTTCTATGTTTATTTAGTAGAAGGTTCAAGGGACTCAGTTGAAAGTGAGACCCTATGTATATACAACATAGATAAGGATCCTAAAACTTTTAAAGAAGCTATGCAATCTCATGATGCTTCTTTGTGGAAAGAAGCGGTACAAGATGAGATTGATTCAATAATGGAAAACAATGTTTGGATATTGGTTGACCTTCCTCCGGGAAGTAAACCAATTACCTCTAAGTGGATCTTTAAAAGGAAAAGGAAAGTAGATGGTACCGTTGAGAGATATAAAGCTCGTTTGGTTGTAAGGGGCTTTACTCAAAAGTATGGTATTGACTACTTTGATACATATGCATCGGTGGCTAGGATAGCTTCAATACGTGTATTGTTAGCTTTAGCTACTATCCATAAGCTAGTTATCTATCAAATGGATATCAAAACGGCATTCTTAAATGGAGAACTAAAAGAGGAGGTGTATATGGAACAACCCGAAGGGTTTGTTGTTGAAGGTCAAGAAAAGAAAGTTTGTAAACTTATAAGGTCCTTATATGGACTTAAGCAAGCATCTGAGCAATGACATCAAAAGTTTGATGAAGTAGTGCTTTCAAGTGGTTATAAGATCAATGAATCAGATAAGTGCATATACTCTAAGTTTGAGAATGGAAAAGGGGTGATTATATGCCTATACGTTGATGACATGTTGATCTTCGGGACCGACATGGAACAAGTTAATAAGACCAAAGAATTTCTATCCTCAAAGTTCTCTATGAAGGACATGGGTGAAGCGGATGTAATTCTTGATATTAAGATCATTAGAAATAATGATAAGATAAGTTTATCTCAAGAGCATTACATTGAGAAAATATTGAATAAGTTTGGAGGTGATAAGGTATATCCGGCAATGACACCTTATGATCCAAGTAAGAAACTAGAGAAAAATTTAGGTTCTCCGGTTAATCAACTTGAGTATGCTAAGTTGATTGGAAGTCTCATGTATGTTATGACAAGTACAAGGCCAGACATTGCTTATGCAATTGGTATGTTAAGTAGGTTTACAAGTAATCCGAGCAATATGCATTAGTTTGCAATTCGGAGAGTATTAAGATATTTAGCTGGTACTAAAAGTTATCAACTCACATATAAAGGAGAACCTTCAGTATTAGAAGGTTACTCGGACGCGAGTTGGATTAATAAAGGAGATTTCTCCTCTACCAGTGGATGGGTGTTCCTTTTAGGATGTGGAGCAGTTTCTTGGGGTTCTAAGAAACAAGCTAATATAGCGGATTCCACTATGTCTTCGGAATTAGTAGCGTTGTATGTTGCTTGTAAGGAAGTGGAATGGTTAAGGAACTTATTGTTGAAAATACCGGTTTGGTATAAGCCAATGGCTCCAATCACAATTCATTGTGATAGCAAAACTACTCTCGATGTTGTGTAAAGTCATGTTTACAATGGCAAGTCAAGGCACATTGGTTTGAGACATGCTTATATACATCAACTTATAAGGGATGGAATAGTGACTTCAAGATATATCAAGTCAAAGGAAAACTTAGCCGATCCTTTAACCAAAGGATTGTCTAGAGATTTGATAAAAAGTACTTCAAAGGGGATGGGTTTAAGTGTAGCTCAAATATCTACTAATCACAACAAAGACTCAACTTTATGAATTGGAATACCACCAATTTCTAAAGTTCAAATGAGTACGGAGTTGCTTAAATTAGTAGGAAGCATCAATTTTATCCCAAGGACAAGTGATGCTTAAAATCTATAATGACAAGAGGATGAGTATTAGTACTCTTAATAGACTTTGTGGAAAGCCTAATTACAGGGGTGGTATAATTACAAAGTCTACCTATGTAAGTGTAATGTGTGACCGCATAAAGGAACTATGAGCTAAAGTTCCGAAACACTTATGAAGGATAAGGACACAAGGCCGGATAATAGTGTCAAGGTATTTACACTCAAGATTTAAAATATATGTGTGTTATGAGTATAGTTGGTCAATATAAATCCAAAGTTCAAAGCTATGTCTACTTTGCGATTTGGATACAATTTTGGCTCATATACACTAATTGAAAAGTTCAAAGAGTAATCTACTTTTCATTAGGCATATGTTTTGTGAGTTTCTCTGGTGATTATAAGTTAAGGTATATCTCAAATAGCTGGGGTATAAGCTCCTTAAGTAAAGTTATTTCAAGGGTTTTACATACTCTTGAAATAGCGGAGGATTGTTGAAAATATTTCAAGAGTATAAGACAATTATATAGCCTAAAGAATAAAGTATATCAAGTATAAGGATCATATATAAGTGAAACAATAAGAATATGATCAACACGGGTAAAACAGGAAGCAACACGAGTCGTGTTACCTTCCAGAGAGTAAGAAAACAATTTCGGGGCTTAACACGGGTCGTGTTGATTGCCATGAATGTTTTAAATGCTAACGGCTATATGATTTCGTGTAATTAGTTTTTGATATTATAATTAAGCACGATTATAATGATATTTCAACAGCTATATGACTTGACTTGGTCAAGGTCATATTAAGTTTGTGATCCTCCATTAAAGTCACTTGATTGTCCTTTGACTAGGCTATTTGAGACTCATCAATCTAAGCAATCACATCTTCATTCTTGTCTAGACTGCAGCTATACTTGAGTGATTCAAGAGAGAAACTATTATTCTTGAGTGTTTACAAGTGCTAAGTTTTATCCCTTTGAACATTTACGGTATCGTAAATAGTTCTTAAGGAAAGTGAGTATTAAGCCACAACTCTTAGCGTTATCCAAACGAATGTTCATTGTTTTATATACCGTTACTCCCTTTCCTCCAACAATAATATCCTATTATCGCTTATACTCCTCATATTAATTGACATCTTTGGAAATTGTGCAGCCAAATTTTAAAAATTTTGATCATAAATTTCTTAATATATATAATGAGTTGCTACATAAAATTACCACGATTAGATTTGTAACGAAATAATGTCATAAAAGTATAATATTGCAATTGTTAATAACATATTACGCAAGAGAAATTATCAATTAAAGAGTGACATTAAAGACCGTAAAAGTCAAAATTATGACAAAGACCTAACTATTATGTTCTACTAATGACATTTCTTGTTCATTGATTTGTTACAGCTAGGAATGTTGGCGAATTAGGCGAAAGTAAAGTGCAGAAAGAGAGGGATTCCCATTTAAAAAAAAAAACAAAAAAAATCCAGGAAGCCATAAAATATAGGCCACCGAAACCGAATGGGCGCGGACCGGGCGATCCATTTGTCATTTCACTCATTTGTCACACCCTCTAATCAACAAAAAGCGGCAAATTTCTGGAAAAATGGTGCAGCTGTCCCTCTTCCTCTCTCATCCTTTGTCTGTCTCTTCGAATCCTCACCTCCGAACCAAATCTCTCTCCATAACCCCAAGCCCTAGATTTCGCCTTTCATGCTCATCCTCTGCTCCCTCCAATTTGGTAATAATCTCACCTCTACAGTTCACTCAACTATTTCAACTCTTTATGCCTCATCTTGTTCATCCAATTCCAAAATTTGCAGGGAAAAGAGGCAGAATTGAAGCCAAGGACAGAGTACAACCCCAACTGGCTCGATGATTTCTTCCTCAATTCTTTCCGGAATAAATTGGCTCAGGTAACTCTTTGATATTGCTTGAGTTTTTTTGTTCAGCAATTGAATTTAGTTTGATGAAATTGGTATTTTTCTAATTATTGATTGGTGAATAAATTGAACAGGAGGTTGGTTGGGACTCAAAGAAGGCTGGGTATGATGGGTTGATTGAGCTTGCAAATGGGCTTATGGTGGGCAGAACTAATCAGCAAACGAGTGAAGCTGCGGTATGTCCTCATAATCCCCTCCTAACAAAATTTTATCCATTTATTTTTTGTTTAGGAAACAATAAATGGATTACTGCAAAAAAATTAATAAAAACCGCCGTCTGTGGGGATCGAACCCACGACCACGTGGTTAAAAGCCACGCGCTCTACCACTGAGCTAAGACGGCTTTGTTTACTCGAAATAGATTGATCACAATATGACCGTTCCTCAATGAGAACTCAGAAAAAAGAAATAAAATTTTTTTGATAAACGCCGTCTGTGGGGATCGAACCCACGACCACGTGGTTAAAAGCCACGCGCTCTACCACTGAGCTAAGACGGCTTATTTGCTTTGTAGTTACGTTGCATTAACTATAACGTAATCATGCTATTTAGCCAAATACAATGGTATGGTCAGCTGGTATCTTACATATTTCTGACACTTCTGGGAAGTAAAACTGAACTAAGAACCATGAATGTTAGAGCACTTTGGCACAGGAAATCAACTGAGTAATGTATTTAGTATTATTGGTATGTACGTACATTAGTGTCGTATTAGGAAGATGTGTAAAGGTTGAGAAATTACAAGTTCATGTTGTTCAGAGTGAAGCCTGTGCTGTGAGGTATGTAATGTAAGTAACACAACATGTGGAAGCTCCAGATTCTCGATAATATCACTTTAACCTTTCTGGTTTGAATTTAACTTTTAAGCCCTGGATACTTACAGTTACAACAGATTAAGCATTTGGAAAGCAAAAACGCCTTGAGAAATCATCAGTACATATTAATAGTAAAAAGGTTAAAGTAGGAACAATAAAAAACAACGCCATCTGTGGGGATCGAACCCACGACCACGTGGTTAAAAGCCACGCGCTCTACCGCTGAGCTAAGATGGCAGGCAAATTTTGCGCATCCGGGGAATCGAACCCCGGTCAGTACCGTGGGAGGGTACTATGATACCACTACACTAGATGCGCCTTCTTTGTTCTCTCATTCTAATCAAAGTAATTAATATAATTATTACTAAGTTCAAGTGATTTCTCTAAATTGTCTCTTCATAATTCATAGATGAGTGATATTCTATGTTATATTAAATATTTAACATTATTTAGCTGTTTGATATATTAGCATATCTGGTAAGGATATAGCCAGTGAAATGTGTGTAAATTTTTGAAAATTAATTGGGTATTATATGGATGTATAGGTTAGGATATTGACATCTTTGTTTCCTCCATTTGTACTGGAACTGTACAAAATGCTGATAACTCCCATAGGAGGGGGAAAACTCGCCGCTATCATGGTTGGTATGTTATTTCAGTACTTTCCAAATTCGATCCTCATGTCATTTCATTAAGTTGCTTCCTCTAATTTTTACATACACATGATGGTTAGCGGCTTAATTAATCAGATGTATAGAACTCTAATTATAAAACCTATGGATGTATTTGGGGATTGAAAAATTGCGGAACTAATGATTTCATTCGACTTGTATTGAAGCAAGGGTAACAGCACTCACTTGCCAATGGCTCATGGGACCATGCTCCGTTAATTCGATCAATCTTCCCGACGGATCTTCTAGCCCAACTGGGGTAAAGATATTCATCATTTTACTCCGAAGTTTACTTTTGTTATCAATATGGTGTATTTAAATTTGTAACAATGTAAATGTCGAGGGACTTAAGTCGGAAGTGATAAATGGTTGCAGGTCTATGTAGAAAGATGCAAGTATTTGGAAGAAAGCAAATGTGTGGGAGTTTGCATGAATACTTGCAAACTTCCTACTCAAGTGAGTACTTATCGAACTAATAGTTAATTTTCTTTTCAAATTTATGCTGTCTCAAAGCCTTACATACAAACGCATCAAAATTGATCCTGATTCTTGATATAATATACACTTTTGGGCGTCGTTGATCTTGTTGTGTTGTGCTAATTAGGTATTCTTCAAGGACCATATGGGGATTCCCCTACTTATGGAGCCAAACTTCAACGATTATAGCTGTCAGGTATTACTTATCGTTTCAAATTAACCTCCTCTTTTAGATCTTAATTAAAATTTTGACAGTTTGACTCAGTGTCTTGTACACATGAATTAATATCCAAAACCGCAAAATTTAGGGTAAGATTATTACATTCAACCCCTTCATATTCCACCTGGGAGTGATTTAGGAGCATCCGTTTTGGTTTTCGCTTTTATATTTCTGTGCTGACTACTAGTATATGTTTCAATTCTTAACATGTTATTTTAGTTTCTATAACTAATTAATGTACGATATTTTTTGGGCAATTCGGTTTATGCTATGAACAGTTCAGTTTTGGGGTAAACCCACCCGAGCCAGCAAGTGATAGCAGCTTAAGACAACCATGTTTGGAGATTTGCCCAAATGCTCCAAGACAGAGGAAAGATGCTGCCACATTCAGTGAGAAGCCTTGTCCTAGGGCATGAGTATATGTATATGACACTACAATTGGTTTTTACATAGATAAACAAGAAAGTTAAACAAAAGTAGTATGTCTAATTAGATATCTCTCAAAAATCAGGATTGATTTAGATTTTGTAAGAACCACAGTGTTCTAATTTAATGGCGACAAAGGCAAGCTGGCAATTGATACTAACACCGAGTTTTGGTGGTGGTCATCGCTATGAACTCGCTAGACCTCACAGCAAACTGCTATGAACTCACCCAGTTGAAGGTCATCTAGCTTCTCCGGCGCTACTCTCCCAAAACAGTCCAACATGGTCTGTCTGATCCATCCCCGCACCATAGCACCTCGTCAAAGGGTCTTCTTTGCCATATCTTGACTGCTACTGGACATCTAAAAATATGTGCGTGCATCTGTGACTCCTGAAACCCACACACTTCTCGCTCAATTCATACCTATTGCCAGAGCATTTGATGCGGCTCTAAGACTGATTCTTGAAGGAACTTTGAGGCCCCGGGATGAAACAGGTTGATCTATTCTTCTCGAGTTTCTTGCTAGATGATAGCCGGATCTGACTGAATAGGCGCCCGTGGAGGTGAAATCCCATGTCAAGTAGACATCAGGCCGTCCATTGCACGGTAGCGTACTCGAGATGAGCTAGGGATGGTACATATCCAGCAATCCAACCATTCCTGCACTTTCTCCCGATTTCCTATTACCAACGAGAATTCACAATGATGTACCATGCGTCCCAAATGCTGCGCCATGTGTAGCTTGGTGTTGAGCCTAGCTGGGTTGCCAAAGACATTCCCATCTGACAAGTACCGCGCATTCAAGATATTATCCGCGAGGGATTTGGTGTTCTGGGTCAACCTCCAAACTGCTCCATGAGGTGCGCGTCATTGAACGCCTCCATATCCCAGAACACGAGTCCCCCGTCTCCTTGGCACCGCAAATTTTGTCTTTCCCAACTGTGTATATATTTCCTCTTTGACAGGGTCATTGCTCCACCAGAAGCGGTTGATGGTAGAGCTCAAGAACATTCATCACATTGGTTGGGATTGCCTAAGCCAATTACTAACCAACAATAATCTCAACTATCAACAATGTAAAGTTTTTAACTTTTCCAAAATTTACCTAACCCAATTTTACCCTACCATAGAACGTGCCCTTAAGAAAGGCTTTCCTCTTACTTCGCCCAACAGAAGCCGGTAACCTCAAACATTTTTCCTAAGCGACAACCTCCGTTATGACTTATGTCCATTGTTAAGGACCTAAGGTCACCTCAATTATTCTCCTTTTGGTGCACTCCCCTTGGAAAGACTATGCTAGATTTAGCGAGATTTACATTTTGCCTCAATGTTAGTGTAACGCCTCGGCCCCCTCCCGGGCCGCGGACATTATCAATAACTGCTTTAAGGATCGCTGACTGGCCCCACAAATCACCACGAGTCTTTCCAGTGTGCTTCGTCCTCGTTCACACGCTGCCTGGGAAAACTTCCCAGGAGGTCACCCATCCTGAGACTACTCCCAGTCAAGCACGCTTAACTGAGGAGTTCCCAACGGATGAGCTACCATAAAAGAAGGTGCACCTTGGTGATATGAGTAGTCATTTCAATTCCTTTAAGCCACACTTAACCATATACCCGGGGTATTACAGTTAGTGCATAATTATTCAGCGCCCCCAACAACTCTCCACCGTAGTCTTGCAGAAGAAAATGGAGAAAATGGAATCATTTGCGAAGAGAAGATGGGTTACACTCGGCTTCCGGTTCCAAGACGATAGACCCTGTGCCCGTGAATGCGGCCTTGCTCCTCCGCCTTATGCAATTACCCCCACCAGCCCTTCCGCAACAAATAGAAAACATGTAGTATTAATTTTACCTTTTTTTGTCCCTTGTACTAGTCCATAGGATATGGAATTATCATGTCATTGCAATGTAATCTTTAGATGTGTTAAATTTGTAGATAAATGGGCAATGGGTAAGAGTTATGTTTTTTTGTAATTTTTGGTGAATTTCGGTACATTTTAAATAAGTTTTTGTAAGTTCTAAGGAAAATATTATGACTTTAGAAAAGTGTTATTTGTATGTACTTCAAAAATATTTTTAAAAATATGAAAAATATATTTAAAAAATTTCTATAAAAAAATCAATGTTAGGAAATTAAGAACACAATGTCTCGATGAAGTGAACAACACAATTTTAGCTTTTGGGCTGTTTGCGGGGCCACCATTAGGGGGAACGAGCGTTGTTGACGGTTTATTAGTTGCCTGGTGATAAGTGTTGCATAGTGGTGGCTGAACGGTGATGGGTGGCGCTAGCAACGGAGGTTTTTTGTGGGTTTTGATTGGTGCTTAGGGTTTACATGTTTTGGGCTTTTGAGCTTTTCCGATGGCGTTAACGGTAGGGAATGGCCGGAACCAATCGGGTGGTGGTCATTGTGTCTGCTAGTGAAGGCCACTTGTGGTGGTGGTTTTTGGTGTTTTCAATTGGTTGTTAAAGGGTTCGCAAATCTCGATTTTGGACTATCTGCGGTGACACCGGTGGCGAGGAAGGAGTAGTGAAGATGTTGCTGTCAACTAATGATGGTGGTCGCATTCAGGTGGTCGGATTGCAGGCCAGGGTGTATCGCCGGTAGTAGCGCTTTTCACGAGTAAGGAAAAGGAGAGGCTTGACACAACGATTGCATTGTTGTCGTGTGATCATGAGGTTAGGGGTTCGAATCCTGAAAGAAGCTTTTTGCAGAAATGTAAGGTAAAATTTGCATACATTACACCTTTACAGTAGGCTCCTTCTGCGTGCCGTCGTTTGCGGGGATGCTTTGTGTACTAGGTTATCCCTTTTATATTTTCAGAAAAATATTCACAGAAAAATAAGGTATTAAAATTTGTCCTAATTTACTTTTTATATTTTTTGTAAATTTTGATAAAGTCGGGAAAATTTTGTTATTTTTAATAATTTCGAATTCCTATTTTTTACCCCCAAAACTCCCCACAAATTTGACACCATAATTTTAATTGACACACCCTAGTGATAAATAGTAAGTATCGTGATTACTCTAGTCAGATTTAGGGTCCGTTTGGACTGCGAAAGATGGGTGGAAAGAAAAAGAATTGTAACCCATAAAATATTTCCTTTGTTTGGATTGAAGAAAAAGGAATGGGAAAAAGTTGTTGGAAAAGTGAAAGAAAAATTTTGGGTAGGAAAAAAAATTAAAAAAAGGAAAGTTGTGAGAACAATGTGAATTAAAAGGTCAACATTTCTCTCATTTATCTATCGCGGCTCTCTCAGTGGCGGATCTAGTGTGTAGGCATTGGAGTCAAGCGACTCCACTGAAATTTTGGAGGAAAAAAATTCTGATTTAGAAAAAAAAAAGTTATATCCAACTAATATATATATGTTAACAGCATTATAGATATCAATTAGTAGTTGCTTAAGTGGTCTGTGTGCGCATGATTGTGTGTTGTGTCGTGAGTTTGAACCTTCCTTGGCATGGATGGTGGATTTTTTGGTTTAAACAATTCTCTTTTGAAAAGAAAAATGTTTATAATATTATATGGTGTAAGCTAACTGTATAAATGTACATGTAATTGGTAATTAGTCCGGTAGTTAATTTGTGGATATGCATATTACTAGTGAGTTGTGAGTTCAAATCATTTATGCAAATATGAGGGTTTTTGTTATTGTTTAGTGTTTTTATTTTGCTTTTCGATTTTGTTTTGCAAAATTTGGCTTCATTATTGAACTATTATTACGATTTTGCTTCATGGAATCTCCACCGTTGCTCTGGATCTCAAAAAAAAAAACCTCATTGTCGAGCACAATCCTCATTCTCTCTGAAGTCCAAAAAATTTTTTAAAAAAATCTAAAATTTTAAGTAAAACAAGATACACAAATACACTAACTCATCCACCGTTTCCTTTGTCCTCCAACTTAAAAGGAGAGATTTTATGAGAAAATGGCCAGAAAATAATATTTAAGTTTTTCAGTGTCGTTATATTTTATTTTTTTAACCAATTAATTTTTGACTCTACTGACTCTAAATCCTGGATCCGCCACTGGACTCTCTCTTTCAAGGTTCTCTCTCTCACTCTGACACATCTATATACTTATAATGACAATC
Source organism: Portulaca oleracea (assembly GCA_029582165.1). Lineage (NCBI taxonomy): Eukaryota > Viridiplantae > Streptophyta > Magnoliopsida > Caryophyllales > Portulacaceae > Portulaca > Portulaca oleracea. The sequence continues at coordinate 15,430,348 of CM055869.1, read as the reverse complement.
TATGTGGGACCCAGCAAATACTGTAACGAGAGCGTTTCAAGGAGTCTCAACCAATCACAATTAAGAAAAAAGGACCCAATTTTTGATAATTTTTGATTTTATTTTCAACCGGATTTTATTATAAACCTAAGCTGCTTTGGACTCTGACACCAATTACAGCTGTTCCATAACTGTTTTAAATTTAATTTTATTTTAGAATTTTAAAAAAAAACTATTACAAATCCCATACGGCTTTGGACTTTGATAACGTTTCAAACTGTTCCATATCTATATATATTATAATCGAAACATTGTGGGTCCCGCAAAAAAAGCCACGGGAGTGACTGTAGGGGAATTGGCCAATCATAACGTATAACATTATATTTTTTTTACTATTTTCAATTTTTAAAATTTCAATCCAGATTTTATTTCAAAATTAAAAAAAAACCAGAAAGTATCACTAATCCTTGACTGCTTTGGACTCTGAATTAAATTATTTTGGTGTTGCCTATAATAATAATAATAATAATAATAATAATCTATATATTATAATAGAAATCATTATGGGTCCCACGAAATAGAGCAACGGGAGTACTGTAGGGGAATTGGCCAATCATAACGTAGAAAATTATTTTTTTTATATTTTCAATTTTATTTTATTCTCAATCCTTATTTTATTTTAAAATTAAAAAAACCAGAAAGTATCACTAATGCTTGACTGCTTTGGATTCTGAATTAAATTATTTTGGTGCAAATAACAATAATTATTATTATTATTACAATAATAATAATAATAATAATAATAACAACCTATATTCTATATATTATAATTGAAGTTATTGTGGGTCCCATGAAAAGAGCCACAGGAGTGATTGTAGAGAAATTGGTCAATCACAACTAGATTTTTTTTTCCTATTTTAATTTTTTTATTTTCAATCCGAATAATTTTAAAATTAAAAAAGCCAGAAAGTATCACTAATTCTTGACTGCTTTGGACTTTAAATGAAATTATTTTGGTGCAAATAACAGTAGTTATTTTGGTGTTGCTTATAATAATAATAATAATAATAATAATAATAATAATAATAATCTATATACTGATAATGACAATCTATGTGGGGTCCAATAAATACTGCAACGAGAGCGTTTCAAGGAGTTTCATCCAATCACAATTAAGAAAAATACAATTTTTAGAAATTTTTTAATAATTTCAGAAAATCATAATAATAATCGATTAAAATCAAAACTTAGGCTGCATTGGACTCTGACCTCATTTGCAATAATTTTTTTATTTTATTTTGAACCAGAATTTATTTGAAACCTTGGTTGCTTTGGACTCTGACCCCATTTATAGCTGTTACATAACTGTTTCTGATTTAATTTTATTTTAGAATTTAAAAAAAACTTTTACAAATTCCATATGGCTTTGGAGTTTGATCACGTTTACAACTGTTAAAATATTCGGCGCAACTACAACTAGGTTGCTTTCATTACTTTTTCCAAAACATATAAATACAATACTTTCACATACTAGCCAGAATCACAATTGATTTTTCGCCGTATTCATCTCAATTGATTATTGACATTCCCAATTCATACTCTCATTAAGGTAAGTTTCAAGTCATTATTATATAGATATTCAAATCTATTGGGTTCTACATTGATTGCATTTATTGTAATTGATATATTCAAAAACTACTTTGAATTCTGCAGATTCAATTCACATCACCATTCTTGGTATAATCTATATGTTATAATAGAAATCATTGTGAGTCTCACGAAATAAAACCACGGGAGTGACTGTAGGGGAATTGACCAATCACAACATAGAAAATTATATTTTTTTCTATTTTCTATTTTTTTAAAATTTTCAATCTTGATTTTATTTTAAAATTAAAAAATAGAAAGGATCACTAATCCTTGACTCCTTTGGACTCTGAATTAAATTATTTTGGTGCAAATAATATTAATTATTTTGGTGTTGCCAATAATTATAATAATAATAATAATAATAATAATAATAATCTATATATTATTATAATAGAAATCATTATGGGTTCCACGAAATAGAGCCACGGGAGTGACGGTAGGGGAATTGGCCAATCACATCATAGAAAACTATTTTTTTTTCTATTTTCAATTTTTTTTTTAAATTTTCAATCCGGATTTTATTTTAAAATTAATAAGACTAGAAAGTATCACTAATCCTTAACTCCTTTGGACTCTGAATTAAATTATTTTGGTGCAAATAACAGTAATTATTTTAGTGTTGCCTATAATAATAATAATAATAATAATAATAATAATAATAATAATAATAATAATATGTATCTATATAATATTAATAGTAAAGTTTGTAGATCCCGTTAAATGGAGAAAAGAGATTAATTGTAGGGATTTCGACCAATCAGAAGATAGATAAATACTGAATTAAATTATTTTGGTCCAAATATCAGCAATTATTTTGACAAAATAATAATAATAATAGTAATAATAATAATAATAACAACAACAACAACAACAACAATAATAATAATAATAATAATAATAATAATGATAATAATAATAATAATTGAAATCTCCACGGGAGCAATTCTCGGAGTCTAAACCAATCACAGCGCGGTAAGTTGTATTTTATTTTCAATTTTTTTTCCAGATTTTATTTACAATTAAAGACATTAAAAAATATATTCTTAATCCACGTGTGCTTGACAGCAGTTACATTCAAAACGAGTCCTACTAAATCTCAAACAATAGTGTTCAATTTTAATTTAAATTATATTTTATTTTCTATTTCTTTGCAGATTTTATTTACAATGAAATAAATTTAAAAATATATCGTTAATCCACGTCTGCTTGACAGTAGGTACATTTGAAACAAGTTCTACTAAGTTTCAAACAGTAGTATTCAATTTTAACTTAAATTGTATTTTATTTTGTATTTCTTTCCAGATTTTATTTACAATTTAAGAAATCAAAAAATATATCCTTAAACGAGTCTTACGAAATCTTAAACAGTAGTATTCAATTTTAATTTAATTACACGACTAAAACAAAATTGTCCATAACTAATGACCAATATCCGAAACACTTCAAAACCATTACCAATTCGATTATTAATATGACCCTTGCGGTTGGTCAACGAGATTCATGAGTTATTGTAGATATCTGTATGAATATAACACATCTGTTAGAGGTTATATCTATTTCCTGGATATTAACCTATTATTATGCATCTACTTTTACAAACAACATACTAAATATCCCAAAATTAAACCGTTCTTCATTTACAGTCAGAAGCAAGCAAGATCAATCTTATCGCACTTCAGAATCATATAGACATAATACTTTACATTTCCCATCAATAAGTTTGACATTCATACACGTATTCCTCAATATTCATCTATAAGTTTCACATCAATGACTTTTATAAAATTTCAAAAGTAACTAATTGAGTTCACTCCGTGCATCGCACGGGTTGAAGCCTAGTAATAATAATAATTATGATAATAATAATAATAATAATAATAATAATAATAATCTATTATAATAAAAATCATTGTGGGTCCCACAAAATAGAGTCACAGGAGTGACTGTAGGGAAATTGGTCAATCACAACGTAGAAAATTTTATTTTTTTTTCTATTTACAATCCGTATTTTATTTTAAAATTAAAAAAAGTATCACTAATCCTTGACTGTTTTGGACTCCGACTAAGTTTACAATTCTTCCATAGCCAACATAACTAATCCCTTACTGCTTTGGACTCCGACTAAGTTTACAACTCTTCCATTACCAACGTAATCAGTTAGGTCAATTACATTCATAACTTTTTGAAAACATATAAATCCAATACATCTGTTAGGGATTAAACTCTTTTTCATCTACTATTCCGAGCAATCAAAATCATAATTGTCGCACTTCAACATATTCGCCTTAATTGAGCACCATTCGCAGTTCATACACTCAAGTTATCTTCGATTAAGCAAGTCACACTTCATTATTATATAGATTTTCAGACTTATTTAGGTCTTCTTCGATTGCATTCACTGTTGTTGATGTATTCAAAAACTTTGAATTCTGCAGATTCAGTTTACATTATCATTTTTGACATAATTAATTACCATTCACACTTCATACTCTCAAGTTATCATCTTTAAGGTAAGTCACATGTCAATGGATTTAAATTAAGTCTACTTTGATTGCATCCACTGTATTTAACTATTCAATCATAGTTTGTTTCATAAAATTTTACTACTACTTATACGATAATTTAATATTCCAGGTCAACGTAAGGAAGGATGATGCATCATGCAACTCGCCGTGGTCGACGTTCATTCACATTTTAGGAAACTTTCTATTGCTGAATTATATATTTTGTCGGAACAATTTATCATGATGTTTTCCATGTAACAATTTCATTAATATTTCGTTTGGTTTATCCATGACTTTTATAAAATTTCAAAAGTAGATAATTGAGTTTGCTCCGTGCATCACACGGGTTGAGGCCTAGTTCATATTAATTGTAAATTATGATGTACTACCCAATGCACTACAATTGAAAGTCACGTGCATTCTTTCTATCAACCTTATAACATATTTTTCTTCGTTTTGAGTGTATTTTTCTTCATTTTGAGTGCATCTTTTCTCATAAATACTAGTACAAATAAATTTTTGTTTATTTTATCATCAACAATAATACAATGACTTAGGCCCTGTTCTTTTGTGCGTTGCGTTTCGATAAGTTGCGGTTGGGTTGCGTTGAGTTGCGTTGGAGTTAATATGTTTATTGTAATATAAGAATAGTATATTGCGATAAACTATGTTATCTTACGTTTATTCTGTGTTAGATTTTATTTATTTTGCGTTGCATTTGGGTGCATTAACGCACAAAAGAACGAAGCTTTACTAGTACCCAATATAAATTTATTGGAAAAAAGTTCTAAGAAACATTGGCTAAAAAGACAATTCAAGAAATTTTCCTTTTGAAAATGAAAAAGAAAAAGACAATTCAAGGGGTTAGGGTTTTGTATCCGAACCGATAGCCGCCTCACTCTCCAATCGCTTTGTGATCTTTCGAATTAAATCAATCAATCAATAAATACCACGCGAAAATAAGAATCCTATATAAACCCTTCTTCCTCTTGCCACCTTTCATAGTTCATAACCCCTTATTTTTCTTCTCTTCCTGACAATCCTCATGAACACAATTCCATGAATCCCTGATTTTGTTTTCTCTCTCGAAATACCATCATCATCATGCCTTGATGCGCAAGTTCCCGATTTCGACTGCGCATTCAATCGCGTAGTCTGCGATCTTCATCGATGCGCGAGCAATTCATCGGATTTCAACAATCAAACGCGCAATCTTTGGTTTTGATTGCGGAAAGATTCGATTAATCGAGTGGAACTTCGATATTTTTGTTGCAGACAGAAGAAGAGATGAGATTCATAGTCGGAAACTTCGTGTATGAATTCAAAGTCGAGCACGACGACGCCGGTTCTCCGGCGATCGATGAATCCGACTCCGGTGAGTTTCGACTCGATTTGAAGCATCGCAAATTCCACGCTCGATCGCGATCGCCGGCGATCGAACTCCATCGGTCTCTCCGCCTTCCTCACTCCGGCACCGAGACGTCCTTGTCGCCATTAATGTCGGACGTTCTTCAAGAATTCGAGGTACCTTCGCAACTCCGCGAGAACATGACGACGCACCTGCGGTTCTACCTGGACAGAATATCGCGTCGGAATTCTCGCCGGAGCGGAGTTACTCCGGTGACGGTGAGCGTGGATGTGAGAGAGATCAGTCCGGAGAAAGCTGCGGAAATTCAAAGGAGGATGGAGGAGCGAACGAGAGAGGGCGACTGGACTCCTCCGGCGGCGGCAGCGAGGGCGGCGGAGGAGGCGGCTCCGGCGCCGGCGAAGAAGTCGGCGGTGGAGGCATTGCAGAGGGAAAGAGTGGGCGGCGAAGGGGATGAAGAGGAGAGAGAATGCGGAATATGCTTGGAGAGATTAATGGCGGGGGAGGAGGTGATAAGGATGCCATGCTTCCATGTCTACCATGAAGAATGCATACTAAGGTGGCTTGGTAGGAATCACTTCTGCCCCTTCTGCCACTTCAAGCTACCTTGTTGATTCTTATGATTCATTACTTTGATTCTGATTTTTTCACTTTCTCACACTGGTATTTTTGAGGGGATCTTTTTACTTTTTTCTTTTTGAAGCATAATCTTGGTGGTGATTGATGCCCAAGTGATACAATTGTATTTTTGGAGGATACAAATTTTTTTAGTACTAATAAGTAATGATCCTTCTTTGCTACTGTAAAGTCCGTCTGTAATCAATCAGTAATTTTGGCCTGCCTTTGTAATAAACTCTAATTGTATTGTGTATATATGTAAAGAGACGCATGTTCTGTAGTAAAAGAAAATTACTGCATCAGATCAGGACAATAACTATCACATCATTCAATAAATATTACATGCTTCAAGGAAGCATGTAATAAATTGCACATGTCACTGCCAATGTAAGAAAATGACTAACTGAAGTCTCACATTCATATGACAACGGCTTTCATTTAGTCTCTTCTCTTCTCAATTTAATTTGATGAAGTTAAATTTAACGAAATACTAGTATAATACACTTTGAAATTGGGGTGAAAAATTTGAACCATATTAATTAAGGGCAAAAACACGGAATTACACAAATATTTTGAGACGGAAGCACTAGTTAACAATTTGGCCCTGTTCTTTTATGCAGTATGGCGCGGTATGATGTGGGTGAAATTGTAACGGATTGTGGTATAATTGTGGCGGGTTATTAGTATATTGTGGTGGATTTTTTGTATATATATATATATATATATATATATATATATATATATATATATATATATATATATATAAACATTGTATTGGTAATTGTGAAAAAGTAATTTGTGGTGGATTGTGGTGAATTTTTTGTATATATATATATAAATATTGTATTGGTAATTGTGAAAAAGTAATTTGTGGTGGGTTATAGTAAATTATGGTAGAATGGTATTTTGTGGTGGGTTGTGGCAAACTGCGGTAAGTTGTAATACCACAGTTTGTCAACCGCAAAAAAGAACCCAAAAGCCATTAGGCACTTACTATTATTATTATGGTAGTCATGCAGCAACCAGCCCTCACCAAGGTACTTACTATTATTATTACCGGAGAGGCAGTAGTTATACAGCAATCAGTTCTCCATTGAGGTTTAATTCTTGATGGTAGGTAACTAAAACTTTATGTCTTTGATGAATAATTTATGGGTTTCATAGATCATGCTTATTATGAACACTCTTTGATACTTCTTTAGGCAAACATAGGGAATTCAATTCAACTCAATGCGAAACTCACAAAATTTACTTGTAACAAGTTTACTTTTGAAATGGTAAACATCTGATTGCAACTACAACATCAGTCCATATCACTTGACTGCACGTCTGTATCTAGATTCTATGTCAAAAGCCTTATTCTCTACCACAGAACATCACTTTCACTTTGCAATAGTATAACCAAGTCGAAAGCCATATTCTGTTCCCTGGAATCGTGCAAATTAAAGTGGAAAGATTGAAGAAACCAATCATGATACACAGCATTTCTTGTACTGGGCTCATATCAGACACAGGTGTGGAGATCAAAATTATGAAGATTTGATATTACCATGAAATTATCATTACAATTGATACATGAGCAACCAGATCAGATCTAGTAAGCAGACATCGGAACTAAAAAGGCAGGGCTCTTACAACGGAATGAATAGCGTTACACAGTCCAAAAAGCTACCACAAACTTGAGACGAGAGACTAGTAGAAGGCGCAAATGGAGATGTGTATGTCATCTGTCCCACCCTGATGGCCTTCTCCTTTCCCTTGCTCTATCTCTTCCACTGCGACATTCACAAAATACCATCAGTTTAGAGCAATGCAAGTAACCCCTCGCTACCCACATACAACAATAGAACCCCAAAGGCATGGGCAGAATTATATAATCTATCGCTCGGTTGCTCTTTACACCCAAACAAGAAAATTCACCTTCCATTAGTCCATAAGGTTGAATTTGGTGGAAAGAATTCACTGGGAAAAACTTTCCATCCCCCAAAGGAAAAAGTTTACTGCACTTGAGAATGAAATAATGAACCCCACATCATAATTTTCCCATCTGCTAAGTATACCCAAACATAGGAATAATTGTAAAGTTCACTTTCCCGGAAACATTTTCCAACCAAGCACGCCATAAAACATACCTATCACTGCTTTTGTGACCAGCATTTTGTCCAGAGCTTTGACTAGCCGCATTGAACCCGGACTGTTGAGCATAATTGGTTGTAGGGGCTGGCTGAGATCTATTTGCATCACCTCCAATGGTACCACCGGAGACAAAGCCCGATAATGCCGGTCTCTTATTAGCATACATGTTTGAATTGCTGTTTTGAGGATTGGATGAAGCAGCCACAAAGCTGCTCTTGAACTGTGCCATCATACCGGTCCTAAGAGAGTTAACTGCAGCAGCCCGGCCTGCTGTCTGGGGAGCACTGTTTGAATCTGCACTGTAGCCGATGCCCAAGCCAAAATCAACACCACGTACACCTCGACCACCACCTCCCCCTCTTCCTTTACCCTTCTTTCCACCTGCACTAACACATAAAAACATCATGTACAACTTTCCGGCGCTGTAAGCTTTAGTCCATAACGACTATTCCGCAACGACTTAACAAATTCCAAAGAATGAAAGCAAGCAACTTGAACATTTAGATACCAAGCCCAGCTGAACAAACTAACAGAGAGGAAGAATCCCATACCTCCTTTTCTTGCATCACGTTTAGACCGGAATCTTCCATCCTAAACATGGCAAGATAAATGTCAACAAGAAGAACATGCTCACACAAGATAACTTCTACCTACTGCAGACCCCGAAAGGGAAAACCAAAAGAAAAACATATGTGTTGGCCGCAGATTATGAACATAAGATGTCGATCAAAGTAAATTCAGATGACCAACATGAAGCATTGCCAGTCTCAAAAGTCATACGAGGCAAGAAACAAACTATATTCGATAGACTTCAGGATGGCATATTGCAGGGTCCCAGGGAAATTTACACAGAGACACGGAAAAAAACAAGCACCATTGCAGAAAACAAATCAGTAAACAAGCGCTGCTCAGATTTACAGTCCATATGATGCAACCACCTAGGCTCTCCAGGCAAACTGATCCAATAATGCATGTCACATATCCAGATTCAAAGATAGCAGAAGAAGCCATCAACCAACATAATACAGACTGAAATTACCTTCATGGCAAGATCCATCAGTTCATTCGACACATTCTGACCAGCAGCAATCAAGCTGTTGACCAATTCCCCTGCAAATCGGGCCTCTTTTTGTGTGATAAGAGTGTAAGCAACCCCATCTTTATCACCAGCACGACCCGTCCTACCAATCCGATGTACATGCATGTCCATATCTTTCGCAATGTCAAAGTTCACAACTGACTTGATTGATTTGATATCCAGACCTCGAGCAGCAACATCAGTTGCGACAAGAACATGGTAGGTTCCAGCCTTAAATTTTTGCAATATCTCCATCCGAGAAGCCTGATCTTTGTCACCGTGAAGGGCCGCAACTTTAAACCCTCTTTGAGCCAGCTGAGATTCAATTTCGTCGACTGAGGCCTTTTTAGAAGCAAACACCAGAACGTCACCTTCATCAATCATTCCCTGAAGTTTTTCTAGCAACCAAGGCAACTTCTCGGCATCTGAGGGCAACACTTGAACAACCTGAGTTATGTCCTCATTTGCCATGCCTACTTCACCAACGATCACACGTACAGGGTCAGAAAGGATCTCTCTTGCTAATTTCTCAACTCTTCTAGGCATTGTTGCTGAAAAGAGTAAAGTCTGACGGTCTGGCCTTATCTGACCGACAATAGACCTTATCTGTGGCTCAAAACCAAGGTCAAACATACGATCTGCTTCATCGAGAACCAAATAAGTTGCTCTTCTCATCGTTAGTGCCTTCATCTTCAATAAGTCAATCAGTCTACCAGGAGTGGCAACAACAATCTCTGATCCTGCCTTGAGCTCCTTAAACTGCTCAAGTTTGGACATTCCACCATAGACAGCAGAGACACGGACTCCATATGGTTTTGCAAATTTCTTGGCTTCCAAATATATTTGGTGAGCCAATTCTCTAGTAGGAGCGCATATAACTCCAATTGGACCCTCTCCTTTATCAAGTTCAGGCTGGTCCATTATGTGCACGATCATAGGAAGCACAAAAGCGGCAGTCTTACCAGACCCAGTCTTCGCTATACCAATAATATCCCTCCCAGAAAGTACTATCGGCAGAGCTTGGCGTTGAATATTGGTCGGATTCTCATAACCTTGCTTCTGTATCGCAGTCATTAGCGGTGACGGGAAACCACAGTCTTCAAAAGTCTTAACTGGTCGTGGAACATCAAACCCAGAAATGCGAATATTCAAGCTTTTCCGGAACTCGAGGACTTCTTGTTCACTCATTCCTGAAACACAGAGCCCGGTCATAATTTGATATGAGCAAATAGCTTAACATGCACTATATAGATACACATGCACCTAAGCACATGACACCTGAATTCTACGCAATATTACAAGCAGATACACATTTATTCTACTATATCTTCTCTAGTAGCATTAGATGCACAATTGCAATAACTAGAAAATAGTCATTACCAGGATAACAGCCTGCCCAAAAGGAAACAGTAAAATATTATAAACCCCCTTGAAAAGTTATAAAATGGGTCTCATATGCAGTGAGCACCTAACTTCACTTGTCTATAGGTCAGGTTTGTGGAGACTTATGCAGCTCGGAAGGCACAAGAAAGAAAGACTGAAGACAAAAATATTATAAACCATAAAAAAGTGAAAAGCTAGAAATACATTTGACAGCAGAATAAACTTGCTCGGATTTTTTTTCATATTCAAGCTATACTTGATACTAAGTCAAGCTTTCATAGCTAGATGGACCAGTTATCCAATACCCTCCATTCAAGCTATACTTCATACTAACTTACTAAGTGAACTTCTCAGTCCCATAGAATACTTTGATAATAATCGTGCCGCAAAAAGCCTTCAATTATCCTCCAGTAGAACCAAAGAAACCAGTGTCATCCAAGAAGCTAAAGATAGATATTGGGATTTTGGTTTTAAAAAAAAAAAAAATACTGCCTCAAGACGATAACTAGATGCTCACTATCCAAACCATTCAAAATTATTGTACCGTCATAGTACCGGATTTTCGCATTTGACAGTTTGACCTCACATTATATACCCTACACAAGAAGCCGATAAAGCCATCTCGCCCATAACATTGTTAAGGGGGATACACAGAACATCTCTAGATGTACAAGAACTCATAGCACCACAACACAACTTTTAAAGCTACTGAAAATGTCCAACAAGCAGCCAATTGGTGAATGTCATAATAATCCAAATTTTCTATAATATCTTAGGTCCATATCAAATAGCTCCTCCACGATGCCCATTTTTGTTGCACTATGGAATACTATTTTAAAATCTATAACATTTTGCCAATTAGTTACAAGGAGGGCATAACAAAGGGTCTGCTTTCACCTATGCAGAAGTGCTGACATCAAATTTCCAGTGCCTTTCCATAAAGGACACTTCTCTTTTTTTTTCCCCTTGTTCCAGGCTCCAACCATAAGAAAAGGAACACTTCTATTAAGGGAGTGAGCCTAATCAACCTCTGTGCACAACCATATGCAGGCTTCCATCTCCAAGCCACATACATGCACATGCCATAAGAGGTCATTCTCAAAAATGGGACAAGGGCAAGCCTTCAAACTGTTTAAGTAAAGGTTTGGTGGCCCACCAGCCATAGAAGTACTTCAGGCATAATCAAACTTGATCTAGCAGCTCTTTCCAAAAGCCAGGAATGCAAAGAAGAAAAAGAAAATCTCCAAGATAAGCTTGATGCAATTCTGCAAAACCTTTCCAATCCAAATCGTGACTACATGTTCCTACTAATCCTATAGACTAGTTGTACTCTACATAATCTTAACACCGTTAAAAACAAATCCAAGTGCATAGTACACTACCACAATGTCCTCCTTTAGTGCTCTAGTTGTTCAAGATCACAAGGCATTGTCAGAACAGTGTATAACCCTCCGAACTTTATAGGATATCTTATGAAGATCCATCCTAAAATGATTCAAAGCAATGACAAACAGTATTGCAACATAGCTGAAATCTATCCCGAGTCAAAAACCAAATAGTAGTGGAAATGCAAAGAGTAAACATACCTGAAATCGATGGCTTCTCCTCGTAAAAATCCTTATTAAACGGCTCATAATCAATCTCACTGTGATCCAAAGCAGGAATAGGTTCAATCTTCTTCTTATCCAGAACAATCGGATTGTCATCGGAATCATACTCAACCATTCCAGCATCTACAGCCTTCGCTGCCGCATAAACCTCCTCGTCCGAATCATACCCAGCATGAAGGGCCTCCGACGCCAACGTCAATCCAACATCCTTCTTCGCTCTCAAGAAGCTCTCCATCGGATCATCATCCTCATCATCGTCTTTATACTTATCCAGCTTCTCCTTGGGCTTCGGTGGTGGCGCCGACTTCATCTCCTCGTGTATTCCCTCCATGAAGGCGTCCAAGGGGTCGATTTCGTCGTCGCCGGCGGGATTTCCGGCGTCAGCGTTCTCGGCACCGGCGGCATCGTTCACTTCGGCGTCGTATTCGATGTTGTCGACGTCGGTGTCTTCGTAGTTATCGTGAGAGCGAGAAGATGGAGGAACGTAGAGGCGTTGCTGGGGTTGCTGAGATCGTTCGAAGTTATAGGTTTGTTGGCGATTGATTCCGAACCCTTCGAACCCGAATTTACGCTTCGACATGTTGAGATCTTCGATCAGAATTGGGTAAACTCAGCTAGGGAGAAGAAACCCTAATTTTATGAGTAAAACCCTAATTGGGGATTTGGGGGAGAATGTGGGGGAAGCAGAGGGGAAGATAGTAAAAGGAGGGACGGGGTGGCGGTCAACCGAGCATATGGAGGATGAATTGTGTCGGGGCCCTTTTCTCTGTCTTTTCTTTTCTTCATTTTTTTTTTGTTTTGCCACTTAAAAAAAAAAAGAAAAATTAGAATTTAATAAATCAAACTTTATGTCAATTTGGATCTAACAAACAAAACTTAACTTTTTGTTAATGACAAACTATACTTAACATAATATTTTTCTTAGTGAACCTCAACTAATTTCCGGTTACCGAAAAATGACATGGAGGTTTTTTTTGCTGATTGAAATGAACCTAATTGAAATGAACAATGTGTTGGAAGAAAGGCTCGAGCAGTTGTTGTCTGAAATGACAAGAATGAGAAATCAATTACAGAGAATGAGGGATGTGAGTCAAAACTTTGAGTGTCTAGATGAAAAAAATGTGAGGCTCAGAACTTGACGAGGAGAAAAGGAAGAGGAAGCTATCTTCATTTTCCTTTTATTTTTTGCCTATAAAACATTCCACATCAGCAAAAAAACCTCCATATCATTTATGTTAAGTACAGTTTGTCATTAACAAAAAGTTAAGTTTGATTTGTTAGATCAAAATGGACATAAAATTTGGTTTATTAGATTCCAATTTTCCAAAAAAAATAAGCTCAAAGCCTCATACTATAGTCACAATATCTTTTTTCAAAATTTTCTCCATCAAAAAAAAAATATGTTTTTTCAAAATTTTAATTTTTTTACAAACGACAAAGTTTAACATAACAGAGAACTCAAGAAAAAGTTAACTTAACAATTCGTCGAGCGACGACCTAGGTTGTAGGTTTTTTGGCGAAAATAATAGCTTGGTTTTGTGAGTTTTAATTAGGGTAGGGAAAGCATAAGTAAGATGAGACATTGACAACATTGGGTCTAGCATCCCCTCCGTACTCTGTTGTTGTTCGAACTAGGAATCTTCACTTTCAATCATGTGTATTCTTGTTGATTAATGATATCTTTTGGTTTCTTTTCAGGTGTGACACTCATGGGGTCTGTTCACATTGTTTGTTCTCGTACTTGGGGTGTCTGTTGTTGGGAGTTTTACCTCGACTTTTCTGGAAATAGATATGCTTGTTGGATCAAATTCCTTACCATGAGACGTGGTCTACAAACTATTACTTTCATACAATGTCGCAAAGTTCTATTTCATCTCATATTCATAAGCTCTGGTGAGAGCCTATTGGTATGGCCACACAACCTTTTTTCTGTGAAAGTTATCACTTATCATGGCTCGATGGCCTCTCACGAGAAATGTTGGCCGGAAATTTTGTAGGACCTTTTTGGACCGTCTCCTCAATGCATGGTTTAGAAGATAAATATGGGGATAGTAATCCAAATTTCAAATCCCCTTGAAAGTTATACTCGCAATTATTTGCAATCAAATCATCCATTTCCCCTTCCTATTCAACTTCATCTCCCTCAAATACCACCATTAGTTCTTTAGTGCTTGGGTCGTCAATAGTATTTGGGTCATTTTAATCCATCCTTAAAGGATCTTTTGGGAAAGCGTCATATAGCTCTAGTTTTTAGAATTTATTGTACCCCATCAAACTTTTTTGGTTTAAGCTTGTTTCCCCCTATTTCGTGGATTTTTTGTAATTTTTGTATACCCTCTTGTTCCCAATATTAGTTTGTAGAGCAAAGCGAAGATCTTTGAGGGTATCCTTCGTTTTGTTCTAATTTAACTCAAGTTTTCGATCTTTTGAAATGGTTTGGACATTTCTCTGTGGACACTAGATTTTATGCCGAAATAAATGCACAAACAAATGCAGAAGACATGCATTACCACCAGTAAGGCCCAATACAAAGCAAATGTCAAAAGATAAAAAGAATTGGGCCATAAAATGACTCTGGTCATTTGTCCATACTACAGTGTCAGCTACCTTGTCATGTCACTAATCCGCACAGTCAGCAATCCGTGTGAGAAAAAAACAAGGCAAAGCCAAACGACCAAACTCGCTTGCCTAGAGTTGCGAAAAGCTGACCCGACACGATTACCAACCTGAACCTAACACGAATTTAAACAGGTTTGAGTACAAATTTTTAACCCATATAATTAAACGGGTTGACACGATAAACACATTTAATTAAACGGGTTAGGTTCAGGTCGAAATTCTCGACACGAAAAAATACCTATTTAACCCATTTAATAAACGGGTAATTGAGTCAATCCATTTACCTACTAACCTATTTACCCAATTAACCCATTTAGGTAACTCCAAAGTCAATGCATGTTTTATATGTATATATTTTATTTAAAGAAAGAAAAGTAAAAAAAGGTTAGATTTATTATTTGGGAAAGGGAATAACTAAATAAGAGGAATTCGGGGAATGAACAAATTTATGGCCAAAATAAAAGGGCAAATCATTTATTAGACCCCAATTGCTTCTACTAGTTTTCCATTTCAGTTTCAGAAGAAAGGAAAGATCGAAAGAAGATCCATTTTGGTGATTTTGCTCCATTCTAACAGCTCCAAGCCTCCAAAATTCTAACTTTCAAAGCAAATTCATCCCTATAAATACCTTCTTCTCTATTAATGTCTTCATCTACATCACTAGTCGTTCTATCCCTCTAACGTTGTAGCTGTTAGTGGTGTCGTTTCTCAATAAATTCAGGTTCAATTCAATTAGGTTTTCATTCTTTAGGTACGTATCTACTCTCTACTGTTATTTCTTTCCCAAATTTGCTTCTGTTACTATTCGATTAGGCCTAAATTGAATTCAACCATAGCGTGAATTCTTAACATTTTTCAACCATGATAGCTTGACTGAGTTGTGTCGAGATGTGATGAACTTGAATATGAATGATGATGATGACGAGAGTGGCAAAGCGTCCCTAGCGGAAGGTGATGAACTTGGAAGTGGAAATGGAGTTACTTTTTAATTATTAGTTTTCAAAATTTCCTTATGCAATTGTAACAATTAGGTTTGTCATTTGACTTATGTAATAAGTTTACGAACCTTTTCTAGCTTTCAATAAGTAATGTCAGTGATTCCTTTGCAATTTAGTGGAAAAGGATCTAACTAATGTTAGCAACTGATTTGGGGCCTTTCTCCACTTTAATTATTTCACTTTTGCTTAAACAGGTTAATAATTTATAGGTAAACGGGTAACCTGATTTTGACCCATTTAGTTAAACAGGTAAATAGGTCAAAATAAGGTCAACCCGTTTAAAACTTAAACGGTAAAAGGTTTTAACTTTCAACCCGTTTAATAAACGGGTTAGGTTCAGGTTGGGGGATTTTCAACACGTTTATGTTTGACATGAACACGAACACGACACGACCTGACCTATTAGCCAGCTCTACGCTTGCCACGTCACTAATTCGCGCCATATCTCAGTCAACTCAATCCTTGGTGCATGCAAATTACGTGAAACCCCCTTGCAGATATCAAGGCCAAACGGCCAACTCAAGGGATTGAGGGCATGAAAGGTGAACCATATTTTCTCGTTTTCATCTTTCATACACCCTTCTCCACCTATATATACGGGTGCATTTTGATCATTCAGAGGCAAACAAGAGCAATGAAGAACTCCCCTCATCTTTCATTATTAACAAACACAAAAGCTTCGTTATTATCGTTACATTGATACTAAAAGAATTCCAATAAATTGACTTCAGTTTTCTCTCTTCCCACCTAATATCTTGCATGCCTTGTATTTAAACAAGGTTAGAATGTCCATATCTTTCATCATTTTGTAACCATGTAATCTTTATCTCGTGTTACACTTGTACATTTTGTAAAAAAAAAAAAAAGTTTTACATTTGCATGAGAATAGATGAATACAAAATTGTGAAACTTTTATAAACTTCTTCACGCTCTCTTTCATTTCAAATCGATTTGAGTAGAAGTTGTTTTTGAACAGGCGAGTCCGAGAGTTTTCTAACTCTTAGACTTGTAACCTTACTTGCATACTTGGAATTCGGTTCGTAGGTCGAAGTTTTCATATGTTTTTTGGTTTGTTGATTTCTTTACAATCAATTGCTGATTTCTTTTTATCATAACTTGCATAATTCAGTTTGTGACTCTTTCTCTTTATTTAGTTCAACTAATCTTATATTCAACTCGGGAATAGAAGCATAAGGGCCAAAAGACTGGAAAATGGGCAGAAACAATGGCAAGACCAAACAACCGTAGTCTTGTTTCTAACCCCTTTTCCGAGTCAGTGATCTTCCTAACCCAAGAATGGCTATTTGGCCTACTAGGTTAGTGCAGTGACTTATCTTGATCCTTCGTGGCATTTCATGTGATAACTCCCGAGCAAATATGAGATTGGTTATTCCAAACAAAATTGATTGTCCAAAGTTAATTTACAAGCTTATGATCCTTAAGAATCAGTCAACCTTTCTCAAAACAAAAGCATCCTTATTTAAGGGATAAGCAACATTAGTCGGCTCCTAATCCTTAAGTAGCGTTGTGAAAAGATTTCCTAGGCATGAATTTTTCAAGGTCTACATTCTCTAGTACAAATACCATATATAATTACAGAAAATGTTGGCATGATTAAAAAATTCTAAGTTAAACCCATATCCAGCCATACTTGACCCAATAGGTATACTCACAACCCACATACTTTAAAATATTCGTCACAAACACGCTCGCTTAGGCGGAGAAATTGGAACATTAGATGATAAGTATAGCTCGCCTTATTGAATCTCTAATCTCCAAATTGATTATTCCCTTTCTTTTAGGGCTTCTTGGTTCTTAGTAGAGTATTCCTATGATGGTTCAATCATTGTACACATGAACGTACAACCTCATGGACCTCAAACTACGACTCACTTCCTACCGAGTTAGGCAGGTTAGGGGGTGTTGATGTCTTGATCAACCCGATCATCTACGATACTAGTAAGCATTTCACAACAACGCATCAAATTCATTAAGAACACACAACAAACCAAGACCCACAACCTCTAGTACCCAAATGTCCTAACCTCGCACACCTAACTAATAAACTAATATTAAAAACTTAAATAACACTAGCTTCTAGCAAATCTTCCTCGCCAAATTACAAAAATCTCATCCAATCAAGTACCCATATATCATAGATGTCACACAGGTACTATAGTTAGAGCAGACACAACTAATCCAAAAAATGGAAAATATCCGCAAAAAGTATTGAGCCAATGATGTCTTCCTTCCCTGATCTTTGCTTAAACAATGATATTCACTACTCGATTGATGGACTCCTTTTGTAATGGGTTACACCGGAGAGTTATACTGAAAACTTGAATATTACTCCACAAAGAACAAAAGCTAAGAAATATATCTACTAGGTATTTATTGCAAACAAACCATTCGGTCCACTGCTAGCAATAACTTTAACTGAGTCGTCGCCGACATCGTTAACTGGAAGAAATGGAGGAGGCTTTTGACGAGGTAGGTGGGAGTTTGGGGTTAGAAAGTTTATTTCCTCGGGCTTTAATTTGTAGATAGGAGAGTCTCAAATTTCATTGATGACACTATTTTTAAAACACGTTATAGAGAAATGCATTCACTCCAAATTTCGAATGAGTATCTATTCCCATAACCAAAGACATAACTACATAAGGAATGCAACTATAATCAACAATAGTTTTATCATTATTATTTATTCATCCTCTTCTTATTATTGACATTAGTAATTCGAGTTAAATACTGTCCTCGATGGTGGTGATGGACTAATGGCTCCTACGTGCTACAAGACGGGTTCCTTTTTAAGGGGAACAAATTATGCGTGCCAAAGTGCCCTTTTGAGAAAATTTCTCATGCGAGAGGTTCACAGGGGTGGTCTTGCCGGTCATTTTGGCATCAACAAGACCACCGACATGTTAAAAGAGCATTTTTATTGGCAAAGAATGGGAGCCGATGTGCAAGATGTGATATCCAAGTGTATTTCTTGCCACCATACCAAAATTCAGTTCCACCAAGGGCTTTATACTCCCCTTCCTGTTCCGAATGGCCCGTGGGAGGACTTAAGTATGGACTTTATTGTTGCTCTCCTCGAACCGTGCGTGGTAAAGATGCAATACTTGTCGTTGTGGACCACTTCTCCAAAATGGCACATTTCATTGCTTGTAAGAAGACTGATGACACCACTCACATCGCTACTATATTCTTTCGAGAGATAGTGAGATTGCACGGTGTTCCACGGACTATTGTCTCGGATCGTGATACGAAATTTGTGAGCCATTTTTGGCGGTCTCTATGGAAGCTCCTTGGAACTAAGCTACTCTTTAGCACATCACATCACCCACAAACTGATGGTCAAACTGAAGTGACCAACAAGACTCTCACTACCTTACTACGGGGTCTTGTGAGTAAGAGTCTACGAGATTGGGATTCCAAGCTTTGCTATGCCGAATTTGCTTACAACCGGGCTCCTTCTGTCGCTGTGGGACACTCTCCCTTCGAAACTTGCTACGGGGTCAATCCTATCACTCCCATCGAGCTCGTTCCTCTTCCATTAGAGTCGAGAGAAAGCCAACGAGATTCAAAAGCTTCACCGGCAAATTCATGACAAGATCGAGCGAACTAATGAGCTTTACAAATCCCGGGCCAACAATATCGACGGGAAATCACATTCAAACACAGAGACTTGGTTTGGCTTCACTTGAGGAAGGAACAGTTCCCTTCCAGGAGGAGAAATAAACTTATGACACGAAGTGAGGGACCGTTCAAGATATTGGAGAAGATAAACAACAATGCGTATAAGCTCGATCTTCCGGGGGATATGGGGGATCTCCTCTACCTTCAACATCGGGGATCTTTCACCGTATATTGAGGACGACGAACCCGATGCGGATTTGAGGGCAAATCCTCATCAAGAAGGGGAGGATGAAGAGTCCCCGGTACCGTTCTTATCCCTTCTCACATTCGCTAAGTGAGACGACTCTGCTATATCAAACCTTGAAGTTCAATTCATGGTGAAACCTGGAAATTCAAGGTTAGTCTCGACCATCCAATGGATGAGCTCCGAGGCCTTCTAAGAAGGCTCGCGCGATCCACCAACCCTGGAGGACTCTGGACCGGACCGGGTCATCCCGAGAAGTTGAAATAGGTGGTAACGGGGTTCGGGTGTGGTCTCGAATAATAACATGCAAAGTGGAAAGAGTTGAGTGAAGAAAACATGCACAGCAGGCGGGCGCGCCCGCTACAACACTCATAGCGCCTGCGGCCATGGAAGCAAAACCCAAGGGAAGGAATTCTTAGACCGTCGCGCCCGCGACGCCATGAGGGCCAATGCAGGGAAGTTGGACAGACCGCTGTGACACCCGCGATGCCACGCGACGCGCCTGCTATGTCTGGTGTGTCGCGTCCGCGACATGAAGTGTAGCGTTCACTACATCACGCTACCGCCGAATCGCCCTGCCAACTTCGACCCATCGCGCCCGCGACCGACCTGAATTACATATGTTTATTTTGCTTAAAACGATTGTGTTTAAGGCCTAATGTTCCCCTTGTATAAATACTCTATTTTCACTGTTTTCAAGGCATACTTTGAGTATTATGTTAATGATATTGGGAATAGCCCTAATTCCTCCTCAAATCTTGTTTACTTTATCCAATTGATTATTGGTGGTATTACAAGTCATTTCTTTATTGATTAGTGGTGGATTACCTTTAGCTAATCATGGTGAAATGGTAGGCCATTGGTGGTGGATTTCTTCCTTTATCCAAGGATCATATCCAATTTTATGATGTTCAAGACTATTGTTCTTGGTTGATTTGTGAATTTTTACTCAAGCTTCTTCTTCCCCTCCACGCCTATGTTCCAAATAAGATAATGTTTAAGGAGCTAAGTGAAACATGTATAAAACCACTATAATGAACTTGTATCAATTAATAACATACAATAATTATTGTATGATTATCTCTTATAACTTTTTTTTATGAGTAATTACAAAAAATAAAATCAGATACAATGCAAAAGGTCAAGAAAAAATATACATCACATTACCCAAGAAAACAAAAATATCTAGAGCAATATTCTGAAAGGAATATAGACACATAAAACAACTAGATTCCTAAGTCACCAACTATTATTACTACGTTCATATGTCATTCGGTGGGTATGTAAAAGTTGAGTAAGTATGACTTGGTTGATTTTAGTAGTGTTGTGTAGTTTATATATGAGTAGGTAGAAATAGGCAAGTATGTAATGATGTATTTTAGAAGTAGAAAGGTTATGTATGTTAGGTAGGTTTAGATAGTATTATAATTCACCTATGGATAAAATATCCAAAACCACACAAAAAGTTAAATGAAAAGAGGGGTATATAAATCAAGTGGGTTACTTCTCTTAGTATCAATTGGTTTTCAAATGAAACATTACTTAACTTGTTATCATGAGTATTGTTTAAAGTAGGCTCCCGCATTAAATCACCCCACTAAGTAGTATCAGAGTCGATGATTTGTTTGGTTGTGCCCAAGTTGCAAGAAGATGGTACTCTAAGAAGAACCATGGATAAGAGCAAGGAATACATGGTACGCATGATTGGACTCCTGAAACAGAGCGATTGCATGAGACTTAGGTGGGGTAGGGTGCGAGCTTTGTGGAGTAAGGTGCGACTTTGGTTGATTCTTAATTGTTGGTGACTTGAAAGCTTTGCAAGAAAAATAGACTTCCGGTCAAGGGGGATCACGTGTGGATTTGGTTTGTAAGAAACTGTAAAACCCCGAAAAATGTTACAGAAGCTCATCTATGAAGGAGGAAATTGTTGAGATTTATTCATAACCACAAGTAAGATGTCCCGCATTAGAAGAGTAAAGGGAAAATTTTTTTGGAAAAGACGAGGTAACATAAGATTGGGGATCATTTGCGTGGTTAGGAATCGTGGATCAAAACTTGTATTCCCTTAAGACTTATTCACAAGTGTTGGAGAAAAGTAAGTAGCAAAGGTAACAGCGGAAGCGAATAATAGAATCGAAAACGAGATGACGAATATTATGACAAAATTTAGGAACGAAAAAAAGCGATAAAATCAAACACCAGAATTACGTGGGAAACCGAAGAACTCGGAGAAAAACCCACGGACGGTGACAGCCAGAAAATAACCCACTATGAGAAAGGAGGAGTACAACCTGATCACTATCACAGGGTGTGATACGATCAACAAAGGAGATTACAATAACAATTTCTCAACACTCAACTCACAATCTCTCGGGATACACTGGGGAAAATATTGGTGAGACCCCTTTCTCTCTCAATATTTTTTCTCTCTCTAGCTCTCTGTGTTTACCGATATGTTTTGGAGGAGAAATATGCACCCTATTTATAGGAAAAACTCCCTATAACCTAACTTGACTCCCACTCCAATTCGATTTAGAATCTAATACAATTAGGAAACCTAACATAATAAGGAAACCTAAATAATACCCTAATACAATTAGGAAACAAATAATTGTGGGATCAAGAGATTTGGTGATTTTAGGACACTTTCCTAACAAACTCCACCTTGGACTAAAATCAACGAATCATCGGTCCAGATAAACATCTTGACTGTCGCCATCAACACGCCTCTCGCGGTGTGGCCAGGCTCTCACGCTTAGAACACCAACTAAGTCCAAACAATGTTCGAACTTAGCTATAGATAGAGGCTTGGTTAACATGTCTGTGGATTCTCGGTATGCACCTTCTTCACCACGATCTCTCCATGACAATGCATCTCGATGAAGTGATACTGGCAACTTATATGCTTGGTCTTCGAATGATAAGTGTCATTCTTTGTCAGATGTATAGCACTCTGACTGTCTGAATAAACCACGGTCTCGCCCTGTGGTACTCCAAGCTCCATGACCAATCCCCTCAACCAAATAGCCTCCTTCACTCCTTCCGTTGCAACAATATATTCAGCCTCTGTAGTAGACAGGGCTGCTATAGATTGAAGTGAAGCTTTCCAAGATATTGCTCCTCCACACATGATGAACACATACCCTGAAATTGAGCGTCTCCTATCCAAGTCTCCACCATAATCAGCATCAACATAACCTGCGACATCAGACGTTGCAGCACTACCTCTATCATACAGGATGCCTTTCTCTAAAGTACCTTTCACATCGCGAAGGATCCACTTTACCCCTTCCCAATGCTCCTTCCCTGGATTCTGCATATATCTACTCACCACACTAACTGCATGGGACAGATCAGGTCTAGTGCACACCATAGCATACATCAAACTACCAACTGCACTAGCATAGGGAATATTAGACATCCTCCTTACCTCCAAATCAGATTTAGGACAGTTCTCACTAGACAACTTGAAGCGTGCAGCTAATGGAGTTGAAACTGCTTTACAGTTTCTCATGTTGAATATGTCCAACACCTTCTCCAGATATTTCTTCTGAGACAGGAACAACTTTTCTGCCTTTCTATCCCTTTGGATCTCCATACCCAAAATCTTCTTCGCCGCTCCGAGGTCTTTCATCTCAAACTCTTGGTTGAGTTGAGATTTCAGCTTCTTTATTAGTGACATGCCCTGGAGGCAATCAACATGTCATCCACATACAATAATAAATAAATGAAAGACCTTTCTTCAAATTGCCTGTAGTACACACAATTATCATAGTGACTTCTTGTGTACCCTTGCCCTACCATAAAGGTATCAAATCTTTTATACCACTGCCTGGGT
Source organism: Portulaca oleracea (assembly GCA_029582165.1). Taxonomy (NCBI): domain Eukaryota; kingdom Viridiplantae; phylum Streptophyta; class Magnoliopsida; order Caryophyllales; family Portulacaceae; genus Portulaca; species Portulaca oleracea. The sequence goes on along the minus strand of CM055869.1, from coordinate 15,406,686 downwards.
GCCTATTTAAGTCCATACAAGGACTTTCTCAATCTGCATACATTGCTCCTCGCTACCAGGAACGATGAAACCCTCTGGTTGCCTCATATATATTTCCTCCTCCAACTCGCCATGGAGGAAAGCTGTCTTGACATCAAGTTGCTCCAACTCCAAATTAAATAGAGCAACAAAGGCAAGCAAGGTGCGGATCGACGTATGCCTCACGACTAGCGAGAATACTTCGTTGTAGTCGATTCCTTCTTTCTGGTTGCAACCCCTTACCACTAATCTGGCCTTCCACCTTGCACTTTCTACACCAGGGATACCTTCCTTTCTCTTGTACACCCACTTCGCAATAAGAGCTCGTCGCCCTTTAGGCAACTCACATAGCTCCCATGTATGATTTTTCTGCAGACTCTCCATCTCCTCTTGCATAGCTCCTATCCAATTTGAGGCATTCGGACAAGAGATGGCCTCCTGATAGGTAGAAGGTTCAGCACCTTCAGGAGTCTCCTCTGCAACACTTAGCGCGTAAGCAATCATAGCATCATCTTCTTCAGTATATCGCGCTAGTCTCCTGATCTCCCTCCTGGGACGATCTCTAGCAATGCATGGTTGTTCCTCCACCTGAGGAACATTCATCTCAATCTCAGGCTCATCAACCTGAGTTGGTCCAGGAGCATCATCGATGGTTGCTCGATTGCAGTTCAAAGACTCCACCTCGAGCTGCTCCACCTCGAACACCATTCTTCCTGCATCCTTCTCCCGATTTCTGCGTTATCGTAAATGCCGTAGATTCCATTCCAGATAACATAGCAGTTTCATTAAAGGTTATATCTCTATACTGAATAACTTTCTTCAAATCAGGACACCACATTCTATATCCCTTAGACTCAGACCCGTAACCTAGAAACATGCATTTAACAGCCCTGGGAGACAGCTTCCCATCATTCACATGGACATATACAGGACATCCAAAAATTCTCAAATTAGAATAATTAACTGGATTACCTGTCCATACTTCCTCTGGAATCTGGTATTCGATAGAGGCATGAGGTGATCTATTCAACAGGTAGCAGGCAGTAGATATCACCTCTGCCCAAAACGATTTGTTCTTCCAAAGCCATGCATTCGAGAGCATGCATCGTGCTTTCTCTAGGAGTGTCCTTTTGATTCTCTCGGCTACCCCGTTTTGCTTAGGCTTACCCACCAAGGTTCGATGCCTTGCAATCCCATGCTCCTCGCAGAATTCAGTAAATTCAGAATCAACAAACTCCAACTCATTGTCAGTCCTGAATTTCTTGATTTTCCTGCCTGTCTGGTTCTCTACCAAAGCTTTGAACTTCTTGAAATATGAGAATGTCTCATTCTTGTGCCGCAGGAAATAAACCCAAGTCTTCCTCGAGAAGTCATCCACGAATGTCAACATGTAGCGGTTGTCACCCAGTGATGGCACTCTAGCAGGACCCCAAAGATCTGAATGAATATAATCAAGGATCCCTGCTGTTGTATGTTTAGCCCTTGAAAAGCTAACCCTCTTCTGTTTCCCGTAGACACAGTGATCACAAAACTCCAACTTGGCGATCTTTGCGCCTTCAAGATATCCCTTCTTGCTCAACATTGGCATTCTCTTCTCGCCCATATGGCCTAGTCTCATGTGCCACAGTTTTGTGCTGTCAGACTCATCAAGATTTAGATCGCCACGCAAATCACATCCTTTGTAGACCCCTGCAGGATGTATACACTGCCCTTCCTGATTCCTTTCATAAGAACCATGGAACCCCTGCACACTTTCAAAACACCATCTTCTCCTTTGTACCTGCAGCTGTTAGCTTCAAGAGTACCCAAAGAAATTAAATTTCGAGTCATGTTAGGGATATGACAAACCTCCTTGAGAGTTCTAACGATGCCATCATGGGTCTTGATTTTGATCTTTGCGATTCCTGACCTTGCAGTCGTGTCGATTACCACGTGACTACGACCCCGGCGTCAACACTCTCATAAGACTCGAACCAGTCCTTATGAGGACACATATGATAGGTGCACCCCGTGTCAAGAATCCACTCATCTCTAGCTATCCTACTCGATGTGGTAGCCAAGGCATCATCCGTAACTACAAACCCATCACCATCTGACTCGGACTCTACGCAGTTTGAGGTACCAGGTTTGGTATGATTATCCTTACTCTCCTGCTTCTGGTCTCTCTGTTTTGCCCAACAGTCTCTCTCTATATGCCCCATTTTACTACAGTAGTTACACTTCTTATTCTTGTGAGGATTTCTAGACTTTGAACGGTGTTTAGACCTCCCTCTAGACCCCTTTCCCTTACGTTCAGTATTTCTACCCCTTACAACCATAGCATCACCACCTTCGTCATCACCATCGGTATCAAGTTTCTCCTTAGACAGTAAACTAGCCTTTACTTCACGAAGGTTAAGGTCACCACGATTCCCATACAACATGATTTCCTTAAATTATTTATGTGATGCAGGTAGGGACAAAATTAAATGAAAAGCCTTATCCTCATCAGTGTGTTTTATATCCATTGATTCCAATTCAGTAATAATAGAATCAAATTCACTAAGGTGTGCTTGAATAGAAGTACCTTGGGGCATCTTCAGCCTGTAGAATTTTTCCTTCGTTCGGTACTTGTTTGCACGACTCTTCAACATGTACATCTCTTCCAGTTTGGTCCAGAGCTCCCGAGGTTTCTTGATATGCATCACCTCTCTCTGAATGTGCTCTGCCAAATGAATCCTACCGAGTCTTATCTTGAGCTTCTTCCACTCCTGAGTCGATTCCCCTTGATATCCTTCAGGTTGTTTGAATTCATCATCGCTCATTGTCGCATCGTCTTAGTGTCGGGATACTCAATCACATCCACAACCGTCTTTGAATCAGGACCGCCTTCATCTGCAGTCTCCACATAGTAAAACTCCTCGTTCCATCAAATTTTGGAATATCGCACTTCATGATTGAAGTCATCTCCACCTTGCTCTGATACCACTTGTTAGAGAAAAGTAAGTGGCAAGGTAACAGCGGAAGCGAATAATAGAATCGAAAACGAGATGACGGATATTACGGCAAAATTTAAGAACGAAAAATAAGCGATAAAATTAAACACCAGAATTATGTGGGAAACCGAAGAACTCAGAGAAAAACCCACGGACGGCGACAACCAGAAAATAATCCACTATGAGAAAGGAGGAGTACAAGTGATTGAGAAAAGGCTGAGAGAGACTGTTTACGTGTCTGAGAACCAGTTTGGCTTTATGCCTGGTAGGTCGACAATAGAAGCTATTCATCTCTTACGTGGACTGATGGAGCATTATAGGGAAAGAAAACATGATCTTCATATGGTGTTCATAGATTTAGAAAAAGCTTATGACAGTGTCCCTAGGGAAGTAATGTGGGAGTGCTTGAGGGCGAAAAGGGTGCGAGAACCATATATTCGAGCCATTAAAGACATGTATGGTAATGTTAAAACCTGTGTCCGCACAGCAGTGGGTAACACGAGTGATTTCTCCTGTGATAGTGGGGTGCATCGGGGTTCAGCTTTGAGTTCGTTTCTTTTTACCTTGGTTTTGGATGAATTGACTAAGGACATTCAGGACGACGTACCATGGTGCATGCTTTTTGCGGATGATATTGTGTTCATAGACGAGTCGAGGGAAAGTTTAAGTGATAAGGTGGAGCGTTGGAGAGAAACGCTGGAGTCGAAGGGGTTTAGATTGAGTAGGTCTAAGACAGAATACATGTGGTGTCGTTTTAGTGGACTGGATACTGACACTCAAGTACAAGAAGTAACCATAGGAGGGGTGCCCATACCTAGGGTTGAAAAGTTCAAGTACTTAGGTTCTATCATACAGAGTGACGGAGAAGTCGATGATGATGTCACGCATCGAATCAAAATTGGTTGGCAGAAGTGGAAATTAGTGTCAGGTGTCCTTTTTGATAAGAAAATCCCGCTTAAGCTTAAGGGTCAAGTGTACCGTACGGTGGTTAGGCCAGTGATATTGTATGGCGCTGAGTGTTGGGCAGTCAAGAAGATGCACTGTCAAAGGCTTAATGTTGCGGAGATGCGGAAGGTTCGGTGGATTTGTGGCTATAACAGGTTGGATAGGATTAGGAATGATGTTTGTCGATCTAAACTAGAGGTAGCACCCTTTGAGGAAAAATTGCGAGAGACTAGACTGAGATGGTTTGGACATGTCCATCGGAGAAACGAGGATGCTCCTGTAAGGAGGTGCGAAGGGATCGGGTTATCCTAGGGCCGTCGAGGGCGTGGGAGACCTAAAAAGTCTATGAGAGAGGTGATAAGAGAAGATCTAAGACTCCTAGGTTTAGTGGAGGACATGGCTCTAGATAGGGGGGCTTGGCGGGCTAGTACTAAGGTCGTAGGGTTAGGAAGGGTTTTTGTGTTTCGAGCTAGTTTTTTGGTCTTTTGGCTTGCATTTGTTTTCTTGTGCAGGTACTTGTTTGTTCGTTCGGAAGCACTCGCAACACTCTGGTATGTAGTTTCTTCCCTTAACAAGTTTCCCCTCTGTTTTTCCATCGGATCCGTCGGAATCAGTCTCTCCATGAACCTTTGTTCATGGGGGTAAGGCTGCCTACATTAGGATCCCCCAGACCGCGCTTAAACGTGTCACCTGGGAGGTTGTTGTTGTTGTTGTTGTTATTGTTGTTGTTGAGAAAGGAGGAGTACAACCTGATCACTATCACAGGGTGTGATACGATCCACAAAGGAGATTACAATAACAATTTCTCAACACTCAACTCACAATCTCTCAGGATACACTGGGGAAAATATTGGTGAGACCCCTTTCTTTCTCAATATTTTCCCTCTCTCTCTAGCTCTCTGTGTTTACCGATATGTTTTGGTGGAGAAACATGCACCCTATTTATAGGGAAAACTCCCTATAACCTAACTTGACTCCCACTCCAATTAGATTTAGAATCTAATACAATTAGGAAACCTAACATAATAAGGAAACCTAAATAATACCCTAATACAATTAGGAAACAAATAATTGTGGGATCAAGAGATTTGGTGATTTTAGGACACTTTCCTAACAACAAGGTCTTGAATAGACTATAGCGTAAAACCTAATTTCTTGTGAGCAAAGAACAAGATCTCTCAAGGAACTCTTAAGAAGGTTACTACAGTTCAGCACATTCAAAGGTGTTGAAACTCTCTACGAAGGAAGAAGAGAGAACGATTGGTCCCTTGGATGAATGTAATTAATCCTCCTTTTATAGTGAAGTGGAGCCTCAAAACTTGCCTCGTTAGCCATGTTTTGTGAGCATAATGCTTAGGATTATAATCATCATGAGGGTTAGTACTGACTTAACTAAGTCAATCAATAAGCAATCAAGATATAATCCCTACATGGATAAGCCTAGAATCAAGGAGATTTAAAATCGAGTGGCCTGGGCTTCGACATGATCTGTGTCGTTTGGACATGACCCTTGTTAGCATAACACGATTCATGTCACTACATAGATGGTTTGTGTCACCTTGCTCATTGATTTTAAGCTCTTTGTCCGCTGACATGATATGTGTCAAGTATGGCATGGTCCGTCTCAGCCTAAATATATTATGTTGACCTTCTTGGTCAACCTTATACTTGTATAGTCAATCTCCTCCTTTCATATGATCTTTTACCTTTGAAATACTCCAATAATTGTATTATATATAACTCAAGTAGATTATTCCTCTCAACAACAATTCGTTTTAGGATGAACCCTCGTTCAACTTGCAGATAGTTTACCTTAATAATATTTGATTTGACCAAAATGTAGCGCAAGCATTAGTTTTATTCCTCCTATTTTCTTTTTTTACAATTTACACAGGCATAAGTGTTAACATGTCATAGATTAAGGAAACACTTCCACTACTTTGTTTCTTTAACCCTTTCTTTTGGTTTTATCTTCTTTTTTTTTTAAAAAAATATTCTTTATGGCCGTCCATTCGTCACCAAACAATCTAAAATCTTTCTTTTTATCTCTCATGCTTTCCACAATTAATTAGAGTAGCCTAGAAAAAAGAATTCGAGTTCGGGTTAAATTGGAATCAATCAAATTTAGCCAACGCTAAAATTCGGGTGAGAAAAATATTCAGACCTATTTTTTTCGGAAAATTCATATTGAATTAAATGTAGGTTAAAATTGATTTCAAACCATAGAAAATAGAAAAATTATCAGTTTTGTCATTGTCAAAATAAAGTTTAGACTATTTTTTTCTAAATGGAACAAATTTAAATATTTAAATGGGACAAAATTTTGTCAATCAAGAGAGACAGCATTGGCAATCATCTGTGACAGTTATCGGAGTTAATGGATTAGTTATATATTGACTAAATACTCTGATTTGTATTACGCAGATTCGAGTTGATCAATGAACAATCAATCAGCTGATGATGAATAAAAATTAGCCAGAGACTTTTGAAGTGGAAGAATTGATTGATTTGTTTGGTCAGCAATCAGTGTACGTGTCTTAACAGGCTACTAAATTAAATTAAGGTGTTATAAGCTCCAAACTAGTACTGGCAAAATTTTGTTTGACCCGAATTGTGGGTATAGATTTTTCGTTGAATTTTGATACTGACTGAATTGAACCGAATATTCGAATATAAAATTTCTCTTTTTTCTATTGTCCGAACCCGATTTTTGCTTCGTCCGATTATCATTCGGTTATTAAAATAAAACCGATCCGACATGAATTTCGCCTAAATTTTAACAATGTCCGAATTTGTCGGCTAAATTCTCCGACCCAAATTTTCACAAATTATTCCAAACCGAAATGCCGCACTTATGTTGCTGCTGTGCCAAACCAAGACACGAGTAACTTGGACCAAATCACCACACCATGAAAATGACATCCCCTTCTTCATTCATTTCTACCTTCATAGTCACGTATGTATGTTTGAAAATAAAAGGCTTGTTAGAAGACTATTGGAGTTAAATAGGAGTCTCGTCTTATCTATAATAGTGAGTTTGAGTTTAGTTCATTGGATGGGATGGAATCTGTGAACCTTTATCAAGTGTGTCAAAATTTATTTCTTTCAATAGTGAGCATGAATTTGACTCATATTAATTAAAACAAGTAAACGCGTTTTACTTATAATAATATAATTAATTTGGTTATATTAATAAAAAATGAGGTGGAAGAGGAGAAAGAAAAAATAAGATTAAAATATTTGTATGTTAGACTCACTATCAAACTCATATCATGAGACTGACAGCGCGAATCCCCCCCAGATGAACCTCGTTCTCACCACTGAAATGTTATACACAACATCATTACATTCTCATCACATATCATGTCAACAGTGAGTCAAATTTAAACTCAGCGTCGAAGATGGTCTTAGTGGTTATAAAAAAATGTTCAAATTTTAATATTGACCGGTTAGTGAAAAAGTTAAATACAATTTTTTTTTGGTTCTGTTATCCGAGTTCAATTTTGACTTGAACTCAAGTTTATATAAATAGACCCTGTTCTTTTGACTTGGTGAAGTATGATGATGGTGCGGTGCGGTGAAATCATTGAAAAATGTGGTTAGTTGTGGTGAGTAGTGGTAGATGGGGTAGATGAAGAGAAAGAATGTGAAAAGTAGAAAAGAAAAGTGAGGTTCCATTCTTTTGTGCGTTGACACAACTAACCGCAACGCAACCTACCGCAACATAACGCAAATTACCATTACTTTTTAACTATTTCCAACGCAACTTAATGCAACTAAACGTAACGCAACGCAAACGCAACGCGCAAAAAAACGGGGCCTGAGAAGATATATTGATAATAATTGTGATAAAGTATAATGAAGTGTAGAAGAATATTGAGTATGTAGTATAGTGAGTTGTGGTACCGCACCGCACCGTATAAAAGAACAGTGCCTAAACATCATTTTTATATTTGATGTTGGAATGATTATTTCGAGTTGAAATGATACAAACTCAAATTTTTAACTAGGGATGGCAATGGGGCGGGGAATCCCCAAACCCGTCGGGGCCTTGCCCCGCTCTAGGGAAAAATACCTACCCCCATTGGGGATGGGGACGGGGACGATTTTCCAAAATCCGCTCAGGGACGGGGCGGGGATGGGGACAAAATTTTTCCTATCCCCGTTCCCATTTTCCCCGCCGGGGTGAATTCCGTGTCCCCATCCCCGAAAATGTTAAAATTACCAAATAACCTTTATTCAAATTTAATATATATATTAATGGGAAGGACAAATTGGTAATTTTTCAATTTATTCTCACTTGTTGATGTATTATTATTTGAATTTGATGTATTATTACTCGAGCAAGTTAAATATGTTATATTTTCAACATGTTAAATACCGGGTTCGATTAAAAACTGGATCCGATTAAAATTTAGTTAAATTTATGATAGTTTTAAAAAATTCCCGATGGATTCCCGTTGGGATGGGGAATCCGCGGGGATGGGGATAGGGCAAGAATCATTCCCCGAAGCGGGAATGAGGACGGGGATGGGGATAAGTTTTGGGAGCGGGGATGGGGACGAGGGTATACTCCCCCATCCCCGATCCGTCCGATTGTCATCCCTATTTGTAACCCCTTTGGCTCGAAAGATGTAGCACTAGTTCATTTTATAATTATCAATGTTTAGAATACACATTAAAATGTAAAAACATACTTAAATACTTCAAAACAACCAATTCTCTTATATATTATATTAATTTTGATTAGGTAGATACCAAAACAAAAAGATGAAGTAATTAAATACTTACATGTATGATGGATCATATATATATTCACATATTGTAGTAGACATTGAGATGAGCTCTCATGGTCTTTGAATTGTTTGACTGTTTGACAAAACTTGTGAATATTAGGTTACTTAATTAGGTCTAAATTAATACTAAGAAGTTGTACTTAATTAGAATTGTTATTAGCAAATAAGTTGGGGGAAATCTTGAAAAGTGGTGAGATTACATATGTTACAAATAACTCATTTTTTTTTCTAGAAGAAAATTAATTCTTAGCAAAACTATATGTGGTTTTATAAAACTTGAAGTCCAAAAAAAAAATAATATCATCGAGCTATACTACGTGGATTTAATTAATCTAAGGGGGTCGTTTGGATTATCAAGTAAAATAATGACATTTTTTTATTATTATGTTACTATAATTTAGTGACTTATTATTTATTCCATATGTACATTTAAGTATTAATTATTGATTTACACCAATCTTACACATTTTAAAATTGTTATTCTACTAATTATAGAAAAATACATGAAGTAGAAAAAATAGTTTCAATAAAATAGAATTGTTTGTCAAATTCAAACTATATAAAATCTAAGAAACATCCTTTAATATTAAAAATGCATAAAAGGTTAAAAAGAACCATGACACTAAAACCTTTTATTTATGTTTTTCATGCAGCACATAAATTAACACCCAAATTGTACAAATAAATTAGTTTACAAATCCTACAGAATAAATAAAGCAAACAAAAACTCCTTTAACACCTACTTTAAAACCTTTATTGAATAAATTAATTCAATGACAATACAGTCAATAGTTCCTTTAATATTTTACAGCTATTTATAAACTATGTGAAATTAATTTTGAAACTTTAACTCATAATAAACAATAAATAATAATTTTCTAACAGATATACTTTTATGAAAATATAATCTTGTAACTTTTTAAAATATTTATAAATTAAGATAATTTTAAAATAGATATTAATTTTCATAAAAAATTCCATATTACTTGACCTTTTTAGGAAATGTTAAAAACCAATAAAATGAGTTAGTTAAAATTATATTGTAGGAAAGTTGTGAAAATATTAATACTATATTATTTTTAAATCTTTCTCAACTTTTTAATGCTTAGTGTTAATTAATTAAAAAAATTTCATTGAAATTATAAAATTACTACTACTACTACTACTATAGAATAGAAAGATTTAATTAAAACGATAATTAAAAAATGAAGGGACTGTTCAAAATATTTAATTTTCCGCGAATTTTGTGAGTGACCCACTGACTCAAACCAAACACTTTAGTGGTCCTTTTCAGTCAGAAAAATAATCAAAATGCACAATATTATATACCACACGCCCATACTCCAAGAAATAAAAAAGGAAAAGAAAATGAAAAAAGCCACTGTACTAAACAGTAGTGTAAAAAACCCCAACACAACGCTCCTTCTCTTCCTTCCTCTTCATCACCTCTTTCTCTCTCTAGGCTTCCAGGATCTCCACTTTCTCTCTCTCCTCAAATTCAATTCAAACTCCCAGATTTGATTTGTTACCACCTTCTTCAATTCATGACATGGATTCCGCGTTTCGAAACTTCCACGTTTCTTTTGGATTCTCGCTTGGCGTTTCTTTTCTGACCAATGGTTGTTGGTGGTTTTAGCAGTAGTAACAGTCCATTTGTTCGTTTGCTTCCGGCGCAAGTTTTTGATGCTCCGTATACTTCTCCGATCTGTTTGCTTCGTGCTTTTCCCAAATTTGGATCAGATCCAGACTAGGGTTTTAGGCTTCTGAATTTTGATTTGATGTCGGCTATGAAGCTCTTCTCCCTTGTCTTCTTGGCTGCATTATGGTACAGTACTGGTACGTAAGTCGAATCTATTTGTGGAATTTGTTGTTAATTCGTGTGATTGTTAGCTGGTGTTCATTCATTTGATTGATTGGAATTGTAGGATTGTTTGGCTGTGCTAAATGTTGAGAATTGCACTCAAACTTTGGTAGTGGTGGTTTATGTTTTGGCACTTAGAATAATTGTTGCTAGGTTTGGGAATTAGGGTCTTACTATATGCGAGATTGAGAGCTTGTTCAGCTGTCATGAATTGATTTGATGGAACTTTTGTTTTTTTGGTGCTAATTTGGTGTTTTCGGGACTTCCAGGTTGTTGTTGAGCTGAAAATTTATGTTCTTTTGTTGATGTCTGGTTATGGTAGGTTGTTGGCTATGCCTGTAGTTTGTGGAGCCATGAAATTGCCATTTTTGGTGAGCTGTGAATCTGTGAATATGTGTGCGTGTGGGTTGGATGACGACACTGTCCTTTTAATCTTCAGCTATCCGGTAGTAGGATGGCAATGTTCTTTAAACCTAGGGGCTAGTGAAGACATGTCTGCACTTGAAAAGAGAGGACGATATAAGATCACAAATTTGAAATGTTTTACCATGTATTCAAAGAAAAAAAAAAAGAAGAAAAGGAAAGGTGCACTTTGGTAGTTCACCAGTTGCAAAAGGAAAGCTCAGAATGCTTGTTATCCAGGAGGGGATATAGGATTGCCACCCAATGCAAATTGGGGTTTAAGAAAAGCAGCAGCATGCTTGACTTCCACCTTTTCATTGTTGTCAAAATTTATCATAAACCCAATACAGATGTAGGCATATACCCTTACAAATAAATGTCATGCCAAATCTCTATGTGTAGGTGCTTAGCTGCTTCATATTGGTACAGTTTGAAAGTCAAATCTTTAATGAGGATAAGCAACTGCGAACCCCAAATCCAAATCTAACTCCAACCCAATCACAAACACAACCACGACCTCAATGGCTGTTTTATATCTTGGCAAACATTTGATATATTGTTTGATCCACATTGATGTTTCATACGGTCCATTTTTTTGATGCCGGAAGTCATGTACTCATTTAGATGTATGTTTAGTTTCGAATAATATTACTATTACGGGATTTTATGGCTTTTCTTATTCCAAAAGAAGAAGTGACATGTATGAATAAACCAAAGAGAGAAAGAAAAGGAGGAAACTTGAAAGATGATTGTGTCGTTACTTAGTTCTTGGCGCGAGGAAAGTTCTCTGTGTTATTCCATTGGCTGCGGCCGAGTCAACATCTGACTTTATGCCTCGGTAGGATCCATGCTGTAGTTAGTGGGGCTAACGCCTACCTAAGTTGGATCTGGATAGTAAGGAAAATTAGAAGTATCATGGTGGTGGTGTCTGGGGTTTTCATCGTTCCTTGTAATTCATAAATATTTTCCATCGGTCATGTTAATTGGATTCTGGTTAGCACAGAAAATTAGAAGCATTAGAAGTAGCTGTTTTTTTTCGTGCTATCTAGTGTTTTCTTGTCATGCAGAGTTTTCTTACCTAATTAATTAATTCTTTGTATGGACAGCTAAGGAATTTTCAGCAGATCCAATTCTCTCATCCATGTCCTCGAGTTCCAACTTGCACCTACATGGATCAGTAGGGAGAAAGTTGTCAAACCATTTGACAGAAAATATTGCATTATCAAGGGCTCAATTTCCTAATTATGTGTCAACTCTGGCGACTGCTCACCCTCCTGTAAGTTCATTGTTGTCAGAACCATTGATGAAGAGGAATAATCCATCTGAAGGTGATATGTCACCTCAATCTGAAGCAGCCCCAGCAGAGTCAAGATTACCCGAGCCACCTCTATCTCCTGAAATCCCAAGTAAGGATAGTTTCTTCAGAAAAAATTGCTATATTGGACATCTCAATGAACAAAAATTTGTTAACTGTATACTGAAATGGAAAGAAGAAATCTTGCATGCAACTTGGCTAGAATCTTTGAATGCTACCTTAATATCCAGGGCTCCAGCCTCCTGGCATACTTTGTTTCTGCATTTCCAGCTCCCCTCCTGCTATCTTGACCCTTTCTATCTGTTGCTTCTTCCCTTTTCTGGGAACCCTGTTTCCTACCTTGTATAGTCATGAAGCATTGCTTGCACACTCATGCTTTGCAAATTGCCTCTAGTCAGCCTCCCTTTTGACTCATGCTTTGAACATATATGTTGACCTGCGACAAACATGTTTATATCCGCCCTGACGAATATCTGACTGTTTGATGAATATGTGTTTTCCTGGACAATCCAGTGTTTGTATGATAAGTTTCGGTTTTCTATTGTATCTCTTTGGTGGCCTTACTTGCATTGATTTTTTTTCTTTCTCCAGGCTGTTGTGGACCTGATACAGTAGTGAAACGAGCGACTCATCCCTGTCACTGTGTTTATCCAATCAAACTTGATCTTCTCCTTTTAAACGTGTCAGAAAATCCAAATTGGACGCTCTTTCTTGAACAATTTGCTTCAGGGTTGGGTCTTGATGCGTCTCAGATTCAAATGAAGGACTTTTATTGGGAGACTCTGTCAAGGATAAATATTTCCATGGACATTATTCCACATGCTGGGATCAGTTTCCCATCTAGTGGTGCATCAGCTATAAATGCTTCACTTTTATTGCATAAGGTCCCTATAGACCCTAAATTGGCTGGTGTTGGTGACTACAAGCTTCTAAATATAACATGGTATCATCCTCCTGCTCCATCCCCAGGTAATCCAATTTGGATTTTTTAACGTACTTTTTGTTTGCTCCTGTTATTATATGTTATTTTATCTTCAATTTAGAGAACAAACATTTGGGATTGCAGCTTGCAAACGTGAATTTTGGCCGCTATTAAGTGCAATTTCTTGTTTGGCTTGTGGTTATTTTCGATCAATTATTAGTACTGCACAACAGAATACAAGATCTCAGCTTGTGCAAGTGAATTTTGTTAGCATAAGTCCTTTTGCATTTCAGTGCCATGTGTCTACCTTAATATTTTTGCAATTCTTCTGTTTATAGTTGTCTCTACTCTCTAGTGCAAATTGCCAGAATAGTTGAGTGACGTTTTGTCTTTCATATTATGTACAGCTCCCGCAGGTGATTCACCATCTGTCAAACCACCTGCTCGTCCATCCCCTGCTTCTTCAGGGGCAAGTACGTCTCGCCAAGGGAAGAGCTCCAGTTTGGGTATCATTGTAATTATTGGTGCGGGCACGCTGGCAATTGTGGTCATGTTTGTCCTTGTATTATGTTGTTGCTCATCCCGTAAGAAGCGTGAGACTGCTTTAAAAGACCCAGGTATGTTGTCTTTCCTGGTTTCCCTCCTTGTATTGTTAATATGATTCCACATTGGATCTTTGTTTCAAAGAGGAAGGAGAACGATGTTGCTTCTTGTTAAGAGGTTTATATAAGCTTCAAAATATTTATTTTCCAAAGATGAAAACAGAACAAGTGGGGGAGCTAGTGTGAACCATTGCTTTTTGCCTTTTTTTGTTGTTGTGGAATTATGTGACAATGTGTAAATAGTGAAGTGGCTTCACCCCTGTTCGTGCAATTAGGATGACCCCAAAATAGTGATTTACAATATGAATTATTCTTGTATAAGTTTCCCTGAATGATTGGAGTTAACTGGGGATTCAATCTAGGCTCCTTTCTTTGTGCCCCCCCCCCCCCCCCTTTTTTTTGTTTCATTGTGTGTGTGTGTTTTGTTGGTTGGGGTGGGGAGCAAAATAGGCGCCATTCATCTCTAGGTTTTTGTATAAACAGAAATCAAAAGTCAAACACAGAGTCACACAGTGGAGTACCTGAAGCTATTCTATGTTTTTAAATCTTCAGGTTAGCCATGAACTGTATTGATAGCTTCAGAATCGTAGTTTTATCTAGAGCTGAAAGCTTCCATGATATACTGATGATTTATTACAAAGTGCCTTATTGGCAACATATATGGAACCAGTTCACCCCAGGGAACAAGTGTTTGTGGTCTGTGTGTCGCTGCTTGCTTTAGATCTAACGCTGGACTCTGCTTCATGGCCCACATGCGACTGTATTTATTTCGCTGGGGTTGCTGGTTGAGAGAATATGGTAGGGATTTTTGTACGACAGGTTTGTTTCTTTGAAGAAAATCTTGGAACTAATGAGTTGGCTTATTGCTTTTGTTTTGGGAGGGTGGGGAGTGGTGGTTTGTTATTATCATTGGACTCATTACGTGCATCACCTTGTTTGTTGCATAATCTTTCTAAAGTTTGTTCTTTCCGCAAGCCATTCTTGTCCACCACCCTCTTTTATTATTATTCTTTTTAACGAGTCAAGTAATCAATCACTTTTGTATTCTATAGAAAATTCTCTGGCAAGATCAAGGACTTCAGATACAGTTTCTGGTGGGGGATCTTATCCACACCCTGGCAGTACAAGATTTCTCCCATATGATGAGCTGAAGAAAGCAACAAATAACTTTGAAAAAGCCAGCATACTTGGAGAGGGTGGATTTGGCAGGGTTTACAAGGGTGTTCTGAGTGATGGGACTGCTGTTGCAATCAAGAGGCTTAGCAAGGGTGGGGCTCAAGGAGACAAGGAGTTCCTGGTTGAGGTTGAAATGCTCAGCAGGTTGCATCATCGTAATCTTGTGAAACTTGTGGGCTACTACAGCAGCCGCGACTCTTCTGAAAATTTGCTATGCTATGAGCTCGTTCCCAATGGAAGCCTCGAGGCTTGGCTTCATGGTAATTTCACTAAGCTTATATCTAAGGTTGTGTTTGGTAGAATCTTGGAAAAAGCTTCCAGGGAGAAACTTTCCCTACCCTTGTTGGGAAAAAGTTTATTGACCTTGAGAATGAATAATGGACCCACATCAAAATTTTCCCATGTGTTTGGTAGTTTCTTAGGAAATATTTTTCAGGAAAATTTTTTTCCAGGGAAAACTTTTCCTATCCCCTATGGGAAAATGTTTACTAGAGCTTGTGAGTGAAATAATGGGTCTTACATCAAAATTTTCCCATCCACAAAGTACAACCAAACATGGAAACTTTTGTCAACTTAGAAAGTTTTCCAATCTAATGCACCACAACTCAATAATTGCAAGCTTTTGAATGTTATGAGGATTTGTCATGGACGGTTGAATTGAAAACAAAATTTTTTCTTTTCCAGGTCCTTTGGGAGTGAATTGTCCACTGGATTGGGATACCAGAATGAAGATTGCGCTTGATGCAGCTAGAGGACTTGCATACCTTCATGAGGATTCCCAACCAGCAGTTATCCACAGAGATTTCAAGGCATCAAATGTTTTACTCGAGAAGAACTTCAATGCAAAGGTTGCAGACTTTGGCCTTGCAAAACAGGCACCTGAAGGCAGGCAAAATTACTTATCCACTCGAGTTATGGGAACATTTGGGTATGCTCTGCATCTTTGTCTTGCAGCTATTTTGTGATTTCCTCATGTAGTCATGTGATAATTTCTAAGTTACTTGCTTTGGTACATAGGTATGTGGCCCCTGAATATGCCATGACTGGTCATCTGCTAGTCAAAAGTGATGTCTACAGTTATGGAGTTGTCCTCCTTGAGTTGCTGACCGGAAGAAGGCCTGTAGATATGTCACAGCCTTCCGGGCAGGAGAATCTTGTTACTTGGGTAAGTAATCTTATCTTCTGATCAATTAGTTTCGGTGATGCACTCTTTAGGTTCCATTCGATTCTTAGAAAATAAGATGGAAAGAATGTTTTTGAAAATGACTTCCTTTCAATCACTTGGCTTTCAAAGAAAGTGAAGGAATAAGAGAGGAAAACATCGTGGAAAATTTACATTGATTTGGAATCAACATTTCCCTTCCAAATTTGAGAGGAAAGTGGTATGAAAATATGATAGGCTAAATGAGAGGTAAGTTGGTACTGTTGTATCTCTAGCGGATTTTCAACACTAAAATCTTTTCAAATTTGTTCTTTCTTGTGGGACTTCTGGAATCGTTCTTTCCACAATAGTCATGGAGGTAAGACTACCTAGTTGTATACCTCCCTAGACTCCTTTAAAATGGGAACCATGCTAACAAATGAGAGGTAGGATTTGTGTGCGAGAAAATCGAGGGAGTGGTGAAGAAAATGCCGACTTTTTAAATAGTAGACTAGTGATGAGAGAGAAAAAAAAACAAATTCTTTCCATTTTTCTTTCCAAGAATCTAACATAGCCTTAATGAGTTAGCATTACCCAAAAAACGCAGTACTTAGCTTCTGTTTCTTGAACAGACAAGGCCAATTCTGAGAGACAAGGACCGTCTGGACGAGCTAGCGGATCCAAAGCTCCAAGGCAACTACCCAAAAGAAGACTTCTATCGAGTGTGTACAATTGCGGCAGCCTGTGTTGCTCCCGAGGCAAATCAACGGCCCACAATGGGGGAGGTGGTGCAGTCTCTTAAAATGGTGCAACGGGTCACAGAATACCAAGATACCACCGCCTCAGGCTCTGCTAACATGCGGCCAAACCCTAGACAATCCTCAACCACCCTCGATTCTGACGGGGGCTCCTCTATATTCTCATCCGGGCCTTACTCCGGTTTGAGTGCATTCGATGAGAGTATATCTCGAACAGCAGTTTTCTCTGAGGATCTCCACGAAGGAAGATAAAATGCCAATGCCAATGCCAATGCCAATGCTAATGCCAAAGGTGTGTTCTTAATTTATCCCCTGCTATTCTCCGGCTCAAAGATGGAAAGCGCATGCGAAGCAGCTTCTGTGGGCAGCTGGGAAACGGTCGGTCCACAATGATGATTGATGATGAAGCTGCTACTTTGGGCTTGGGAGGGCATTGGGTTTGTTAGCTTCAATGGAGTGCCACAATGGTGCACCTGAAGCTTCATATTGTAGTAGTTGTGAATTGTTGTATATAACTTCAGTTGTTGCCCGGTTTTCGGGTTTTTTCCCCTTTGAGTTAACTTAAATTAAAAGGGTGTTCTGCATTCTGATGGTGTCTGGGGCAAGGCACAAGGCGATCTGTTTTACTTTTCCCTCGACAGAGTAGTCCACTCTTTTTCCAGGCAGGCATAGGACTAGGTAAACCTTGTACAATTACCTGTACTAAGAAATTCACCTTGAAATTAAGGGCCCATGTTTGTGCTTCTTGTTGCCATTACTACAATCAAGGAGGACAAAAATGCCATGAACTGAAAATTTTCTATATCTAAATCTCCTATACTGCATTTAAACGTGTTTCATCTGACATCTGCGAAGTTGTTACTGTGGTAAGGAGGAAAAAAATGTCTATCTAATAAGGGGTTGTTTTATATTGATTATTTCAAGTATCTATCCTCAGTCTGCAACACTTTACTATGGAATATCGTTACATTTCAAAAGTCATTGCCTTTGTTTCATAATATTTGTCATTTTAATAAATTTTCTTTAATATATAGTATTCCCCTTTATAATTTCAAGATAATCATTGCTAACCCACTTGGTCATCTTTTTTTTTTTGTTTTTTTTTTTAAGAATTTACTTGTTGGAGTGAAATTTTTTGTTAGTGAATTCCATTTTCTGAATTATGACAATGTCATTGATGTTTATATTTCTAGCAAAGAAGCAAGAAATGGAAAAAAGTTTGGTTTTGTCCATTTCCAGGCAAAACAAGAGGATTCAAATGCAATTCAAGCCCTTAATGATAGTTTGTTTAACGGATCCATTATTACTGTTTCTTGGGCGAAATATAATAAAAATCAGAGTGTGTGTCATTTCTTGGGAGTGCTTCAGCCATGTGAGTTTGGATTCTGAAAGTTGTTTTGAGTGTGGGAGCCTCCACAAGGTGAGAGTGATGTATTCAATGTGATGTTTGCTGGTAGCCTTTGGGAACTCTCAGATCAATCTTCTTGTTATTCTCTTCGAGGTTTCTCATTGTGATGATTCAATAGATTCTGATCGAACAATTTTTTACTCAATTCGTACTGTTCAGAGTCATCCGGGGGAAGAACCTTTTGTCCCTACTAGTGACCCGAATGACATTGAGAGAATATACTAAGACTCTGTGTCGATTCACTTTGAATCTAATTCCATTGTAGAAATTGAGTATTCACTTTTTGAGCGTTTCGAAGTTTGTGCTCGAAAAAGATGGGAAGACTTTTCCTAAAGTCTAAATGGCATCTGGTTAGTCATGATGTGTGCAGCGCCACTACTATAGGGTCTAAGGAACATAACAAAAAGAAGAACAAAAGTGTTGTCTTGCAAGAAGAATCATCGGGCTTCCTCAAGATCATTAGGAGGACATGATGCGTAGAGTGACAAAGTTTAGTTGTGGTTCAGACTTCATGTTCTGAAACCATTTTTTCAATTGTGTATCTTTAGGTGTTTGACTATGATATTTCTACGTTCTTAGCTGTCTTTGACGTTGTTGCTTTTTCTACAGTTTTTGCAACGCTGTTGCTGTCTCTTTAACATGTTAAAGCTGTGAATAAATAAATAAAAAATTCGAGATAACTTTTTTTCAACTAACTCCTTTATTTTTAAATTTCGTTTTACGGTTTATAAGTAATTAATGGTAACATTTTACAAATTTTTTAAAGCAAAATAATACTCCACTAAATTATTTCAATAGTTTACTGAATGTTGGCTAAAAATACAAGTAATATAGGGGATCTATATTCTTTTGGGTGACAAGGTTAAATTTATCTATACTATCCACACTTTATCAACTTTATCACATCGTTTGTTCTCACCTTATTCACCTGTATTTGAAAATTTATATATTTAATTAGTGATATAATTGATGCGACTTTCCTTACGCATAGTAACTTATTAAAAATTATAAATACTTTTCTACCTTATCCATTCTTTACCAAATTTATCCACAATTTGTCAATTTATTCACACAACAGCTTAATCAATTGCAAAAATACATGACCGATGTCATAGTTTTTATCAATACTAAATACTCCCTTCGTTCCACATTAATTGGAACTTTGATTAAATTTTTACCGTTAATTATTTACAAATTACAATGAGTTATAATATGAAATTATCTTCATTAGAAAACTACTTTACTAAAAATTATAATGGAGTCAATTTCATATTGTAACTCATTGTAATTCGTGAATAATTAATGGCAAAAATTTAGTCAAAGTGTTAATTAATATGGAACGGGGGGTACTTATCAACGCAATGGAGCATGGACATGCTGGGAACAATGTGTTTGAGTTGAAGAAGAGGAAAAAAATGAACTTGGTAGCTTGATTGAAGCTTGAAACCTTGATATGCAATGGAGGTCACCAATGTTGAGAGTTTGCAAATCCACCAAGAGTAGATAAAGCTAAGCACCACTACCCTCTAAAGGAAATGACTTGTTAACACCACCATTAACAATGGATAAAGTAAGAACAAGGTTTGAGAGAGAAACTGGGGAGCAAACCCTTGATTTCATTCAATAGCAATAACTAATGTTCTTTCCCAAATGAAGGAGATATAACATGAAAAGAAGGTGAAAAAATTACAAAAGTGTCATTACTTAACATAACATTTAAAGGGAATTAAAAGAAAGAAAGGAAAAAGAAGCAACGAAAAGAAGAAAGGGATGTGAGGCTCGCCGGAATTCGCAAAAAGGCGCGACCCGCGCCCAGGGAAGCGCTACGTGGGCCTGTTCCAGAGAGAACATTCTCTACGCGAGAAAGAGGCGCGACTCGCGTACGTGAGACACCATCAGCGTTTGCTTCAAAAAAAAGGGGACTATTGCGAGGGAGGCGCGCCCAACGCTTCATAGACGCCACTCGCGCCCGTTTATGGGCAAGTCTTCAAGGGGACATGGGAGGCACGACCAGCGTCCCATGAGACACCACCAGCGCCTCTAAGCCGCGTGAAAATAACAAAGAAGGTAGGGAAAGGCACAACCAGCGCTTGTCCCAGCCTTTGTTTTTCTATTTTCTCCGTCGTCATCCCTATCTCCAATCGGGTCCGAAAAATCCGAACTCCGATGCCAAATAGCCATGTTTTCCTGAGACGACTTGATATGACATTCGATCCCTAGGCCTTCAGGGTTGGTGACATGCTCAAGTCTTCTAGAGGGTCTCAGAACCCATCCAAAGGATTGCCGACACGATGTTGCGGTGTTCGTAATCTACAGGGAATTGAACCTCTAGACTCGGAGAGATGGATGCGAACCTCTTGGCATAGGTAACGAGGGAGGAATATGAAACTCGGGCCTCTTCATCCTCCCTTTCTTGAGAAGGATTTGCCCTTAAATCTTGGGGGTTAAAAACAGCTACTAGAAAGATTGGACCCCCATAGTAGATATCTCCCAAAAGCAACGCTAGTTCGATGCTCGCCACCCCGCCTTTCTTGAAGGCATAACAATTCTTGAGAATATGCGGGAGAGTGGATTCAAAACGGTTATCCCCTTTAGTTCCTCCACTCATGATCTTATTGAACTCCACGATGTAGTCATCACAAGAGAGCGCAACATCCAGTTCTTGCTGAACCGGTTGCTTATCCCCCACACCATCAAACACAAATTTGGTAGGAACCCAACTCGCATCAAACTCCAACACAAAGCTCTCGCCATGGAAGTGCAAATCAAGAAGGGACTTGGGGTTAGGGGGTAATGGGTAAGGACTAAGGAGAGGAATTTGAGAATTTTTGAGGAGTTAAGGTACACTCACTCACTTTTGGCTCAACACACAACAAGGACGAGGCCAAAGGATGCTCATCCCCACCATAGGTATCTCTTCCCGTGTTTCTCTCTTAAGGAGCAGGTTCCTCAACTCGCTTCCTACTCCATGTTTTGGAGGTAAAATTTCAAGCAGAGCTAAAGGTAGTAGCTTAACCTTCTTGTCTCCATGGGTAAAAGTGTAGGTATTTTCCAGCCCATCATGCATGGTATGTTTGTCGAATTTTCAAGAACGCCCAAAAAGGACATGACAAGTGCTCATCGAGACCACATCACAAACAATAGAATCATTGTAAGTAGGACCAAAAGACAAATTAATAAGGACTTGCTTCGTTACCTTGATGATACCTTGATCGTTGAGCCACTTGAGGGAGTAAGGCTTGGGGTGAGGTAACATTGGTAAGCCAAGATTTTCGACCATGAGAGTCGAAGCAACATTGGCTCAACTTCCCCCGTCGATGATGAGATTGCACACCTTTCCTCCTATGAAGCAACGTGATTGGAAAATCATCTCCCGTTCAATCTTGTCAAGAGGGGATTCATGACCATGTAGTATCCTCTTCAAGACAAGTGCACGATTGTGTACAGGTGGCACGGGAGCGGTGCCTTCATGTTCGCACTCAACCTCATTCTCAACATCCGCTTCAGGTTCCTCTTGTGTCATTTGGAGCTCATCATCATTCTCTTGGACCTCTTGAAGGGTTAAAGTTCTTCGGTTTGGACAATCCACTTGAAAGTGACCATACCCTTGGCATTTGAAGCACTTCTTGCCTTCCATCCTCTGTAGAAGATCCGTAGGAGAAGACATGGTGATCCCCTTTCCCTTGTCGGTCCTGGGGGTTGGTGTGAACTCGGGAGCTTCACTTGGCTTTAGAGTGCTCGAGTAGGGAGGTCGGTTAGAAGGCGGGAAGAAGGGGCTAGTCAACGGCTTGGTGGCGAACTTTTCTTTCCTTCGCCTCTCAACCTTGAGAGCCAAGCTACAAAGCTCATCTAAGGAGTGGTAAGGTCGGATTTCAATTTTCTTGGCAACGAAGGGGTCCAACCCATTCAAGAACCTCATCATAGTTTGCTCCTCGGGCTCTTGAAGATCGCTCTTGATGAGGAGTTGTTCAAACTCCTAGATGTAGTCACTCACACTCCTCTTGCCTTGTGTAAGGGAATAAAGCTTCCTCATAGTGTCTTGTTTGTAAGTGTTAGGCAAGAATCGACGATTCATTAATTGCTTTAGCCTTGCCCAAGAGGTGATTTTTGTTCGACCCTCCTTAGCTCTTTGTGCCTTGACATTCTCAAACCAAAGGGATGCAACTTTGGTGAGTTTCAAGCTAGCAATCTTGAAGGCTTTCTCATCGCTATACTCCTTGGTTTCAAAAATCTTCTCCATGAATTGAACCCATTCAAGATAGTCATCGGGGTCGTTGGAGCCATTGAATTCCGGAATTTCAATTTTAACATCATGGAATTCATCTCAAGGGGGTCTCTCATCCATTTCCCGACAATGATGGCATCAAAGAGAGCCTCTATCGTCACTCGACTCGAAGGTGGGAGGAGGATGAATAAGGTTACGAGTGGGCCTCCTCCGTTCGTCTCGGGGATGACCTTGGAGGTTTAGGGTGATGTTGTTCACTTGAGCCACAAAGGTTTCAAGAGTTCGTTTAATGGAGGAGACTCGGGTCTCCATAACCCCATCTTGAGGACTACGACGATGACTTGACTCTTCTCAATTGGAACTAATTTCATCATCCATATCGAAGGAGGGGTAAGGACGTGTTGTGTTTGAGAAATTTTGTGGAGTTTTTTTTTTTTTTTTTTTTTTTGTAGCTAGCTAGTGTTTGAAGGTTTGAGTTCTTTGTGGGCTATTGTCCAACAACTCCATTCACACACAACTACACATCTTCCATTTTAATAACTCCAAATGTCACCACAAAACTCCAATAGACAATAAGAACAACAAACAAAATAACAATAAAATCTTCTCCAATACACTTGGAGGGCACAAAGAATGGAGGTACCCAATATTGCAATCAAGAACAATAATGTCAATAATGGTGGAAACCCTAACTTGCAATTGGAAAAATCAAAAACTCAAGCTACAACTCTAACCTTAGCTCTGATACCAAATGGAGTAGGGGGATGGTGGGAACAATGTGCTTGAGTTGAAGAAGAGGAAGAAAATGAACCCGTTCACTTTATTGAAGCTTGTGACCTTGATATGAACTCAACAATGGATGTTCCCAATGTTGAGAGCTTGCAAATCCACCAAGAGTAGATAAAGCTAAGCACCACTACCCTATAAAGGAAATGACTTGTTAATACCACCATTAACAATGGATAAAGTAAGAGCAAGGTTTGAGAGAGAAAATGGGGAGCAAACCCTTGATTTCATTTAATAGCGATAACTAATGTTCTTCTTCCCAAATGAAGGAGATATAACATGAAAGAAGGTGCAAAAATTACAAAAATGCCATTACTTAACATAACGTTTAAAGGGAATTAAAAGAAAGAAAGGGAAAAGAAGCAACTGAAAGAAGAAAGAGATGCGAGGCTCGGTGGAATTCGCAAAAAGGCGTGACCTGCGCCCAGGGAAGCGCTACCCGCACCTGTTCCAAAGAGAACAACTTCTATGCGGAAACGAGGCGCGACCCGCGTGCGTGAGACGCCACCAGCGCCTGCTTCAAAACAAAGGGGAGTGCGAGGGAGGCGCACCCAACACTTTATAGACGCCACCTGCACCCGTTTCTGGGCAAGTCTTTAAGGGGACATGGGAGGCGCGTTATTAAAATCTCGATCCTGATTTACGATCATACGATTTTATGGTCTAAAATCCTCGATACAATTTTACTATTTACACACGATCCACGATCCTACATGAGCTAATTTCCGATCCTAACTTCCCCATAGTTTTGAGTTAGGATCCCGATTTTAACAACCTTGGACCAGCGTCCCATGAGACACCACTAGTGCCTCTAAGCTGCATAAAAATAAAAAAGTAAGCTAGGGGAGGCGCAATTAGTGTCTGTCCCAGCCTTTGTTTTTCTATCTTCTCCATCTTCAGCCCCTATCTCCAACCGAGTCCAAAAAATCCGAACCCCGATGCCAAATAGCCATGTTTTCTTGGGACGACCTAGTATGACATTCGATCCCTAGGCCTTCAGGGTTGGTGACGCGCCCGAGTCTTCTAGAGGGTCTTGGAATCCATCTAAAGGATGGGCGAGACGATCTTGCGGTGTGCGGAATCCACGGGAAATTGAACCTCTAGACTCGGGGAGATGTATGCGAACCTCTTGACATAGGTGACGAAGGAGGAATACGGAACTTGAACCTCTTTACAATCGGTAATATTTTAAAGTTATATTATGGCTTTAATATGTGATTAGTACCACTAAAACTGGATAGTAATTTTATAATTTGTACTACCACCTGTTTATAATTTGTCAGCCTAGCGCACATAGATGGATATGAAACTAGAAATAATAATCACCCAAATATTAAAGTTACCTTAACAATAGGAGAAATAACTTAAAAGAAAAACATAACTAAAATCAGTTTGTGTATCTTTTTTTAAATGTAATTCAACTTGGATTGTCCATGTTTTCCGACAAGGCAACAGATAACTAAGTTACATCATTCAACCTAATTTGCTTTAGTTTGGAATTGATATTGGAAAAGAATAATCTATATTTTGGGGTATTGAAAAAAATAATCTAAACTTACAATTTTGTTACGGATGAGCTGAACTTGAATTGCATCCATCACCAAATTAAACCTGTCCGAAAAATGATGTGGTGGTAACGATGTTATACGTGGAACATACTCTTAACTTTTTATTTTTAGCTGCAAAAAGTTCTATATGGAGTATAGCCCTTACTATGCCACTTTTCCTAAAAATTTAAATAGGTGGTGGATGATAAATATTATAGGGATTAAGTTCAACTCATCAATAACGAAACTATGAATTCAGATTATTTTTTTTCCAAGTCTATAAACCATTTTTTTCCAATTTTGTTTTTCCCAAACTTGTTTCCTATTAAGAGCGAAGTTGGTTTCCATTGGAGGAGAGAATTATTGTTGGTGGGATAAATTTAATATTGTTTTTAGTATACAGTGAGAATCAGGCTGAGGAGGGAACAAAAAAGAAGCAGCAAGGAAAGGCAGAAAAAACCGAAGCCAAAGGAAAGCGAGAGAGAAAGAGATAGAGAGGGTTACTGCTTTGCTTACTGGTTGGGAGAGAGAGAGAGAGAGAGAGAGAGAGAGAACACAACACAGAGCGAGGAGAGAGAAAGAGAGAGTCAGTGATTGTGGGTTTTTGTGAATTGAGTTGGGGCAAAAAAATGGTGAAGATAATTAGCCTTCTCCTCCTCCTCTTTCTCTTTCTCTTTCTCTTTCTCTTTATTCCCAACTACGAAACCAAGGCTACGATATCAACAACTACTGGAGAACGAGAGAAACCAAAACCTACACCCTCTTTCTCTTCGCCCCCCCTAATTACTTACCCTTTTCCAACCCTTTCCTTCTCTCTATCATATCCCCACTACCCTCTTTTCTCTTCGCCCCTCTCTTTCTCTCTCTCGCCTTTTCCCCCTCAAACCCTAGTTTTTTTCTCCCCTATTTCGCATCCAGGTATTCGTTCTTATTTCTTACTTGTTTTGTCTCTTGATTTCGTGTCTCGCTATATTGGTTTTTCTCCATGTTTAAGGATCTGGGTTGGGTTTATTGCTGGGGTTCGTTATTTGTCAATTGGGTTCTCTGAATTCAGTCTTGTTAGGGGGGTTTTTGGTGTCGGAGTGGGATTTTCTTCATGTTTGAGGATCTGGGTTGTGTTTATTGGTTCTGTGTACAGGTATATTTTGGCTTGCTTTCATAATTTCATGATTGTTTTTGTTTGGTGGAGGGGGGGGGGGGGTGACTGTGAATATCTGTTCTTTTCTCCTTCATATTTGAGGGGCTGGGTTGTGTTTCTTGGTTCTGTATAATGGGATTTTTTGGTGTGTTTTGGTGATTTATCAATAGGGTTCTGTACATTACATTCAGTGGCTGGTGGGGGGGGGGGGGTGTTGTTATTTGTAATGGGAAATTCGGGTTGTATTTTGGTGTTGTATGAAGGGCTATTTGGTGTGATTTTATTATACTTCGTCAATGGGGCTCTGTAAATTGAGTATCTTTGGGGTTCTATTGCAAGTTGTCGATAGGGAGTTTTGATTTGATATGATTTCTTGTTTCAGATTCTTTCTTGGGTTGTTTTCTTTGCAGTATTGTCTGAATTTTGGATCTTTCGTGGATTATCAGTAGTTGGGCTGCCTTAGATTGTTAAATCCGAGGGCTAGTGTCGAATGCCTTTTGATTTCTTCTATGGGTGTTTTGATTTTTCTTTCCCCATTTTATTTACCCGCTCTTGTTTGTATTTCGTGATTGTACCCACATTCCTTTGTTCTTGCTTGCTTAGCGATGCCAATGTTCTTGTTGAGTCAGTATTTCTCATGCCCGTTATTGGATCATATAGGCTGATGCTGAAGTGTTAGTTCCTGCTGTTCTTGACGTTAGCATCCCGCTTGCAGTTCTCATCAAATACATTTGCTTGAATGGAAGACCTCGGTCCTTCTCGGTTTGAAGGAATCGGAAACACTTTCAGAAAGAGACGGAGCCACACTTCACGCCGACCAAAACCCGAATCGCAGCCGCTTTCTGAAGGCCGTGACATCTCATCCTTGTCCTCAACACCCCCATCAGATGACACAAGGGCAGGCTCCAGTGATGAGAACAGTGGTGGAGGTCACAGTTCTAGGAGGAAAGAACTCAGCCTTAGCCAATGTGCATCTAGGTGTCCAGCAGCTGGTGTACCAGAGGGCGAGAAGCCCGTTAAAAAGGGTAAAAAAGTAGATGTTGGGCTCGATGAACTGTATGGTAATAATAATGGCTCTGAGGATGGTGGTCACAGAAGGAGCAGTGAAGGTGTACTTGCTCCTGCTAACTGGAAAAACACGAGCAGAGTTAAAGATGGCTCTGAACCGCAGAAGACTATGGCGTTGAGTAGTATAGACGGCTCAGTCCCTTCAGTTGATGCACCAGGGAATGAAAGTAAACTGAGAAAACTTAAGGTCAAAGTTGGCGGTGTCACAAGGACAATCGATGCAGGCCGGCAGAAGTCGTCCCATAAGGTAAGCTGTTGTGCGGAATTATGGAGATATTTATATGACCTGTTTATTGCACCATGTAACTATTAGCTGGTTGCTATTATTTGTCAATGAGTACCCTGGCTTTTTTTGTGAGAAAATAAATTAATATTCATGGATATGTGCTCCTTCAATTCTTGTTTCCAAAAGTTTTTCAGTCTCTATTGCTGAAATAGCCTCTTTGTTTTAGGGGTAAGACTTGGACTGGCACAGCAGGCTTGTGCAGAGCGCAATTTACTGTTGTTTTTGTTCTTTATCTTCTTATGCTGTGGACCTGCATTTGATGAGATTATGACTAAAAAATGGCCCTTTCTCTCTGTTCTCCATAATTATGTTTCATGTTGGATGGATTCTATGTATAAGATTTACTGAATGGATTTCTCCCCTCCTGCAGGATGCTTCGGATGATACTAGTTCATCACCAACGGATAGAAAGCATGGGTTGCAGGGGATTCCTTGGAAGGATTTCTCAAGAGGTGGATTTAGTCTTGGAAGGGAGGAATCTTCTATTAGGAAGGGGAATAATGCAAAGAACCCCTCTGCGAAACAAGGTGATAAGAGTGACTCTGTACGTAAGAGCAAGCGGGCGCCAAAGAAGCGCGCGATTGATGGATTTGATGATGATGATGATGACGACGAGATCCGATACCTAGAAAAGCTGAAAAATGCAAGATTGGTAGCTGGAACTAGAGACGATGATGAAGAATCTAGCAGGAAACACCGAAGATTGTCAAAGTTTGCGGGAAACTCTCCTGAGAATTTGGAAGGCAGCGTGTCATCGCGGTCAAGTAAAGATGGTGGGAAGAAGAGATCTCCATCAGAGGACACTGACTATGAGGAAGAGGAGGACGCCCTCTCGGACGGCGAGCAGGAGAGCAGAAAGAAAAAGAGAGCAAAGAAGGATCCAGTTGACACACCGGTTAATGAGCCTAAGCGGGAAATGACCCTCACAACCCGGCAAAGAGCTCTTCAATCAGGCAGAGATGCTGCGGGCCCCAACGGGAACGGGATTGAATTTCCTAATGGGTTGCCTCCTGCACCCCCTAAAAGTATGATTCCTGGTTTTATTCTTTGATCCACTTTTACATTGTAGTGTTGGTCCCATCTAATCAGCTATTGTGCCTAAGACCTGGCAGAATTTGTCCCCACCTAAAATTGATCCGGACTGGCTCGAAAGTTTAGGGTTTTGAACACGATTTCCAAACGTAACACCTAAATAAGCCTGAAACTGATCCGTACTGAACCTGAACGAAACCGACCTGCCCACCCGAAATGACAGGTCTCCGCCAAAGGTTTGGATCTTGGTGACCGTAGTTTTCGTGGTGGGAATTGCTGATATGCTCTTGCGGGCTCATTATGGATTTGTTTTCAATGCTAGGTCTCTGTGGACCTGGTCTGGTGTTTGTGTTAACCCTGTTCCCTCTGCTGGGTAACCCATTGGGTTTACACCCTAGAGTGGGCCCAGTGGATGGGCCAATTTACCAATGTAAAAAAGAAAATAAGATGTAATAAGCTCTCTTGGGTTTTATATTATCCCCTTGTTTTGTGTGGGGGAATTATACCCTTATAGAATTTCTCTGCGCTCTGCAGAACAAAAGGAGAAGCTTTCAGAAGTGGATCAGCAACTGAAGAAAGCTGAGGCTGCTCACAGAAGGAGACTGCAAAATGAGAAGGCAGCTAGGGAATCAGAGGTTTTTTGCCGACTTAATCTCTTATTATTATGCTGTATTTGATTTGTCATGTCACACCCTTACATTTTTGTCTTTGACTAGCTAACTATGATTGGGTTTGTGTTAGGCCGAGGCAATTAGAAGAATACTGGGCCAGGACTCCAGTCGGAAAAAGCGAGAAGAGAAAAAGAAGAAACGAGAGGAAGAGCTGGCTCAGGTACCGGATCTTCTGTACTATATTTATTACAGATTCCCTCATTTTAGCTGTATTACATGTTTACATGCAATGGGATGGGAAGATATTAGTGATAAAAAAAAATTGTGGGATGCAGGAGAAGGCAGCTGATGAATTGGCGCGAGCGTCAAACAGTATCAGGCTGGTCATGGGTCCCAATGGCACGACTGTTACATTCCCAATTGATATGGGTCTGCCCAAAATATTTGAACCAAAACCATACAGGTCTGTAGTCTCTTGCTTGCCTCCCCATGTCTCAATAGCAACTCTGCCTGTGACCATCCCTTTGTTTTGCTGTGCTGGTGCTTTCTACTGATTACTGACTACCAAGCAAAATGATCATTATTTTCAATCCTAGGCTTGTTTTTTCATATGCTTTCTCATTTTGCGTGTCTATGTTGCTCGCTTTGCAAAGAGTGTTTTCTACTTAACCCCAAGACTAGCTAGTGATCCATCTGAAAATGATCATCACCGAGCCCATTCTCATCCCCATTATGAATTTACACCCCACATACTAGACAATAGCCAGTGAATTCGTCTGATTCTGAAAATATTGGATCCATTGGATCGAACCGGTGCCTATTAAATGTTGTTAACTCAAGAGGTAACCGGTAAGATTGCTACATAAGACACCTGACACCTGTTTTGCAGCAACACTTTTTGGGTGGTGGATTGATTTGTTTATATTTGGATTTGAGTCTGAAATATTGTGGGTAAAATGTTGGCAGTTACCCGCCTCCAAGGGAAAAGTGTGCTGGGCCATCGTGTACAAATCCATACAAGTACAGAGATTCGAAGACAAAGCTACCGCTGTGCAGCCTCGGTTGCTACAAGGCAGTTCAGGCCAACCTCAACAATGAAACTGCGGCGTGCTAGTAGTAGTAATCTCTCTCTCTCTCTCTCTCTCTCTCTCTCACACACACACACTCAACCAAGGCATTCTGTCTTTCTTTTTTGTGGGTGTTTGTTATGGGTTCCACAGGATACATCACCTGCACATTGATCAGACATTGATGACTCTGCAGAAAATTGCGCTGTGAATGTGAAGACGTAGTGGTACAAATTGGGCTTCTTTCTGCACCCAGTAATACTCGTTGATAGTATCATATTGTTTGTATAAATCAAAATAATTATCTAGTTTTATCATAATTTTGTTGAAATAAATGGGTCCTTTTTGAGTTTTTGGGGTCACCAGCCTCTCGTAACACTTTCAGTGTATTACCTGTTATTAAATAAGCCATGGAGAGGACTGAAAGTGAATACAGGGATGCATGGCACATCACCATTTATACCTGGCTGATAAGGTTTGTCAGGGGACTGAAAGTGAACATTAAAATTATCAATAACACCTTTGGATCGCAATTTACAACACCTTTGGATTGCAATTTAAGAGCATGCGCTCTGAATATGGTCACTGTTTATTTTTAATAATATAATTGTTCACATATATTTACTTGTTGCTCACTTTCCATAGTATAATTGTTCACTTATATTTATCCGATGTCCACTTTTAATATATTTAGAGTACATGTTCAAGGTGTATGTAATCAATAAGATGATTGGATGGGTTTGAATGTCACCAAGAAAATAATATTTGATTCAGGTGTAGGTAACTTTACCTCATTTGAGAAACAAATTTCAATAGACTGATGGAAGAGTACAATATAAACTAAAATGACAAATTGAATTACTAAATGAAAATAAGTAATAAACTACAAAAAAGGTATAAAATTTAAAGATAATAAATAAAACAAAAATAGTAACAACACAAATTAAGACAAGAACAATAATAAAATAATAAAATAAGAATAATTAGGTAGAGCTGAAGATTGAAAATAGTATTATGGGGTTGAAGCAATTGAACGAGAGGTTCAAATATAGCATGAGTCTTGATATAAAATATATAAATTTACATATTAAATTGAAAAAGAATGATACAATGGACTTCCATAACTATAATACAACATAAATTATATAGAACTATATTTTTATTCATAATTTTTAAATTTATTTAAAAGTGCCTAAAATATATCAAATGGGCGTGGTTTATTCGATTAAGTTGTTATTTGTAATTGTTGGCATAACTAATGCATTTTATGCTACTTAAAATCGATAATTAATAATAATTATAAAAAAATTGATATCAAAAATCATAATTGTTATTAATTTTGTGAAAAATAAGATACTTTTCATAATTGTTATTAATTTTGTGAAAAATAAGATACTTTTAACACTGTTTTGTTCCAAAACACATATAATTGCTAGACTTATTTGAGTCAATAAGAAAGACCGATTCCAAGAGCAACCACCAAGTTAAGGGAGACTAAGGAATAGAGGAGGCCAACTAAAAAGAATAAAGGATTGTAGAGAATGAGATCGCACATAGAATCTCTTACAAATATTTGTTGTTTGCATAAATCAAACCCTAGCTAGTGACATGCCAACCTCTAACACCATATATATATATATTTTTTTTAAGTTCATCGTAATTAATCAGTCGTTTTGGATGATATCTACACTTAACTTTTCTTAATGACACGTAATTAGTAGAAACTGCATGCCATTGTTTGCTCACTCTCCAATAATTGAATGGACACACTATTTGTTTATAACTAAAATAACATATTAATTCCAAGTGGTGTACCAGTTCTGGATCAACAGAGTTTTCTCCCTAAATTATTCAATTATTTATGCATTTTGTTTATATAAAAGGAATTTGCAGGTTATTGGTAATGGATTACATGATGTAACTCATGGACTCATGTATGTTTCATAATGGACATTTTTGTCCGGGATGACATAGTTTATTTTATTTTATTTTGTTTTTATTTTACTGACAAAAAATAGTTTTTTTTTTAATTTTAGTTTATTTTTTAAATTTTATTATAAAGGACAATTAAGTAGCTAGGGGTGCATCTTAATTAATATCTGTGTTTAAACATTTGAACACCTTTAATTGGAATCTTCTTAGATGTTGGGTCGTCCATGCATTGCATTCAATTTTTGCTAAACATAAAAAAAACTAAAAATAATTTGGAAGCAATATAACAAAAAGTGTCCGTAATATGACATGTGAGACATTTTATCCGTGAATAATAACTTTAGAAAGTCAACCAAAACACTATCATCATATCATATAAATAAGTTTTATAAAAGTAAATTTAGGCCTTGTTCTTTTCTGTGGTGGGTAAAGTGAGGAAATTGTATGAACTGGTAAATTGTGGAAAATGTAATATGTTGCGGTACAGTGTGGTAGGTTGTGGTAAATCTTGTCATAAGAATAATTGATGTGGTAGACGAGGACGGGGAAAAAGAAAATTATAATTAGTATGGTGAAGTATGGCATGGTATGACAAGATGCAATAGTTTGTGGATAGTGTGGTAAATTGCAGTAAAGGCAATATGATACCATAAAAAAAATAGAGCCTGAATGTTTATTTATGATGATTTGACAAACTTTAATCTCTAACATAAATTTTATCTTTGCAAAATCAAAATACATCAGATGTATTAATGTTGATCATTAAACTAACCTTGATGGATATATGATACTGACCGAGCATTACTTTTGAGTTATGATAAATGTACCAAACCAAAACTTACACGCATGCCAAAATGTATGCTCCATATTATCAATGTTCTTTTAGTCAACCATCACATCTATTCTAATCGTGGCAACAACCTTTAGGTTTTTAAAGTCCTTTTTCCTACCAAACTTGACCTCATATATAACCTCTCTAAATCATACTCCCTTTCAATCCAAACAACTTTTGGTAAGAGTTTGTTTGTCTCATTTTTCCCCCCAATCTAAATGAGTTCCAAGATTTGGGAAAACAAGAACAAAGTTAGTTTTTCCAATTCTCTAGAGATGCTTGATCATCATATTGATGATCATAACTCCATCTTTATGATGAGGTTGTTTCACCTTGTTGCAACCACTCTTCTTAGCCTACTTTTGCCTCTTTCATATCTCCTTGTATCAAGGCTTTCAAGTGCCAATTATCTCCTCTCATTTCCCTTCAACCCGGCTCCGAAATCTCTTCTTTGCTCCTTCTTTCTCTACTCTAATCCAACTCTCCTCCATTTCCTTGTAGCTTGTGTAAGCATAGCTACATTGCTCAATGGGCTAATGGGCCGGGTTGGCCCATTAATCCAGCCCACGAGGCCCGTTTTCCGGCCACCGCTGTATGTTGGTTGGATCCTCCTTTGCACCATGCAAGGGTGTGTGGGGTTGGGTGTTGAGGCTAGCATTAAGATTGGGGTCAATGGGGAAGGATTTGGTGAGGGGAGCATATTGAGCAAGGTATTATTCTTTTTGGGCTTACATGAGACCATGGCCCATTGGGCTAGGATGGTAGTGAGGCCCGTGGTGGATGATACCATGTTCGGTGGGCCCCGGGACGAGCACTGGGCCGAGAGGTGGGCCCTCGCGGTGGGGTTCGGGGTGCTGTCATGGTGGAGGTTGAGGGGAGAGGTGGATGCCTTGGTGGGTGTGGTCATGGCAAAGAGGGATATGATGATGGAAATTGGGTTGGGTGAGTTTTTGGGGTGGTGGTTGTATTATGTCACTGTTGTGATTGGGATTGTTAGGATAATTATGGGAATTGTTTGTGTGATGATGATTCCATTTTATAGAAGGCAGGAAGATGAAGAATATCATATTGGATTTAGGGATGGGGGAGATAAAGTTTGATGCAAAAAAAAAAAATGCAAATTAAAGTTCGATATCTTAATTGTTTTGTTGTATAGCAGGGCTTGGCGATCTAATGTAGCAACTTTATTCAAGATTTTATAATCTTGCGGTTTGTGTTAATTCAAGGGAAAAAGCTAGATCAAATTTAGTGAGACATTTTGCTCTAATTAGTCTGTTGCGATCTAATTTGGAAAAAATAATTCTCTTTTCAGCTATTCATACATAGAAATTTAGTTTGCTAGAGCTATAATGTCATTGTACTCTTTATTTTATTTGGATTTTCCTCCTCTTCTTCACCTTGTATCAAATTTCTCATTTGTATCACACAACTACACCTTTTGCATTCTCTAATTTTAGATTAGATGAATGATTCGTTGATTGAGAAATTGATGTTGTACATGACTAATCTTACACCAATTAGTCTTTTAGGGTTGTAAATTTGTTGGTGTTGTATGGTAAAAATTAAAAGGGAAATTCCAAATGGTAGACATGAACTATTGTCTATTCCAGGTTTCGGATATGAAACCGTTCACCCCTACTCACACCCAAGAGGGCACCCTGTGGAGATTTGGAGTGTGGCGCGGTGGGCAACAAATTTGCTTGAGTTATAGTCATTGTAGAAGCACAAGAAATCACCAAATACCAATGAAAAACATCAAGAGTATTGAAGAACACTTGAAGAAGCAAAGGATATGATTTTGGATAAAGTTAATCACCACCAAGACCTAATCAACCAATCAAGTATTGGAAAAGGGATTTTCACCATAATACTATAATGGATTGACTTAAATTTACTATTAAAAATACACAATTTGGATAAAGAAAATTAAAATTTGAGAGAGTTTTGAGCGTGGTCTAAAAAGTACCATAATATTAATTAACCAAGTTATGCTCTTTTTCTTTCCAATAACCCATATATATAAGTAAAGGCGTGGAGTTAAAACCCTAAGGAGAGTTAACTAAAAGATGGGCCTAATTAACCCAATTTAACTACACCATAATCGACCAAAATTAATCCGAATAGAGAGAGGATTGAAGTTGGTCAAAAATCAAGACAAGAGATTACACAATAAATGGATTAATGGAACCTAACCCCTAAATTCAAACCCAAAATGCGTCGTTCAAATAAGTAAAACCGTAGGGGTTATGGGCGTAACTGAGGTGGTTACCACCGTGATCTACTTGGGTTGAGAAAGGGATAACCCAACCCTCAGGAGTCACAAGCGTGACTTGATTGTGTCACAGTCGTGACCCTCAAAAACTTGGAGAAGGGGTGACCAGTCGCAGATGTGATGGTCCTCACCATACCATGACTACCATCGGGAAAGGAAAGGTCACGAGTTGTTGGAACTTGTTGTGGGCGTGCTCACGAACCACCCGATTCAAATAAAGGACTGTCCATGCTTTTATATATTTCAAGAGCATAACTTAACATCCAAACTGAATAGTCAATTTTCATATAAAGTCCCCTTTGGGATGCAGATTCCAAACTCATTAAAAACATGAAATACACATAAAGAGCACCCCGATGAGGATTAGAACATAGACATTACTTGGAGTTTTTCACTTCACTTCACTTCAATACACACACTTGAGCTCACTAAGCGAGTAGAAGTATATAAGACACTTTTGCTTGTTTTTAAATTGTGCACTTAGTTTAATTTTAGTGTTTTTTCAAAAAAAAAACTTTTAAAACAGTTTTAATAGATAGTTTTTTTTCTTTCATCCGTATTTGTGTGACAAAAAAATAAGCACTAAAGATTAATACCTGTATTAATAGGCTAATAACTAAATTGTTTATCGATTATTAAATTTTCTTGAGTAAGACTAAAATTATTATACCAATTTATTTTTAAAATATAATGCAGTCGTTTTATAATTTGTTAATAAAAATTACATCATTTTAAACGAAAACTGTATGCATAATCAATAAGTAAATACATTATCAAAGTCCAACATAGTGAGAGAGGAGAAATGAAAGGAAAATTATAAGCAATAACCCTAAATAATTTTGATGACATTTATTATAATTTTTATAAACTATTTGGAGTTTGGACTATGGTAACTAATACTACTTGCTCCGTCCTATAATACTTGTTCATTTAGCCAAAATTTAGAAAAACAATAAAATGAGTTGGTTAAGTGTTGTGTTGTATGGAAAGTTGTGAATTATTAGTATTAAATTATGTGAATATATTTCACTCTCCTACCTTTTCTATCTTTGTACCAGAAAAACTAATAAAAAAATAGTTAATTGAAAAAAGTTGCATTAAAATGATATAACGAAAAATATTGTGGCATAATAATTGATTAAAATAACAACTATTATGCGACGAAAATAGTTAATAAAATGAATTTCTTTAAGGATAAGCTAGTTAAATCAATCATCTCACTAACACTCTAAATTCACTTTTTGAAAAACCATACACTCAAAATATCAAAAAAAAAAACTTCAAAAAAATACCAATAAAAAAAAAACATCCCCAAACACCTCGCATGTGAGTACACTATGGTGTTTGTCATCATTTTTTTTTTCACACACATGAAATTACCCATTTCAGACTGAAGCCACGTGTTTTCTTTTTTTATTCTTTTGGGGCGTTTCTTTCCTCAATCATCTAAACCTGGCAACCATTTTTAATGTGCTTTTTCAAACCCAACTTGCATGATATCATACACATATTAGCTCTCCAAATTAATCATATATACCCCCTTTTGATACATCCAAACAAGACTTTTGGTCAGATTTGTTTCTATCTAGCTAGTAGTTATCATTCCAAATGAGTTGGAAGATTTGTGAAAACAAGAACAAAGCTGGCCCTCCCCACAATTCAGAGATGGTTGATCATCATCATCATCTTGATCATCATCATAATACCTCCATCTTTATTATGAAGTTGTTTCACTTTCTTGCAATATCTGCCCTCACCCTAACTTTCCCTCTTTCATTTGCCCTCATATCAAGGCTCTCAACTGCCAGTTATCACCTTTCAATATTGACCTTGGAACCCCCTCCAAAATCTCTCATTTCCTCCCTTTTTATCTCCTCTAATCCAAGTCCCCTCCATATCCTTCTAGCCTGTCTTAGCTTACATACTCTGGTCAACGGGCTGGCGGGCCGGGTCGGACCACCAAGCCAGCCCGTTTTCCGGCCACGGCTTGTTGTCGCTTGGATCGTCCTTTGTGCCTTGGAAGGATGCGTGGCGCTAGGGCTTGAGGCGAGCTTCACGGTTGGGGTCAACGGGAAATTAGGATCCGGTGAGGGCAGGAGCATGTTGAGTAAGGTGGTCTTCTTTTTGGGCCTGCATGAGACCATGGCCCATTGGGCCAGGACGAT
Source organism: Portulaca oleracea (assembly GCA_029582165.1). Taxonomy (NCBI): domain Eukaryota; kingdom Viridiplantae; phylum Streptophyta; class Magnoliopsida; order Caryophyllales; family Portulacaceae; genus Portulaca; species Portulaca oleracea. The sequence goes on along the minus strand of CM055869.1, from coordinate 15,369,406 downwards.
AGTGAGGCCTGCCATGGATGACACCGTGTTCGGTGGGCCCCAGGAGGAGCGAGGAGCCGAGAGGTGGGCCCTTGCTGTCGGGTTCCGGGTGGTGTGGTGGTGGAGGTTGAGGGATGAGGTGGATTCCCTGGTGGGTGTGATGGTGGGTAAGAAGGATATGAAGATGGAAATTGGGTTTGGTGATCTTCTTGGGTGGTGGTTGTATCATGTCACTGTTGTAATTGGGATTATTAGGATATTTAGGGGGATTGTATATGTGATTATGATTACCTTTAATGGGAAACAAGAAGATGATGAGGATTACTCTGTTGGGTTTAAGGATATTGAGGGAGATAAAGTTTGATGCAAATGTAATTTATCCAAATCCAAATTTGATATCTTAAAAATTCTGTGGTAAAAAATAGAGGATTTGATGTAGCAGTTTTAATCTACCTTCTCTATTCTATCTTTATGAATATTTTGTATATTGAATAATTGATATTTTGTATAACTAAAGATAACAGTGGGTCCTAGACTTGTTCCTGAACGCTTGAAACGCTTGAACCTCCGGGTGCTGTTTTTATTTATGGTTTGTTTGGGGATCAGGGGTTCATTTTCGAAATTGGTGACCTCAATTTTTCTAACTTTGACTCAAATATTTGCTGTTAGGGATCCTGGATCTTTAGAACGTGGCATGTAGTTGGAGACTCCATGCATGTACCCGCAACATTGATTGATTGGAAACTATTTGAACCAACAAATACTGAATAAATTACATCTACCCCACCTGATATTTATGGTAATAATTTTTGTACACCCGATATTTGTGAAATAATTTTCACCTATATTAAGTGTTCATAAAATTTAAACCTCCTAAGATATTTTATAATTGATTTTTTATTGAATTTTCGACATAACATTAAAAGATAAATATGAATTTACTTTTTTACCCTTGATATTAATTCATATGACTTTCAATTAAATATGAATTGATGTTTTTATCCTTTATATTAATTCATATGATATTAATAGGGGAGTGTTGAAGAAGAGGAGTGTGAGAGGAATAGACTATTGATGTTTTCTATTTGGAGTTTCGACACACATTTTTCCATAAAAAGCAATGAAATAGTCATTTAAGTCAATTCATTCTCAATATTATGGGCAGCATGATACATTCGCATAGTCATTTAGGGGCATTATTGTATTTTCTCATTTCCGATGAGAAGTAACCGGATTTTGTCACTAAAAATCACTTTCACTTAATATCGATCAGATAAGATGAAAATTATTTCACAAATGTCGGGTATACTAAAATTATTACCACAAATATCACATAGGGTAAATGTGTAATTTTAGTCCACGCACAGTGCTGCTAAATACGCCCCCTTTCATATTAATAATGGGGTACATGTGGCTAATACTTAAACATTATTAATTATCAATAATTGTTTATTTTGAGGTCATTGGACTCATTGATCGTTGAATATATAATAATAATAATATTTAACATACAAAGTTAGTATCATTATAATTGTCGAGAAAACACTTTGATCATATAAATATAGTGACATAAATTTTGCAAATATATAATATTAGAAATTAAAAATTAAAACGAGACTTCAAAGACCTTCAAACATTACTTTAAAAAAAAGTCAACGTTGGTAGTTATTAATCATACACACATGACACACCCCTACCAAACAGTATATGATATATGCCTTCAAAAACGCCAGATAAAACGCTGATCGAAAGCAAATTTTTTTAAGCAATCGGTGAGGAACCACATTTAAAAAAAAGGTTATTGGAATTAAATAATTTAATTTTTAGGGCAATTTGGGTATGATGAACTAAGCTTTGAAACTTAAATTTGACAAACTATACTTAATATCTTATTAGATTTAATGAACTTTCACGAATTTCAACTCATCAGAAAAAGAGACTTTCGGTGGTGATCAAAATGTTTTTTCTTTACTTTTCACCTTTTAAATAGTTTATATAAGCAATCACTTTTGTTAGGTCACTTTTCAGACGAGTTGAAGTCGGTAAAAGTTCACTCAATATAATAGGATGTTAAATATAGTTCGTTGTATCCAAATTGCCTTAAAGGTTCAATTATTTAATTCCAATAACCTTTAAAAAAGGTAAGTAAACATTTTTTTTAATAAAAAAAGAAGCCAAATAACTAATGAAGGAGCAAGAGTTGAAGAGTTAGGAAAGGCAGCTTGAAAGCTTTGGAGTGAAGGAGCAGTGTGTGTAAAATGAAAGCCTGAGCGGTGGCATCGGCCATGAAATCACCACTGCCAATGCCGCTGGACGCGGGACTGACGACGCCAAGCAAAGGGCTGTTCCATTTCTCATTCATGATTTGTAGATTGCTTTGAGTAAATTCATTCATGTTTTATAACTAATTGTAAACAAAGAGTCTTTTTAATCTACTTTTAATTGTTTCATGAATTTACAGTTGGTCCATGTTTTTTCAGAGAGATAAAATAAGGGTAAATAGGCAAAAAAAAAAAGATAAGGTCATGTAAATGTTGGTTGGTATGGTATTGTAAGGATATACTTATAGTGGTTGTTTAATTATGAAAATCAACGTAATTAAAAAACTTTAATCATACATGTGTCAAGTTTTATCTTGGCCGTTAGCTTTTATTAATATAAATTATAAAAAATATTTTTTTAAAATTTTAGTTTATTTTTAAAATTATTAAATAAATATTTTTCAAAATATGCTTGTTTATTCGGCAAAAACTTAGAGTTAAGGTATTAAAATTTTAAAAAATTTCGTAAAATTTTTTTGAATTAAGAAAATGTATTTTATAATGTTGTATTAAATAAAAAAATGAATGGAAAAAATAAAAGTTGATAAATATATGGATAAACATGGTTTTCACTGTGGTGATTGTCATATTCTCGAACCCTTGCTAGGGACTCTCCAGCTCTCTCTAGAGCCTTCCCAACTGAACCATCCTGCCTTTCCTCTTCCATCTGCATCGATCAATTCTGTGCCCTTCTTTTTGCCCTCCTTTTCCCTCTCTTCATATTCCATGGCTGAACCCTACAACACTTTGTCCTCTCATTTCTTCATTTTTGGTTCTTTACCCTGTACTACTCTTCTCCTCGACCTCATTCCAAGATTCAAATTGTTTTGCCTTTCCCACTGGTTCTTGATTGTCCTTTCGCTGAGAAGTTCCAACATTCGGATTTATATCAATTACTGCTTGATTTGGGCTACTATCTTGACCGAGGATTGGTTGCATTCGGTCTCTACTCTTTGGATTGCCTTTCTCCTTTCTGGCTTGGTTAAGATACTTGAGTTCTGCTTCGACTTGATCTGCATCGCTCAGCGTAGTTTTCGTTGGGCTGTGGAAGATTGTGGGGGGGGGGGGGGGTCGCAAGGTTTGTTCTTTCTCTTCCTGCTGGTAAGCCTTTTGCTTGGTCGCCACGGCCTACTGTAGGTAGGCGCAAGGTATATCAAACTTCCCTATTCTCCCCCATCTTCGTTGAATGTTGGGTTACTCGCTTATTGTCTTTGCTAATGTATAATTCTAGGTTTTATTTTTCTTTTGCTAATTTGTATCTTACCCCTTCTCATTTTCCTTCCCTCTCTTATGGATCTTATAATTGGTCTTCGGGTTATTGGATTGTTGGCTGTAATTCTGGCTATCTATACTCCAATCTTTCTCTCAAGATTTTGCTTGCTAGCTGTTGTTCTATCATTTTGATTAACTACTCGGTCCCCTCCTTTGATTTTTCATATCAATTTGTTGTCGCTCTTCCTATTTCGCTGGTTTCTTTTTCCCTTGGACTTTAACCCTCCTAAGTGGGGATTGTTTGTACTGTTTGTTGGTCCTCCTAAGCTCTTTCCCCTCTCACTTGGTTTCTCAAATTATAATATGCTTTATTTTGTCTATTTAGTTGCTAGTTTAATTTCTATCTTAATCTCATACATTTATTTGATACATCTCCTTTTCTTTCATGTTGTCTCTCTGACTGGGTTTCATTTTACAGGACTTTGCTCTAATCTTCGAGTCCCGATTGAGTTCAAACCCTTTTTAATTTCAGTCATGAGTGGGGATCTCCCTAATCACTCAACCTTACAATCATTTTCTCTCCTTTTATTTTTCTGCATGCACTGTCTCTATAAGTTGTGTAGGACTAATCTTTGTGTTATGATACATCCCCTACACAGCCTTCCCTTTCACAATACTATCTTTCTCATGTGCTGTTTTATTGCAGATTTTGTTATGGCAATTATTTTTGAATCTCCTTGGTTCAACACTCCTTTGAGACCAATCCCCATGATTTTTGTGGTTGTTGACGCCGCCTGTTTTTCTAGGGATGGCTGGCCACCCACTAAAGTCTCTTGTAAGCCGATGTTATCAGTTGCTGCCAGTATGGTTACCAGTATGGTTATACTTTGGCAGCCTGACTTTCAAGGCGCAGTCCCTGTAATTGAAATGGTCTATGATGAACACTTCCTTTCAACTCTGAGACCGCAAACAAACATCCCTATCGTTTCTTCCACTCTTACAAAATTGAAAAATTCTCATCCTTATTCTTTTAAATTCTCTCTATTACGCAGGATTTGTAATCCTCCTTTTAACTTAGCCATTTGTGTTTTCGTTGGAATCCTTCTGCCAACCGGGGACTAATCTTGTTTGCAGAGAATGGAGATCACAATTTAAGGGGCTGGCCTTCTCAAAAAAATCCCTCCCTTTGTGGATTGTATTGTATTCTTAATTTATTTATGTGCTATACATTTTCTATACACATGCTCCACCTTGTATTTTATAATATTCTTATTTTCCGTTTATCGATATTATGGATGATTTACATATTTGGATTTCACAATCTTGGGCTTTTGAATTTAAGGAATTGTTTACTTACTTGCAATATTCTTGTTTGCTGTTGCGAATCACCGATTGTTCGGGTGCGGAACCCAGTTTGTTTCGGCTGCGGAAGCCATTCAGTAATTTTTAAATAATTATTTATGAAAATCCTTTGTTGGAATGTGCAAGGGGCTAAAAAGGCCCAACTAAAGCAATAGATTGGGTTCATTAATGCCACAATTAGGCCGGACTTAATTTTTCTTATCGAGACTATGGTAAATCAAGAAAATACTAAGCGAATTTTGCCTCATTTGGGGTTTCCTAGCTTCTTCTCTATTCCTCCCTCCAATCATTCGGGGGGCATTTGGTGTCTTTGGAATAATGCCTCAATTGATTTAACTACTATAGACCATGATTCTAGATTCGTTCATTGTGAAATTATTGATAAAGTTTTGAATTCTCGAATCATCATAACTACCTGTTATGGACCAGCCCAATCTTGTGAGAAAGATGCTTTCTGGGCTAAATTACACCAATTAGCGGCTGGCATTTCATTGCCCTCGTGCCTCATGGGTGATTTTAATGAGCTTCTTTGCCCTGCTGATAAACTAGGTGGGCCTATTCCTCACCCTGACCGATTCTTTAGGCTCAATGACTTCCTATCCAACTCGCAGTGCGTTGATGCTTGTGTTTCTGAACGCTCCTTTACTTGGAAAAAAATCTATAAAGGACATCGCATATATGAAAAGCTTGATCGAGTTTTGATCAGCCCCGCTTGGGAGGCTCTCTTTCGTAACTACCGTGTCACTTATGGGCCCTTCACTTGCTCGGATCACTCCTATGTCCTTCTTGAAACTGTTCAATCCCCCACCTCCCGTAAGGGTGTTAACTTTCGATTTCAACCACATTGGGCCTCTTATGATCAAGCTCGTAAATTAGTCAAACAGTGTTGGGCTTCTCGTTCTTCGGGATCGCCTATGTTTCGTTTCACTAAAAAATTGATGCTCGCAAAATCTAAGCTAAAATCATGGGCCAAATCAACCTTTGGTAACTACAAAGCCAAACTCCAAAGAAACTCTGACCTCCTTCATTCTATTGAAGACAGGCTCATCAATAATCCTGACTATGCCTATCTTGATAGCCGGTTCAATAGGCTTATTAAGCAAAGGGAGCGTTTGCTCTCTTTCAATAAAATTTTTTGGGGGCCTTTTCATCGAAAAAATTGGCTACTGGTGATAGAAATTCTAGACTTTTCCATATAACTATGAGAAGTAGAAAGAGCAAAATAAGTATCTCCCATATCAAGAATGATCTTGGTCTATGGACCTCTGATACTCAGGAAGTTAAGGATATTTTTATCAATGACTTCACCAAGAGATTCAAATCTGACGCTGACCCCGGTCGTAATTTGGGTCTTGATATCTCCCCTAGATTATCTAAGGAAGATAATTTTATGTTAACGAAAGATGTAACCGATGAAGAGATTGAATTGGCTGTTTTCCAACAAGATAAATACAAAGCCCCGGGACCGGACGACTTCGGTATCGGTTTCTATCAAGCTTACTGGGGTATTATTAAAAAGGATGTTTTTGACGTTGTCAAATCCTTTTTCAGAGAGGATAAGCTGCTCAAGCAAATTAACCACTCTCTTATCACGCTTATTCCTAAAGTTGATGAACCCTAAACTCCGTCCCAATTTCGCCCTATCAGTCTCTGTAACAGTCTTTACAAAATTATCTCGAAAATCCTGGCGAATAGGTTAAGACTTATTCTTGACAAAATTATTGACCCTGTCCAGTCTGCATTCATCCCAGGCAGATCCATTCATGATAACATCCTTGTTGCTCATGAATTTATGCACAAATTCAATACCATGAATGGTAAGAAAGGTTGGGTTGCTCTAAAGTTAGATCTCGAGAAAGCTTTTGATAGGATGGAGTGGGACTTCCTGCTTCAGGCCTTAAAAGAGCTCGGTTTTGCTGATAAGTGGATCAACTGGATTCGTGAATGCATTACTACGGTGTCTTACTCCCATATAATCAATAATGAAACTTGTGGATTTTTCAAACCCTCTCGGGGTATTCGTCAAGGAGATCCTCTCTCCCCCTACCTCTTTATAATAGGTATGGAAATCCTCAACTCCTATCTCCGCATGTTAACCTCGCTTCCGAATTCAGGGGTGGGCCTTAAACTCTCACCCCAGTCTCAAGCCATCCCTTGTCTTCTTTTTGCAGACGAAAGTCTGCTGTTTTGTAAAGCTACTGCTAATGCAGCCTCTCTAGTAAAACATTTTATATCCAGATTTAGCTATCTCTCTAGTCAACTCATCAACTTCAACAAGTCTTCTCTCATCTTCTCCAAAAATACCAACTCCCATGATAAGCACCTGATTTCTAGCATTTTTAATATTCCTAGACGGGATGGCCTAGGTAAATATCTGGGTTGTCCGCTTTTTAAAGGCCGACACTCCAAAGATACCTTCGCTAATCTTATTAACAAATCTTATCAAAAACTTCAAGGGTGGAAAACCAAGTTTATCTCAAAAGACGGGCGTATCGCATTAATTCAATCAAATCTTGAATCTCTGCCGGCTCATACTATGCAATGCTTCAAACTCCCTGTTTCTACTGCCTCCAAAATCGACTCCATCAGTCGTAACTTCCTTTGGAAAGATTTGAATTCGAATAAGGGTCTTGCCCTTGTGTCTTGGGACAAGGTTTGCATGCCTAAAAAATATGGGGGGCTTGGGCTCCGTAAAACTGGAGCGCTTAATAACGCCTTTCTAAGCAAGCTTTCCTGGCGCTACCAGTTTGGTTCAGGTATATGGGTTGACTTAATGCGTCTTAAATATCCCCTTGACACTAATTTCTTTGATCGCAAAATCAAGAAGAATGATTCCTGGGCCTGGAAAGCCATCCTCAGAAATAGAACCTGTTTTAAAAAAGGTTTGAGATGGTCGGTTGGTGACGGGAATAATATTAAATTCTAGACGGATAATTGGTGTCACTCTAATAATCTGCTCTCACTAAATCCAAGCATGGATCCCAACAATGTTAATTTGGACCTTAAAGTTGCTGACGTTATCACACAGGACAAACAATGGAACCTTAGTTTACTTCATAGTCTGGTTAACGACCAGTCTATCAGGCTTATTCGTGATATTCCTATCCCGGACAATGATGTTAGCGATCATTGTTGTTGGGGTCTTTCGAGCAGTGACTCTTTTACCACTAAATCTGCCACTTGGCTTGCCCATGGCCTTACGATTGATGCTCACCCTTGGGAATATCGGTGGATTTGGCAGTTAGACATCCAACCCAAGTTGAAAGTCTTCTTATGGCTCCTCTGCAGACGCTACCTTCCCACTAATTGCACACTTTAAAAGCGGGGGTGTGCTATCTCGCCTTTCTGTCCCCGTTGCTCCTGCACTATTGAGGATCAAGATCACATCTTTCTGCACTATGTTCAAGCAAAAAATGCTTGGAAACTTGCCTGCGAGTAGTCTTGGCTCCCCTATCTCCCGGGTTCTCATACAGATATTCTTAGCCTTCTTAAACATTGCAAACAGGATCGGAGTAGAAGTCATTTGGAAAGTTTGTCACCTTCCTTTGGAGCATTTGGAAAGCTCGGAACGCTCTCACTTTCCAAGGAATCAATTCACATCCCAACGGCATTCTCATCCGCGCTAAGAGAACTGTTTCTGAATGGAGGTCCCGTTCCAAACTTGATAACATCCACGCTGAGCTTTTTTCAGACGGTCAGGTCTCCTCCAAGCGCCCCTCTTCTTCGTGGATTTCCTGGTCTCCCCCGCCTATTGGAACTTGCAAGCTCAACTTTGATGGTGTCAAATCCTCTCATGGTGCTGCTGGTGGTTTTATCATTCGCGGTTGGGCTGGAAACTTCATTTCGGGTGGCTCCTTTAGCTTGGGTCAGTCCTCCATCCTGGTGGCGGAAGCCACCGCTTTGCGAAATGGTCTCCACGAGGCTATTCGTCTTGGTCTTAACAACCTGGTTATCGAAGGAGATAATAAAATCGTCATCGACGCTCTCAATGGTTTTTGTGATACTCCTTGGACCATCCATCAAATTCTCTGCGACATCAAAAAATACCTTGCTCAATGTTCCTTTTTCAAGTTAATTCATGTTTTTCGCGAGGCCAATAGGGCGGCGGACTGGCTCGCCAAAGCAGGTCTTAACATCGAGGGTAATTACGTCTGGAATCATAGTGAATCCACTAGGTTGAATTGTATCTTGCGCGAAGATAGGCTGGGTTTGTCTCTTAAAAGAAGAGTTGCCTAGTTGTTTTGCTTACCGTTGTAAAAAATAAAAATTAAAAAAAAATTGTGGTGATTGTCATGGTTGACAAACACTTTTCCTTGTAAGTAAAGTGTTTCACCTCTGTATGAATTTTTAAATATATATATTCTCTCCTTTCCATATTATTTGTCACTTAGGACATAATTTAAAAAATAAAAAAATCTCTACTCTACATTAATTTACATCATTGGAAATGTGAAAATGGTGAATAAAATGGTGAAAGGTGAATAAAAAGAAAAAATTGAAGAAAAAGATGTAATTAATGTGTTATTGGAGTTATAAAGTAATAGATATTATGTGAAAAAAAGAAAGTTAGTTAAAATGACAGATAGTATGAGAGTGAGGCAGTACTTTATAATTTTTAATTAGAGAATATAAATAAGGTAGGTCACATTAGTCATACATATTATTTATTAAATATATGATTTTTTAAATATATATTATGTGAATTATTTTAGGTAGTGTAAAGTAAGATAAATAAAAATAATTAAGGTAAATAAAGTAAGTAGCTTCTTAGTTACCTTGCATAATTGTATATTTATTTAGCTTAAGTGGTCATCTTGGAAGATGTTGGTGCGACATTGTTCTTGCTTGATGATGATGGAGAGGGGTTTACAAGTTGATTGCTATGGTGGTTGATCATATTCGCTACTAAAAACTGGTTGTTTGTGATGAAAAATTATCTTGGACTGACGGAATGAGCGATGGATTTTGTAATGAAACTTTTTCAACTGCAATTTGGCCCATCGCAAGGCCTTGCGATGAGGTTCAAAAAAATTTTAAAATAAAAAAAAAGAAATAGGCCCTACATTCTTTCTAGATTTTATTTTAAAAAAATGTCATTCTCCTCTAACAGTTTTCTTCAGGCTTTTTTGCTACAATTTAATTTTTGATAATAAAAAAGTACTATAACACACACAAAACACTTACATAGATATTAATTTGAAACAAATCTATTAAAATAAGTAGTAAAAATACAAGTACGAATCGTTCATACATATACATAAATTGACTAGACTAAGGTAAATTTTTTTTTTTTAAAAAAAATAAGTCTTCTTAACATTCAATTGAAAAAACAAACATAAGAATGAAATAAGAAATACATTTAAATTGAAGTCAAAAAGTTTGTTCAAACTTAGCTCAAACAATCTCAATTTGCATCGCCTGATTGTTGTGAGCTTCCTTTGTCGCAGCCCGGTACGTCGTGAAATCGCGTGAATTGTTCCATTCTAACAAATTGGTCATCTTGTTGTTGCTCAGTACTCCTTAAGTTCTCGTTCTCTAGTGCAAGTTGGGTAACCTCCTCGACCAATCTAATTATCACCTATGAGATCCAACTTGCTATTGAAATTAGCATTAACTTTCCTCTTCAAAGTGGAAGCATAACCTCCAATCTTATAATTGCAACCCTTATTTAAATTTTATTTCACCTACACTATATTTGGATTCTACCTTCTTCCTTGTCGAAGTGCCTAAACTTTTTTTTTTTGGGTTTATTTTAGGTATGAGCAAAACATGGTTCCGGAGTCAAAGTGCCGAAACTTTTTTGATCGGACGTTGACGCAAAAGCCACGTAAGCAGAAGCCACTGAAAGAGTGCGGTTCCCAGGTCTCCCTTGCTTCGTCCTTTGCTTCCCTCGTCAATTCCATTTTGCACTCTCCAAGTCTCAACTCAACTCAACCCACCTTTTACTTTCCCTCTCTCTCTCTCTCTCTCTCTCTCTCTCTCTCTCTCTCTACCTTTGATCATTCTGCAATCTCAATTGAATCATCATCCATGGTGTCCAAAGCTCCCGACTCTTCATCCCTTCCTAAAGTTAGTCTCCTTTCTCTCTGTATTTCCTGCTCTTCAACTTCATACTCGCTTCATTATTATTCAATTCTGTTCAATTACTTCAACTTTTAATCTATCGCTTCTTGTGCTTTTGGTATGATTTTCGTTTTTATTCCTTTTCGTAATCAATTTTGATCGAGTATAGCATGTTGATGAAGTTGCTCTTGTGGAAGTGTACAGTTTTTTTTTTTTTTTGGGGGATTCTTAGAGGGCGGGAGAAGGGGTTTTGGGGTTGAGGAAATCAAAATAACGGTTCCATTTGTCCTAGAATTGATTAATTTTGCATCCTCGAATTGTTGAATTTTGCTGCTCTCGGATATCAATGAAGAATTTTCAAGTCTGTTTAAGTGTTTCCCCCTTTCCCTGAACCATGTAATCCAACAAGTAAAGATCATTGAAAAAGTTTTTCTTCTTTCTTTCCTTTTAATTTGACCGAATTTTTGGATAGCAATGCTATTTTGAACCTAATGGAACATGTCGTGATGTTTCTCTGCTAGAGTAAACAGTGGCATACCCATCAATCACTTGATGGATACTGAAAGTTATTACTTATTAGTTTCCAGTAGCCTCATGGTTTACTTGAATTCAATGGTTAGGATTCTTTTCTGAAGCTTAGGCTATTTGGGTAAACTGGCAGCATTCACTTACCGACCTATTTTGTGTGAAACCCTTGGAGATTAGGTTACCGCTACCGGGTTGATCAACTTGATGGGTAAAGAGTAAAGACTAATTAACGTAGTGTTTTTTGATGCCCATATAAACCTGTTCATTAGTCGGGTTTAGATGTCCTGTTTGTATGGCATTTGCCCATTTGGGTTTAAATAATGAGTAGCTGGGCTACCTTGACAAGTGTACAATGAAATATATGGCTGAGAAGGATGATTATTAAAATACACACTAAGATGTCTTAACATTTCCTTCAATGATAAGTTGATAATTTGCTTATTCTATTTCGAGTTTCTTCTATAAACCTTGTATCTATTGAGATGTGGCTTTGATGCTTTGTGAATGGATAGTCTTGAATTGGTTCAACATGATCAGATCACATTAAGAATAATTAATGGTTGAATTTTGTTGCATGACTATATGTTTGTAAACTTTTGGGGGTTGTTAATTTGTTATAAGAAGCTTGCTTCTCTTCACCTTTTCCTGTGGATGACGAGGAAAAGGGGGGGGGGGGTGTTTCGAACTTGGCATATGTATACTATTAAACAGTTGAATTTTCCCTCATTTGCCTTTACTGTGTCCAGCATTGGATCTCTCTGACTCTGCTCTAACTTTAAGACTCTTCACTTAACAAGAGGCATTTGCATGTTTCTTACACCATGCTACTATTTCCTATCTTGATTATTAGATTGTATAGTAATAGAATTGCAGGAGAAATATGATAGGGCTGTGGACTGTTGATTCCTTGCTCCTCTGGTCTTGTTTCTATCCTGGCAATTTGAGGTTGCCCCAACTTAGTTGAACTGGAATACTTTAATGTCAGCGATCAGATGGAAACAGAGCATGCATTACTCTAAAACAACTTTGAATGGGTATTGTTCATTAGATAGTCGGCTATTAGATTGTGTTGCTTGAACCTGTTGTTATTCAATTCATTCACAGAAATCCCTGGAAGAGCTAATAGGCAGAGGACTTGGAAACTTGATTTCTAAGATAAAGACGCTGAAGCTGGAAATTGAAGCAGACCGAGTTGTTCAAATTCAGGTGAGTGGTGACTTGGTCCATGGAAGTTCACAGGTCTACAACCAGTGAATTTCCTTCTATCAGGATGGATTTTGATTGTATAGTTTTTCTTGTGCTAATGATAATCTCATGTTTGTGAAGGAAAAACTAGACCGGAGCAGGAAGAAGTTGCAAAGTCATATTCATCAGATTGTTGCAGCTGAACCCCTTTCAGGAAATGATATATCAAGTGAAGTTCCTCGGTTAGGGATTGAAGGTGCTCAGTCCATACTGGATGGGCTTCTTACAAGTTCGGTAGATAAAGAGTTTTCTACACATGAAGCCGTCTCTTTGAAGTGCACCAAGCTTCCAAAAGTTCAAAAGATACCCCCTTACACAACATGGATTTTTTTGGATAGGTGTGAAACTCTTTTAAATCTTTGAACTCTGTTTATGTATTGATAATGTTTTTGTCAACTATTTCCTGCATGGCCTCCTCCTTTCTTCACTGGAGAGTTAATCAAAGTGGTTAGACCATTCTTACTGACTAATTGAATACTGGAAATGTCTTGGTCTGGGAGGAAGAGGCTGTTTGAATTTGAAATTACTTTCTCCATAATCTGTAGAAGAAGATAGTTACCCTATGCTGTCTATGTGATGCGTATTTTACTTTGTAGGGTCTTTCTAGTAGCAGTTTGTCTATTTAAACTAAACATGATTGTTTAAGATTAACCCCATTTTTTTCCTCGTTTAAAGCTGACTATCAATGATTACCTTCAGATTGGTCACTAACTGCTGTTGTGACATAGAAATCAGAAAATGGCAGAAGATCAAACAGTGGTTGGAAGGAGGCGCATTTATTATGAGCCATCTGGAAATGAAGCATTGATTTGTAGTGACAGCGATGATGATATTGCAGAAATGGAGGAAGAAAAGCACGAGTTTTCTTCTGGAGAAGATCGAATTCTGTGGTTAGTATATTCATGGTATTAAAGTTTGAGAAAATACCCTGAGCTAGCATCTGGCATGAGTCTAAAACATGCTTCCATGTGCTGTTATGCCAGTGTTGTCAATAAGTCTTGTTGCGCTGTTATTATGTTGGCTTGTCCTTACTACAGCGAACATTTTCTGACTGGGACACTAGAGAGATGCCAAGAATTAAATGAATGAGCTAAATTCATGGTTATCCAGTACCATACATCTGACTTTTGAGTTTTCTGATCTTCTGAGTTCTGAAATAGCCGTATTGTTGTTTACCATCATGGTTTCTGCTGGTGAAAATAAAAATGGAACTGGGAGTCACTATTCCGCATGATGGATGAGTTATTGATTCCACTTCTTAGAATGTTTCGGAATCTAGTCCAGAGGCATTATCCTTGCTTCAACGAACTAAAATTTGACCATAATTTTGATAACTTTGTTGTATTGAGATACTTGTATGTCTTCTAACTATGCTGTCAGGCTTTAGAGCATAATTAATGAGTTCTCCAATATGAGGCCGACGTTCTTCTAGCACATTGCTTTTTCCAATCGGCTTGCCTACGTGGACATTTTGTTGATTTATTGGGTCCAATGATTATTTCTTTTCTTCTTAGATAGTTAATACTATTTATTACAATGCATTCAGGATGTCACTGCTAGATATGTCTATTCTTTTACTTGAATTTTTTTCCATTCTTCTCTGATATAGGATGGCTTTTCAAGAGCATGAATTGAATGAGGACACAGTGGATTTGGTCAGTCATTTTGTTGGAGGCACCCCTGTTGAGATCAAGGTAATTGTAAAATACTGAGCCTGATGGCATAACTATAATGGATAATCCCATGGTGTCCATTACTACATCTTAATATCTTCTTCTTCTTTTTTTTTTTTATAAAAAAAAACAGTTCAATATCTGTTTCTTTTGCATATCTTGGTTTTGCTGACATGTCTAATTATTTGTGTCTTTTCTGAATTATGCAGGATCGGTACAATGAGCTCAGGTTGAAATTTGGGTCAACACAGGAGCAAGCTTCTACTGAGAAGAAAGTGTTTCTGGAAAAGAGTCTTAGTGATGCCTTAGATTCTTTTGACAATCTCTTTTGCCGTCGATGTTTGGTATACATCAATCTTTCTGACAGAATAGCCACATATTACATCAAGAAATGTGATTTTTGGCTTTCCATGGTTATACGACCTCTTTCTTCATTCCTTCCATTCTTAACAGGTTTTTGATTGCCGTTTGCATGGCTGTTCTCAAACTCTGATTTATCCTGTGAGTAGGATGTTTGTTATTCTTAGTTTTCTCCGAGACTCCAACACGTCAAAATACACATTTGTTCATCTATTCATCCATTGATCCATTTGTTATGTTGATTGATACTTCACAGAGTGAAAAGCCGTTAGGTTGGTTGGAACCTGAAGACAAGAAGCCTTGTGGTGACCACTGTCACCTCCTGGTACGTCTACATATAGAACTTCTGATCTGACCCAACATTTCTTCTAGTTCAAGTGGATCTGCATCAGTAGCTGCTCTCGTTTTAAAAAAAAATTAACAAATAATTGAATGGAAATTCTCATTTGAAAAATGCTTGGTTGTCTTGGAAATGTTTGATAGATATTATATTTACTGGATTATGGGGCAGCACATTGTGATAGTGTTGAGGTTCCTGCTTGCTGTTTGTGGAACCAGCTTAAATATATTCTGTCATCTAGGCAGCCAAACATCAGATACAAACAAGTTTGTCATTTGCCTGTATGAATCTCTTGCCTCTTGCGGTGCAGAGCTTTAATATGTTGAAAGTTTAAATGTATGAACACCAGCTGCAAACATTTAATCTATCTACGTAAATCCTCTAAGTGTGCTTTCTTTTAATGGAGCAAATATCATATATTTCATGGTGCCAACTCTGACAGGTGAGACGGAACACTGAAAAAGTGGTGGCAGACTCGGGTAATCATAGTTCAGCACGTCATATGGAACACGATATTTCAGGAGAAAACAGGATCTCCAATATTAGTCTACAAGAGAGCGTCAGTGTTAGCGATGCCAATGTGGCAACAGCTGCACCTCTAAATGAGCTAAAGCGCAAGATCACTGATGACACTGACAAAGAGTGGGTAGGAACTGCTGGCTTCAATGATTCCCTTGATAAGAAGCAAAAGAAAATCCCAGATGTGCTACCAAACATAACTGGCGACAGTGTACCTACAATTGCAATCTCATCTTCCAAAGCCGGGCAATCGAATGCTCAGACATTTGTGGAGGGATTTGCTGCAAGCGTTCCTAGAGATTCCAGTTCTCACAGAACTGATGATTCTCAGACCATTGATGATGGACTAAGAGACAAGGATAAGAGACTTGAACTGACACAACCAACCTGTTCTTTTGGAGCGCAGAAGGAAAGATTGTCTGGTACATGTGGTTGGAAACCACTTGAGAAGGACTTGTATGTGAAAGGATTAGAAATATTCGGTAGAAACAGGTATGAAGAATAAAACATTGCTTCAGGTATTCAATTCATTTCTTGTTGGATTTGGTTTTTCCCCCCTTTTAAACATTTCTTAGCCATGGGTTGGGTGGGATCCCTTCAATGGTTTTTGCTGTTCTCATTTTGTTCTCCTATTTCTGATAGTGATCCTGGATTCTTGCATTGGATGCTTTGATACCATTTCTCTAATTGTATGTTGAAAAGTTTTTTTTTCCTTTTAAAAATGTTTTTACAAGGATAAATTGGACCCGTCTTACTAGGTCCCTATTGCAGGGCTTGCCTAGTAAGGTTTGATGGGCTAGGGGAAGGGGCCAAAACCTGGTTGAAGGCCCTGATTTAGCAAGGAGTGAGATTTGACCCCACCACCTCTAATTTGGAAAACTTCCTTAGTACCTTGTCAGCTATGCTCACTTGGCAATTCTATTTTGAAAGTGAAGTTTCTATTTAAATGGATAGGGTGGTCTTGTGCCGTGAGAATTTCTTAATTGAAGTATGCTCTGCAGCTGCCTTATAGCAAGGAACATGTTATCTGGATTGAAGACTTGCTCTGAGGTGTCTCAGTACATGCATAACAATGGACCCTCTATGCCTCACAAGTTGGACACTGTATGTTCAGATGATCATGGGAGAACTGATTCAGATAACATGGTATGTATTTGCTGCTTTGAATTCATCTGCACCTATTCTGTCTCTAAATTTGGTCATCTGTTTGGTCTCGCAATCTAATGCATCTTCTGTGGAAATAGGGGCTGAAAATGTGTTTCACCCACCCCTCCTCCCCTTTGTTTCACCCACCTATTTTCTGCTTTGAATCTCCATCACAAGTTGCCATCTTTTTATTTTTAATCCATTTTGAAAAGAACATGAGAATTGTCCACTTTCCTTAGCTCACTTCTACTGAGATATTGCATGGAAACAGTTGCAAATCTATTTCTCTTTTTTTTTTTTTTTTTTTTTTGGAGAGAAAAGGAAGTTGGTACTCATCTTTGCTAGATTGCACTTGTCTAAGCAAAATAATTTAATCCTCTCAGGAGCAAGAGGTGTCAGTAAGACCAAGATCCAGATTATTTCGTAAAAGAGGGAGAGCAAGAAGGCTGAAATACTCTTCAAAGTCCAACGGTCATCCATCTAGCTGGAGAAGAATTGGCGACGGAGATCACTCATGTAAGCAATATACACCATGTGGATGCAAGTTCATGTGTGGGAAAGACTGCTCCTGTCTAATTAATGGAACATGTTGTGAAAAGTATTGTGGGTATGTCATCTACTCTTATTCCTGTGTGTTAAACTAGTGCAGTTTAGTTCCATTCAATGGGCTGGGTGAATGGTTTGTTATTTTTGGTTGAATGCAAGGAAATGTTGACAGTATTGCTAAATGACAGGTGTTCAAAAAGTTGTAAAAATAGATTTCGAGGATGCCATTGTGCAAAGAGCCAGTGTAGAAGCAGACAATGTCCATGCTTTGCAGCTAATCGTGAATGTGATCCTGATGTTTGTCGGAATTGCTGGGTCAGGTAGTTACTTTGTCTCAGTTTGTCAATCTTGATTTGCCATTATCTCAATATTACATTGTCAATTTGATCTGTATCCTCATCAATGCGGCTGAACCCACAATCAAACCCCCCACCCCCAAAAAAATAAAACAAAAAAACTAATACCCTAAAATCCCGCCACCAGGTGAGGTCTGGAAGTGTCTGATGTATTTTTCTTACCCTTAAATTTTACTATTTAGGGAGACTTTTTCGAATTATTCGTGGATCTGAAAATCATTTACAATTTACAGTGTTGAGAGAATATAAGTTGAAAAGAAATGGGCTGTCTATTTTCACTTAACACTGTTAGGGATTTGTTTTCAGTTGTGGAGGAGGTTCTTTAGGTGAGCCACTAAAGAGAGGAGATGGACAATGTGGAAACATGAGGCTCCTTTTGAGGCAACAACAGAGAGTAAATGACTTTGACTTCTTGAACAGGAATATTTTTGTTATGCAAATAGCATCTGTTTATATGCTCTGCTTCTTTCTTCTTGATACGTTTCCATTTCTTGTTTGATTAGATTCTGTTGGGGAGGTCTGATGTTGCTGGATGGGGAGCTTTTATCAAGGTCAGAAAGCCAATCTCACAATGTGATTTTATGTTATTTCACTACTATTGAGGCTTCTTCTACAAGATGCGTGATTCGATTGCAGAACACTGTGAATAAACATGATTACCTTGGAGAATATACTGGGGAACTGGTATCCCATCGAGAAGCTGACAAGCGCGGGAAAATTTATGACCGAGCAAATTCATCTTTTCTTTTCGACTTGAACGATCAGGCAAGTGATAATATGTTCTCCGTTGTTTGTGAATGTGGCCAACGTCACTTGCCTATGTCGCTGATGTTTGTTTCCTCGACTTAAGACACCAACAAGTTTTGACAGTTTTGCTCACTTAAGGGGCTGTCTAGTTCACACTTTCCACCTCTAAGGCGTGATTCAGATCACTTTTGAAAAGAGGAATGACCGAGTTCACCTGGCAAACAGTCCAAAAATGACCCAACGCAGGCCAAACCAAAAATTCACCGAAGTTATTTGTCATCACAGGGCAAACTTATTGGACTAGTAATCAAGCAAACCGAACCCGATTCGACCTGACCTGACCGGCCAAATCAAAAAATCACCAAAGTTATTTGTCTTTGCAAGGTAAGCTTGCGAGACTAATAATCAAGCGATCTGGCCTGGCCTGACCCGAACCTAATATTGTTGACCCAAAATGAACCCAACCCAAATGACCCAATTGCTAGGTCGATCTTTTTTAAGGGTTCATAAATTAGCACATCATACATTAGCTAATTTCTCCCCTTGTGTTTGTTTCCACAGTATGTTCTTGATGCGTGTCGTCAAGGAGACAAACTGAAATTCGCGAATCACTCATCAAAACCCAACTGCTACTGTAAGGTCTGCAATCCTCAAAACTCTCTCTCTCTTTCGCTTGTCTGACACAGATTCTGAAACTCTGAAAAGAAAAGTAGGTATTGGACTTTGTCCAGTTCATTCAAACTATGCATCACTTATGGCTGCTGTGTCCAACAGGTGATGCTGGTGGCTGGGGACCATCGGGTTGGCATTTTCGCCAAGGAGCGTATCGAAGCAAAGGAGGAGCTGTTTTATGATTACCGCTACGGGCCCGACCAAGCACCCGTGTGGGCCCGGAGACCCGAGTCATCAAAGAAAGATGAGTCTATGCCTCCTCAGGGTCGAGCTAGGAAACATCAATCCCATTAGTTTTTAAGAAACATAGGCACATAGCCCAGTGTGTTTGCATAAACCCAGTAGTTATAAGTATGAATATGATACTTAGTTTCCCAGTATAAGCTAAAATCATAATGAAGCGAGCGCGTAGAACGTTAGAAGTATAGCTTCGAGTGTATAGTAAGAATAATGCATCTGCAACAGCCTTGTCAGAACTCAGAATGAAGCTTTTTTGGGGCATCCTCTTTTGTAGTTGTTGAGGATTCACATACAACCATAGTTTATATATAACTGAACATCTGAAAGGACCTCACTATGTATCATTTGCACCTTTGGTTGGTGCATCATTGTTAAATATAAAGCATAAATGAGTGTACTCTGTAATTTGTTGTTAGAATGTTTTGAGCTCCTGTTTGGTTTCCTTTATTGTCATTTTTTTGTTTTACTAGCGATAAAGCGCACCCGTTGGGTGTGGTAGATCTGAAAGGTGTATAGTATAACAAAAAATATTGAATTATATGTCAAAACATACTATATGTGCTACTCCAATACTCACTAAAAGACGTCAAGACAATTCAAGGAGTACAAGCAATACTCATTAACAAGTTACATTGGCATGTATACAATAAATCAACTAACAACTCAAGGAGTACAAACAATATTCATTAACAAATTACATTGACATGTATACAATAAATCAGCTAACGATGATCTTGGGATCTTGAATGCTCCTTACGGAGCTTTCATCTCAGCTATGACTGTTTCCATGATGCATGTGTGAGCTCGTCTCTACACACCTTTAAGTACGCCACTTACTGTCTCCATAGGCTCAATTTTCCTAAAAAGATGGATTTACCAAAACTAATGGGAAAAGCAAAGTCTATGGTGACTCTAGCAATGGAGGCTAATGTTAGTTCATATTCAACTCCATTAATTGAAATAGCCAGTGTAGTGAAAGCATGAGTTTTGAATATTAGCGAGAAAGCCAATCTCAAGTCTTTTCTCAATACACTCTTCCTGCATAGGCATTACCTCAAATTTGTAGCTAATATTACCTAGATATCCAAAATAATCTAGTCAATATATTACAATCAAATAAGATATAGCTAAGAGTTTTCAGCTCTAAGAAAGGTTCTCAAGATTCTAAGAACTAAGAAAAGAAAAGGGTGATAGATACATGTCTTGAGGCAAGTAAGTGTCTTGGGGCAAGATAATACTTAAGTGTTTTACTTATAAAATTAATACTTATTAGTTATTATCGTTTTTAAGCCTAATTTTTTTGACAGATACTATTAATTATCAATTATAACAAGCTTGGAATGAGTTGGCTACACCAACAGTTAAAATTGACATCCTAACGAATGAACCGCTCATTCGTTGGACATATTTTAGACGTCTTTTTGTAAATTTTAAAAATTTAGATAAAAGTGTGATTTTATACCATTTATATATATATATATATGTATATATATATATATATATATATATATATATATATATATATATATATATATATATTATAGTCATAAAGTCAATCATGTAATTTTTTCAATTTAATTTACAAATATATAGATTTTATATTATGACAAGACACTTTGAAACTGCCTTGTAAATTATCAATTTAACATTTGTCTTGTCTAATACATTTATTATTTTGGGAAAGGAAACCATATTGAGATACATATTAGAAAAAGAATGGCATAGCTAATACCCAAGGGTTCGCTCTTTTTGAGAAAGTAGATGCGTATGCCCGTACATACTAATCATTGCAACGTTAAATACTTAACAATCCATGCTCTACTGCCCTAATACCGATCCTTTTCATAATGTTCAATTCAAACTTCAAAGTACAATTTTCACTCTCACGTAATTTTACTTTCAAGAACCGCGTCTACAATTTTCTGCTATCGACAAGTTTATTAATGCTACAATTGGCTTCCTTCCTACTCAAATTATAAGGTAAATCATTCTCATCTTTAAAATTGAAAGTGTAAAAGATTTTATAGTTTTACTCTCTTTTCCACGTTGAATATCATAGCTTTAAAGTATATAAAGAATAAAAAATTGATATAATTATTGATTATAATAATCATTTAAATTTGCTGATTTTCGTTTTACTTAATCTACTTGCTTAATATTGACTTACGTGGCACTAAGTATATAAAATTAAAAGCATGCTTAATATGGCAACCAACAAAGCAAATAATAATATAATATTGTAGTTTTTTTCCTTTCCTGCTACGTAAAATAGTGGGTATAATAAATTGGTACGTGGGTAAAAAAGAAAAAATAAGATAGCAAAAGTGGTATAATTATTTTAATATATTTTTATTAAGGTATGAAAGTAAGAAAAATTGAGGTCACTAGAGTGATGTGGTTATTATTGTTATTGTGATTAGATGTGGTTACTTTTAAAATACTACCCACACAAAAGAACATGATTGTGTAAATCAACTTTGAGTCTATTTTATATACATATTAGACTTAAAAAATAAAACTCTTAGAAACATAATTAAAGGAATGAAAGATATTCAAATAGGAATAAAAAATAAAATCAATGAACTTTTAAAAGAATGACAAAAGTAATAACATGAACAGAGGAATTTGAATGTGTAGAAATATGGAGTGAGTGATAGAGAAAAAGGGATGGTAGAGGGGAAAAGGGAAGAAAGGAAGTAGAAAGATTGTTGTTCATTCTCTAATTAAACCAAAATCCAGTACTTAAAAATTCTGCAATCTTTAATTCAAAGTTAAAATATATTGCATTCTTAATCATTTTTCATAATTTTAATATTGACAGCCTAACGACAATTTCAACTATACACAACCTCATAATTTTACCTTCCCCTTTAAACACTCAGGTAATATATTCTTTTAATTTATTGTAAA
This sequence comes from Portulaca oleracea, assembly GCA_029582165.1. Taxonomy (NCBI): domain Eukaryota; kingdom Viridiplantae; phylum Streptophyta; class Magnoliopsida; order Caryophyllales; family Portulacaceae; genus Portulaca; species Portulaca oleracea. Next base: position 15,347,187 of record CM055869.1, on the reverse strand, counting down.
GTTACTCTCAAATCTCAACCTCTGTGTTTGCTTTTCCTTTTAGATATATAATTGACTACGTGACGAAAATATTTAGTGTACGCATGCATAGTTTATCAGTATAATACTCAAATTAATTCAATAAGTTAATTTCTATTTAACTTAAACATTTAGGTTAACTAATACCATACTTTATAATTTAATATATCTACTAATTACTTCCAGACAAATATATACATTAAAGATGAGGTTAAAGAAAAACAACTAACGATATTTGATCCAATTGCAGGAAAAAACAAGAATGGTCACAACCAAAAACAACAAGGATCCACAAACCAAAACAGAAATGTCGATTCCGTAAAAATTATTAAGTTGCATATAATTTAAAATTTTAGACGATAGATATTGTCGAATAATATAGAATAACTTATTTATAATTTATAAAACATTTTCAACAAGTGCTAATCAAAACAAAATAATGAAAACTCTTATTAAATTGAATATCCCTCTTTCAACCAAATAGTGATAAAAACCATAGAAAATATAATTAAGATTAAATACAAACTCAACAAATAAGAAAAAATAACCCGTGCATCGCACGGGTACACAAACTAGTTAGTAAGGATAAGGATAAGGATACCGAATTTGCTATCTTGAATCTTCTCAGCATAATACTGAGATACTACCTCCGTCCCAAAATATTTGTCTTTTTACTTAACTTCTTTCTCCCAAAATATTTGTCTCATTTACAATTCCAACAAGCAAGAAATGACTTTGGGGTCCCATTTAGCGGTATCTATTACCAGGGCCCTGTAATTTAAAAACTAATTATGGGGTCCTTGTATTTACTTCGTATCTATTTTTTGGGTTGATTCCGGCGACAAGTATCAATTTTCAGTTGAATCATTTTGCCGGAAACTTTGAAAATTAAATTTATTTCCAATTTACCCTTTATTAATTAATTTCACTTTAGGGTTTCATTCTACACATAATAGAAACCAACCATGTTGTCATTTACTCGCCTGCCACTGCTTATAAAGCTATAGTGGTGGGTGTTGAGCCTCCCATTGCTTGGATCAGTTCATCCAGCTTAAGCAATTAGATTCCAGTAGTATATCAAAATGTAGATGGGACTTCATTGACTTCCATGAACCCTAGCCTCTAATAAGCATGCTACCAATAGAAACATCATATCCTTCATTTTTCAGCGTAGTCTTTGTGTTATCCCGAGTTTGAAACAGTGACTTCATTCTCCACCTTGAGACTAATTTCTTTGCTGCTGCGTCAATGAAGTATAAACATTGATCCTCTTACTCTTAAGTTTGTTTAAGTTCACCTCAGAAAACTTGACTATAATCTGTATATAGTATCATCAACAAAAGTTGTGAAACCCAACAACACGTTGGTTGTATATACAACAGGAACAGCAGTGTTCCACATAGTATCCAGCTTCAATGGAATCGCTTGGCTCCATATTCATATCATATATGCTTACAGAAGTAAAAGGCTTCAGTAACTCTCACTGAAGAAGCCCAAAATACGTAGACCTATCTTTTCTAGGATAGTAATAGAACTAGAATGCACAGAGAAATTTTCTCTGCTACTTTTCAGAATTTTCCTTTGGGGAATGGTACTCAAACCTACCCATATCATCCAGAGACGATGAATGCACTGGTAACTAATTAAAAATGAAAACTTAGGTGATTGATGGTGTTTTATCCATCGTTTGATGGTAATTAGCAGGTTCAATATCTGCAACACTTGACCTAATTCAAAGTCTTGCAAACAAGAATTTTTCAAGACTAGCGCAGCTTCATACCTGCATATATTAATATATAGGACCATAAGCACACAATTTTCAAAAGATATTTAGTAAGGGCCTTCGGGAACTGAGGAATACCTGCATGTTGTAGCCATCATAGCTGCTCGTCCATCGGAACTACTAAGAAACTCTTGATGTTTAGGTTTAGTTTCAAAGTCTCCGCGCCAAAACTTCATAAGGCCATTTTGGTCATTTAACTAATCCGGTGACGGATGTTATTTGAATTCGACCCAAAAAATAGATACGAAATAAATACAGGGACCCCATAATTAGTTTTTAAATTACAGGGCCCTGATAATAGATACTGCAAAATAAATGGGACCCCAAAGTCCTTTTTTGTTCCAACAAGTGTAATTACTTTTCTACCTTTAATTAATAAATTCATTTTTCATTTTTTACAATTCCAACAACTATTATCTTCAATTAAAGTAGAGGCATTTTGGGTCAATTACAAACTTTTTCCCTCAATTTTCAATATGCATTGATCTTCTAAAATTAGATAAATAGACAAATATAATGGGACGGTTGGGACGGTGGTAATACATAACAGAGCATTTTAGGAGACTTTTTCAACATCCTTGGTCTCGGTGACTGCGCGCCTTTCCACCGCCATCATCCTTCTTGTCCTCTTGCTTCTGATTATCCTCCTTCTCAGGAGGTATCATCTCCAATGGCTTCTTCAGCTTATCTCTCCAAAACAGAAATGACTAAAGTGCCCTAAGTATACTGTAGCAATATACAGTAGTCACAAAAGCAGTCATTCATGCTTTTATAAGTGAATAGTTATAGATATAGATATAATACCGCTGGTCATAATATACCGAACTTTGGGGTATTGGATTATAATAAAACAGTCAATCAACCATTGTCTTATTATCACCATCCAGTGTGGGAAGTTATTTATGTTGATATATTATAGTGCAATATCCCCAAAGGTTGGTATATTACCATCAAATATGGAAAGTTATTTACTTTCACAATTTCTACTAGGTTATGCTTTCTTTAGTTTGAACTATGGTTGGTGCCAGGGAAAAATATTGAGACTACTGGGATGACTCAAGAATCAAGACGGGAGTTCACTTGGCCACCTCAACCAGAGGTCACGGCGACGAGTTAATTGAGATTTCATGCAAAATCTAATTGGGTCATATTCTTTTCGTTGGTAAGTAAAAGTAGGATATGTCATAAGTGAGGTTTATGCAATTTAAGTAAGATTAGATATATTTAAGGTAACCAATCAACCATTGTCTTAGTGGCAAGTAGACCTGTTAGTTTGGTTGGGTTGGGTCGAGTTCGCTATGCCCATATTTCGGGTTTTTTATATTTTAAGTTTGAAAAACCGGATCGATTTTGGATCAGGTCAACTTTTACCAGCACTGGTGTCAAGTACTTATTCTCCCTTCCCTCACTTTCAAGGTTTGAATCCTAGGTGAGCAGATTGTGAGTGGGAGTAGACCTCCTTTTGGCATAGAAATTCCCTGTACCACGTATATTGTAAGCCCTAAAACACGTTCGATACTTTTAAGAAGAATATGATTCATAATATTCTTCTCATTTGTAGTATTGCACAGATAGATGTCATGGACAAGGTGTTCTTATCATCTGCATTATTGAAGCTTCTAAAACAAATGCAGAGATAAAAGTTAGATTTTTCCTTTCTAATCTGTATGAGCATAATTGAGCCATTTAAGTTGTTTTGATTAAAAAAGATTGTTTAAATAAAATTATATTTAATTTTTTATTAATAAAAAGAAGAACAAAAGACATCTAGCCCAAAACAAGGGAATGTTAAACACTCGAATTGGGCTAGAACTACGCATCAGCCCAATTTCAAAACGCATCGTTTTGTATGATATCAACTTCAACTCTAGAACAACCCAGTGACCGACCCCTCGCTTTCTCACTCTCTCTTTCGAATTCGACGTCAAACTGTTGTCAGGTAAAACTCGAAGAACCCTAGCATTCGTTTATCTTGAATTTGATCGAAACTTTTCATGTTGATTTCTGCTTTTGCTAATTCGACCATCTTCGATTCTTATGCATTAGAGTCACAAGTTTGAGGAATTTGTGATCTATGTCTTTATTACCTATTCTTTGATGTTTGGAGTTAGATTCGTAGTTTCCTATTCCAGTTGATTAGGTATTTTCTTCATTCTATTGATTATTATGAAAATGAGTTGGAATATGAATTTGTTTTAAATTTTCCATTGGTGCGTTTCAAAATCTGAACATTAACTGAAACTAAATGCCTGAAGTTTAAACTTTTGTTGATTTCTAGGGGAATTCGTGTACCAATTTTTGTGCGAATATACGTTTTGTTTTACCTTGTTTTGGAGCCGAATTTGCTAAGTTTGTCCTGATCATAGCTTCTTAGGGCATGAATAAAGGACTGTGTCAAGAGTTGCGAGAGCATTCGGTTTTCTCAAACAGTTCTGTGCCACTGCTCTATTGACATCGTTTATGCGCAAAATCTAGCGCTTGTTTGTTTGTTTGTCCCATTGAGTAATTTTTGATGTCTGAGGTCTAAGTGTATCAATAAATCACGCCTGATAGTGTACAGTCACTGGTTTCTATCCTTAAATCTTGTAGCGAAGTGTTAGGGTTTGAATTAATTTCAGCCTTGACCTAAGTATACACTGGTTGCACCATTAAAATTACACAAGTTGCTAATATGCTCCATTTTCTGATTCTTTTTTCTTGTAATTAAAACTGGCATTGTTTAATGCTGACTATCAACTATATCATGCGGCAGTTTCGGTTTCACATAAAACGAAAGAGAATTTTCAAAACTTCAGAGTAGTCCCTCCCTCACTGGCCTTCAGTTTGAGTGTACTAAAATATAGTATGCTTGTGTACCATTAGTGCTATGGATTAACCTCATCATTGTATAAGCAAAGGACATTGATTTCTGAGTGTTGAAAGATCTCTGTCACACCCTACTGTACTGGAGAGATTCTAGCTGTTTGCCCGTCATATGGTTGTTCCAAGTATAATAGTTTTCAGTTTTGTTACTTTATATCTTTCATGAGCTGGTTTCTTAAGGTGATAGCATGGAAAGCTTTCTCCTGTAGAAAATTCTGTGTGCTACTCTTTCAGCTCACATTATCAGCGATTGACGGTGATATTGTCCATGATATAAAGTTATGTACTGTGAGAGCAGAGGGCTTACTGGTAGACTTAAGATGAAAATGTTACATTTTGTTGCCTGTTTACCTGTCACTTGTTGGTGTACTCAGGTCAGGATTTAGCATGGCCAAAAGGGTGCATATATGCTAAAATTTTGCTGTTTGCTTGGCATTCTGCATTTAGTTTTTGGCTGATTACCATCACTAACTACATTAACCTAGCCGAGTGAGTATCATAAACTGTTGTCTTTAATCATGCTGCAGTGACAAGCTTCAAATGGCAGCTGGTAAGGTTGCTCACGCGACATTGAAAGGACCAAGTGTGGTCAAGGAAATCTGCATTGGCCTTGCTCTTGGTCTCGTTGCCGGTGGCCTCTGGAAGATGCATCACTGGAATGAGCAGAGGAGAGTGAGGACTTTTTACGACATGCTCGAGAAAGGCCAGATTGGTGTCGTAGTGGAAGAAGAATAAACTTGGCAGTTCCTGATTCAGTTCCAGTTCCAGTTTCAGTTTCAAAGGTGGATAAGAACGGCGTGTATCACTAAACATCTTATCTAAAACATTTGTTGTTGATTTTTGTAAAAAATGAGATGCCCTAGCCATGAACTTATGGTTTCTTTGCAATTGTTGCTGCACTACTAGGTGTAGATGGAGCTTGTTGCTTGTTATAACATTTCACATTCCATCATCCCAAGTGCTGTTATGTTTTGACAAATCTTCTGCTAAAGTTTTCCTAATTTCTCTGTTAATTATTTCCAAGAGTTGGTTGCTTTCTTTAGTAGTATTACACTGTTGGAGCTAAAGTGCTAGATACAACAGGCTCCCAACTGGGGATTGAGATTTCCTGTATAACCCAAATATCATCAAGGTAGTGGATTGTCATCCAATATCAAGAGGTTGATTGTTTCGCTTCTTTTTCTTAAAAACAAAAACATTGTCATGTAATTGGAGCATTGTCTTTGTAATATTAATGCTTTTTGCTTGTTGGTTTCACTATCATAAAACTGCCTCATCATATTCAGTGATGCATGGTGAGATTCGTCTACTATTCTATAAACGAAGGAAATTTCGTAATAGCATATATAGCTATAGATGCAACGAACTTTCTAAAATTGCTGTCGAATTGAAGCAATTGACAAATTCAATCATTTGTCCAACCCAAAAAGGAGTATGGTCGTAAATTTTTTGTCCAAATTATGATGTTTCCATTTCATCAAAATCTTGGATATAATATTCTCATTTATGTTGTTCAAACTTAACTTTTGATAGAAATTTAGCATGTTCGAGTCGTTCTTGAGTGTTTAGTCACAAAGTTATTATTCGATTTCCAAAATAGGTTTATCTCAAACCCATATTCTAATTTGTCGTTTGAATTACGACATCAATTAATCCGAGAGTGAATTTCAACATCAATCAACCTGAACACTAGCGGATCCATGCTTAGCCAAGGGTGACCATGGCCATCGGTAACAGTAACACAAAATAAAATTAATAATTCAATATACTATGATAAACACTATGGATTTTATGTGTATTAGATGAATACAATTAGAAGACCTAGATCTGCCACTGAACCTGAATGTGACTTGGATCCAAATTTTTACCACCCATAATAGAAATACATGGCAAACATATTTTTTTGGGAGGGAGGGGGGGCACACAAATGATCAGGGATTTCACACAACAATCTGCACATGACCTATCCCCGTCAAGCGACAGAAAATATGATCATATGAAACTTAAATAGACAATAATGACATTACAGGCACAGAACCAACACTCGGAACAGTCAGTTCAAACTGGCATCATTTTGATTCATGTCCACGTAACACAAAAGTGTAGCAGAATCCAAGAGTCGATGGGTAGACGGAATTGCCACTAAGCTGGGACATGTACACTACATCTTTACATCGAGTTCTAACAGTCAGGATTAACAGCTACCAAGTTCAGTACTGATCTCATGGAGCACCAAAACTTCAGTTATCGTCAGCCACATCCAAACCATAGCGCCTGGAGAGGTTTTTCAGATCGTTATGGACAGAATCCAGAGCCTCATACTTCTGGTAATGCCCTTTCACAATCTCAAGTTGCTGCTTTGAGAGCTTCTCCTCCTCCTCCTGCTGCTTCTGCCACACCAAAGACACACAAACTTCAGCTTCACAATCACAGTGCCAAATCACAACCCTTTTTGTTGAGGGAAATAACAATTTACACACTGAAGAAAACAAAAAATTGATTTCCAGCAACAGACTCGAAAATACCTTGAGCAAAAACGACCTTTCCATGGAATGTTTCCTCACAAGTTTCTTGATCTCTTGGGCCACCTGAAAATCAGGGTCATTGCGGTCCAACCAGTAGAACTGGATTCTACAACCTGGCTTAGGTGGACGATCCTCAAACATCTCTGGCTCCGCACGGCGAGCCCTCACTGGCCTTGGCATTCCCGACATCATGAACGGATAAGTGGAAACCATGTCAATGATGTTCGCCGCCTGGTCAGCAGTCTCTAGCTCTACAAGCGCACACTGGCTGGTATAGTGGGGGTCTAGATAGTTCGGAATGAAGTGAATGTTTGTGACATTTCCATATTGTTCGAACCCGGTCTTGATAACAGATTCAGTGACCTGTGGCGAGAGGTTGTCAAGATAGACGGTCTTCTTCACTTTTTCGAGGAAAGTGGCATACTCATTTTCAGCGTTAGTCTCCATGGAATGGAAGAAGCAGAACTGACTACAAAAACCCACAGCAAAGAATTCACAACATATAAGCAAATAATAGCGACGAAACAACTAACATTTCCCGTACAAGAACTCAGGATCACAAGGGGTTTAATAGTTCAATATATGTTACCAAGTGAAACACAACATTCTAAGTGAAAACTAAGCCATGTTACTATCAACCATGTTTAGAATTTGCCTCTACAGCCACGATGTTCTATTCTTAATGCAATAGAACCTCAAACATTTCTGAATCTTGAAATGCCGAATTTATAGTAATGCAGAAATTAAAGCCAGCAAAAAGATAGAAAAAAAACACAGCTAAAAGAAAGCATTTGAGAAATTTCATTTTGCAACATCTCAATGTCTTTCTAACAAATCATAGATACATCATACCCTAGAGAAACCGTCTATCATCAATAATAAAGAGTGAACCAGCATAAATTTTAGTGTGATACTTAAGAAAAGGCAAAAAACCGGAAAACAAAAACCCTAATCATAAAACATATGCCAAAACAGAGAATCTAACTGATAAACAGTGGCAAAGGTGGCAATTCAAAATCAAATTCGAGTTCTAGTTCAAATTGAAACTCGCAATCGCGACGAGAATCATAATTGGAACAGGTGACAACTAGAAATGAGTTAAAGGAAAGAAAATTAGGATACAAATTGATGAAAAATTGGAAGAATTTTGAGTACACCTGTGGAGAGAAATAGCACCAGCCGGAGTGGCAAATTGTTCGAGATGTGGCAAATTTTGACAAAATTGTGATTATGAATTATGACTACTTTGCTTCATGCGTATCGCCGGTTTCACATCAATACATCATTAAGCATTTACAAAAAAAAAAAAAAAAAAGGAATCACATGTCTAGTCCAGTATCAAACATAACAAATCAAATTTGAGGGAGAAGTAGTAAGCATGCTTGACAATCGACGTTGTTGAGCTCTAAAATGTTCGGAAACAATTAAGCCTGACAGCAACAAATTGAAAATATGAAAACAGATGAAATACACAAATCAGAGAATTAGTATTATTTATCTAGTTGTCTAATCAATAATTCAAACTAAATTAAATTCTGAAATATCATTCTAAACTCTAAAGTCTAATAGTCTCTAAACCCTAAAATTGAAATAGAGAAAAATAGTGAAAATCAGAGAAATAGTATTATTGAAACTCACAGCAGTCAGGGGCAAATGTGCGGAGGGCGGCGGCTGGTGGCGGAATGGAGGGCTCGCCGGTGCGGTTTGGCGGTCTTGGGACTGTCCGCCGCCGAACAGAGAAACTTCCGACAAAGATCGCGCCCACGGCGGCACGGCGGGCGGAGACGCAGTCGCTAGGTGGTGGTGTGGTGAGGCCTGGGGTGAGCGTCGACCGATTTCTGGAAACACAGAGTAGCGTCGTCCTTCTTCAACAGTGGAGAGACGATGAATGCCTGAAAGTTATTATTAATTCAACTGGCTCAAAGGTTCAAATATTATTTTTTAAAAATTAAAAAAAATTAGGTTTCAAGTGAGTGCTTGGATAAAATTTCACTATACTTTCCGTTTTAATAAAAAATAGCACCGAATTTTGAAAACCGTCAAAAATGTTATTGTAGTATCCAAGGTAGATAATAAATGTCATTAACTGTTTTCACCTGACAGTGCTGATTAAAGGGATAGTTGGTATTAATTAAATATGAAATCTCCAAAATCCATCCAAATCCCCAAATTACTTGCAAAATATACTCATCAACTCCTTTATAAAATTCCTAACCCTAACCCCCAATTTTTTTACCTTGCCACTAAACTTTCCTTTCTTCTTTCTCTCTTTTTTGAGATATTCTGCCACTGCTTCCCTTGCACTACCTCAACCAACCCTTATTCATTTTCATCTCTCTAGCCTCCACCACACACACACAAATGTCTTACTCCACTGGTTCTGGATCTCATTTCCCTCGAAATCAAACCCCATACTATCATGAGGCGATGGAGACTGTGGTGAAGGGAAATAAGGCAGAGGTGAAGGGGAAGAAAACCTTTTCACCAAACCAACAAAATTTACATCATCAATTCATCCAAAACCAACAGCAAATAGAGCATTTAAGGTTAAATTACCAACACTACACAGATGATGTCGGCTCCTTCCGACCATTGCTGCACCGTTGGTTACTTCCGCTGCTCTCTACTTCACCGTTTCCATGTTTTAAGGTTAGGGTTTTGCAAGGTTTTTTTTGGGTGTTATCTAAGGAGTTTTGAGGAGAAAGATGAAGGGTATGGGAGGAACTTATTACAAATCAAACAGGAGATCATCGCAAAAGACTAGTCTGACAGGAGAGAGAGCCCATTTGATTTATAAACCTCACACTGATATCTCATTTTACCGATGTGGGACAAGTCTCATACCATGCAATGGCATAAGACCCGCAACAATCGACACCCCTTAAAGGCCAACATCCTCGTTGGTCACGACCACGTTGGGTCACGACTGGGCTCTTCCCTGGCCACCCACTCCATGGGCAACCACTCCGAGTTGGCTCTGATACCACTGTTACAGATCAAACAGGAGAGTTTATCCCAAAAGACTAGTCTGGCAGGCATTTGATCTATAAACCCCACACCGATATCTCATTCTACCGATGTGGGACAAGTCTCATACCTTGCAATAGCAAAAGACTCGTAACAATCAACCCTCCTCAAGGGCCAACGTCCTCGTCGGTCACGGCCACGTTGGGTCACAGCTGGTAGGGGTGGCCATCTACTTTTTTTGTGTGTGTGTGTGGTGGAGGCTTTCCGTTTTGCGGTTTAAGTTTCGGTTTAGGTTTGAGATGGTAGGTTCAACTTGCCTTTTAATTTGTAACTACTTTATTTTTAAAGTTTGGTTTAAGTTTCCTGATTTTAAGCTAACTAAGTGCTAATTATGAATGTGGACCGGACCGTGTAAATTTCAGTTTGGTTTAAGTTTCTTGATTTTAAATGCGGTTAACTTTTTCCAAATTGCGGTTTCGAGGTTTGGTTTAGGTTTTTAGATTTCAAAAGTGGTTAACCGCATAATACAGCTTCGGTTTAGGTTTCCCAAATCCAAAAACCTCAAAAGCGGTTAACCGTATTGTGGTTAACCACGGTTGAGGTTAACCGGTTTTGGCCACCCCTAACGGCTGGGCTCTTTCCAGCTCCAAGTTGGCTCTGATACCATTGATGCAGGAACCAGGAGAGGGATGAGAAAAACGAAGAATACCTCTCGAGAAAAAGAACATGACCTTAGAGATAAACAAAGATATATTTCATTGATTGATTTCCAACTTCCACTCATAATATGGTTTATATAGTTATCAAAACAAGCATAATGTGACCCCATGTCCAAAACACTAAATAAATCAAGTCTAAATATAAAATCCTATTATTTTTCTAAAAGCCATAAATCCCCTGTATCAAAACTGAGAATCGAGGGAAAGGGGGGAAGCCAATGATGTACTTGTTGGGCAATTTCCCTTTAGTTTTTTCTTTCAAACCTTTTCCTAACAATTTTCAACTCAATTAACTGGTTACACCTACAATAGCCAATTATAATGACATTTTTGCCTAAACTGAAAAATACAATGACATTTTTGACAATTTTCAAACTTCGATGACATTTTTGATTAAAACAGAAAGTTTAGTGATATTTTTATCCAAGTACTTAGGTTTGGGGCTTTGGGCTATTTTGCTAGCAATATACATTACTTGTCCCTACAGCATATGATACAACATATTTAAAGTGAACAATCACAATAATAAGAGTGAACGATCATAATAATAAGAATGAACAATAATAGTAGTTGGAGCACATGTTCAGAGTGCACCATTGCAGTTTTGCTAGATTGGACAACCATAGTAATTTTATCGATTTTTTTTAAGGTGTCCACTTTCACATACACATATATTTTCATCGCTAAATATTATAAGTTGTTTAAAATTTGAGGTAATCGACTACCAGGAATGACCCTAAAGCATAATTAATCATGAAAAAAGTGAAGACCATGAGAGTCTAATTTATTAGAAAGTAGGGAATTTTGTAAACATTAACCGGGCATTGCCATGTGCACATTCAAATTTCTTTTTGATTTCAATATGCTTCTGCCCCTCTTGCCCACCACTACCTGCTCCTTGGATATCTACAAAAGTCGAACCATGATTCCCCTTTGCAGGTATCCGAAAAATACACCAAGAGTGGGATTTGTGACTTTAATTTCTTTGGTCTATTTGGAATTTAACCTTAGATTGCCTAGATGTTTCTTGGGTCGTTTCCTAATCAATTAGGAGTCATCTTCTTGCTCGTGAAGGTGACCTTGGTAGGAAATTGAAGAAAAAAAATGTTAAGCTAATACCCAAAAATTTGCTGAGAGGTGTCACATGTTACTAACAACTGACCAGTTGGGGACCACATTTTTTTAATACACTCAAAGGGGGTGAAGTTGTTAAACAAATGGCTAGCAAGTGACTTTTCGGCCACTTTTTGCGGAAAACATAAAAAGACTTAAAAGCCCTTGAGCTTGTATGTGAAAAGACGAGGCAACCCTTATGGTTTTCTCTAACAATTTCTTGTTCACCTAGTCGGTCTCTGAAATTTGTTATTTCCTCAATCTGCTTCAAGAGCACCCCGATTATTCCATATATCAATGTGGAGGTTGTGGAGCAATTCTTCAAGGTATTTTTCTTTTTTTTCCTTCTCTTTATTATTTATTTTTTGATGTAAATATTAGTTCTTTTGCTTGAAATGAGATTAACCATTTGCGAAATGCATCGTCTTCCTCTACTCCTCTTCTAATCTAAACCCTAAACCCTAAAATTTCATCCATTTCTCACACTGATCGTTCAATCATGGCGTTCCCAGCAACAATTAGATTCTCTCCTACTAAACTACCCATACAATTTCAAGCAATTCCTTGTAATCTAGCTCGTTCTTTGGTTAACCCTAACGCTTTGTCTTTCAAAATATTTACAGTCAATGCTTCAACTTCGATTGATTACTCCAATGTTTCTATTGATGAGAAACCTACGACACCGAATAAGGTAATTCATTTGGGGATTTTGCATAAGTTCTTTATTTTCTTTGTTTGTTTGGTTGAATTGGGGTTTGTATATTTTTAGAGTAACAGTGGTGATAATAGGGTTTTATTTTTGGTTTTCTGATCAATTTGCAGCAAAAAGGGGTAATCTGAATGAAAATAATCAGAGAGGTTTGATGAGAAAAGGGTTGGTGTAGTTTCTAAGAAATCAGAGGATTTTCTTGGTAAAACTAAGTTGAATGAAGAAAATGTTGGGAATGATTCAGATTCAAACACAAAAATACCCATTTGGGTTGTTGAGGATGAGGAGAATTCCAGCAAAACCCAAGCAGGCCTAGATTTCCATGACTTATCGACAAGGAGAACACAGGAAGTAGCATGATGACATTACTATCATGGTGATCTCCCTCGAAGGAAGAATTTGGAATTCTTCAGGAAAATACCCCTAAACATGGGTCATATCGACTTCAGAAACATGAAAAAGAAGAGAAAAAGATCGACTCGTTTTGAGATCATTGAAGCAGGAATAATGTTCTTGATAAAACGAAATCTCTATCTCGGAATGGGTATTGGTCAATCTTGATATGGGGATGCTTCAACTTACTATGAAAATCCCAAAATGAAGAACTCTAGGGTTGGTAAATTGGAGAGGCAGATTGAGAATACAAATGTTGTTGGGAATGATTCAGATTCAAACACAAGAGTATCCAATTGGGTTGATGAGAAGGAGAAGAATTTCAGCAATTTTGATTCTAGGGTTGGCAAATTGAGTAGGAAGATGACAGCCATAAGGGCTAGTTAATAAAACGAAGGGTATACTCGGTATTTAACACAAAAAATTCAAAAATTTATTAACTATTGTCAATTGTCACCGTTTTCCGGCAAAAAGTGGCCGGAAAGTCACTTGCTAGCCATTTGTTTAACAACTTCGTCCCCTTTGAGTATATTAAGGGCTTGTTTGGAGAGAAAAGTGGAATGGGTTGTGAATGGAATTAGAATCCTAGGGGGGTGCATATGGAATTAGAACCCTGAAATGAAAGTGTTTGGTGAGCAGTGGAATGGAATCAAAGCTATAGTTATAGCATTTGTTATAATTATTATTATTATTATTATTATTATGACAATAATAAATTTTAATAATTAATAATTATCAATTATTAATTAGTTATTATTACATATTAATTAATAATATTATTAATATAAATTACAAATTATTATTTTTTATTAATTAATAATAATTATCAATGGAAAATAATTAACTATTATAATTATTAATTAATTTTTAATTGTTGACATTTGTATCAATTAGTAATTTTATTATATTAATTATTAATTATTATTATTATTAATTATTTATTAATAATTAATAATTATCAATTATTATTAACTAATTATAATAATTACTTATTAATTATTAATATATATTTTTATTATTAATTATTAACTATTATTAATTACTAATTTTCATATTACTAAATTACTAATTATTATAAATTATTATTAATTAATAACATTTTAATAATTATTTTTTAGTAATAATTATTCATATTTACATTTATAATAATTATTGTTATTATAATTATTATTTATAATTATAATTATAATTATAATTATTATTATTATTATTATTATTATTATTAATTATTAATTTTAATAATAATTATTATTATTAATTATCAAAAATTATTATTATAATTATTATTATAATTATTATTATGATTATTATTTATTATAATAATTATTATAATAATTATATTTAATTATTAATAATTATAATTATTATTACAAATTAATAATTATGATTATTACAAATTAATAATTATAATTATATTTTTTATTATTAATTATTAATTAACAATAATAATTATTATTATTATTTTTATAATTATTATTATTATTATAATTATAATTATTATTAATTATTTATTATTATTATTATAATTATATTATTAATTATAATTATAACTATAATAATAACAATAATAATAATAATAATAATTATTATTATTATTATTATTATTATTATTGGTTTTGTTGTTGTTGTGAAAGAAAAGGGATAACCTATTCCCCCCACAATTGGGAGGTTTCTAATCCCTCTATTTGGGAGGGATAGCAAATCCCTAGGGATTGCAATTCCATTCCAGAAACTGCTCTCAAAGCAGAAAAAACAGGAATTAGAACTCATTCCTACTCAATTCCATTCCTGTTTTTTTTAGCTTATACCACATGTAGTATTGAGAGAGAGAGAGAGGGAGAGAGAGAGAGAGGGAGAGACCGATGTGCTTCTATTTTTCCTTTAAAAAAAATGAAGAACCACACTAAACAAGCAAGACAACATATGAAGAGAAGGAACTCACGCTGTCACGCACACGGACCATTTAATTGAAAGATAAATCACAGGCTAAGATGGCTACAATAGAAACCTTTTCAACAATCGAAAGTTTGCTTGCATTGAAATAATTGCATTTGGTTAAAGCATCATTTAAGTTGCAACTTTCAATCCAACAGCAGGGAAGAATGAAGATGGAGATTCCAGCATCTGCGATTATTGATTTAACAGTTAACACTATAAGAATGTTGTAGATAAAGTCACATATAATGATGAATTTTACATCAACTACAGTGGGTTAACTGGTGATAATCCCCATTCTCCATTAACCATGAAGGCATAAACCACAAGTACAATCAATTGTTTCGATTTCGACTGTCGAAATGAGCAAAGATAATCAGAATCCGAGCAACAAATTTGCCACCCTCTTCCTGATGATGAATGACCATTTAATCACGATCCAAGGTGATGCGTGATGTCCCCAACATGTTAACACCTCCAAGACAGCACGACAGCTGGACACTGTGTTTCATAGTCGGGTAGCGATAAATACCAGTAGTAATTTTCTCCTTGATGAATGATGGACCGTGCTCCTAAGACCAACATGCGTTATCTCAGATTTTCAGTATCATTCTGCCACGTTCAAAACCACGAAGAAGAAAATACTCAGTATGGCAATGGCAACTAGACTACTTCATGACAGATAGCAGGTTCCACATATGGCTCGCCGAGGGTGTCTAAGATTTGAGAATGCTGTTTCCCATTACTGAGCAGTTTGTTCTTGAATGCTTGATATCATATATCCAAAAGTAATACAAAATAGCTGCTTATGTAGGCCATCTTACTCCTAAAAGTTTGACATCAATGAAAGTCTACATTGGTGGGGGGCATAGTTACTAAAATCTCGACCTTGATCAATCCTGATCTATGATCTTACGATTTTATGAACCAAAAATTCTCAATGCCTATTTTCCTTGCACCAACAACCGACTCAACTCGTTTTACTGATCACATGGCATTTTCAAAAGCTTATGTGACTGTGTTTTGACTTGTTTTAAATTTTTTAGAAATAAGTCAGTATATGTAGTTTATTTCCAAAAAAAGAAAGGTTTTGAAAATATGAATTTAATTCTTTAGACAAACCAAATACTAATTCAACAACTTTTTATACAATTAAATAAACATAATTTCGTCTAATACCCGCAAACTTTGGATTATTGGCTTCCAATAACCAAGGACGAAAAATAAAAGAAAAATGGAGCATTTTCGTCACCTATGCCCGAAACTAGATAGAGGAAAAGCCATAAGCCCTCTCAACATCAAGGGTTACAAACTCGAGGGGAGGAATATTTCCATATGATTAACCAGCTAAAGAAGGATGTCTGAAACTCCAAATACTGAAGTTGGTCAGGTTTCGGGTTTAAGGTTTAGGGTTAAGGTTTTAGGGTTTAAACCGAGGATAGCATACAGAAAGTCCGGTTCTTAGCAGGATGAAGGAACTTAGTACTTACCACAACAATGACCGCCACGGAGAGTATGCCCCATGCTCTAGTCCTTCCGCCTCAGCAGCAGCGCCACCAGAGGCAGAAACTACTTTGGCATCCAAATTAGCACTTTTTTCGGTATCTTCCTTCTTAACAGGGTCAAGATCACTGAGTTCAGATTTGTTGGGAACACAATACTTTTGTAACCACCTGTCTGTCTCCCAAAGAACATGCATGATGCTCTCCCTTGCTGAATAGCTATGGCTCTCATGTGGAAGAACCACCAACCGGCAAAGAGCTCCGTGACCTTTCAGAGCAGTAAAGAAACGTTCCGACTGCAACATTTGCAAGTATCAAATCCACAAATCAGAACACCGTAAGACTGTAGGAAAATACAACAATCAAACAAGGATTCACTAAAATCAATCTAGGAGCTGTCTATAATGTTTCTTTTTTTTCCTGGGTACTTCTTTATAAACAAAAACAGGCAGAAATAAATAGGTAATTGCCTGCATGGTTAATGTTCCTGGGTTGTTGTCTTCTTCACCATGGATGAGCAAAATCGGCTTCTTGATCTTGTTGGCTGACATAAAAGGACTCATTTCCACATAAGTATTTGTGGCCTCCCATAGTGTTCGATCCTCATTCTAAACAGCAAAACAATGTTTAAAAAAGAAAAAAAAAAAAAAGAACAACAATAAGTATTTGATCGCAGTGAGATTGGGAGAACGCAGGAGCTAAACATTGATTTAAAAAAAATCATTGTTTTGATGGTAATGATTTAACACTTGGACAAACTGCATTACCTGGAATCCAAATGGTGTAAGAGTTCTATTATAAGCCCCAGATCGAGCAACCCCACAGCGGAAAAGATGAGGAGCGTGTGCTAAAAGATTTGCAGTCATGAAAGCTCCGTAAGAGTGACCCCCAACAGCTATCTTATTTGGATCAGCTACCTGAAACGAGTCATACAAACCCATATAAGATGTACATGTAATGTAACTAAACCAAAAGATATCATATCTTTGCCAACAATATTATCACCCTTTCAAATAATAATACACTGATCAAATCAAGAAACCGGCTTACCCCTCGTCGGATGACTTCCTCCACAGCAGCCTCAGCACTGGCAACCAGCTGCTCCACATACCTGATTCAAAGAAATTGAACCGAAAAAGGTTACAGAAGAGGATGTCAAACGACTACAGACACTGATTTCACTCTCTATTTTCATAGCTTAGCTTTAAATGTTCATGGCTGCCCTAGGCTAAGTTTGACCTAGCATTTAATGATGAAAAATGTCAACACATGTTTTGGGACCGATAACAGATTACCACATGATGCTGCCTGCAACTGCTGGGAATAATCGGAATTACGTATGGAGAATCACAGAGATAGGTTCACATAGTTCCATTTGGGATGCTATGCTTTTCTTGTATACTAATAATAAGTTTATATTTAAAATTTTTTATGAAGGGTAGGCAGCCCTGCTGCGGCTTGCCCACTGGGCCCTGATCTCAGGGGTAACCACCAGCAAGCTTTATAAGCCGGGGCAAGGGGTACCAAACTGCCATACCAAGCATAGCTCATCAACCCCACAATTTCCACTCAAGGGGAATATTGTTGCTTCCACCAAGAATTGAACCTTGGTGAAGAACATAGAAGATGGGGTCGACCACCTCTTAAGTAAAATATGACATAGGTAAATTATTTTTTCATCTTCAATGTCTTGATTTTTTCTTTTTTGGCTATTGATCTTGCCGAAACTCTATCTTCATGAATTCGGAACTAGGAATCTGGGGAAAAAAATTTACTCATTATTATCGTAAAAGATACGCAACCAAAATTAGCATACTTCGTTGGCATCATTGCAGAATAGATCACCAATGCCAAACAATAAAGATGGCTTGTTCAGAGGTACAAATTTGCTACAAATCAGGAACTGCAAACAGCATGAGAGTCCAAGTAACAATACCTATCATTTGCCTCTTCATCGCCCTCGCCAATGATAGGAATGGTGGGTCCCGACAAAATAGCAAACCTGTTGATGAGAAAACAATCATCATCTGGCCTATTGTCTTAAACTACTATCAAGACGCCCAATGTTACAATAAGAAGCAAATACCTTCTTGCCAACCAAAGAAGGGGAGAAGTTGGACCGATGCTTGCAAATTCATTGGGGGATCCGCGTACTTGTCCAGCGGCATCTTTGCTTTTAAACTCCCCGGGATAAGACCAGATTAGACAAGGAAGAGGTCCATCTTTTGAGGCGTCGTATCCGGGTGGCAGATATAGTGTGGCAGTAAGTTGCACGCCGTCTTTCCTCTGGTACCTTATCATCTCTTTATGCAATGCAGCTAACTGTGGATAAGGGTGTGGGAAGTTTGTAATCTGGCATGGTTTCCTATCTGGCCAGTTTTGTAAATAATACTGGGTGTTTTCAGTTTTCGATTCTTTTGACGTTAGAACTTTCAGTTGGTTCACGGAAATATCCCCTTCATTCTTATCAGATAATAAAGCAACAACTGTCTCATAATACTTCTCCTTGTCACTCTGCCATATTCTTTCTTTGTTGCCTGTATTACTGAAGAGATACCGTGTTAGAATTTGCAGCAACTTCCATCGGAGCAATGAATAGAGTTATGGAGATGTGCTGAGTGCCGAATTAGATACAAAATAGTTGAACTTACATGTCCATCAAGTCAAGGAACGGGACATTCCCTTCTGGGGTGGCCCCATTACCATTCAGCAACAAATAAGTTGCATCATCATTTTCCTTCCTCATCCTTGCAATGACATATGTGCCAGCTGAAGTTCTCCTCAGCATGGGAGAACCAGGGTCAGAGTAAACATCTTCGTATGACCTATCAAATAGTATGCGTGGACTAACATCTTTACTCCCAGGAGAAATAACCCATGTCCTTGTTTTGCGTGTTTTATACCAAGATTCGTACACCAGAGCAAGAGAATCATCACACCAAGATATTCCCCTGCATAAAAAAGCATCAACCCAGCAAGAAGATCTTAGCCTCTCATAAAGAGAAATTCGTACGAAATTGTACGTGTGCAAGATGATCCTGCTGATCTTTACTGACAGCATATGTACCATTCACCTGATATTGTGACATATATATCCGAGTCTTAAATGCACAAATATCAAACATTTCTGAGTGAAACCAAGGACAAAGGACCAGAACAACCCTAGCATTGCTAGGTATTAGTCACAATCACAATCTGCCCCAAAAAAGTATTAAGCACGGTCACTACAGTCCATATGTGTTAGATTAAATTTAAGTATGCAGATGATTAGTCATTGATCAAATTACTAAACAAAACCATGTGAGGAACATGTTTCCTTTACAGCTCAACTTGCAATATCTCTGGGGGGAAAAAAAAATTGTTGAAGCATACTCCACTATCCAGCTGCAAATTAGCATTGTCATTGTTGAATCTATGAGGTGGCAAAGCAAACATAAGCATGCAAGTCTGCAATGACTCACCTAAAACTGCAATCAGAGCAATAAGAATGAAATCCCACGTCGAAGAAAACCCAAGAGAAGTATCATTTGAATAGGGTAAGGAATTTAAGGTAATGGTGTAGGTAAGATGCTGAAAGGCTCATCACTATCACTAGGAAATTTTCCACCTACGAATCATAGTGGACCTCATGATTAAACTGTCCTCAACACGGCCTACTTTGAAGTAGAATAGGAAATCAATTCCTTTCAAATACATGACCCATCAGAAGAGGCCTCTCTACAATTTTGCCAAAGAGGTTAGGCCACTTACAATTTTGCCAAAGAGGTTAGGCCTCTCCACAGTACTCATTTGAAAACAGGTCAACTCACACACAAAAATAAATAAATAAATAAATAAATAAATAAATAAATAAATAAATAAATAAATAAAAGGCATCAGGCCAGAACACAATTGTCACTTTAGTGTGGCAGTCATGTAGGAGAGAATTTTTGACTATTTAGGGACAAAACATTTTGGATATAACCCTGCATCCACAGAGATAGCTTGAGAACAGGTTCTCACTATGTGGCTATAAAGTCAAAGTGTGGTGGCAGCTAAGAGCAAAAGGGCTATTTTATCAAGAAATAACCATCAAGAAAAAAAAAAAGATATTACACACTCAAGTTCAGATTCATACCCATATCGAAGATCAAGTTTATGCAAGATGGTAGGCTGTTCGTCTTCACTTGCTTCAGCTGATTGTGTGTAAACAATATCACGAGGAGAAACCTCCACCTTCGCATCCCCTCCATCTTGGGTCTCCACCCTGCAATGCAAATGGAATAAAACAATAAAAACACAAATAGTAGATGAATGAGAGGGGGGAAAGAGTACATGAAATGCAGAAAATTACCAGTACAAAGTTGAAGGCTTATCTGATCTCCAATTAATCGAACGCATCCCTTTTCTGACACTGTTGTGGGTAATAGGAATATCCTCTGCTAAGGGCAAATCACAGAGTTGTCTTACAAATTTCCCGTCAGCAGTCCATAAATCAACTTTCTTCGGAAATCTTCCACAAGGCACAATGTACGAATATGGCTTGTGGAAGGAACTAATCATTATGTACTTTTCATCTGGAGAGGGATCCAGTGATGTATACACAGCTGGTGGCCCAAATGGCTTTGTTGTTCCATCCAAAGAAACCAGTACAAGCTGTGAAGTTGCATAGTAATCAAACAAATCTTCATCGTATTCATCCTTCAACAAATCTTGGAAGGTTCTGACCCGAATAGTGTTCTTTTGTTCATTGGATTGGATCTTGGGACCCGGCGGAACGGGAGGTTTCTTTGGGGGGTCCCCACGAGACAATGGAATGGTGCAAACCAGTAGAGTCGAGTCATTCACCCAAACAAAGCTACAGTCCAGCATAGAACAATAATGTCAGATGATGACAAGACTCTAAAAATTAACTAGACAAAGCTCAGTTGATATCTGATAAGAACACCTACTTCTCAAAGACAGCATTCACATAGATATCTGGTGACTGAAACAGGGGTCTAGCTTCCCCGGTTTCAACATTGGCAACCCACAATCTAAGCTTGCTGCTGCTGCCATCATCCTGCTCTAGCAAACACAAAACTTGGGTTAATAATCATGAAACTTAGAACTGAAACCAATTGTCTACATAAGGAGTTAAAAACCACACCAATGACTGTATCCAGATCCCAGATGAATAATCAGAACCCGACGACTAAGAAGCTGAATAAGAATTGGCAGAAGCCAGTGGCCAAAAGACCAGAAAGGTGTATTACCTCGTTTACTCGTATAGTGAAAGATAAATGCTGACCGTCACTTGACCTGATCCACCATCCGAGAAACATAATCAGTAAATAAAAAAATTTAGTTTGAAGGTTTGGGCACCGTACAACATAAAGTGAATGGACACTGCAGCCTTACATCATCCTAAATGCAATGTCCATAGTGAAAGCCCTAGGCATATTGCTTACATGGCAGCAAATCTCAAGCACAGCAGAACAAACATAACCCTTAATGCATGCAGTAGCTCATTTTCATAATAGAAATGAAGTCCAAAGAAATGTTCAAGACTCAAGAACACTGGTAGAATTGCATAAAGACACTTGAAGGGATAGGATATCCAAGACATAAAGAGCCAAGACAGGTGAGGTGAGAATAGCTGATGGGCTAACCAAAAGCTCAAGTCCACTCCATATGAGATGTGATGGAAAGTGAACTAAAAAGGGAAAGCATTTTAAAAATGCAAACAACCAAAAGGATCAAAGTGTAGGTTGTTTCTATACTCTAGGGGATCCGACTTCATCCTATCTGAAAATCATCTAAGTCCCAAATTCGGTATCTATAACTAAAGCACCATAAGTTCAATCCACTAAACAAGAGGATGAAACAAAAGGTAGAAATTACCAAGTAACAAAATTGATCATGGCACCATCAGGTAAGCCATGTACCTCTTTTTCAGGTCCAAGGGTGCCATCACTCATCAACTGATGGATCCCAATACCTGTATAGAATGACCTGTACGTCAATGAATGGTTGGGTTAGTAACTTCAAACACACTTCCAAGACAAGACGATAGCTCAAAGAAAGAGACCAGTATGAAATAAAAATGTAGAATCAATGGACTAATTAGCTTATATCAGGTGTCCGGCTAAACCAGCTCCTGTTTCATTTGGTAACTCACATTCTGCTCCTGGTGTTGCATTTTCCATCAATCCGAACACCGGCAAGCTTCTCTTCTGGTCTAGCAAGGTCTGCCAATGGAGGTAAAGATCTTCGCTTGAGAAATAGTATCTTATCCCGTTTGGGTGAAAATGATAACGCAGGTACAGGTGGCGCATCAACAATGTCCTTTATCTCAGGCGGGGGCAGCTGATACCCACTGATTGCCAAATCATCTACATATGAAAAGACACGAGAAATGCAACACTTAGTAAAGGGATATGATATCTACAGTTCAACAATGGAAATAAACTCTGAAGATATACAATATAATAGTGAAAACATAAACTCCAAACCAAGCAACCCCAATCCAGACCAAAGTGCAAATGGCACGCAATAAGCAAATAACCAGGTAAGGCTTTGTTCTTGTCAACTTATCATAAGTGCCTAGGCTCAGCAATCACCATTTAGTGTCATCACTTATCAGCACTTAGTCATGCTTCCGAGTGATATTTTTTAAACTCTGATTAACACTGATCGCCGCTCATTGGCAGTAATTACCAATCAGCACTAATCACTAATCACCAGTCAGGCAGTCACCAATCAGCACTAATCACCATTCATCAAGAATAAGTTGATCGAACAAACCCGAATCATTTAGTTACTCATGGGAAACTTCTAAGACAAAACCGAATAAAATCAGGGAACTTGCAAAGTTCACATGTCACATACTGAATCAGTCAAAAATTAAAACTTTCAAATGCTTCTTCTTCCCCCACCATTCAGGACAGTTGCCAAGCATCAGCAAACCCAACTGAGCATAAAACATATCACAACGATCCCCAAATGGATACAAACATGTAAACTCAATCATGTGATTCAATTGAGAAAACAAAAAACAAGAACTCACACCCAGATAGCTTTCAATTTCAAAAGTGCTTAGGTCTAACTCTACATGATCAAATTATAAAACCCAACTGAATCAAATCATGAACTATCCCCAAATTGACAACCAGTTGACCCATTGACATACTTTCTTCCCCAACACAAACATCAAATCAAACCAACCCATTTCAAATTCAATCAATCATCCAACAAACCCAGAAACATCCAAAACAATCAAAGATAAGAAAGAAGAATCAGAGAATCACCCTTGTATTGGGAGTTGGATGTAGACCCATTATTAGCCCCAGTGGAAGCAGCATTTTCACCAGAAACAGCTTCAATTGGAACGAGAGTATGAATCCTACCACCACTCATACTTGGACTAACTCCAAATGGGTTTCTGGGCACCGCAGATTGGACCCTCGACCGGCGGGAAGTTCCGGTGGCCGGAAGTTTTGGACGGCGGAAGGCGACGGAGGACGGCGGAGATAGGCGGTGGAAGAGGTGGTGGTGAGAGGGTGAGGAAGGAAGAGAGAAGAGAGAGAAACGATGACAAACTTTGTGAATTCGCATCTTCGTATTAATAATGCTGGGTGACTATCTTCCTTTATTCCTTCAGATAGAAAGTAGTAGTATATTTTCCTTTTTTTTTCTGGACAAGTGTGGTTATTCAATTGCTGTGCTCATAAATCATCACAGTGACACCATTCTGTTCTGGGGGCATTTCCAGATTCCAATGAAATTAAATTGGATTGTTATAAAGGATTATCTTCACCGGGCAATATCAAATTTGTGTTTGATTTTATATTTTAAATATTATTTTGGCCATTTTCTTCTACCCGTTTTTCCTTGTGAGAAAAATGAACCAACCTGAGAAAAAAAAATGGAATAGATGGATGTTGGTTTTTTATTCTCTTCCATGGTTTACGTTATTTTATTCTAATTCACTGATTTTTTATTTTTCAAAAAAAAATCAAAATTACTGGTTATTTTCGAGGGATGGATGGTAGTTTTTAATTAAATATATATATGTGACAAAGTTTTAATACCATCCATTGGATTAGATTTCGACGTTTCAAATCTCTTATTCTTATCTTCCTACCTAAACATTCTATCTATCGGATCCATTCCCTAATACCAAAATAAACAAGCACGAAAGCAAAGACAAAGCCAGAGTGCTGCGATAAAAATGCCATTCATATTTCCCAAAATGTCAAATTTGCCGTTAATATTTCCAAATTGTCAAAATTATCACTGCAATTTCTAAAATTGTCACTGCTCCCACCCATTACCTACAACAGCCGGTTGCCTCTCTCTCTTATCCATCTCTCTCTTCTTCAGATTCCTCCACTACCATTATTTCCCTCAAACTCTCTCTCCCCTCCATCAATGGCGGCCACCTCCTCCACCACCACCACCCACCTCCTCTTCAAATCCCCCCTCTACCACCGCCACAACCACCGCAACAACCACCACATCCTCCTCGCAACTCCTCCCAAACCCATCTCCATCACCTGCTCCGCCACCCAGCTCCAAGATCGCACCGCCGCCGTCTAGATTGAGCAACACAAAGATTAACTGAATACAAGTTTGATGATCGATCACATCAACCTTAAAGTTATTTATGATTCATGGCAAGCGAGAAAGGACCCCACAAAGATTGGGGGTTCTGGGCCTGTTATGCCTGCTAGATTTCACCTAAAGGAATGTTCTGCCCTTGACCCAACAATACTGTATGCACATTTGAAATGGAGTGACATATTTGCTTTCAGGAGATCATGTTTGAATAAGAAGTATAGTTGGTTTATCAGATTTGTTGCAAAGGTTATGTTGCTTTCATTGCAAAAGTTACGTTGCTTTATCAGATTTGTTGGTGAATGTTGACACTGTACAACTGATTTGAATTATCGTGATTTGCGGAGTGAATCTATTTTCAATGATAATTTGATAATAAAAGTCAGTCATGTTATCAGATGTTCAAATTGTATTAGACATTTCGTGCGATCTTGGAGCTGGGCGGCAGAGCAGGTGATGGAGACGGGTTTGGGAGGAGTTGCGACGAGGAGGTGGTGGTTGTTGCGGTGGTTGTGGCGGTGGTAGAGGGGGGATTTGAAGAGGAGGTGGGTGGTGGTGGAGGAGGAGGTGGCCGCCATTGATGGAGGGGAGAGAGAGGTTGAGGGAAATAATGGCAATGGAGGAATCTGAAGAAAAGGGAGATGGATCAGAGGGAGTGGCAACCGGCTGTTGTAGGTAATGGGTGGGAGCAGTGGTAATTTTGACAATTTTAAAAATTGCCGTGGCGATTTTGACAATTTGAAATATTAATGGCAAATTTGACATTTTGGGAAATATAAGTGGCATTTTTATCGCAGCACTCAACAAAGCCAATCAACCAATTCTTATCGCTTCTTTCCATATTGTATTTAATTTGTTGGGTTGTTTTTGCACCCAAACATATTTGATCCATTGCTTGAGTAACTGGTTACTTATCAAAACTCATGGATATAGCTCGAGCAGTCTCTTCCCAATCCGTTTATTATTCACTCTATTGTAGTATTATTAAGGTGATACTAAAAATTTTCACAATCACACAAAAACAATTCAATCATTGCACCAAAGTTCCCTTTTACCCTACCACTAAAATCTAACCTTAAAAAAGTTAACAATAAAGAATAGCTTATAGCCAAAAGCAATGTGACCAAGAGAATTCCACTAACAACAAATAGTCAAGTAATTCTTGATTGCATGCCTAAAATAATAACCAACTTCCGAAGGAAAATTAGTTTAAATGGTCGTTTGTGCTCAATTACAACATTGCTTCCATGTTGACATTAAATAACATGTTTATGTATTAATGATTAAAGTTTATATTGTTTCATAATTCAATGATATATTAACTGTTTCTTTTTCTGTTTTACATTAGTATTTTTTATTTTTTTTTTGCGATAGTAGTTTTACTATATCTAAGTATTTTTCTTATTAATTATCACATTCTTTTACAATATTGAATGTTTGAACAAAATGGAGATCAGGAACATTTTGATCTGTCTATGGTCACCGAATCACCCAAAGCCTCCCCAGCCCCTCCATTCAAACCAAGCTCAAATGTGGAGTATATTTTAAGGAATACCTGGGATCTTGGAAGCATATTCGAACTATCCTTGGGTACGACATTCGCTTCAAGCAGGACCTCCACCCATGGGAGGCAACTTTAGGTACTTTTCAGAACCACTCACGAGCCTTCTAAGGGGCTCCGAGATAGCGGCAAGAATAAGGGTGGAAGAATCAACCTCTAATGCTAAGAAGAAGGAAGAAGAAGATGAAAAGAAGGAAGTTGGGCAAAAGAGAATACGAGTGGACACTCTTTCCATCATAAGTCTTTGTATAGAGCCCGATATACTCTTGAGATTTGGGTACCATAAAGTTCATACCGAGAGCTTTTCAATGATATTATAAGGTCAATTCGGAGTTTGGATGAAGAAGTTATGCACATTTAAAATTAATTGGGAAAACTGCCCAGAAGGCCGTCACAGCCGTGACCATATTAGTCAAGCCCGTTACCCAATTCTAGCCCAAAATGGCCCCTTGTGCAAGAGACAAGGTTCACGCTCGCGACCATCCCATCCAGGGGCATGTCACGCCCATGGCTTCTTGTTGAAATGATACCTCCTTACGCATGAAACCTAGATCACGCCCTTGACACTCCATGTCATGCCCGTTACCTATGTAATTCCAGTTTAAATTTTCAAGATTCCCCAGCCTCTCCTTGTATATAGTTGTAAGGTTCATTTTGTAAGGGACTTTTTTGCTAATTTCGTTGATGAATATAATGAAGAAGCTTATAACTCTTGTTGGGATTCACCAATGAGTAAAATGTCTCGCATCGGAAAAGCAAAGGGAAATAACATGGTATATAAGTCAAGTGAGCTACTCCTCTTGACACCAATTGGTTTTAAGATGAAATTTCACTTAGCTTGTGTGCCATGGGCCTTGGTTAAAGTGGGCTCTCACCTTAGATCTCCCCAACAAGTGGTATCAGAGTCGATGGTTCGTTGAGATGGGCGTAAGGTGCGAGAAGGTGGTCCCGTAAAAATCACCATGGTGGCATCAAACTCAGGTGGAGTAGGGTGCGACTTAGTAGAGTAAGATGCGGTTATGATGTGCTCTTGATGGTGACTTAAAAAACTTTGGCAAAAGAGACGTCCGATCAAGGGGGAGAGGCTCGTGTGTGAAGGGGGAAATTGTTGGGATTCACCCATGAGTAAAATGTCCCACAACGGAAATGCAAAGGAAAGGACATGATATATAAGTCAAGTGGATTATTCCTCTTAACACCAATTAGTTTTA
This sequence comes from Portulaca oleracea, assembly GCA_029582165.1. Lineage (NCBI taxonomy): Eukaryota > Viridiplantae > Streptophyta > Magnoliopsida > Caryophyllales > Portulacaceae > Portulaca > Portulaca oleracea. The sequence goes on along the minus strand of CM055869.1, from coordinate 15,319,312 downwards.
AAATGAAACCTCACTTAACTTGTGTATCATGGGCCTTGGTTGAAGTGGACTCCAACCTTGGATCTTCCCAACAGCTCTGATTACCTCCTAAATCGTGTTTACTTCATCCATAATTGATATGTTATTGTGGTGTTACAAGTCATTAATTATCTTTGAAGTCTAGTGGTGGAATTTTGTAATGCCCTGAGATTTTTATGTCGAATAATTAATTTAATTATATTTTAATAGGGGTTTATGCCGCATACCTTAGAGACATGCAAGACCACTACAGTATCAGTAATTGTAGAGCTAATCAATTTTATTAATAATTGGTCATCTAAATTGTTCGAGTAATAACAAGAAGAATAAAATCTCTTACGAAACAGAGCGACTTATTCCTAGTCGGATAATACTTTATTTATTTTCTAACATTATATAAAACTCAAGGTGAGCGTCCCATGCTACTAACCCTAAGTATTCGCTACGATCAACCTGAAAACATAAAACAATTTTAAAAGTGAAAATTGAGTCATAGTACAACAAACCCAACCATGCATGTTAAATATATTTTAGCAATTCATTTAGGTTTTAAAATGAGGGAAAGAAAACAGTAGTGTCTGCGGATTTACCCATGAATAGTAAACAGTAGACTCCCTGAAGAGACAGTAGCAATAGGATCCCCGAATGAACAGTAACAATAGGCGCGCATAACAATAACTAGGTGATCACCGAAACAGTAACAGTGATAGTAACAATAATGAGTATCCGACAGACAGTGTAATAGTTTAATAAAATAATATTTTTATAAGAAGGGGTTTACATTTACCATACCTCGGCCATCAAGCTACAAAAAGTCCTTATTGCCCTTACGGGTAACGGAAGGGAGGGTCATATATGTGTTTAATGATATGTATACGGAGACACCATTGTGAGTTTTTCTCTGTGTCATAGGTTAGCAAAAGGGGGTTGTATTTATATTTGGAGGGGGGGGGGAGGAAGGAAATTGTAATCAAGATCTTGATCAATTACCCATGATTTGGGCTTGATGGTTAACTATCATAGGTCAAGACCAAAATTCTTGCTATATCATCGTGGCATGGGGATTGCTAGTTAGGGTTTCAGGAGCTAGATTTCTATTGCTAATTTGCGCAGTTATCTTCCTCCTTAACAAGTAGATTGAGGATAATAATGGAGTATAAATTGGACTTTAAGGTGGGTTGCATGGCCCAAATAAATTCCTATCATCTACTATTATTACTAATACTTTGACTAGCTAGTACCACTCTTGCCATTATTATCATTATATATTATTATTATTACTATTATTATTGTTATTATTATTACTACTGCTGTTATGTACTACTCCTGCATTTATTATTACACACTACTAATAATATTATTAATACTATTATTACTATACTATTAGTGTTTTATTATTATTATTATTATTAGTACTCCCTTTGTTCCATATTAACTGTCATCTTTGAAAATTGTGCAATCAAATTTCAAAAATTTTGACCACAATTTTTTCAATATTTACAATGAGTTGCTATATAAAATTACCACCATTAGATTGGTAACGAAAAATACTATTATAAAAGTATAATATTGCAATGGTTAATAATATATTATGTAAAAAATTATCAATCAAAGAGTGACATTGAAGACCATGAAAGTCAAAATTATGACAATTAATATGGAACGGAGGGAGTACTTGCCACTAGACTTGGTGATTTTGCTAGTTCTCGAGTGGTGGTTTAACCTTATCCTGAGTTTATCCTACTTTTTGGTGATTTGGTGATTTTTGTTCGTGTGTGAATCGATCCTTCATTCCAAGTTGATTATTACAAGCTAATGCGGAACTTTTTGGATGGGAAATCATCTCTTTGGTGTGTTCAAATGTTATTTATATATTTGTTCGTTATTTTCTTGTTTTCATCGTGATCATCTTTCAGACTATCGTCAATCAATTATCACCTTCAACTCAAGCAATCTCACTCCCACCATGTCACGCTCCAATTTTCTTATCTCTTGTAAGCGACAGGTAAAACAAAATGTATGGAGTACTTCTCAAACATAAGCGAGTTTGATTACCTTTTATAATAAAATTTAAAACAAACATATAAATAAAAGGAATTAAATTTTTAGTAAAAAGTGTGTTTTGTAGAATTTCGGGAAAAGTTTTCCTAGGAACTATTCCCCTATCTCGGAAAAAAAAAATCCTAAATTTGAATGTAAAGTAACCATGAGTCCTATATTAAAAAATTCATTCATTAAACACAATCAAACGTGTAGAAAATTATCAACCAAACACTACAAAAAACTATCTGGCATTGGGAACATTTTGACTGACCTTAATGGTCGAATTTGACCGTTCGAAAATTTGAGTTTCGGACAAAATATTTGACTGAATTAATACTTAGGTTGGGTTCGGGTTGGCGGACTTTCCGATGAAATTTGGTCAAATCCAGATACGGGTTGATTTGAACTTGATTTAAAGAAAAATGTTAATGACTTAGATGAAATACTCAATTTCACGCACCCAATCAAATTAGCCACTCATATCAGTTAAATTTGATTAAATATCTAATATATTTGTGTAATATTTTCAAATAGTTTATATTAAAACTTAAAAATTAAAGTGTTATCTAGATCAAAACTCATCTTAAGTTAAAAATGACGAATAATAGGAGTATTCATCAAATTTCAAGTACACTCACTTTCATGATATATATGAGCGCATTTGTTGCTAATACTTCCTCTAATTGTATACTCCTTTTATAATTGTATTCACTCAACATTATATTTGAGTTAATGGTAGGTTGGCATAATTCAATCTATTAACTTATAGACTAAAAAAATAACTCTTTTGCTTAGTTAATAACAAAAGCAAGAGCCGGAAACTATGGGGACTCTCCAATTATCGTAGCTGAAGCAAGAGCTCTCAGGGATGGATTAATCGAAGCAACAAAGACTGCTTTCTCACACATATTTGTTGAAGGTGATAAATTAGTGGTAATTCAAGCTGTTCAAGGTAATTTTGCTATCCCCTAGCAGATCGGACATCTGATTGAAGATATTCGCAACATGCTTTCAAAGTTTCGATGGAGCAACATTTCACATATTTATAGAGAAACAAATGTAGCAGCTGACTGACTTTCAAAAAAGGGACGTCATCTGCCAGTAGTTGAGTCGTGGAATCAGATAGAGGATAGAGAGTTCAATAAAATATTGTATGATGATCGGTTGGGAAGGTTTCTTGTGAGAAGAGACCTTTAACTGTCGCTCTTTACTTACATTGTTAAAAAAATAACAAAAGTTCAATGTAAATAGATCAATTCTCATCTGGAAAAAAACAATCTAAATTCCAAAATCAAGTCCTATTTTCGTCAAAGTCAAACCAATCACTGTTCGGTTGTGTATTTTTTGGTTTTTCTTAAGTAAGGATGTGGAATCCACAGGGATGGATGTTAGGCTTGATAAGGGAATTGGTTTGCGTAGGGGATTTTCATATGCGGAAAGCAGTAAATAATGTAAAGAAAGCGATTAAAATAAGCTACACATGGATTCAAAATAACAATCAACACTAAGAAAGCATAAAAGAAGAAAGCAATTCGAAAACAATAAATGAGAAAACTAGAATGAACAATGAAATTGAGCACAAGAGATTATACCTTCGATGAACTAATCTTCACTCTAATCTTCAACCTTCAATTGGATTTTTCCTCCGAACAAACAAGAAAATTGTGAACTGGATTACTAAGAATCCCCAAATCCTCACTTAAGAGTAGAATTTGTAACCCTTAGCCCTCCTCCTCACTAAAAGTTAGATTGGTGGTGAACTAGCACTAGAAAGCTTGAATCAAAGCATCAATAGAAACCAAAGAGAGAGAGAGAGAGAGAGAGAGAGAGAGAGAGAGAGAGCAAAAGCTTTGTAAAATGCTTCAATGGAGATTGCTTGAAAGAGAGTTGAATACAAAATTGCAAGAGAAATTAAAGAAAGCTTGAAGATCAATGAATTGAAAGCTTAATGAGAAATTAAAGCAACATAAAAGAAAACAATTAAACCTAATTCTACTCTAATCCTACTCCTAACTACTTCTTAAGATTGATATAATAGTGCTGAATGTATGTGGGTATTTATAGATGTTAGAGAAAAGTGAGTAGCAAGGTAACAGCGGAAGCGAATAATAGAATCGAAAACGAGATGACGGATATTACGACAAAATTTAGGAACGAAAAATAAGCGATAAAATCAAACACCAGAATTACGTGGGAAACCGAAGAACTCGGAGAAAAACCCACGGACGGCGACAGCCAGAAAATAATCTACTATGAGAAAGGAGAAGTACAACCTGATCACTATCACAGGGTGTGATACGATCCACAAAGGAGATTACAATAACAATCTCTCAACACTCAACTCATAATCTCTCAGGATACACTGGGGAAAATATTGGTGAGACCCCTTTCTCTCTCAATATTTTTTCTCTCTCTCTCTCTAGCTCTCTGTGTTTACCGATGTGTTTTGGTGGAGAAGCATGCACTCTATTTATAGGGAAAACTCCCTATAACCTAACTTGACTCTCACTCCAATTAGGTTTAGAATCTAATATAATTAGGAAACCTAACATAATAAGGAAACCTAAATAATACCCTAATACAATTAGGAAACAGATAATTGTGGGATCAAGAGATTTGGTGATTTTAAGAAACTTTCCTAACAAACTCCACCTTGGACTAAAATCAACGAATCATCGGTCCAGATAAACATCTTGACTGTCGCCATCAACACGCCCCTCCGCAGGGCGTGGCCCCGCAGGGCTCTCACATGCTTAGAACACCAACTAAGTCCAAACAATGTTCGAACTTAGCTATAGATAGAGGCTTGGCTAACATGGATTTTCAGAAGTATGCACCTTCTTCACCACGATCTCTCCCGCAGCAACTGTATCTCTGATGAAGTGATACCTGACGCTTATATATATGCTTGGTCTTCGAATGATAAGTGTCATTCTTTGTCAGATGTATAGCACTGATCGTCAATAAACCACTCGCCTCGCGGGTACTTCAAGCTCCATGACCAATCCCTCGACCGGATGGCCTCCTTCACTCCTTCCATCGCAGAATATATTTAGCCTCAGAGTAGATGTGGCGCTATAGATTGAAGTGAAGCTTTCCAAGATATTGCTCCTCCACACATGATGAACACATACCCTGAAATTGAGCGTCTCCTATCCAAGTCTCCACCATAATCAGCATCAACATAACCTATAACATCAGACGTTGCAGCACTACCTTTATCATACAAGATGCCTTTCTCTAAAGTACCTTTCACATAGTGAAGGATCCACTTTACCCCTTCCCAATGCTCCTTCCCTGGATTCTGCATATATCTACTCACCACACTAACTGCATGGGACAGGTCAGGTCTAGTGCACAACATAGCATACATCAAACTACCAACTGCACTAGCATAGGGAATATTAGACATCCTCCATACCTCCAAATCAGATTTAGGACAGTTCTCACCAGACAACTTGAAGTGTGCAGCTAATGGAGTTGAACCGCTTACGCTTTCTCATGTTGAATCTGTCCAACACCTTCTCCAGATATTTCTTCTGAGACAAGAACAACTTCCCTGACTTTCTATCCCTTTGGATCTCTATACCCAAAATCTTCTTCGCCGCTCCGAGGTCTTTCATCTCAAACTCCTGGTTGAGTTGAGATTTCAGCTTCTTTATTAGTGACATGTCCCTGGAGGCAATCAACATGTCATCCACATACAATAATAAATAAATGAAAGACCTTTCTTCAAATTGCATGTAGTACACACAATTATCACAGTGACTTCTTGTGTACCCTTGCCCTACCATAAAGGTATAAAACCTTTTATACCACTGCCTGGGTGCCTGTTTAAGTCCATACAAGGACTTTCTCAATCTGCATACATGCCTCGCTACCAGAACGATGAAACCCTCCGTCGCCTTCATATATTTCCTCCTCCAACTCGCCATGGAGGAAAGATGTCTTGACATCAAGTTGCTCCAACTCCAAATCAAATAGAGCAACAAAGGCAAGCAAGGTGCGGATCGACGTATGCCTCACGACTAGCGAGAATACTTCGTTGTAGTCGATTCCTTCTTTCTGGTTGCAACACCTTACCACTAATCTGGCCTTCCACCTTGCACTTTCTACACCAGGGATACCTTCCTTTCTCTTGTACACCCACTTCGCAGTAAGAGCTCGTCGCCCTTTAGGCAACTCACATACCTCCCATGTATGATTTTCTGCAGACTCTCCATCTCCTCTTGCATAGCTCCTATCCAATTTGAGGCATTCGGACAAGAGATGGCCTCCTGATAGGTAGAAGGTTCAGCACCTTCAGGAGTCTCCTCTGCAACACTCAGCGCGTAAGCAATCATAGCATCATCTTCTTCAGTATATCGCGCTGGTCTCCTGATCTCCCTTCTGGGATGATCTCTAGCAATGCATGGTTGTTCCTCCACCTGAGGAACATTCGTCTCAATCTTAGGCTCATCAACCTGAGTTGGTTCAGGAGCATCATTAGTAGTTTGCTCCTGATTGCAGGTTCCAGCAGCTCCACCTTAAGCCTGCTCCACCTCGAACACCATTCTTCCTGCATCATCAGAAGTACCGGTAGATTCCATTCCAGATAACATAGCAGTTTCATTAAAGGTTACATCTCTATACTGAATAACTTTCTTTAAATCAGGACACCACATTCTATATCCCTTAGACTCAGACTCGTAACCTAGAAACATGTATTTAATACGGGAGACAAACTTCCCATCATTCACATGGACATATACAGGACATCCAAAAATTCTCAAATTAGAATAATTAACTGGATTACCTGTCCATACTTCCTCTGGAATCTGGTATTCGATAGAGGCATGAGGTAATCTGTTCAGCAGGTAGCAGGCTGTAGATATCACCTCTGCCTAGAACGATTTGTTCTTCCAAAGCCCTGCATTCGAGAGCATGCAGCGTGCTTTCTCCACGAGTGTCCTGTTGATTCTCTCGGCTACCCCGTTTTGCTGAGGCTTACCCACCAAGGTTCGATGCCTTGCAATCCCATGTTCCTCGCAGAATTCAGTAAATTCAGAATCAACAAACTCCAACCCATTGTCAGTCCTGAGTTTCTTGATTTTCCTTCCTGTCTGGTTCTCCACCAAAGCTTTGAACTTCTTGAAATATGAGAATGTCTCATTCTTGTGGCGCAGGAAATAAACCCAAGTCTTCCTCGAGAAGTCATCCACGAATGTCAACATGTAGCGCCACACCCAAAGGATGGCACTCTAGCAGACCCCAAAGATCCAATGAATATAATCAAGGATCCCTACCGTTGTACGCTTATCCTTGAAAAGCTATCCTCTTCTGCTTCCTCAGACACGTGATCGCAAACTCCAACTTGTCGATCTTTGCGCCTTCAAGATATCCTTCGCTCAACATTGACATTCTTTCTCGCCCATGCGCCTAGTCTCATGTGCCAGTTTTGTCTTTGTCGGACTCATCAAGATTTAGGATCGCCGCCGCAGATCCTCGCCATCAGACCCTCGCAGGATGTATAGATCGCCTTCTTGATTCCTTTCATAAGAACCATGGAACCCCTGCACACTTTCAAAACACCATCTTCTCCTTTGTACTTGCAGCCGTTAGCTTCAAGAGTACCCAAAGAAATTAAATTTCGAGTCATGTTAGGGATATGACGAACCTCCTTGAGAGTTCTAACGATGCCATCATGAGTCTTGATTTTGATGTCGCTGCTCGCAACCTTGCAGGCTGTGTCATTACCCATGACTACGACCCCGGTGTCAACACTCTCATAAGACTCGAACCAGTCCTTATGAGGACACATATGATAGGTGCACCCCGTGTCAAGAACCCACTCATCTCTAGCTATCCTACTTGATGTGGTAGCCAAGACATCATCCGTAACTACAAACCCATCACCATCTGACTCGGACTCTACGCAGTTTAAGGTACCAGGTTTGGTGTGATTATCCTTACTCTCCTGCTTTTGGTCTCTCTGTTTTGCCCAACAGTCTCTCTCTATATGCCCCATCTTACTACAGTAATTACACTTCTTATTCTTGTGAGGATTCCTAGACTTTGAACGGTGTTTAGACCTCCCTCTAGACCCGTTTCCCTTACGTTCAGTATTTCTACCCCTTACAATCATAGCATCACCACCCTGGTCATCACCATCGGTATCAAGTTTCTCCTTAGACAGGAAACTAGCCTTTACTTCACTAAGGTTAAGGTCACCACGATTCCCATACAACATGATTTCCTTAAATTGTTTATGTGATGCAGGTAGGGATAGAATTAAATGAAAAGCCTTGTCCTCATCAGTGTGTTTTATATCCATTGATTCCAATTTAGTAATAATAGAATCAAATTCACTAAGGTATGCCTGAATAGAAGTACCTTGGGACATCTTCAGCCTGTAGAATTTCTCCCTCATTCGGTACTTGTTTGCACGACTCTTCGACATGTACAGCTCTTCCAGTTTGGTCCAAAGCTCCCGAGGTTTCTCGATATGCATCACCTCTCTCTGAATGTGCTCTGCTAAGCACAGCTGAATCCCTGCCAGATTCTTATCTTCAAGCTTCTTCCACTCCCTTGGAGTCAAATTCCCCTTGATATCCTTCTGCAGTTGTTTGAATTCATCATCGCTCATTGTCGCATCAGTCTTCGTGTCGGGATACTCAATCACATCCCATAACCCGTGCTGAATCAGGACCGCCTTCATCTGCAGTCTCCACATAGTAAAAGTCCTCGTTCCATCAAATTTTGGAATATCGCACTTCATGATTGAAGCCATCTCCACCTTGCTCTGATACCACTTGTTAGAGAAAAGTGAGTAGCAAGGCAACAACGGAAGCGAATAATATAATCGAAAACGAGATGACGGATATTATGACAAAATTTAGGAACGAAAAATAAGCGATAAAATCAAACACCAGAATTACGTGGGAAACCGAAGAACTCGGAGAAAAACCCACGGACGGCGACATCCAGAAAATAATCCACTATGAGAAAAGAGGAGTACAACCTGATCACTATCACAGGGTGTGATACGATCCACAAAAGAGATTACAATAACAATCTCTCAACTCACAATCTCTCAGGATACACTGCGGAAAATATTGGTGAGACCCCTTTCTCTCTCAATATTTTTTTTTCTCTCTCTCTAGCTCTCTGTGTTTACCGATGTGTTTTGGTGGAGAAACATGCACCCTATTTATAGGGAAAACTCCCTATAACCTAACTTGGCTCCCACTCCAATTAGATTTAGAATCTAATACAATTAGGAAACCTAACATAATAAGGAAACCTAAATAATACCCTAATACAATTAGGAAACAAATAATTGTGAGATCAAGAGATTTGATGATTTTATGACACTTTCCTAACAATAGAAGGAAAGAAAATATCCCAAAACCCTAGAATTAAACATAGCAGCCACGCACACATTTCCGCAGCTTCCGACAGGTCGCGGGCGCGACCAAATATGTCGCGGGCGACGCTGTGCTGCCTGTTTCCTCCTTCAATTGCTCAGCATCTATCGCGGGCGTGATTATACTTTTCTCGGGTGCGACGATTCTCTGAGTTCTTTTCCTTGGTTGTTGTCATGATGCCACAGCAGCTTGTCACGAGCGCGACCCTCAGTGACTCGGGTGCGAAGCCCGACTGCCTACTTTGCCCTGTTTTACGCCAATAATGGAAATGGAATCCCCGGGTTGGTCTCGCCTCGATTCTCGCCTAGGGTTAACTCGATTCGGCTCGAGAAATCACTCGGAATTCCCTAAAAAGCCTCAATTAAGCCCAATTTCCTTCTAACTCTTTATTTTCCTATAAAACACGAAATCATCATATCTAATATATAATTACGGGGTTAGAACAAGCAAAAATATCCTATATATGATAAGAATTCGGCTCAGAACGAGACCGAACAATCACTCACAAAGAAAAAAAAGTTCAAGGTGTCATTTACATTAAGCTATGAATACCCTCAAAAAATAAGCAAAAAAGACATGTATGGAGACAACCTTGAGATTTTAACCCATAGTCTATCAATCGTTCTATCATCATTCTTCAACAATTTATGTAAACGGTAAAATTATCATTTACTCAAATCTCTCATAATGCCTTTACATGAACTGACTTAACCGTTGGATGGATACCCCTAGCCCACCAAGCGTTGTTTGTATAGGAAATCGGAGATTCAAGAATATGGACAATGCGAACTAAGGAGAACAACGACAACCCAAACTGATTGCTCGGACTAGCCAATAGCCCGGTGGTTAAAGCCTGACAGTGTGTGACCACCCTTCAATTCCCTTCCTCTTGCTTTCCAAGGTCGCCGCAACCCTTTGTCTTAAAAATTCACCGACAACCCTTTATTAACCTCCAAGATTTTGCAACAATTCATAAAAAAATATTCGATTCGATTAGTAATCAACATTCAAGCGCCCAATTCTTTACGGTTCAAAGATAAAGATTCATACTACTTAGATCAACCAATTATCTACACATTAGACTTGTTCAAAGGTCGGGCCAGGTTATGGGCCTGGTCAGACGAGTCGGAAGTTTTTGACCCATCGGTCCAAGGCCGACCCGACCCAACCTTCGGGCCAGCTACATTCGGCCCGAGCTCTGATCCTACGGGCCACGGGCTGACAATTATATAAAATGACCTTTTTTTTTATTAAAAAGCCTAAAAACTTATGCATTTTATTTATGTATTTAGTTGTGTCATCGGGCTGGGTTGGGTCACCAAAAAATAAAAACTTAATCGAAGTTTTTTTTATAAAAATTTTATATTTCATCGGGTTGACAGGTCGGGCCGGGTCACCTTCTTAAATTGTGATCTTGATATGCTGCAAGTGCACGGGTGTACGTGTAGTAGGTATTAAGGTCGTTCCCGCAGGGACTTCGTTAACTACGCACCAAACTAGCCTCCTAGGTGATTGCTAAACCAGTTGGGTTTTGAAATGGATCAACTAATTCTATTTCTAATCGCTAAAAAGGTCAAAACAACACAAATTATTCACACAATTCACAAGATGAAATCAATATGAGAAAGACGTTCAGAGGATAAAACCTAAGTAACTCTATGAATCAAACAAGTGGATTGAACATGTAAGTCACTAATTTGGTACATTTTAGGGTCAATAATCGCATAAATTCTTCCGTAGCGAGCTTTTGGCAATGAAACAGATGGCTTAGTAAAATCTAGGGGTGTTCACGGGGCGGGTACCCGAACCGATTGGATAATTTTTCCGGGTACCCGAAAATTTGGGGCAGCCAAACCCTTGAATCAGAATCAGAATCAAACTACGGTATCCGAACCGGTACCAAAGTTTCGGGCGATACCTGATTAACCAAAAAACCCGATTAATTATAATCATATGAGTTTTCAATTTTTATTTTTAATTTGTAATTATTAATTAACACTCCAGTAGCAAAAAATGTTTCAAAAATGTTCTAAAACTGGGCGAGCAGAACCACTGGCACTAAGTTTTCATACGTTTTGAGTTTTTGGAGGATTTGAAATTGGAGCACTGAGCGTCAACATTAAGATAAATTAGGGATTTTTTTCCAGATTAAAATTTGGGCCTAGAAAGTGAACTGGAGATTGGAAAAAGATAGGCAAAAATTAAATTTGGACCTAAACATTAAATTTAATTTCGGGTAATTCGGGTACCTGAAAACGTCTAAGGGTCGATCCGTAACCGAACCGATTAACCGAAAAATATTTCGGGGCGGGTACCCGACCCGATTAAAATTGATTTTTCCGGAGCGGGTACCCTAAATTAATGACCGGGTAACAGGTTTCCGGATCGGGTTTTTCGGGGCGATTATTTATGAACACCCCTAGTAAAATCAATTACCTACTTTCGTGGTTATTTCAATTTTATCTAAGTTAAAGATCGAATTATCCAATGACCCCTAATTACAAAGTCTTCTATGTCTAGTTCACTTCATAACCAGTTTAATCCTAAGGGTTCCGATTATCGAATTTCTCTGTCCGGTACTTCATTCAACAATCTAATTCCATATTTTTGATGGCCAAACAAAAACAATGACATACATAATCAAAGGTTAAATAAAATGCATTCAAACTAGATTAACACTTGTTCAATCCAACAAAATTCAATCCATGAAAGCAACTAAAAGGGGTTTATCCCCTAAACTAATAAAACTACTCAGTAATCATGTCTAAACTACAAAAATACATAAAGTCATAAATTCTACTCTAGAAAGCATGGAAATCTAGAGAGAATGAAGAAATAACCAAAGATGTGCAGAAAACCCTTGAAAGAATTTGGCAATTGTGGACTTTTGCTCCTCCAGCATCGTATCGATCTTGAGTAATCTTCAATCTTCAATTCACTCTCAAACTATTGATTATTATGGGATTATGGGAGATGGATGGTGGTAGAGATGGAGGGGGATGGTATGGAAGGAATGGATGGATGATATAGAAAAGAACCAAATGCTGCAATTATATAGCCATTAAGAGCATTCGAAACGACAATATTGTCATAAACAGAGTCAACATGGTCCATGTTTGACCCAACACGGGTCCTGTTGATGGTTTCTGGGGAAATTGAACTCTTTGGAGGCCAACATGGACCGTGTTGGTGTCAACACGGGTTGTGTTGTATCTGGAATTTTCAGGGTCATCTTATTTCGGCTATATCTTCTTCGTCCGACGTCCAATCGACTTGGTTCTTGACTTTTCTAAAAGCTCTAGGAGTTTAATTTTCATTGGCATAAGCCTCAAAGTTATATCATAAGTGTGGAAAAAATGGTGACCAAAAGAGTGGACATATATCAGTTTTCGCACACTTTCTACTATTTTACTCATAAATCCTTCATCTCAACTCGGAATTGACCTTATAATATATCGTTGAAAAGCTCTTTCAATGATGAATCAAGTAATGGGCGTGAGCTTCAGAGTTCATATCACTAATCTGCACAATTTGAACAAAAACACCCAAAACTCAATTAAGATAGTGAAATAAGATCATAAAAGATCAATTAAGCACAATTAATTCTCAAATTTCACTATCAAAATGCTCCCAATATCTAGTCACTATATACCCAAATCAGACCTTGACTCGCATATTTTTGGGTCGGGACGAGTGGGTCCCCGACCCGTTGAACAGGTCTACTATACATAAATCCCATTTTTTTTTAAATACAACCTTTCTCGAACCAAAATTAATGTTTCACTTATTTATTTAGAGAAAATAATTTTCAATTTATTAATAACTCAATGATGACTTGTTTGATATGACCCAAATATTCAACATATCAAACTCTAAAATATAATTTTCAATTTGTTTGTGTAATACCCCGAATATATGGTTTAGTGTGATTTAAAGGGATTGAAATGACTACTCATATCACTAAATTGCAACTTTCTTTTAGGACAACACATCCATTGGGAACTCCTCATTTAAAGTGCTTGATTGAGTCAAAATGGGTGGTCCCCTGAAAAATTTTCCGAACAATGTGTGAACGAGGACGAAACATGCTGAAAAAACTTTTATCATTGTGACATATGACCTCCTGAGAAGTTTAAACCCCCCCCCCCCCCATTTTTATAATATGTAATGTAATTGCCCCATATAATTCATACTATATTACCTTCTTTTGGAGGAAATTCATACTATATTATTTTTATGGCTCCTTTTGACCAAATAGATGATAGTCATGAAAACAAATTGTTTTCCAAGATATATACAATCCTCCAAACTACAATACATTCCACTCAAACTTAATTATATATAAAATCAAAATAATAATAAGCGCACCAAGGAAAATCCTCCTTGTACGTAACCAAGAACAGCCACATGGCCCACACCCATAATCCAAAATTCCGAATCCAAACCCAAACCAAACAAAAATAATCAAAATATCTACAAATTAAATCTCCTTTTTCCACCCTCCAAGAAAAGTAGAAAACGGACCAAATGGCCAACCCAACGCCCCAAAAAAAGGAAAAAAAAAAATCTCCCGCCACCTTCTACGTGTCAACCTCCCATTGACCACCACCCGATAAGAAATTTGTGCACCAAAATCCCTTCTCTTCTCACATAAATCCCACACTCTAACCTTCCTCAGATCTCATAATTATTTCCCCAGTAAAAATCCCAGAGAAAGAAACTCAGAAACCCAGAAAAAACCCAACTAACAATGGCGACCATCAGTCTTTCATCCATGGCGGCCGGAGTTTTCCTGGGCAGAAAGCCGGCGACGGCGGTGGAGTTGTCGAAGCCGTCGATGGTGACCTTCGCGCGGCGGCCGGCACGGCGGATGGTGGCGGTGCGGGGTGCTCCGGACAAGCTCTCTGAGGTGGTGGAGCAGAGCATTAAGGATGCTCAGGAGACCTGCGCCGAGAGCCCGGAGTCCGGCGAGTGCGCCGCCGCGTGGGACGAGGTGGAGGAGGTCAGCGCCGCCGCGAGCCACGCCAGGGACAAGAAGAAGGGATCCGACCCGCTGGAGAATTACTGTAAGGATAACCCTGAAAGTGATGAGTGCCGCACCTATGATAATTAAGGGGGTTGATTATGATGGGGATTGATTAATTAAGATGGGGGGTGAATTGTATACTTTGCGTTGTTGGATTTTGGGTTAGGGTTTATGATGGGTTGGGGTTTATATGTTGGGGTGAAGTTGATGATGATGTTGTATGGGAAGGAAGGGGGTGGTTGTTGTACTTACATGCATGAGCTTTCATAAGTGTAATTTGGCTATGTAAATGAACAACTTCTTCCTTTGATTAATTACCCAAACATGCTTGCATTTATTCTTAGGCTCCGTTCTTTTATGCGTTAACACACCAAAACGCAACGTAGCTTACCGCAACATAACCCAAATTATTTATTTTCAACGCAACTAAACGTAACGCAACGCATAAAAGAATGAGGTCTGATCTCCTTTCATGTAGTTTTTTTTTTATATTTATATATTTATTTGAATGCATACAAATTGAAATTCAACGTGGGTTGATCAAATTACTTGTTACAATAATTAACCATGTTTATGAGAATATAAATCTTTTTAACAAATATGATTTATTTTTTATAAATGAATTGTATAAAATTTTCAACATTTTCAACTATGGTAGAATTTTCGATTTTGAATTAATATTATTTGAGTTCTTAAATTGGACGGAGGAGGGTAGGCAATGAATGATTTTTTAAATTAAATCAACTGAAATTAACCTCTACAAATTGAAATTTTTAAGGGTAACACTACTATATATTATTCCTACATATCTCCTCGGTGAAATTTCAAGAGTATTTTTTATTTTTATTTTGATTTTGGTTTTATTATTTGTACTTCTAGTTATTCCTTATTCACATTTCTAGTGTATCGTTGATCATTTAGGCATGTTTCTTATTTTCTGGACAATATTGATAAAGTTTAAAGTAATGGGTAATAATAAGCATTGTAAAGCTTAGTCACTTTTGTCTCACATGGTGTTGATATATTGATTTCCCCAAAACTTACTTAAATAGAATTTAGCCTGAGTTTGTTATAATTATAATGTTATCTGTACTTTTTTATTTATTTATTATTAAAGATCAAAATAGCCTAAAAAGACAGCACATGTGCTGCAAAAATTGCAAATAAAAATGCAGTAAAAGCCAGCAAACAACAAAGAAATATCACATAGAGCTCCAATACAAAATAGCAAAATAATGTTATTTGTACTACATCTTTATAATTACAATGTATAATTGAGTAACCAATCTTTTAGTGAGTATAGTTTACATGCTCTCGATATCTATAGTACATAATTACATATTACAAATATCGAAGTTTGAGCATTTTTGCAAAGGATAGATTGAGACACATTTTTTATTTGATAGAAAAATAATATTGACGATATTACAATAGAAGCCATAAGTTGGGTATAGATTTTAAGATTGTTGGGTATCGAAATCTGATGTAGAAGTATTACTTAATTATAATAATTTGTAGGTACTATATGAATATTATGTGATAACTGATAAGGTCAATTGATTAATCAACAATGCTAAATTTTAATTGCTTATACTCTTTAGAAATACAGAAGGAAAAAAGAAAAGCATTATTGAAGTCTTTAAACACTTGCATATATCATATATGTGTGTGATAAACTGATAATTTAATAAGCAAAGGCTACAGTAATCGTTATGTATTCCATCAATTGTATTTGTAGTAGAGTGTGGGAATGTCGGATAAATTTGGGCAAAATATCAAATTTATACTCCCTCCGTTCCATATTAATTGTCGTCTTTGCAAATTGTACAGTCAAATTTTAAAAACTTTGACCATAAATTTGTTAATATATATAGTGAGTTGCTATATATAATTACCACTATTAGATTTCTTGCGAAAAATACTATCATAAAAGTATAATATTAAAATTGTTAGTAACATATTGTTTGAGAAATTATCAATCAAAAAGTGATATTAAAGACCGTAAAAATCAAAAGGGTTATTGGATTCTAATAATACGAACTTTGGGCCATATAAGACTTAATAATACGAACTTTCGATTTGATTCTTAATATTACGAACTTTGACCCCCTGTTGGATACAGTAACACGCCACCGAGTTAGTGATTATTTGACTCGCCGGAAAGATGAGTTGGCAGGCAAGGCATGTGTTCTTCCTTGTTTGACCTTGCCAACTCATCATTTGACCCTAAAAAAATGACATGTCAGCCCTCTTCTTCATCTTCCTCCCTTTTTCTCTCTCCTCTTCTTTATCTTCTTCATCTGCCATTTCAAGCTAGCCCCCCTTCAATGGCTGCCACAAAAATGCTATGTTTCTTTCATTCTGGGTCTCTTTCTCCTTTTCTCCAACGTTTCTTTCCCCCCAATTTCTAAACCCCAATTCATTCAAGCATTTAACCTCAACCACGCAAACAAAACAACCTTCGTATGAACATCCACAGCATGATGCCGTGCAAATCGGAGGCTCCGTCGGAAAAATTTCGGATCCGAAAGCCCGCGAAACACCGCGCATTGCTCCAAATAAACCTGAGATTTATCAAACTGAGGACAATCCTCAATTCTACGATAAACATTCGCTAGGGTTTCCACAAAATCGACGAATTTCAAACAAGGCTCAATCTGAGGTTCCAGAATCTCGGTAGATGGGAGACCATAAGGTAACAAATGATTTCGACCAAATTCTCACGAACATTGGTATCCAAATTTGAATGCGTCGATTCTTGCATCTGGTGCCCGGATTGGCCCGAAGATTGTCCGGATTTTGGCTGATGAGCTTGGTATTGTTTTCACCGGATGCAGGATTAATGGCGTAAACTTTGGCACTTTTGCACCCATTGATGAGCTTCCAGCTACGCATCGTTGACAGAATGTTGTGCTGCATCTCATATTCGACCTCGAGATTGATTCGGTTCCAGGAGAATCAATCAACGCCCGGATGTCTAAATCGATGAAATCGAAGCTCCAGCTTTGCCGAAAACTGAGAAATAGAGATGAAATTACGAAAATAAATCACGAAACCACAAAGAAACAACGAAGAAACAAGAAATTGGGGGAAAAGAAACGTGGGAGAAAAGGAGAAAGAGACCCAGAATGAAAGAAACATGACATTTTTGTGGCAGCCATTGAGGGGGGGCTAGCTTGAAATGGCAGATGAAGAAGATGAAGAAGAGGAGAGAGAAAGAGGGAGGAAAATGAAGAAGAGGGCTGACATGGCATTCTTTTAGGGTCAAATGATGAGTTGGCAAGGTCAAACAAGGAAGAACACATGCCTTGCCAGCCAACTCATCTTTCCAGCGAATCAAATAATCACTAACTCGGTGGTGTGTTACTGTATCCAACAGGGGGTCAAAGTTCGTATTATTAAGAATCAAATCGAAAGTTCGTATTATTAAGTCTTATATGGCCCAAAGTTCGTATTATTAGAATCCAATAACCCTAAGAATTATGACAATTAATATGGAACAGAGGGAGTAAAAAAGTATGAGAAAGTTACTGTCTCCTGTCTTACATTTACATGCGTAGAGAATATGCCTTAAACTAAAAGGTTAGGATTAGACAATAGCAAGTGCAATGGTGGAACTTTGTGCGTTGAAACTCGTGTTGAAAGTTGAGTTTTAGTGCAGTAAAGAACCAAATTTCAAGGAATGAGTTCTAGAAACTCTTTTGCATTCCTAAAATGTACTAGTATATGTTTATCTTTTATTTTTTTATTTTTCAACCAATAATATTTTGACATGTGATAGTAGTATGGTATACTTTTAAAAAACAATATTTTAAAGTGAAAAAGTAGGAATGAGTTTCTATTATTGTTGAATAAACATAATGATGCTCCAAAAAGTATGAATGACGGGTGATGTGAAAGGAATGGACCCCACTTACATTTCAAAAGTTTGGATTGCTATTGTATTTGTTATGCTTGAAGGACGGAGATAGATTGTCATTGTGCCACACACATTGACGTATCAATGATTCAACAGGGATTATTATATGTTTGGGCGATGATACATATCTTGCGACAATCTGGTTAATAGGCATCTTGTATGACCTGACATATCACATAAGTATGCTAAATTATTTTGTAAAAAATGATATCCTAATTAAGTTACTATTGTGATTAGGTAAATAAATACACAGAGAACTTCATTAATTAAATAAATGACCATGATAACCATCTTGACTCAAGATGGTTCTTAGCCATCTTGAATTGTTCATATTTCACATTTATGTAACTTTTATTAATATTTTCTTTGATAATTATATATATTTATTAATTATAATAATATAATACTTATTAGCTAGGTGAAAAAAATATAATTATAGCCTAATTTTATCAATCATAGTAAAAAAACTACATTTTATACATAGTTTTATATTTATGAAATAAATATAAATAAATAATTATTTTTAAATTGTTTATAAGTTGTAGTAACCCTAAAAATAATGAAACGTACCTTTAGAATGATTTAAATACACTTACATTCACTTTATTAGTGATTTAGAACAAATGCAAGATGATTAAGAATCATTTTGTGTCAAGATGTTTATCATTTTTGTTAAACAAAACTGTAGTAACCTTCTCAGAAATGTGAAAGAAAAAATTCAATGTTTAAAAAGTCCAAATTTATAAAATTAACAAATAAATAGAAAAAAATAAATAAAATGATATTTCACCAATATTTAATAGAAAATAAAAAATATCCTTTAAAAAAATAAAATTTTATTAAAAATGTAATATTTTTGTAGAAAATATTTTATTTTAAAAGTAAACCAAGATGTAAAATAATTTTCAAAAATGTAAATAAAATATGATTTTATATAATAATAAAAATATAGCAATTTAAATGTATTTGCAATATTTTATTTTTCGTTTCATAATAGTGGAGCGGCAAACATTTTTTTAAAAAAACTTTAGCATATAAGCTTATATGAATATGTTATGTTATGCAAGATGATTATTAATCATCTTGCTGCAAGACACATGTCATTTTAATATTTATTATTATTGAAATATAAAACTCAGTTTGAGGTACCCTTAGTTTTTGGGTTAATAATTATTTGGTGTTTTTTTCGACCATCAATTTTATTAAGCGATCGAAATACCCTTATTCTTTTTTTTCAAGGGTATTTCTTCAAGAATGAAAGAACAAGAATATTTTGATCGCTTAATAAAATTGATGATCGGAAAAACACCTAATAATTATAATTACTAACCCAAAAATGAAAAATACCTCAAAATGAGTTTTGAAAAGTTGAAATGTTGAAAAATAGTTTCCCAAGATATTGAATACCTCCAAGCAACTTTTTGAAAAACATACAATCAGGAATGCCTTCCCAAAAAATGGCTAATCTTTAACTCGAAAGAAACTGTTGATACTTGTCACAAAATATCAACATTCAACGGGCTAAAACTCCAAGCCAAGTACCACAAATGTGCTCAAATATCTAGAATAATCTTGAAGAAATCCGCAATTTACCAATTACCAATAAACATTTGCCCCATAATGAACGGGAGTGGCGAAGGTGGAATAATCGCCCCACCAGCAAATTAAAATTACGAAAATGATAAACATCTTGTTTTAAGATGGTTTTTAATTATTTTGCATTTCACTTAAATCACTCATAAAATTGAATGTAAATCTATTTAAATCATTATAAAGGTATGTTTCATTACTTGAGGGTTATTATAACCTAAAAACAATATAAAAATATTTATTTATTTTTATTTTTTCATAAATATAAAACTATACATAAAATGTGCAATTTTTACTATGATTGATAAAATTAGCTATTGTTTATATTTTTTTGACCTACCAAATAAGTATTATACTCTTGTAGTCGATAAATATACATAATTATTAGAAAAAATATTATTAATAATTAACAAAATGTGAAATATAGAAAGTTCAAGATGGTTATTAATATTAACTATCTTGAGGCAAGATATGTATCATGGTCCTTAAAATTACCATGCATGCTATCAAAACACACAGTGGTCGTATAAAAACCCACCTCAGTTGAGCCTCCATCAGATAATGATCAATTCTATATAACCCATTCATCCCTTATTTAAGAGAAAAACAAAAATCTGCTAAATCATACGTTTTAAATAACTAATAAGGGTTGGATCAGTCAGCGTAATCATGCTTAAGCAAAAGTGCGAAAGCGTTTTAAATTATTAATAAGGGGTAGATCAGTCAACATAACGATGCTTAAGCAAAACCTAACCCTTAACGTCACACCTAATGATCCTTCCTAGCAGATGACCTGAAAGTGCTATCTTTCCTTTTCTTCTTTTAACCCACCCATCTTTGATGAAGACCTTTGGATGACCTAAAATCTTACCCTTCTTTTAACTCACCCATAATCTTTGACGAGGACAGGACCTATGATTATGAATGCTTCTCTTTAATCAGCCTCCACGGTACACCATATCAGAAATGCACTATCAAAAGCTAAACCACTTCTAAAAGCTTCCTTGGGTGGAAAAGATTGGTAATGCCAAATCTACCTCAGGTCAGATCAAGCACAACTAGAGTCTAGAGAGACATATTGCGACCCAAGAGTTACCAAACATGCCAGGAGCAAGGAAGTTCAGACTTAAACCCATCTTTCTCCAAGAGCCATTCGCTTGCGCTACTCAAGCCATTGGAGGATCAAGCAAACATAATCTGTAACGAACCATCCATTACAAATTTAGCATAACATCTGTAACAAGCATACTCTGCGTATTCTACACCTACAAGTACTCAAGCACTCACACTTCCAAATGGTTGAATCCAATGGATCTAACAGCATATTCTGCATCACATAATGACCCAACATAAGCATTAGCAAGAACTCCCAAGATGGGTTGTGCTTTAGCACAGATCCCAATATAAGCAGTCTTACCTCAAGAACCTCGACAAACTATAAGCAACAACACTGTGACTAACTATGAGCACTCGCCTTAGATAGAAATCAGAAACAAATTCTGAAGCCATTGGTCAGTTTGACTGACATACTGAGGCACAATTGCACAACACTCATAAATAAAGATCCATCCATCCAGCATTTGAAGTTAATGGGACAAAGTTAGAATAGTTCAAGCTCCCCATCTTACAATTAAAAGCCCTGTCAAGATTGCAATCAATCACCCCACAGAAGAATCCTAATAACACATCAAACACAAAGCACCAGAGACATCAATTGAAGAAAACTCATTCCATTGACAAGAGAGAACAGAACACTTGGTCCAATTACCAATAACATCGTTCCAACATTCAACAATACATAAAAAGGATAACCTTAACCGAGTCCAAACACAAGAAACTAAAAGACACAAAGACATGGCGATAATAAGTAAACAGACACAACCACTACCACCCTAAAGGCGACTACCAATTTAACACGACAAATTAAAGAGCTGTGCATCAATTGTCAATACAAGAGCAACATCAGTGCTTCCCAACATTGCGTCAAGCATCAGAAGGCGTTCGGCATAGGTTGAACAGGGCAAGGCAGTTGCCAGGGCTCCAGCAGGATATCGGGAATCTCAGGGATATCGACAGCGAGCCCACTAACTTCTTCCACAATCTTAAGCAGCGAATTCAGCGACCGAAGCCGGTCAGTTAACTCCATGAACTGGGCTCGCAGCACATTGTTCTCCGATTCAACAGCGACATACATCTGAGTAGAAACATCGATCCTCTGAGAAATCTCAGCATTCTCGAGTTTCAGTTTGGTCACCTGACCCACCAATTCTTCCAAGTGCTGCTGCTTCTTCATCCTTGACCGCCTCGCGGACTCCCGGTTCGATATCATCCGCTTCCTCTTCCTCTCATCCATATTAGCGTACCTCGGGTCAGAGTCCGACGACCCGGAACTCACCGGTTGTGGTTGCTGCTGGATCATGATCGACACTCTCTCTTTCTATAGCCGAATTCAATTGGATTCCTCTCGAATTAAAACGAAAAAAATGGAATTTCGGTCGAGTTTTCAACGACCGTCCCCGATTAGGGTTACAATTAGGGTTAGGGCAAATCTGATCTATGAATTTCTTAATCTACAAACTTGAAATCAACGAGTAGAGGGGGGCGAATTAGTTCATGAGAAGACGTAGAACCAGTAGAGGAATACAACCGAAAACGAATGAAGGATTCGAATTCGACGCATGAGGATTAGATAGCTCATAAAGGCTCCCTAAACATTGAATCGAATCTCAAATTACGAAACGGAAACCCTAGATTTTGATTCAAAAACAGAAGATTCAAACAGAAATTGAAAGGAAGAACAGAAAAACTACAGGAATTTGATCGGAGGATCAGAAATTGAAGAGCGAGAAAATCAAACGAAATGGAAGAAAAGACGAAGAAACTTATCTGGGAGGAGAGAGAATATACGCGCAGAATGACAACTCTAAGCCAGGAAGTCGAAAAGAAGAGAGGAAACCTATGTCGAAGCTGAGTTTATATAGGAGGAGAAGAGGGTTATGTTCGAGTAAAATTGTCATTCTGCAAGGGGTAGGATTGTACATTCGAGTTATTTTTTAAACGTTTCTTTTAAAATAAAGACTTGGATTTAATTAGATTGGTGCACGTTGGGTAAGTGTTAGGTGAGAATGGATGAAATGGAATTTTTTAGCTGGCGTGCAGGATGACGACAGCTTGCATTAGGATGTGTAATGTCCTTTGTACCCCCTGAGGGAACCTTGTAAGAATATTCAAAGGAATAAAGTGAAGATGTGAATAATTAAACATTAATAATTCAGAAAACATTAGGGCCCCGAACGTTGAAAATAATTTTGGATAAACACTGGATTGGATATGGATTATGGGCGGTTCTTTTTTAATGTTAGCCGATTATTTTGAACAATCAGAATTGTCATCCGTGCGTCCAAGTTCAAATGTTTTGGATTAACAAATTCGATTCAACATGTTTAAACATTCTAGAGATAATTAGGGATTCGATGTGTAACATATGATATGTAAAATTTGTAAAGAAATAAACTTTCCAATATAATAGATTTAGGCCCCGTTTTTTTGTGCGTTAACGCATCCAAACGCAACGCAAACTAAATCAAACCTAACGTAGAGTAAACGTAAAATATCGCAATTTATCGCAATCTACTATTCTTATATTATAATAAACACATTAACTCCAACGCAACTCAACCACAACTTATCGAAACGCAAACGCTACGCACAAAAGAACGGGGCTATATTCAAGTAATTAAGATATGACTTTGCGTGAATTTTAAAATATATACATATATATAACATAAAGAATTGAGATTTTATGAAATAACTTTGATAGAATTTGTTTCATAAATCCCTCGATCCTTTTTATTGTGTACTTTATGAAATAAATTTTGTCAAAATAGACATAATTCTTAAGATATAAATTTAAGTGATGTAAATTGTAGGGAGGCATGAGAATGGCCCCACTATTGGTTTTCAAAGAATGATTCATTATGGCCTTATGGGCTACTTGATGATAGTATAAATTATCAATGGCATTAGCGCTAAGGATGGCAATAAAACTCAAACTTATGGATATTCGTTTTTACCTTATTCATTATGGTGATAATTTGTAGAAAAAAATGGGTAAGGGTAGGGTAATAGATACTTGTCTATACCTGAAGGGTACCCGTGCCCGAATACCTATGAAATACAAATAAATAAAAAAACTACCGTTGATTATTTATTATTAGGCCCCATATATATATATTAATATCTGCGTTTATAGCTAATTTGTTGAATTTTATAACCACGATATTTTCTCTAAAATTTTATCATCCATAACCATATTTTTGGGCTGGGTAAAGGGGGGAATATTAAAATTTTAAATGATTTTGGCATGATTGTTGTCCAATTTTTCATAAACACGATATTTTCTCTAAAATTTTATCATCCATACCTATTTTTTTGGGTTGGGTAAAGGGGGGAATATTAAAATTTTAAATGATTTTGGCATGATTGTTGTCCAATTTTTCTCTTTCTAATAAAAATCTTCATATAATATTTTTTTTAGATCGCTAGTATGATTATATCCGAAAATAACCCGTTAATTTGTACATATGGATATAAAATGGGTTGTATAATTGAATCTTCTATTATACCCGAATTATACCTGTTATACCCGCATTACCCGATGGAAAAGGGTAAGAGTACTCGTATTTTGTAGGGGTGGAAGAAAAATCCAGAACCGGCACACCGAATCGGAAACCGGATAAAAAAACCGGGAACGGGCAACACCGAACTGGTTTAAAAATCCGGTGCACCGCACTGGAAAAACCGGATACTAAACGGGGCGGTTCCGGTTTGGGATATTTACACCGACAGGGAACCGGCACCGCACCGTTAATATAATTAAATACATGTATATATAAATTTTGGTTAAAAAAAATTCTACCCAAAAAAAATACAAAAATAATATAAATTAACTAGTTAAAAAAAAAAGAACATTAGGTGTTAATGTGTTATTGGGTTGGGCTTATGGGCTAGTAAATTTGGCTCTCTGGCTCACACTCCTCACAGTCTCACCGGTATAATCGATCACGAGTAAGGGAGGGAATTAGGTTTTAGTATTTCAAATTTTCATTTTCCAGTTTAAGGTTTTCACTTTTTTTATTAAATAGAGATTTTTTTTTGGATTAAATTGAGATATTTTGATGTTTGATTGAAATTTATGCGGTTCCGGTTCACCGGTGAAACCGCACCGTTAAAGCCGGTGCACCAGCTTTTAAAAACCAGATGATTCGATTCTGGTTCCGGTTTATCGTTTTCGTGCACCATTTCATCCGGTGCACCGCTTCGGCGCACCGAAACCGCACCGCACCGCACCGTTTCCACCCCTAGTATTTTGTACCCGCTAAATATGGGTAGGGTAAGGGTACGGCTTTACCCGCCCCGAACCTGACCTATTACCATTCCTAATTAGTGCATGTAACAAGGCAATAAACATATCATATCCTTTGATTTATCTGCCTATGTATACTATAAATATAAAATGAAAAGTGATAAAATGGATTGAGTGCCTTGAGTAAACACATGACATAGGGCAAGTTGTGTCCATTCGTACAAGGTTGGTGGATGTAAGTTTGTACACCAAGGTGTAACATATAATTTGCGTACAAGGGGCAAAACTAAGGGGATCGAGGAGGGTCATTGTGAACCCTGTAATAATTTAGTTCTCTATAAAATTATAAATTACTGTTCACGCCCTGTCGTGCATGGAGGGAAAGTTGCCCGCATTTGGACTCTGTCACGCCCTGCGTAAGCGGGACTATATTGGGGTTTGTTATTGTATAATATGACAAATTATTTTAACATAAATAACATGTAGCTTAGTCATTGACAGATTGAGAAAAGTAATTTGTGTGTTCAAATTAAGTAACTCATTTATTTTTTTAAATTCCTGTTTAATTTCTCCAGCGACACTTAAAGAAAAGATTATCTGTTCTCTCAATTTTGGCTAGTTTACCAAATTTAGTTTATTAATACCATTAATTAATTATATTTTTTTTTGAGGGAATAATACCACTAATTAATGTTCATTAATTAATTTAGAAAGAAATAAACTTGTTTTTATTATTTGTAAGGTCATTACTTTTGGTTTCCTAATTTGAATTTTCAATCTTCTATAAATATAACTATTTTTATTGATGATTATCTTCCTCTAATTTATACCAAAACTTAATTTAAAAATAGAGGTTTCATTAAATATTACAACTTCATTTAACTAAGAAAAATTCTCTGTTTGATTATTTATTTAATATTGTTTTTTTCAAAGATTGTCGAATAGACGCATGGTCTCTCTAAAATAATTTTCTGATTCCGTGTCAACTATTTATTTAATATTTATTTAATATTGTTTTTTTCAAAGATTGTCGAATAGACGATCATATCTCGTGTCAACTATTGTATGTTGTTGACTCGAGAGTCAATCTAAGATTTATGGGAGGTTAATAAGGTAATAGAAACGCTAACTATTTTAGCTCTAAAATATAATATCATGAGGTTCATGTATCTTGAGGATCCCCTCGAAAGGTCCCCCAACTGTTCATACAAAATTATATAGGTGACTTGAATTGAAGTTGCTTAGTTAATAATTACTTTATTAATTAAAAGGTGAGTTTACCGCTTGCTTGTGTTGGGAGACTATGATGATATGATGTTTTGTTTTTTTAGAAATACTTACGCTAATTAGTTTTTTTTATAGGGTGATGATATAGTTATTAAAAAGTAATGTGAAAATAATAAAAGTATTTTTGTTTAAGTTTTTTCTTGCTCTATTTGTGTTTCTAATTAATTATGCAATTAGAGTTGAGTTATTGCAAGCTAGAATAAAAATATTTTACCCAAACTTTGTTAACTTATAAAACTATACTTTGTTTTTTTGAGTCAAATTAAAATGATATAGTCGATTCTTTTGAACAATCAGAATTGTCATTTGTACATTCAATTAAGTGAAAATACTTTGAATTAATAAATTAAATTCAGCATGTTTAACTTTCTAGAAACAATTAGTGAATTCGATATGTAACTTATGATATGCAAAATCTTCAAATTCTACTTTCAAAATTAATAAATTAGTCTTAAACTCTTGTGATGCAGCACAACGTATAATAAAGTAATTATTTTAATAGAAAATTAAAAATTAAACTATATACAAATGGGAATATAAATATAAATTAGAAAGAATGAAACATTAACTATATTATCAAATGAACATGTACCGCATTGAAATTGTTCAAATAAAAAATACACAAAAATCAAGAAATAAATTGGAGCATGGCACAAGTGAAGATTATAGAACTTGCTTGAGAAGATATATGAGGATGAAAATAATTTTGAAAATCATAATCACAACCCAAAAGAAATATGAACTCAATCTTGAAACACTAAGGAAATTGAATATGGACTTGGATAAAGGAAATTCTACCACCTAGATTTAGCAATCCAACATGATTAGATAAAGCAAGGATTCACCACTTATTAATTAAGGAGAGACTTGCCACACCACCATTAACAAAATGGATAAAATAAACAAGATTTAGTGAGAGAAGAAAGGTTCAAACTTTTGCAATACTTTCATAATCATAATTAGCAAAAAGCCCCTTACAGTAAATAACCTTGGTATATATATATAAAAAAGAGGGGGAAATAACAAAAAAAAAGTCCAGATCAGGTCAAACGCAGGCGTGACAATGTGAGTCACGAGCCAGACATCTATTTCTTCTGCAAGGGAAAATTGGGTTTGCTTTAGTCACGGGCGCAACGACTCCAATTGCGGGCACGACGGTCCTAGGTGTAGACATAATTATTAAAATCCCGATCCGGATCTATGGTCCTATGATTTTATGATCCCAAAATCCTTGATGTGATTCTACGATCTACATTCAGATCAATGATACTACATGAGTTCATTCCGATCCTAACTAACCCATTGATCATAACTAGAATCCTGATTCTAACAATCTTGGTTGCGAACGTGACGACTCTAGCCACTGGCGTGGTGCTGATGGCTTGGGAAATGGGTCACCCCTGTTGCGGGAGTGACGCTTGGTGTCGTGGGCGTGACAACAAAAAAGGGCCACCCTTGTCGCGGGTTTGACTGTTGTCTGTCCATCAGCTAACGACAGCTCTAGAAATGAGTCATGGGCGCAACAAGTTGAGTCGCTACCGTGACCAGTTGCTTCCCCTTTTGTCCACCTTAACTTTTTCCCTTGATATCCTATGGCTGATCATCCTAGCTTATTTTTGCCGATTTACCTCGAGCCCCTTAGAAGACCCAAGGGCGATCCCAAAAAGGACCCATAACATAATCCTATAGGCCAAGATCCCACTTATAGTGAATGACGCACCCAACACTGATCAAATCATTCTTTTAAGGTCACGGGTCCACTTTAAAATGGACACTGCACCAGATCTTCTCGAGTTAAGGAAAGAGGGAGGCCCAAGGGAAACTTGAGACCATATGCCTACTTGAATGTGACATATCCCGATACGGTTCATACTCACCTTCTTGAAAAAGAGTTGCCTCAACTCTTGGTAGTTAAAATGAAGGCACACTCCATGGCTCAACCACCCGTTACATGAACTCTCCAACAACCCGATCATGATTACGCTATGAACTCCACCCTTCTTGAAGGAGTAATGATTTTTGAAGAGGTTTAAGGGTGACGGGCAAAGGATGGAAGTAGGAAAATTTTGCAGAGTTTGAGAACACTCAACCTCACTAGGCTCGCTACGAGGCAAAAACAAAGCTAAAGATCACATGTCCTCTCCAATAGTACACTCATCCCGTGTGCTGCTCGTTAGGAGATTCCTCAACTCAATTCCCACTCGGGGTTTGATTTGATGTGGGGCCAAGGGATTTAAGTAATCACGGTTAAGCAACTGATCTTCAAGCACCAGACACTCCCACAAATATGGCATATCAAACTTCCAATAGGATCCAATCAACAATAGATCCTCAAATAACCAATGACGACCAAACAACGTGTATGACCCATTTGAAGAGTTCACATGACACGAACCAACATTCAACAACACCCATTAAGTGACAATACAAATGATGAGCTCATAGCTAATGGATGAACTATAATCAAGGTATTACGAGGTTAAAGTTTGTCATTAGACACCAAATGAACACCGAGATTCTTAGGATGCCACATTAGGAAAACTGGGATTAATTAAGGCTTTGAGCCGTGATCATATCACTATCTTTAATACAAGGTTTGTCCCTCATGCAAATTCGTGTCTCCTTGATACAACAAAGCTTCCTGGATTGATTCATTTATAATCAATCCCCCTATTCATCCTTTCGACTAGATAAAGATGACATCCTCATACAGTTGGATATGATTGACAGTTGTAAATAGTTAATTATATCCAATCGTATTAATTGTCAACTGTTTAAAAATGAAAAGCAACAAATAAATGTTATTGTGTTGTCTGCTCCTAGGCTCTGAACGCGCGCGTGTGTGCGCGTACAGTTCACTGGAAGCATTGAACCTTAACCGAAGCACAAGTTAGCCCAGTCCATAGTTTATTTATTTATAAACCCATATGACTCTTTAACTTATAAAGAGTTATAAGTTATCTTATTTTGTCTATGTGGGACAATAATTAGGAAAACTTATTTATATTCTATAGAAGTCAGAGACAACACTATTCTATCCATGTGGAACATTTAATTAAACCAATACATTTATTTCCTCATTGACTTTTACTAACTATTCAACATGCCAACGTACAATTACTCTCGAAGTTTATACATGATGCACTCAATGACTTCGTGCCACAACATCCAACATCCAAGCAAGATTCAATGAACTTTATAGGAGAGTTTTTAGTTACCTATTCTTCTCACTGAGAATGTCAAAAGTGGCCAAGTCATAAGAGACGATGGCGACAATTCCATTGTTGCTAGGCTCTTCAATCGATGGATAGGGTTTCTTCAACACATATATGATGAAGATCAAGGTCAATTTTCTCATCTTCCTCTTGGCATGGAACTCACACAATTTCTTCAATGATCTCATAAAGTTCAATAGGTTATCCTTCATCGGTCACGATGACAATAACCTCATCTCTTGATCCTTCTCAACATCCTTAAATCTTCCAAGCGTGGAAGTGAGGTTTTTCTTATCAACTTCTTCTACCTCGTCACCCTTTGACTCTTCCACACCAAAAGATTCCTTAGTCCAAGTTCTAACAATGGCCATTGGAAAGAATTATGTCCCACACGCCTACAATTGATACGATTTGGGGACGAAAAGCCCCTTAGTGAGAAATATGGGAATGGTTTCTTTTGGGAGGTATTATCTCTTCTTCTTCCTCCAAGCTGAGGTTGACATTGGAGACGTGCGAATATTCTCTCAAGTTGATTCGTAATGACATCAAGAGTATTTTTAATGTTCGAGAATTGGCTCAACTATGAACTAGTGCTTTATTGATTTTATATATACTTATCCAAATAAATTACATTTTGTTCCAAACAACATCGCCAGTGACATACTATTTATTTATTGATGTCTGTATCAAGGATATTCCATAATAAAGAAAAACAACCATGTATTACATATATAATGAACCATGGATACATATATTAAATCCTGCACGACGGAATTAAAGAAGAAGAAGAAGATGGTAGGAGGAGGTTTTGTAGATGCATATATTTTAATTTCACTCTCAGTCTCTCACAATCTCAAACCCTGACTCCTCTCGTCTCACCACCGGTCTGTCCACAACACATGCGACTTCTTCTTCTTCTTCTTCTTCTTCTTCTTCTTCTTCTTCTTCTTCCCTATCCCTCTTTATAAAGAATCTCACCTCCCATCCTTTTCTTTCTACCAAATTTTTAATTTTTTTGAAAGAAATGGCAACTAGCTACAAAAATAAAACAAAATCCATTGAAATATACGATGTCAACTCAGTGATGTGGGTCCCATTTTTAAATACAAATTAGGACTTTATGGTCCTAGAGAACATTTTTGTCAATTTGGCTCCTGCGCCATCCCTCAGGGTCAATTACCCTTTTGTCAATTACTATCACAAGAATCTCAAGATCTAGTGGTGTTGATTGGGTCAAATCCGAACCAACTTGGACCAGACTGGATCGGAACCTGAAATAGAAAAAATGTTGGATCAAAGACCAGATCGGAAACAACTGGTCCTAACCAAGGCCAACATGATTAGGATATGGATCGGACCAACCCTATTCGTTTTAGACCAGTTGAGATGTTTTTGAAAGTTTTCTATTCCTGTTCTTTGGATTGGATAAAATGAAGTTTGGATGGATTGGTTGGATTTGATTGGATAAGTTATGATACTTTTTCGGGGAATTGTGTTTTTAGAAATAAAACTTTTTTTGGGAATTGTGTAAGGTTGGATGGATTGGTTGAATTGGATTAATGAAGTAGTTCATGCCTTTTGTTAGAAACTGCACTTTTTTGATATTGTAAATTATTGTTTATGGTGGAAAATTTTAGAAAATAATGAATTATTAAAATATAAAAAGTGATATAATGTTATGGTATAATACATAATAATATGACACAATTTGAAGTCACACATAAATATATACAAAGTTGACTAAAATTTAATTATCATTTATGTGAATTTATATAAAGGTGGACTAGGATGAATATATGTAAGAATATTTATCTTTATAATTTTAAGGGGAGAGATCATTAGGTTAGTATATAATATTTTCTTAGGTTATAATATTGTGATTGCCGCTCATAATATAATGAATATCTTTTTAATTAAAATTATAGTTTTATAATAATTGATATTCTAATCCGGGTTCAGATTTAGATCGACCCAAACCGAAAAACTAAAATACTTGAACTGAAGACGGGCGATTTCCGATCCGGTTTTTATCAACCGGTACGTTCTTTTGGGTCAACCGGTCCTCTGACTAGAATGTGAACAGTCCTCAAACGACACCGTCTGAGGACATACGGTTTGTATCCTGACTCCCCTCCATCGATTCTCATAGATCAAAAACTCGCTGAAATTCTTTAAGCTCTGCAACATTTACCTCCCTGACCCAAAAATCAAAATCTCAATCCTCAAATTGTCAAGTTTTGGATCGTCATTTCGATTGTTCATCCACTTCCAGTGCAAAAACCCTATCAATTTCGAAGATTCAAGTTTCATCCCAGGTGTGAAGAAATCAGAAACAAGGAGGAGCAGATTTGAGGCTGAAAGTTTTCGAAAATGGCAGCAGACGATGCGCCATTGGATGACAAAGCGAAGAGGATGAGAGATCTTCTATCGAGCTTTTACTCCACGGATCACGCTTCTGCAACTAATTCCAGTACAGTTCAATCGAAATATGCCACACTGGATACAATCAACACTCCGTCATTTGATGCTGACCAGTATATGAATCTCTTGGTACTTTTTCTCTCATCATGATCTTTTGTTCTTCATTGTTTGTGGTTTTAAAGTGCTTGTTTCAGCTAATCACAGAATTAAACTTTGGATTTTGTAGCTGTTTAATGTGAGGATTAATGAGTTAGATAAGTGGTAATTTGTTCTGAACTGGTTAAATGACGTTGATTGAGGCAATATTTTGGCTGGCATTGAGAGTCAGATGATTTGGAGATGCTGTTCAGCGAAATTATCCCATAATGTGTAAAATGGAAGTGTGTATGATGTAATACAACTCAGAGGGGTAACATGGTTTACCTCAGTGCTGGTGTCTGCAATTTGGTATAAGCAGATTGCATACTCGATGATTGAGGCATGCTGTGTTCCGATGCTATAGGATGATGTATAGTAGTATCTACTTGATTTCCTAGGGTGGGAGAGAAAATCTTATTTCAAGGTCCAAGTTAGGTGATATTGGTACTGATAAACCTTGAAGTTAATTGCAAAGCGGTCATTTAGGTGATCCCGGAATGGATCTTTCTTGAGGAGGGGGGGGGGGGGTTGGTGGTGGTAAATCCTATATGTGGAAGCCTATGTTACTCGGACTTGGGTACGCGTGTCGATGTCGGACACGGATATGGGTGTCAGACTTGGCTAATTTTAAGAAAATTTGTACATTTTTATTGTAATTTGAAGTGTTGAGCATCGTAACCTTGTCCGGGTATCGAGGGTCCGTCACGGTTACGACATGGAATATGAAGAGTCGGAGTAACATAGGTGGAAGCTAGTAAAAATGGAGGGGGGGGGGTTTGATTGAAAGATTGAAGAGAAACAATTAAGAATAAGTATGTGGGAGCTAGTAAAAAATGGAAGCAATTCATTTATTGATATATCAAATCCGAATTTCACTCACTCAAGCAAGATCAATGTTACTACTCTCACGTAGGCAAAGCTTATTTATTCATTGTGGGCGTGTGTTTAATGTTGCAGTGTTAAAGGTTGATCTTCTCATTCATTGCCAATGGGTCTCCGATATTTGGCATTTAGCTCGTGCATTGTTGAGGATAAGCTGGGTACAACCATCTACCATCAAAGATGGTTTGTTTGCTTGGAGGAGAAATTTAGGAAGATGTGGCTTTCCCGTGCTTGGAAGTTAGTTACTCTAGCTATTTGGTGATGCACTTGGAAAGAGAGGAACTGACGGATTTTTAGGGCAAGCATTATTCCTTAGCTATTTTAAGCTCAATTTTTTGAGGTTGTTGTACAGGTGGAGCCAAGTGCTAAATAGTTTGGCTTGTGTTGACAATAGCATGGCTTAGATTGAGAGGGCATGAGTTCTAATTTTCTCCACTCCTTTAGTAGATGGGTGTCACCCCCTTGGTGTCTCATTAACATATTTTTTTCATTACTCATCATGCCCGTCAATAGTAATTATTGTTAGGAGCTCTTAATAAGCTGGAGTAGGGGATAATGGGCAAACATGCAGCAACTTGTTGGTTAATACTGTTTGTCATTTCAAATCAATGAATAATTATCATTAGTGACATTATTTGGTGGATTGGCATTTCACAAACCAATGAACTATGAGTCTATGACCCTTCAACAGCAGAAACTGTGATTGCTTCTACTTACTGATTCATGGAGGCTTGCTTAATAATGTAGTTCACGAATCCTCTTGGAAGTGACATTTTTGTAAGTAATCATGAGATATATTGCAAAGATGCCAAGGGGGTGTCACCCATTTACAAAAGCATGCAAGATAAACACCATGCTCCCAAGCTGTCATGAATAATATAAAATTCAAAAAATTCAAATTTTATTTACTGTTAAGCACAAAACTTGAACTATACGACAACCTCAAAAATTAGATCTTGAAATCATCTAGGGACAAGGCTTCGTCCTAACTTATTCATTGATTTCTCTCCTTCCAAAGGGCCGGTCAATTGCTGAAAGGATGAACTTCCAAACTCCATGAACACAACTTTTCTTCATCCTTTCCTCCAAGCCACCCACACCTCTTTCACTCTACATGCTTGAACCCAAGAGACCCATCAGCAAAGGGGCCACATGCCAAAGCGAAGAAGCCCATGAACGATGCACAAGTAGAAGGTCAATAGATTCTTCCTCTTGGCAACACGTAGAACACCTACTATGCCCATTAAGAGTCCTTATTAGCACGTCCTCCATAGGAGTGTTAACTGTGATGGCTGCCAAGCAAAGAAAACACATTAGTGGGACCCTTTGGATTCCATATGCACTTTCCAGGGAAATCCATCATTCCATTCCGGGCCCCTGAAGCGTACTACAAAGCCTCTCGCAGAGAAAGACCCTTTGGAGTCATGAGGCCAAACAATCTCCTCATTACCCTGCTACAAAACTACCCTCTTAGCAAGTAATACAAACTACAAAATTTATCCTCTTTGAAATGGCATATTATTCCCTTTTTTGTTGTTGGAATGCTATTCTATTCATTTACGATTATTCTTGCTTATGTTTTGCTTATATTTCTGGTTTTTAAGATTTGTTTGTCAGCATTGCTTGTAAGTCGCTTCCCGAGAAGATTGCTTTATTTTATTATGTGCTTCGCCTGAAATATCTCTCATCTGCTTCTAATGTATCATTTTCCCCTTAGGATTTGTGTTCTGTTCTCTAATAATTGACTAAGTTTAGTTTATGAATTTTTGAAGGCAGATAGTTGCTTTTAGGATCCGTTGCTTGTTTTCTTCCAATAACTAGAAAAGTGCATGCTGAAATGTAACTTGGTTTATGATTGGCGGAGGACTGGTTCTGAGAAAAAGAGAGATTCTGGTTGCAAGATGAAATACATATTTGTGCTGTGCTGATCTTTATTTTATATGATATGACAGGTTCAGAAGTCAAATTTGGAGACTCTACTTCAGCGACATGTTGAGATGGCAGCTGAAATAAAAAATCTCGATACTGACTTACAGATGTTAGTGTATGAGAACTACAATAAGTTTATTAGTGCCACAGAGGCAATTAAACGGCAAGTCATCCATCTCTCTGAAGCATCCATTGTCCTAGTTCTTTGTATGAATTGCTTTATCTCATTGCGGTATACTTATAATCAGAATCCGACTCATTATTGGGTGACTGCTTGTTCTGTTTGAAGGTAGAACGATGCTAGGTCTAGGAAGAGGAAGACAATTTGTCTCTGCACAGAAATTAGCACACACATGCTTTACGGGGTCCTCTATAGAATTGCTAGTTATTTAAAAGCAATGATTCTCTTATGTTCTCCTTTCAGTTGTGGCGTCTTCCTGTATCCCTTGGCCTTTTCTCCTATATTCCCTAGGCGCCAGTTATATTATACTTTATTCTGCTAGACTGCTAGTGAGTGGGTGCCCTTGCGTCTCTCAGAGGTTTATTTGCATTTTAGTCACTGGTACCAACATATTCTTTGATTATGCTTCTGATGCAATATTGGTGGTACACAGTATGATGACTATATGTTGCTTAGCACAAAATTGTCTGTTTCTTTTATAGGATGAAGAACAATATTGTGGGCATGGAAGGAAATATGGAACAGCTGCTTGAGAAGGTGTTTGAATAGTTTTGCTCAGCTATTGTTTAAATAATTTATGGAGAGTGTGTTGCGCCGTAGAGAAGACTGATTTCTTTGACCTTAATGTTGCAGATATTGTCCGTACAGTCAAGGAGTGATGGGGTCAACACATCTCTTTTTGAGAAAAGAGAGCATATAGAAAAGCTACACCGCACTCGAAATCTCCTACGTAAAGTCCAGGTATTTGGATTTTCTGCGATTTGTTTAGTAAGCATTGTGTGTGGTTGTGTTTGGATAGTTGTCTGCTTTCTAGTTCTCTTGTTCTACAGCCATAATGTGGGAGACTGGGAGTAGGTTTTCTGGGATTTTCCTTGTGGAAGGATTCTTTGGGTCACTCGGGTATTTCTCCTTTCCTAGACAAAACTTAGGGGGTTTGGTTTAGTACCCCCCTCCCTCGGGGAGAATCAGAAGCTGGTGCTTGTGTTGGCAATTCAGATATCATTTTGTCAGTTTGGTCAATTATCTCATGGCTTGTGGTGCTGATCTTTTTCCCTTTTGGTATACACTAGTTTTCGAGGTTAAATGTGGGTTGCATAACAATAATGCAGTTAGTTAATGTTTTGTGTTTGGAATAGAACAGTTCATTTATGATTTGCCTGAGAGACTTGGAAAGTGCATCAAATCAGGATCATATGCTGATGCAGTGAAGTTTTATACTGGAGCCATGCCCATTTTCAAGGTGTCCCTTTCACTGGATTTGATATCTGGCTTTTATCCTTGTGCTGTTCTTGTCCGTCCGGTTGTTTGCAGTTGTCGATGACATTATTTCATCCTCTGTCCAACAGGCTTATGGGGATTCATCATTTCAAGATTGTAAGAAAGCTTCTGAGGAGGCCGTAACCATAATCATTAAGAATCTGCAGGTACCTCTATTACCTTCGCCTGTTAGTACTGGTCTGTTGGAACCTTTACTTTTTGGATCTTTTATTATTTGTATTATGCTGCGAAGATGGTATGTGTTTCAAGTTGACGCTCTCTTTTTGATTGGCCTGTGTTTTATTTTAACTCAAAGGTGGTGCACATGTTTTGTGAGTGTGTGTGCTTATATATTTTTTTTCAAGCATTCATAATTCTGTTATGGGTGTTATTATGGTTTTGTTGGCAGAGAGATTGAGAATTATGGAAGATGCCCCTTTGTGCTTCTGATCTTCCAATTTGTAGTCCCCTTTTTTGTTTTATCTTGAACAATATTGAATATGCCTTTTGGCTGGTATATGTTTTGACCAAATTTTATAGTTGTTTTCAATGTTAGCTGATTCATATATAAAGTTCTTCAGCATTAGCACTCTATGAGTCGGTGCCTCTATTAGATTGTTGTCTAACCTCTCCCACCTGAACACATATTATGAAAAAAGAGAGAAAGCATATGGGTTTTTTGTCTCTTCATATTCTCTGACAGCTATTCCTCAGCTACGAGAGAGAAAGAGAGAGGAGTCATTGACTATCTGACTTATATTCTCCTCAGGAAAAGCTTTTCTCAGATTCAGAGTCCATTCAAGCTAGAGCCGAGGCTGTGATGCTTCTCAAGCAGCTGGACTTTCCGGTATGCCTTCAATTCATGTACTATATCTGTTACAATTTCTTTTTGTTATCTGAAGCTTTTAGGAATTCATACTGTGGCACCCTACTGGGTGTAAGGCTCTTTTTTTTCGCCTAAATATTTGTTCAATTTGTTAATCAATTTGATGCGTTTTCAACAGGTAGATAGCCTGAAAGAACAACTGTTTGAAAAGCTGGAACAATCCCTCGGTGATCTGCAGTTTCGACTTGATGAAAAAAGTGTTCCTGCAATGAAGTCAGATGAATCTGCAAACAAAGAGTCACCTGATCACATTCCTGCTAATCATGAGGTAAGCATATATGTCTGCGATCATTGATTAGGAATTCCCTATATTGCTTTAAAAGGGGGGAAAAACTTTCATAACCTTTTAGGTGTATCCAGCTTTGGGTTTTGCACATTGGTGACATCCCTTGGTGTCCTTTAATACTTAATTTGATTACTCAAAAACCTAAAAAAAAGCTACTAGAAGAAATAAAGAAATACCTTTGCCACCCTATTTGTCCTGGAGGGTGCTATTTAGTGTTCTGAGCACTCTGTGGTTATTGTCCACTTTCAGGATGTCAATCTGGTAAT
Organism: Portulaca oleracea; assembly: GCA_029582165.1. NCBI lineage: Eukaryota > Viridiplantae > Streptophyta > Magnoliopsida > Caryophyllales > Portulacaceae > Portulaca > Portulaca oleracea. The sequence continues at coordinate 15,281,197 of CM055869.1, read as the reverse complement.
TCTTTCAAATAGGCTGAAGGGAAATTCCTCTCCAACACTGTCGTGTACTTTATTTCTGTGAAATAGTAGGCAGTCCATTGTTTTGAAATGCAGGAGTTAAAATAAGGAGGCTCTTTGCAGTTGCAATTCTATTATTCTTGGGTAGGTTACAGGATTGAACCCTCCAACCCATGTAAGCAGGATTCTAGGGCTATGAATTTGGATTTTGAACACTTGATGGTTCTGGGTTTGGGAAAGAGAGATTCTTATAGTCTTTGTGATCATATGATTTAACCTACATCAAGTAGCGGGATGACTAACATTGGACGGTGAAGCCTACATGTGCATTTCTTCATTTTCTGTGGAGCTTTGTCTTGTTGTCGGGAGCCAAGCAGAGATGACCTGTGCCTATTTGCTGCTAGGTGCTTCTAGATTGTCATGTCTAGTATTACCTTAGAAGGTAGCCCAAACTGTAGAATCTCTTTCAGCATTACAGTAGTACGGACTACAGGTCGGTAAAAGAGGCAGGAGAGTCTGTACATCTATTGCCATAAAAGCAATGAATTCAAATTTACAGCTTAAATCAACAAAGTGCACTTTTCCATTTATAGTTTTGTGTGATGACTATGCTGTTAAGAAAGATGACTTTAGAGAGTATACTTGTGCTCCGTATTGGTGCTTCTTTCCCTCCACTCTTAAGGTATATTGTTTGTCAATTCCTGTTCTTTAGCATTGTATTGGCATGATGTTTTGTCCTACTAAGTTTAGTTTGGTTTATTATTTATTTTATCATTTTCTTGTGCTGCTCAATACACATTTATGTATCTGCAAATGTGGCTATTCACAAACCTGAAGTGAGTTGATGATGACATGATCAGGTTTCAACTCGCGAGTTGGTGGAGGCTGTCCGCGCTTACCGAATTATTTTTCCTGATTCAGCACAGCAACTAGTTAAAATTTCTCATGATCTTATTAACAAGTAAGTTTAACTGCGTTTCTGATTTTCCTATAATTTGTTGAAGCTTAATCTGAATTGAGCTCTATAGTTATTGCTCCCTGATGACTGGTAACTGGGCTGCTGTTTAGGCACTTTGAAACCATTGAGAATCGTATAAAGGCACAAATCTCTTCTGCAGATTTGTTGGGGATGCTCAGTAAGTTCTGCCTAGTTATTTTTATGCATCTTTGGTGGCTGTCTTGAAGTGTTGTTATGCTTCTAAATAAAAATTTGCATGCCCTGATTGAACAGTTTTTCTTTCAATAAAAGATTGTGGGCTCAAGAAAAACTCTACAGTTACAAAACCTTGGGTAATGGAGTTCTGCTAGCAACTATGCAATGTATCAGTAGGCCTGTTTGTGCATTGCAAGTATAATGGATGATCCTCAACGAGAGATGACGAGCACAAAATTACATTTGAGTACCCTATATTTTCGGAAACCTATTTTGTGAACTGTACCAAGTATTAATTTTGGTTTTTATTTTATGAACCCTGTTTTTATACTAACTTTGGGGTACCTAAAGTTCTATGAAGAGTATTTACAGGTCCTTTTTCAAGTAAAAGACATAACTATACTTTCATTCATTCATTTAACAATAATAAAATATGATGTAATTGGTTTATTGCTGGATTAGATTAGAGCCCTCGCACTGAAAAAGGGTAATGGCTTCTTTCTGAAAAAGGAACTAGTGAATTAGTTTCCACAAATCTTGAGTACCTTAGAACTAGTTTTCAATAGAAAGGATACTTGCAATATATTTTCACAATATAGGATACATTTATGTAATTTCTACCCAAATAATTTGCTAGTAGACTTAGATCGACAAAGATAAAACATTTATTCAAAATGTGACATTCTAAATTCATACCAAAGAAGAAGATTTTCTCTTTGCAGAATAAAGTTCACTGCTCTTCACTCTTCAGTACTTATAGGGAAGAGCAGCCTCTTAAAAAAAGAGGTATATATATCCGGTTTTTATCAAAAGAGCAAAGGGGGTATACATATATTAATAGGGATATTGGATTCTAATAATCCCTACTATCACAAATTGTATGGCAATAATCCCTACTATCATTTTGGATTCTGGTGGTCCAAAAAAAAATATAATTGTATTGTAGTGGGACAAAATCGAGTGTATATGCTAAATATCATAGATGTTGTGTTGCATTTGATTCAAAACTTTGTATAACACTTTACCACGATTTTTAATGAATTTACAGCATTTCTCCCAATTTTTTTCAATTTTTTTTCAATTTTTTATGATTTTTTCAATTTTATTCCTTTTAAAAAATCATAATAATTGCTCGGAATCTCAAAAAAATAATTTAAAAAATGTTTTAGTAACTACACTTCGTTACCTATCTAAGGGTAGGAACCAAAAAAACAAAATCAATATGGGGTAGACATGGAAAAAATAAAAAGAATGTGGTGATGGATTTGGTACCACTACAATACAATTTTATTTTTTTTTGGACCACCAGAATCCAAAATGATAGTAGGGATTATTGCCATACAATTTGTGATAGTAGGGATTATTAGAATCCAATATCCCTATATTAATATATATACATAGACATGCACATATACATATATGGCTAGATGCTTATACACGTATATGAACAACTTAAGGATACCTGATCCTGCTTAATAACCACAGTTGATGACGCCTGTTCTAAGTAGTTTATTTAACCTTATGTTTTTTATATGTTGTGCTTGAGGGTTTTCCTTTAAGTTCTAAAGGTGCATGCTAGGTGTTTTTGGAATTTTGTCTATGACTCTATGCTTAATGAATGTTATTAAGCTCAATGCGTTTGCTGATTCAGAACTGACTTGGGATGATGTGCTTCTAATGGATGAAGTATTACCTGAAGCATGCATTGCTGATGTTTGTTTGGAGGTGTGTCCATCAAACCTTTTCTTGTTTTGTCTGACGTGAACATGTTTTACACAGTAAACTTGGTCCGGTTTGGAATGACGATGTTCTTATTGATAATGTTATTTCGAACAGGCTGCCAATCATGCCGTGAAGCAGTATGTTGCTAGCACCTTTTCTCATCTTTTGCAGGAAATAACAGGTAATTCCTAGTCTTGTTAATTCCTTAGAAAATTGAATGTTTTAGTTTGGGCTTTGCCTCATCTAGATTGTTTGCCAGACTCTAAAACCATGGAGCAGCTTAATGCCAATAATTCCCGATTTTCAGTAGATTCAATGTTTAAGGCCTTCTCTTTAATGCCTAGAAACTTTTTTAGCTGTGAGACCATCCCCTGCATGGTACTTCCTGCACAAAAGATGCAGAATTTCACAAAGCAGCCAGTTCCTATAGCCTATGTTCCTGAATGGTACTGAGATCGTCTTTCATTTAGCATGGGGGCACTGCTGTTCATCTATGTTCCTGAATCGCAGGGTTCTTCATTCAAACCAGAGGAGCATCAAGTTACTATAGCTGTATGTTTTTTTTGATAGGAACTATAGCTGTATGTGATTGCTAAGTTAGAGATAGTGTTGAAACCTGAAATTTTGATGGAGAGTAGGAAGTGTTTGCAAGAGTATGTGAGAGAATTGTGTTTTAACAGATTTGCCTAAGAGTAAAATTGGCCAAAATGGGAGAATAATGGACAGCAAGCACTTGATCATATCTAAGAGTAATAGCCTAGTTGCGGATGGAGTGGTAGAGATATATATGGAGGAAAAGCCGGATTTTGGCTATCCATTTTGTGTAGGAGGATCTTGAATCACCAGATTATCTTTTAGTTCACCGTGGCTTTGCTATGCCTCTTCGGGATTTAGCTTTTGGTTGTGTAGGTGTTTCTTGGGTTGCCTCCTTCTTGGTTTGGAATCTTGTTCTTGCTTTGGAGGGTTTCTTTGGCAGGAAACCAAAGAAGAAGAAAGTCATGGTTGTATCTCATGAGACATTTTGGAATATCCGGAGAGAAAGGAACCAAAGGGTTTATGAAGGAGTTGAAATTCTTTTTCAACACTTGAGAGACAATTTTGTTGACTTTCTCTACTTTTTGGTCAATGGGAAATTTAGCTCTTCCTTTTGATGGGGTAGATTTTGTGGCTAGTTTGTATTTTGGACATACATAGTTTTTGTTGGATGCTCGCTGAGCACCTCACCTTTTGATCCTTAATCTTGGAGTCTCATTGAAATTAATGAAAAGCACCATGGGGAGCTATAATTTTATTGTGTATGCTGTGATAGACCCATATGGAGGACAAATTTTGGCTATTCATTTTGTGTGGGAGAACATTTGGGGTTGGGGATGGTTGTTGTTTCCATGTGTGGACCAAAGTATGCACCTTTATGTTGACAAGAGGACATGCTTGTAGTATAATAATTCCTTGGTTTAAGTTTCAACTTTCAATGGAGATGGAGATGGTAGAACTCATCATTGTTTCACTTATATTATAGCGTCCTTCAAATTTGCAGATTCACTGATTAGAGTTCAGAAAAAGGATACAATGAAAGAAGAGTCCCCTTTACAGATTGTACTGGAGGCCAGCAAGAAAACAGTCATTCAAGGAAGCATGGGTATCTTGCTGGTAATATATCTACTGTATGGTAGCTACTTGAACTGATGGAGAAATATTTTTCTTTCCGTGTATAAAATTGCTTGTTTACAACAAAAAATTACAGAGGTATCTTAAGTTTTGTGGATATCACTTTTTAGACCTTATGTTCTGAAGACTATTTCTTAGGTAGCTTAGTTATTGTGGCTCAAGATTTTGAGGACCCATTCTGGCAATGTCTGGCGAGAAACGTCATCGGAGAATCCGAAAGGATGGGTTTTCATTAAAAGATGCCATGCTTCCAAATTTGCCCTAGTCTTAAACGATCCTTTTCTCCATCCTGATAAATTAGGGTTGTTGCTTCTCTGTTTTTCGTCTTCTGTTTCTTCCCACTGACTTTTATCTCCAAAGGTCCAGCAGTGGGGCTCTTGTTTCTCTCTGCCATCTTCAACATTTACAACAGGTACAGAGTGTTCCCAAAATTATTAGGTTAGTTATTGGAAGAGTCAAGCAACAACCCTAATTTATAAAGAGGGAGGAGAGGACTGTTGAACACAAGGGAAAATTTGGAAGCACATCTTTCTTTTTTTTTTTTTTTTTGAAAACCCACTCTTTTGGATTCTCTGGTGAAATTTCTCGCTGGACATCGCTTGAGTGGGTGCTCAAAATCTTTAGCCACAATATTTAAGATATCATCTAATAAATAGTTTTTAGAACATGAGGTTTAAAAAACAGTATCCGCAAAATCTAGGGTACCTCAGTGTAGCTTTTTGTTGTCCAGAAACCTTTTCTCAGTCACCCATACAACACTGTGTTTGATCGTCATGATTTTCCACCCACTAATTTGAGGCTTCCATGTTGTAGCACCCATTTGTGTTCTCCCTGTGGAGGCACTTGTCGATTGACTGCAGAGTGGGATTGTGTTGCAAATTCATGGTCTCTTCATTGTTTTGACGGTTTTCTGTTATGACTTTTACAAGGACTTCCGACAACTACTGGATGACAGCCTTCCATTGCTACTTAGTTTGAAAGATTCTGTTGTTGATTGGGTTCAAGAAGGATTTCAAGACTTTTTTAGAACACTTTATGATCGCTTTTTGTTGCTCGCGGGAAAAAGTAACTCAGCTAGCCGAGATCAAATTATTCCTGAGGGCATGCAGGGGGAAAAAACTGTTCCTGGCCTCGTCCTTGTTATGGCTCAGCTTTCCGTTTTCATAGAGCAGAGTGCCATTCCAAGAATTACAGAGGCAAGGATCACTGAGCAGTAATTTTGTACTTTTACGATTATGATGTATTTTCAATCCTTTTTGTTTAATCATGGGATGTTGTGCAATCATATCACTGTTTCAGGAAATTGCTGCTTCATTTTCTGGTGGTGGAACCCGTGGTTATGAGTATGGTCCTGCATTTGTTCCTGCAGATATTTGCAGAATATACCGATCTGCTGGTGAAAAGTTCCTCCACCTTGTAGGTTTCCAAAGCCCTTTGCCATTCATTTTCCCCGTGCCAATGAAATCGCATGTAACCTCATTGTTATAGTTCTCACGAAATTTCTCATAAGTCACGGCCAGGGGGGGGGGGGGGGTTGGGGAGTAGGGGGGTAATGTAAGTCAGTTTATCTTCTCCATTGATCTTTAGGACTTTCAACTAATTGTGTAGTGATGGTTGGTTTTCTTATATATAATTTGATGCTGTTGGCGAAGCTGACATCATCAGTTGAAGTTCTGGCTTTTGGTTTAGATGAGTTGTGACATGTAAAGGTGTACTTGGTGTTGAGAAATGCAGAGTAGTAGACAACAGTTTGTCTTCACATAAACCATTAGCCACTATCAAAATTCTAGCCAAGGCAGATTAACTTTTTTTTTGCCAGAAGATGCATTTCTTTGCATATCTTATGTTTCCTTTAAGTTCATGGAATCAAATTAGGCTCTCTATGAAGTTTTTGTTCTGAGAAAGGAGAAAGGAGAAAGCATGTTGTAGATTCGCGTCATTCATCTTATATGCTTGATTATCCTTCATGCACTTTATTGGTAGCAACGATGAGGTATATGAAGGATAATCAAAGCATAAATGATTTTTTTTAGATAATTTAACTCATCTCATTTATCTGTTGTCATATTCTTAGCTAAATAACTCTATTGATGCATATGCACACTTATTCATGCTTCGATTTTGTCTTTATTCTCCAGTACATTAAAATGAAAACCCAGAAAGTTTCTGTCCTCCTGAAGAAGCGGTTTACAACACCAAATTGGATCAAGGTCTGGGTGTTTCCATAATTTTGTTCATTACAATCAATCAACTGTAGTATGCTTCCAATTAATGTAATGTTCATCTTCTGTTGGTTTATTCAGCACAAGGAGCCTAGAGAAGTTCACATGTTTGTTGATTTATTCCTTCAAGAGGTTGGCCTTCTCATTCCTTCCTATCAATTTATGTTATTTACAACTAAAGCAGAATGACCATCGGCTTTTCCCCTTTTCGTGACTGGTGGACATAACCTTTAAAACAGCAAGTGGCCCCTGAACCCCAATCATTGTGAACTGATCCAGATTTCTATTGTGCAGTTAAATGGAGTGTTATCTGAAGTGAAGCAGATTTTACCTGAAGGGGCTACCCGTAAACATCGGCGTGCTGACAGCAATGGAAGCACAGCATCTTCCCCTAGCAATCCCTTGCGTGACGACAGGATATTATCTCGATCAAACACCCAAAAGGCAAAGAGCCAGCTCCTTGAGACTCATTTAGCTAAATTATTCAAGCAGAAAATGGAAATTTTCACCAAAGTTGATTCGACCCAGGTAAAGCATTTTTTGTATGTGTTGCGGATGTCGGGTGAAGCTTTTGAGTCCATTCTGGTTTCTAGCTAATGATGGGAAAATGTATATTTCAGGACTCTGTTGTAACTACCATAGTGAAACTCTGCCTCAAAAGCCTGCAAGAATTTGTTCGACTGCAAACTTTCAACCGGAGTGGGTTTCAGCAAATTCAACTAGACTTGCAGTTTTTGAGGAATTCTATGAGGGATAGTGTTGAAGATGAAGCTGCTGTTGACTTTTTACTTGATGAGGTAAGAAAATTTCTAGTGTGTGAATTTGGCCACTAGTCTCTTAGAATTAGTCTCCAGCAAACAATAAGTTCTGCAAAGTTAAGGCTCTGCGTACATCTGGATTTCACCAGATCCCGCTTAAGCTGAACCTGTGGTGTGTTTGTCCGAATTTGGCCACTAGTTCCTTTTATGTGCTTATCACTGGTTTGCTCTTTGCAGCAATGATATATAGTATCTTTTATGATGCATGTTAGCTGAACCCAAACCTGGATTGCTAAACCCTGACTCAACCCTGTCCGATTGTCCGGAATTCGGACAAAAAGAAGTCCACACCCGTTTTTCCGGGTCAGACTGAGCCGGGTTTTTGGCTCGGACAACCTTTTGACAGCCCTAGTTCCTTTCCCGTAGACTCACAAATTACAATGAGTTACGATATGAAATTACCGCCATTAGAAAGATACCTTACTAAAAGTTACAATGGTATTAAGTTTATATTGTAACTCATTCTAACTTGTGAGTGATCAACTGTCAAAACTTAGTTAACTTGACAAATATTTTGGAGGTAGTATCTTTTATGATGCATGTTTGCTGAACCCGCACCCAGATTGCTAAACCCGGACTCGACCCTGTTTGATTGTCCGGGATTCGGACGAAGACAATGTACACAGTACACACCCATTTTTTCTGGGTCATTGACAGCCCTTGTTCCTTTCCCGTAGAGTTATGTAGGAGCTAAATTTGCGGTCTATGTATGTCTTCATGTGCAATTTATCACGTGCACCTGGATTATGTGCTCCAAATAGCACGATTGTTCACTCTTATTATTATGATTGTTCACTCTTGTTTTTATGATTGGTCGTTGCAAATATCCTGGTGCATGTACTCGAGGTGCATGTAATATATAATGGTCTTCATGTAAAAGTTGTGGCTGATTGGATGTGTTTTTTTCCAAACCGTGTCAGGTAATTGTCGCCTCTGCAGAGCGTTGCCTGGATCCAGTCCCCTTAGAACCTCCTGTTTTAGACAGGCTTATACAAGCAAAGTTGGAAAAACCCACAACTTCCACGACATAACTTGCCGTCGTGTAATGTGTTTTTCGATCCTCAATCTATCCGCTTGGACCTCCCAGTTCCTTGGGGCTGCACAGATATCGGTTATCTTATTTTCAGGTGACATCACCCAAAGCAAGTGTGAAAATCGAGGTTGTGTGCTTGATTCCGGCCCCAGGGACTGCGGTGGTTGCATAGCTACTGCTACAAATTGTGAGATATCGGCTTGAACCATTTGTTGATTGTAGAGTTTCGATGTTGTTACATAGTTGTAAAACTGAACATGTTGACTTTTGAGCATATAATGATCCGTAGTACAAGTCAGATTTGTAACATTTGAGAGCTCCTTTTGAAATTTGATCCAGTTGTTTTGGTAAAGATTCATAACTTGTCATATTACAAAGGAATACATTCTTGAGTATCAACAATTTACTCATTAAACACTGTTTTCAAGCCTTGGTAAACAAACCGAGATTGTTAGAGCCATGAGAATACTGAAGTGGATTTCATTATCCTTTTGTTGTATGACCTAATTATTCAAGAATGGTACCTTAACTTTTGACATTGCACTTCTTTCTTTTTTCCCAGTGAAATGGAGATCTGTATTAAATTAAATTAAACCTGCTTCACATCTAGGCAAAAAAATAAAAAAAACTAGATTGGGTATTTCCCACCAAGTAAAATGCATAATCTCATTGTTAAAATTGCATTATACAACATACACATTGCATAATTTTAAATTACACATTCTTTAATGTTGGGTCTAAAGTAGCAACTCTCACTAAAAAGATTAGTTTCAGATGAAAATTCATTTCAAATTACCCTGATATTTAACTTGTTTGATTTTTTTTTCAGAAATATGATAATACTGAGGGATAATTGAAACAACAAAGTGGCTGTAGTTTAGTGGTTAGAATTCCACGTTGTGGCCGTGGAGACCTGGGCTCGAATCCCAGCAGCCACAATTTTTTCTCCCTTTTATGGCCCGTCACGAGAATGTCACGTGCAGCTGCGCGCCAAATCAATGCCCTTTTCCCGCCAAAACCTCCACTCTTTTTACACTCCCATCTCCTCCTCCTGCCGCCAACTCTCTCTCTTTCTCTCTCTGTGCTCTCGAGGTCGTTCTCTCTCCTCTGCAAAAATGCAATCTTCAACCGATTTCAATTACGAAACTGAGAAAGGTAAATTCAATTTCTTCACGCGTTTTAGGGTTTCAGTTTCTACTCTCTTTTTGTTGTCAATCTGATTTGATTCTCTTTTCGCCCGATTTTCACTGTTCTGGCTGTAGATACTGCCAAGGATTTCATCCAAAACTTCGTCGACATTCATGGCGAACCTAAATACATGAACATCCTCGTAAGTTATTGATGCATTTTGTGATTATTGCTCGTTTCGCCGTCAGATTGTGAACTTTAGTTGCTTTTAGGGTCTTAGTTGGGGAGTCGCCTTTTAGTTTTAGGGTTTTCACCTTGTCTGTTGCATTCGGAAAGTTCGTGGGTTTATAATTGAATGATTCTGACGCGAGTTGGCTATATTACAGCAAGACGTGGCAAATCGCAAGACCAAGGCGGTACAGATAGATTTGGAGGACTTGTTCACCGTAAATGCTCGAAATTCCTTCTTTTGGCTTCCCCTATTTTGAGGCTAATTCTCGGGATTTAAGAAACCCTAATGTGAAATTTCCTTTGCTTTCTATAGTACAAGGACTCCGACGATGAGTTTGTTAGGAAAGTCACGGAGAACACCAAGAGGTACATCAGCATCTTCGCTGACGCTATCGATGACCTGATGCCGGAGCCAACTGAACCCTTTACCGATGATGATCATGACATTTTGATGACTCAGAGATCTGAAGAAGGGATCGAGAATGCCGATGCTGCAGATCCTCAGCAAAAATTGCCACCTGAAATCAAGCGTTTGTTGTGAGTTTCTTTGCAATTTTCTGGGTTTTGTTTTTGATGTTCATAAATAGTTCTTGAGTTTAGTTCGGGACAAAAATGGTGTATGCTGTTTATTCATGCCGTATTTACCATGGACTGCAGTGAAGTTTATATCAGAGCATCCTCAAAGGAGCGACCCTTTACCATTCGTGAGGTTAAGGCTTCCTACATTGGCCAGCTTGTAAGATTATCTGGGATTGTGACCCGTTGCTCAGATGTTAAACCCTTGATGCAAGTTGCTGTGTATACATGTGAAGATTGTGGGTTTGAGATTTACCAGGTGAGGTTGATTTAGGGCAATTTGAACCCATACTTTTTCCATAGTTCTAGTTGTATTTATTATGTTCTTTACCATTTTCTTCAACTTCTGTGATGAACAGGAAGTAACTGCTAGGATGTTCTTGCCACTGTTTGAATGCCCATCTAGACGTTGCAAAACCAACAACTCAAAGGGAAACCTAATTCTTCAACTGAGAGCATCAAAGTTCCTCAAGTTTCAAGAGGTTTGAATAGTTTACTCTCTATCACATTGCACCTATTTTTAAAATACTGAGTCAGTCAAACCGCTACCTCTGAAGTTTTCAATTCAAGGCAAGACTGCTACATGATACCCCCAACTCTTTGTAGTGTGGGTTTTTGGGTATAGGGTTTGGATTTGAACATTGTATCTATAAAAGTGCTTATTTGCAGTGAAATGGGCGAATTTTGATTTTCTTTTTCCCTCCTGTTATGTTGACTTTCTGACGTTTTAGTCCATTTCTGTGTTGAATTTCAGGCCAAAATTCAAGAGTTAGCTGAACATGTTCCCAAGGGTCACATACCAAGATCCATGACAGTTCATTTCAGGGGTGAACTGACAAGAAAGGTTTGTGGCCTCCTTTGAACATGATAATTAGTGTTCTAATATGTGGTGAATAAGCATCTAAATTAAGAAGAGTTAACTGAAGTGAATTAGTAGGAAGAACGTAGCGTGTTTGTTGCTTCATCATTAGTAATGTGTTATTATTTCCATAAAAACTATTGCAGGTGGCTCCTGGTGATGTGGTCGAGTTATCTGGAATATTCCTTCCAATGCCGTATACAGGCTTTAGAGCAATGCGTGCCGGGCTTGTGGCAGACACTTACTTGGAAGCCATGTCTGTATCCCATTTTAAAAGAAAATACGAAGAGTAAGTATTCTCTACTGTTTCCAAATTGCCATTCTTTGAAACTTATGAGCAGCAACACTATTTATGCTTGTTCTTCTGCAACCACATTTTGTACTGTTGAAATTAGAGTTTGTTAAAGAAGCCTATCCATAGATATGACACATTTTCGTTTCTTTTTCTCCTTTTCTGATAGGTATGAGCTTAGAAGTGATGAGGAAGAACAAATAGCGCGCTTATCAGAGGATGGTGACATATATAATAAGCTGTCACGATCATTGGCCCCTGAAATTTTCGGGCATGACGATGTTAAGAAAGCTCTGCTTCTGCTCCTTGTAGGGGCACCTCATCGGAAATTAAAAGATGGAATGCAGGTAAGCAGATATGATGGACATTTATTTAGCTGTCAAATAATTTGGTCAAGATTCAGTTCTTTGCAGAAGAAGGGAAAGTTTTTCAATGGGCTGAAGGGGATCACTTGTTACTACAAATCATAGAAGGAATGAGTTTTCACACTGCTTTTGCATGCCATAGGACGTACTTAAGATATTAAAATATGCTTTATGTAACTCCAGTCTTGTTTTCCTCTTTCTATTTGCACTTCTGTAACCTATAACGCATCCTTTTGGGAACTGCAGATTAGAGGAGATTTACATATCTGTTTGATGGGTGATCCTGGAGTTGCAAAAAGTCAGCTTTTGAAGCACATAGTAAATGTGGCACCTAGGGGCGTGTATACCACAGGGAGAGGAAGCAGCGGCGTTGGTCTAACGGCTGCTGTGCAGAAAGATCCTGTCACCAATGAGATGGTCCTAGAAGGCGGAGCACTGGTAACTTTATTAAATTTCTTGTCAGTCGATTTGTAAGCTTTGAGGAAACATATAGCCCACTTTTTATCATATTACCTTGCAGCAAGCACAAGCTTAGAAGTGCTCACAAAGTCAGTGGACTTGTAACAATCACATGCTTGCAAAATGAATGCCGATTGATCAGTTTCTTTCTGCTAGGTTCTTGCGGATATGGGTATATGTGCCATTGATGAGTTCGACAAGATGGAAGACTCAGATCGTACTGCCATACATGAAGTAATGGAGCAGCAGACAGTAAGCATTGCTAAGGCTGGGATCACAACCTCACTGAACGCTAGGACTGCTGTGCTTGCTGCTGCTAATCCAGCTTGGTAAATATTATGCATTTGAAATCATTTCTCCCCAACTTTAAGACTTTTTTTTGAGATGAATTTGATTTTTCTGAATACTTTGGGATTTGTCAATGAAACTGTTATTGACTGTTGATCACCTAAATTTTCAGGGGGAGATATGATCTTCGCAGAACTCCAGCGGAAAACATCAATCTTCCTCCAGCCCTTTTGTCAAGGTTTGATCTTCTATGGTTAATATTGGACAAGGCAGACATGGATACAGATCTTGAATTGGCAAGGCATGTGACTTATGTCCATCAACACAAGGAGTCACCTGCCCTTGGGTTCACTCCATTAGAACCATCAACCCTTAGGTATTTAATATTTTCTTTCTTGAAATTGGGCATAAGTTGACCAATTGGGCCAAATTTCTGCTGAAACTTTTTGATAATGAGTATTCTGTTAAGACTTTAGCCTCTCACGCTTGGTAAATCTTGTTGTAATTCCTTACTTATTTTGCTGCCGAGGATAGTAATTATGCTTAGGGTCAAGCACCACACAATTCAGTAAATTGCATATTGTGTGCTATTATACCAGTTATGCTATTAACTCCTTTCATCTTTATTTTCTAGGGCATACATTGCATCAGCCAGAAAAATATCCCCTTGTGTCCCCAAGGAGCTTCAGGAGTATATTGCTAGCGCATACTCCAGCATACGTCAGGAGGAAGCTCAGTCAGATACCCCCCATTCCTATACAACCGTCAGAACACTACTTAGCATTCTACGGTTATCAGCAGTAAGTCCTTTTTCTTCTATCTTACAAATACACACAAGTGACGTAGTTGGCCCAGATTTTGATTCGGACGCCTATTGGCTACAATTTAGTGGAGAATTTTGTCACCAAAAGGTGTCAGACAGCTGTTTTTATGTCTGCGCTCGAAGTTCTTTATAGTCTTCGGACAATATTATGTGTGGATGTTTTTCCATCCCTTAACGAGAACTGATTTGAGTCGGGCAGGCTCTTGCAAGACTGCGCTTTTCAAACACAGTGGCCCAAAGTGATGTGGATGAGGCCCTTAGGCTGATGCAAATGTCAAAATTCTCTCTATACTCTGATGATCGCCAGAAATCAGGTCTTGATGCCATTTCTGACATCTATTCAATCTTGAGAGATGAAGCTGCAAGGACTGGCAAGCTGGACATCAGCTATGCTCGTGCTCTCAACTGGATTTCCAGAAAGGTAATTAATCTCAAACTGCCCCTATTATTATTAGTCATCACCATTTTGTTGCTGATGACCTAGGATCCTAGAGCAGTCTGTTACTGATGGGATACTAAATCAACTACAATGCAAGTCACTTATCATATTTAGCAAGAGAGGGAAAAGGGACCTTGGAAGCTGTATCCTAGAACAGTTTCAGTCACTGATGGGATATACTAGATCCACTAAGTGCAATTAATTTATCATGTTTAGAAAGAGAGAGAAAAGAAGTTTAACAACAGACTCATATTAAGTCTAATTGGGGCAGAAGAATCACTATTACATTGTGGATGCAGTACAACAATAGGTTATTTCAGTTGGTATGTAGACAACAATGAAATGTTAATTTAACTGTATTTTGCTTTAAGACTTCCTAAGCATAGCATTAAGTGCAGTCATTTCTTAAACTAACGAGGTGTAATGAATTTTGACAGTCAATGTGATTCTATCAGTAGTGAGTAATCGAGATTGTTTGCGATTATTTCAACTGCAGGGATACAGTGAGGCTCAATTGAAAGAATGTTTGGAAGAGTATGCAGCCCTGAATGTGTGGCAGATCCATCCCAACACCTTTGACATTCGGTTTATTGATGCTTAGTTACTGTCGAGCGTTGAGTTTATTCCCGGTTGGTCATCTAACACTGTCAATGTAGCAGTCTTGTAGACCGAATATGCTGCTTGTAATGTACTCATTCTATGAATGCATGGTAACTTTCATACGTAATGTAGAATCTGTTATGGAATTTATAGGTAGGCCGATTTGTTCAACAATCATACGGCTCCTGTAGCATTGGTTATTGTGAAAAGGATGGATGTTTTAAAACTTTGCTGCAATTTTAATATTTAATTACATTAACAGGGTGAAAATCCAAACTCCCAAAGCAAACCCTAAGTGGAGGTTGGTAAGTAGAGCTTCATGTAGGGCGCGCGCTCTAATTTATCGAAAAAAAAGAAACTGTTACCATCAAACGGCTAAATATAATATGTGCAAGGGACAACATTACAACCAGCAAATGAGAGCTAATTATGAGACAGCTATGTTGCTTCCTGCTAATAATTTGTTTTTTTTCAACTTGCTTCGCTGCATCTTTGTTTTGTAATTTCAGGAAGTCCAAACGGTCCCAAGCAAACAAAAAAAACATCACCAGTTATGCTTTCATGGGACTAAAACGGAAAGTCCAGTATCTATCTATTTATATTTAGTAGCAGACTTGTTATATCTTGCAGTTAAAATTTGATTCTTTATCCAACTAATGATTTAAAGGATTAAAGGATACACTTATATTCATACATGTGTCAAGTTTTATCTTGACCGTTAGCTTTTTTATCTAATATAAATTGTAAAAAATATTTTTTAAAATTTTAGTTTATTTTTAAAAAAATTTAAATAAAATTTTTTCAAATTGTTTATCAGGCAAAAACTTAGAGTTAATGTATTTAAATTTTAAAAAATTTCATAAAAATTTTTTAATTAAGAAAATATATTTTGTAATGTTGTACTAAATAAAAAAATGAATGGCAAAGATAATATATGAATAAATATGATTTTCATTGTGATGGTTGTCATGGTTGACAACCACTGCAAGTTTTTCCATGATTTAAAAACCAGCATCTTTTTCCTTTCTAAGAAAAGGCCAAGGAATAAACCTGTGAAGATTAACTTCTTCATGCAAGGACTGGCAGATGATCAGAATTGTGCAAAATAACTCTCCCTTTTCAATTTTGTGACTATAGCTTGAAGTGCACATACATACACTGCTTCACTTGCAAAAACTTGTGAAGCTACAAAACATACTCTGTGCCCTTAAAAGCAGCTCAAAACTTGATAAATTATGGTACAAACATAGAATACAACATTTGATCAGAAGTAAATAGAAAGCTTTTTCTCAATCTCATCTTGCAATGCATTACACTGCTCCAACAACTTGCTAAGCCTATCAGGTTCCTTTTCAACTTTCGGAACCATCTCAGTGTCAAACCCACCTATATAACTGTCGTTAAAATTTATAGGTTGGACTTGAATTGGAGAGAACCGGTTCTGAACTTGAACTGGAGAGCACCGATTGTTCTCTTCCTCTGAATAACTGAACATGGCAAGCCCGGCACCTCTAGTGACTGAAGCCAAAGTCGAAACATCGTGGAAAGATTTTGGTGAAGACTTGACTCTTTTAGAGACAATTGGGCTGCAACTAACCTCAACCATTTCATCCAAGGACGGCTGAACAATGAAACGAGAATCAGATACTTCAAAGTCCGACTTCTCAAAAAATGATGGCTTTGAAGTGGCACGAGGTTGCTCCAAAACATAAGCTCTACGGGTGATGCCAGCTAGCTTACTCAACTGCCAATTGAACACCCGCCGAAAAATCAAGTGCCAATCTGGAACTAGCCTGTATTGTGTGTCGTGAAGTTGAAGTCTAGTGCATTTTTCCAGCATCACATCAGCTTCTTTTGTCGCCATCATCAAATTCATCACATTGCTTGACTGGCTTAGATACTTGATCAAACTATCTTGAAGGAGCTGCCTTTGGCTTTCAAAATCTTGGGTGTTAGTACAGCCTCTGTTCAGCCAAGATATGTCGTCAGAGAAAGAGGGCAGATTGCAGCTCCTCAATGCAGATATTAACGGCTCAACTTCTTCAGAAGAACTCCACCCCAAACTCGGCAAGAAGTGCCTAACAGCTCTGAATTCGGCAGCGGAGTCATCCAACAGAAAAACTTCAGGACAAGGCCAACCAGTTGGATTCATGTTAGCAGCAGCAACAATGTTGTTGATTGATCTATCTAAAGCTTCATTGAAAGTTGAGATGCACTGGTTTGGGCTTAGTTTATCAGATCCCATCGCACCAAAAGAATCCAGGCATAAATTCAAGTGAGATGAAACCAACTCACGCAATGTCACATCATAGAGAACAGGCTGTGGATGCGACTCTGATGCCAGCCACATCAAACCCTCTTTTAACTTTTGGTCGCTGAAGTACCCATAATACTGATCTGTGCCATCCCTTTCATTTAGGCAGATTACCAAAATGCTTCCTACACGAGATTTGTCAATGTCGTTGAGCCCAAGCTTTTCTCCCATACTTCGGGGAAATTCTCCAATATTATGTACATTAGAACCGCTTAAAACCAAAAGGGGAATCCGAGATCCAGCTGGTAGATGCCCCACAAGGTTGTGAAGTTCAACCCTTTGAAGCTCCCATGGCACAATCTCAGATACAGGAAACAATATAGCACTTGCTCCAGCGAGTTTCTTCTCAAAGTTACCTGACTCTGCACCCTTAATGACAGAAAGACAGCAGGTGATGGCATCAGCATGATCAGGGACCCATTTGCTCCAAATTGACAGCCCTGGAGCTGACATCACTAAATCGTTGACAGTGTCTGCTACTTCGGTAGGGATAAGCTTGTATTGTAGCCATTGATCTAGCGATAAATGATTGATTGGACTTCTAGCTTCAATGTCACCAATACTCCGGTGTAACCATGAAAATGAGATTACCTTCCAACATATGCAGTTTGAGTTTGCATTTTTCTCACTAAGTTTACCCGCAACAACTTCAGACACATTCCACCTTACCCATGACTGTTGAAGCTTTTCGTGTCTTTCATTGACAGCTTGATCAATATTTAACTTCCTGCAAGGCATATGTTTCTACAGAGAAGAAGGGTTAAGAGTGTGACAATACTACTGTCGCCATGTATGACCCTATCATTGAGAAGGAAAGAATAGTCATAACCTACATCTTTGATCTGTTGAATAGGCGGCCCCAGAGACAGTGAACTTAAAGCAGCGGCTGCGGCTGATCTGTTCTGCTCACGGTATTCCCTCCTCCTTGCCGAGTGTCTCTTCCAGAGCCTGCATGAACCGACAATCAGTGGAAGCCAAATGCTAAATCCATTGTTAGAACTCAATTTAGCAGAATAGAACCTTATCAATAGCTTAAGTTTGGCCTTAGCAACTTCTTCACTATAAAAGCTGGCATCATCATCATCATTCTCAACTTCATGGTGCCCATCGGTCAGTTCTTTCTTTGCCTCTTCCAGAGTTGTACCATCTGTCTCCAGGCTAACAACACCGGAGTCAAGTTCAGATGCATGTTGAATCCATTTTCCATCATCTGCATCCACATCATGTGGTTGCATTGCAGAATGTACAACACCACGTGGAGAAACCCCTCGTGGACTTCTAACAAATCCATCATGAGAAGTCTCTCTCGCCCATCCAAAAAAGGGTGGCTGGGTATCTGGAAAAGATTGCGGTACAGAGAAGTTGCCAGGGGAAGGACTTGTATCCAAATTTAGCAAACCATTTCTTGGAACTGAAGACGGTTGCTCTTGCACCCTAGGATTTTGAAAACTCGGAAACACATTGGGTGCTGCAAACTGGCTTTTTGGAGAGCTTGCAAAAGTCTTGTGACGGTCTTCTGAGCTAGGTTGACCACCCCTTGGAGACCCAAAGAGTGGTTGGACTTGCATATTTCTTGATGTGGCAACTGGTTCAATTCGCATGGTATCTTTGGGTGATGGGACCGCTTCTATGTCCATAACTTCCTCAGAAATAACAAGAGTGTCTGGTGGTCGTTTACGTTGTGGAACTGCTGGCTTGCTTTTCTTATTCTTGTCCAATTGAATCTCCCTTTTAAACTCAGATGACGATGGTATTTCTTGATGAGAGGATAAAATATCCTCAAGAATTGTGCTGGATCTCTTTCCATGAACAAGTTTTGAACAACGAGTAGGATAATCCTTATCAGCATTGAGGAATGGGCCTTCCTTAACCATGTAAGGCTCTTCATATTCCCTAATCGAGAATCCATGATATTCCAAGAGACTCTCAACATCCTCTCCCTGGTCAAGCATCATATAAAAAGTCAACACTGCCAACGTCAAGAAAAAGCAAACAGTCAGATGAGTGAGATGTACCTCCATGCCCAACCAAGTCGCAACATGTGACACAGGGAGACCTTGATTATTCAACAGACCAGAGTGCAGAGAAGCGAGTGCCTGGGTTCTCAACTGTTTGAGAAACAAAGCAGGTAAGATCCACAGTACGAAACACGCGATAATCAATGGATAACCCATTTGCGTCCATGAGGACTTAAGCAGTTCAATGTAAGTATAAAACATGTTGAAGGGCTACAATAACTTCATCACTGGAAGATGCTCCAAAATCATTATCTAGTCTGCAAACATATGAAGCTGCTCAAGTTACCAAAGCTTCAGGCTCAAATAGTCAATACTGAGAACATGGTGTTTCAGAAGTTCAATGCAACCCACAAACTAGAATTCAAATTAGAAAGTGCTTGCAACATGCTCACAGAACAAGGAAAATGAAGTACTCCTGTCATCACCGTTCACCATGTAATGAAACCCATAGATGCGGTCCATCCAAAAGTCTCAAGAAGTTGTTTGGTACATAACATTCTATCCCCCACCAAAGCAGTTCCACTATTTTTTATAAGTAAAAATGATCTACACCAAGTCTTTTAAGATACACAAATGCATAGACATGGACCTTATAATAAGTATAAATAACTATAATATATTGACCAAAAAACATCAGAATCCAAGCCAATATATACACCCCACTAAGGTTAAGTAGCAAGTATAGCTCCAATCAACCCCAGCCACACAACCCAATCAAGCAAGAGACTAATGTCAGAAGCACTCTACACATCAGTTGCCTCAAGTCACAGCACAGTGCTCCAAAATCTTAGTTCATCAGGTGCCATCAAGCAGCATTTTCCACCATTGTCGTCATCTAACTCCATGGGTGGTCACACACAAGTAAAAGGATTAATTGTCACCTAGCAACTTCAGGCAGTAAGGAATTCGAGAATCGAGAGGCCTTTGCCAATGCAGTTGCTCTCTTGCAGTACTGTTTAATATGTACCTTATAACATCACCTATGAACCATAATTCCCACACTCCAAAGAATGCCAATGAGATCACCCCGTCTAGAGTTTTGCTAACTTATGAACATTATGCCAGAAAGCATATTATGCCATAACTAACACCGCCATAAAGGCAAAGGATGAAAAATAATAGTGTAGATCAAGCAACTGGGAACAGTGAGTCAAAATGTGTGATCAGACAAGTGTAAGTAGCAAATCTAGTTCCGACTAAAGTCATTACATTCTCCCTACACATCCCAAGCACAATCACAGAGGAGGAGAATTCCATTAGTAGCCTTTTCTACACATAACTTGCTCTTAGGCTATAGCACAGTGCTCCAGGATCATACTTAATCAAGTACAATCAAACAGCACAGACCAGTCCCTTTACTTTCTTCTATGCCACCTAGGCAAACCCTTAGTTGTCAGCTAGCAACTTCAGGCAATAGGAGATCTGCGAAGCCTTTGACAACACCATTTTCATCTCTTACGAGTTACGACACTATATTCATCAATGTGCACCATGTTAAGTCAATTGAAACTCTAACCCTCAACTTCAAAATATGCATATCAGGCAACCTTCTACAGCCCCACTGCCTTTTGAACATTGCACCTAGGAATCATAGTTGTTGAATATCAAAACTCCACACAATAAAAGATGCAAAAGAGAGAACAATACCAGCATAGATCAACCAAAGGAAAACAATAAAGGAGTAAATGATGAACTATTCCACCATGAAGGACCTCTTATCCCCTAAAAATCTAACAGGCACAACTCAATAGGAGAAGGATCCTGTGTGTGCAAAGTGGGAACTTTTCAACAAGCAGTTAAGAGATTTCCTTAGAGCTAAAGTAAAGGTCTATGGTCGAGCAGAAACAATCAACAAATTTCAGACAATTATGTCAGAAATAGAAGTCTGGAATCCCTTTTCAAGGGAAAGGCAGTGCCGCCATTATCTCACCCTTCCCAAGTCCCCAACAGACACTGCAAATGATTGTATTGTGCGTGCAAATATGCATCATTGGCATCAACATCATTTCCCACAGACTAGCAAGCCTCATACTAGCAATATCAGACATCTAACATCAGTGCCCTCTGCACCATATCACAGAATCATCCTTAAAGGGATTATAAATTATGTAAAAATAATGTCAGGGACACTTAAATTGATCCAAAATAATGTCAGGGAAGGCATTCTTGGCGATAAATCCAAATTCAAAGAGAATATAATACTCAAACTCTTTCCAGTATTCCTCACATTGTAGGCCAAGTCTTAGACAAAATGTCCCTTGTTACTGGCTGGTTAATCTAACAAGTAATTGTTGCCACCAATGCAATCATTTCATGGAGCTTTTTAGTAACCATGACTCATACCTTGGAGAAGTGCGCATGCATTAGGCATGCTTGATGATAGCTTCCTTTCCTCGCATGACGAAAGAAAGCTATAAAATTGCTAGTTCTACAAGATCTGAAATGCAACAGATTTGACATTAGATCAGACCAAAGATGAAGCTTTGAAAAAACTTTTAGCAGGGAGGTACCTTGCAACATTACGAGCAAACAGAACTTCATGGGTCTGCCTTATCTCAGCAGTCATCTTAGCAAGATCAAGTGAAAGTTCTGCAGGTTCCACCTACCACAAATTCTATAATTCAAGCTTACGGAAAATAGAAAATGCCAAGATCCACAAAGTGTAGTCCAGATGTTACCTTATAACCAGGATGCTTATCCAACTTAAGAAGAGCATAATAACCTCGAAATTCCTTTTCTGTAGGAACCAAGATTCCCCTCTTCCTATGGTCATCATACAACTGGAACAGTTCTACAGATGTTTTGTTCATCTGCTCAATATTTAGGTGGGCATCAAAGCCTTCTGAAAATCCTTCTCCCTTTGAGAATTCACACAACTCATGCATAACTATTATGTGAAGGCGTATCTGCAAAAATGAACAGATTTAGACTGGGAAACAGAGGAAAACAAAGGGGGAGGGATAAACTCAAAAGTCAAGACCAATGGAAGATGGGAAGACAACAACAACAACAACAACAAGGCCCAGTATGATCCCACTAATGCGAGGTCTGTGGGGATCCAATTATAGGCAGTCTTCCCTCATGCACGGTAGTGCATGAAGAGACTGATTCCGGTGGACCCAAGAGACGAAAACCTTTTGAAAAGCGAAAGCAAAATCATTTCGGAAACCGTTTGGAAAGCCACTTGGGAAACTGAGGGAACAAGGAAACAGGGGAGCAGAGGACACTGAGGAACAGAGGACATCTGGAACACCAATTAAAAAAATCAGAAAAACACAACACCAAAAGACAGACACTCCACTTACTGAACAAGTTATGGCACCTTAGCAAATTAGGTCACAGGATCCCCTCGAAATTATTGTCAACTGAACATACACAACACAAGAACAAGGGGTAGTTCAAATGCAGCACCAGAGATAACAGAAACACACACACACGCTTGCGCACGAATGCACATGCATCAAAAAACATATAAGGAGAATTGAGGATAAGGCCCCCTCAAAACCTAATTTTCTTTTTGTGCCATTTTTGGGTTGGTTTTGGCCTAAGGTAAAAGTTTGAACAAT
The DNA here is from genome assembly GCA_029582165.1 of Portulaca oleracea. NCBI lineage: Eukaryota > Viridiplantae > Streptophyta > Magnoliopsida > Caryophyllales > Portulacaceae > Portulaca > Portulaca oleracea. The sequence goes on along the minus strand of CM055869.1, from coordinate 15,258,626 downwards.
AAAAGACACCATACATATCCATGCATATAATGTGTACTTGACTGCCCATCCAAACTTCAGCTTTGTTTTATCTGGATGATTACTTGCTGCTCTAATCCTTCAACTTGTTTTTAATCGTTGCCTTTCCTCAATTTTTCCGAAAATATATCAGCATCTCTCAAGAGCCTAGATTCAGAGGAAATAGAACTACAAGAAGCTAGGGGGAAAGCATCAGCAGTTACATCTACACACGCAGGCTGTGTTTATATCATCAATGTTGCATAATCAATAATATCTTCGATGGGGATATCTCAAGTATCAGACACATACAAAGTGACTGAAGGAGCTAAGAGAAGGAAAAGGACACACCATTTGCTCCAGCATAGTTATAGCCTCAAGATTGAAGATGTGTTGCATCCTTAAATCCATTCGAATCGCCCTCATTCTATCCCACAAGAAATTATACAGGCCGAGAAACCTATCATCATAAGGTTGTTCTAGAAGACCTAGAAGATAATCCATTGTCTTCTGCAGGATTGGCATGGGGCGAATTAGCTCCGCTTCCCTTTCAGCAGTCCTGTTATACTGAAACATAACAAATAATAGAGACCTGTCAAAATGTGTTCATATATTTGCCTTCTGCAAAGAAATGTCCAGGCTGCTTCAGGGCAAAATTGCAGTTACCTTCTTAACAGCCAGAGTCCTGCTCGTTTGATTTCTATCCCCATCCAACCTTTCATACCGGTCAAGATCCCCTTTCCTTTCTCGTTCAGCTCTCTCTGACTCTGTATATCATGAAATCAAAAATTCTCAGAATAGGAAAAGTATTTCGATTTTACATTGCAAACCAAAGTTAAAGATGAAGATTCACATAATATAAGGATGCGCAAAAGTAGAACTGTCACCATAACAAGGAAGAAAATCAGAATATGAGCAAACTACAGTAAACGATTGAAAATGCAGCAACTGTCCTTAAACAAACCAATTCTTTTAAGGAGAAGAAAGGTATATTCAATTACTTCTTGGCTTCAAGCCCATAACATGTACCCGCATTGTTACCATCAACTACCATAGTCAACATCCACACCTGTATATATGATGCATATCTTATTGTCACATCCAAGCATAAATAAAAGGTAAACTACAAAACCACTAATGATCTGATCGGCTTGCCAACATGTGAATATTGACTACAACCAATGAGGCGAAAATTAAATGTCTGTAGAATACACATGGTTCCCCAGTGGTACGAATCCTGACCAAATTCAACCCATTTTCCCCAATCCCTGTAATAGATTGATCAATCTACCAAAAGCCAAACATTTCAAGATCACCCCCAAACCTAGCTGCAGTAAATTTTGCAGAAATTAAGGTTGGAGTTTTGGCCTTCAACATTAGCTGCTCCACAATCCATATGGATTTGTGATTGAGACTTATATGGGTTTATGATTGGCGCTTCCACCATGGAGAAAGACATCAGAAACAAGTAGCTCTTTCTTATTTGACGCGAGGAAGACAGCCACACATTTAAGCTTTTGAATCATAGCTACCAACTACGAGTAAGTTTTGCAAATCCTTTACATTTACCTGGGCACATATCAGGGCACAACCCCACAATGACACCACTTGTCTGCAAGTCTTCATTATCAAAATCTTGCTCCATTGATCTTGAACCATCATCTACAGGAAAGTTTTTCTTTTCCTTGGAAGGCTGATCAGTTTTCACTGAAGAAATTTTTTTCCCAGCAGCATTTGAACCATACTGATTGGTGTCACTAGGTTCAACTTCATCTAGCTCAGTCTTGAAGCGAGCCAATCGTCTTGCCTTGGCCTGTAGTTCTCTGAAGTAATTAAGAATAACAGAGGCTCAATTGCTAGACATGTAAGAAGACATAAATGGCTTTAAAATAAATTAATCTATTTTTTACCGCTCACTGTCATCTTCAGAGTAAGTGTTTGTTAGAGATATCTGGCCAGTGACAGCAGCAGTTGGGGACCTATTTCGCTTTGAAACAGTGTGGCTCACTGGCCCTTTTGCATGAGCACCACCATTCATTCCATCTGTAGAAGGAGAAGACCTCTGATTGTGTTGAAATTTAGGCATTCCCAGAACACCTGCCCTGCTCCGTGATGTAGGTGGGAATAAGGAGGCCCTAAGCAGGAAATTTTGAAGTTAGTTTTTACCACATAGCAAAGAATATATAAAAAGATGAAACATTTGAGTAAGTTCTTTACAACACAGCATAGACCATAGAAGAAGATGCATACAGAAAATACTAGGCAAACCACTCATATACTCATCACCATATCCTTACCAAAATCCCCCATAAACACATCAAATGATTCTAAACACCAACTGGTAAAAAATCTAAAAGAAAAACTTTTGGTAAAAGCATGACAGCACTGAAACTTGGTAAGTTTAGAACATAAATACAAAGTTCCTGAGTCCCTCTAGATCTTGGGAAAAGAATACCTACATGAACACCCCAGCAGGCTTTAAGGACTAGATACGCCAAGATGTACTGTGGCCTCACCTTGCGAAGAGCTGTCAAAAGTGTATTTAAATGCCAAACTACTGGCTTCTTTACAAAAGTTACTACTAAAAAGAGTTTTAGATCTTGGGAAAGAAAAAACAGCTATATGGAACAGCCCACAGCAGGGTTTAGGGATTACATATGCTCATATACCAAGATGTGTTGTAGCCTTACCTTGCAAAGAGCTGTCAAACACATATCCCAAAGGTCACAATAATTGCTTCTTTACAGAGGTTTTTTAGGTGGAAACTGAATTGAGAAGCAAGGATGGCCAATTATACCATGAATTTTGATAGCTAAGAAGAGGCTACTACATAGAATCCTTGCCGCCACATAAGGCCATAAAAACATATCAAGAACACTTTCCTCTGTAGATAAGCCAATTTTCAGTGAGACACTGAAGTTTTCTTTACCTGTCTCTTTTAGTTTTTCCAAACCTTAGGATCCAGAAATTCCACTAAGAGAAGCATATCCAAGGGTTTTCAAAAAGACAAAAAATTGTTTCAGCTTCAGTCTTCACAAATAGATGAAGCAAGTTACCCTCCTGTTTCATCTGAACTCTCTCTGCCACTAGTTCATGGTCTCATATTTTTTCCAACCCCCCTTTGGACTGGACATTTGTTTCAACGAGAAAATGGCAGGGATCCTAACTTCAGTTGCAACTTCAATTTAACTGCCAGCAACCCCCCCCCCCCAAACACACACACACAAGCAACTTAAACAAGCACAAGGTAAATACTACTACTCAGTCTACTTCAATAGTAAGAAAAGTCCACACAATGAAGCAAATGAATTTACCGTTCCTCGCCATCTTTGTCGGGATTCAGAAAATCTTCGGTGTATTGAACAGGAGGTGATCGGGTTCTTTCCAGATTTTGCAAGCCAGAAGCCTTAGAAGAAATGCTTGTTCCAAGATCATGAGGACCAGAGAGAGGGGCCCTCTTCTGTGTAGAGCCTCCAACCTCTCCACCTCCTGCAAGTGATCTTTGCCTGTCACCCCATCGCAAAGGAGCAGCTCTAGCAAAGGAAAGTTAATATGAAAATCACATTATGTCCATTAATAAGACAGTAGAGAAACACTATGAAATGACATCTCATGACGAACAGGCAGAAAGATGATCAATGTAGGCATACAGGATCCAAGAAAGGGAGCTGATATCAGAATAACCATTATTTTAGTAAGCATTACTACGGCAATAGAAATGGGGCTGTTCTTTTTTCTTTTTTTTTTTTCCTAATAGGAAAAAGAGTGTGTGTGTGTGTGTGTATTGATGATAGAATCAAAAGAGCAGATGCTCAGCAAGCATCTACAAAGTTACGTACAACCAAAATGTAGACTATCTACAAAATCTACCACATCCGAAGAAGAAGACCAAATCTTCCCATTAATCCAAAAGAAGAGAGATTTGACGAAATTGTCTTTCAATCGCTGAAGAGGAATTTCAACTCCCTCAAAAACCGTTCAGTTCCTTTCTTTCCAAATGCTCCAAAAATCACATGAGGTATAACCATGGCGCTCTTCTTCTTTGGTTTCAACCAAAGACACCCTCCCAAGCAAGAAGATGGCTCTTAATTGTACAGGAAACGACCCAAGTAACACCTAGGCAACTAAATGCCATATCCCAAAGAGACCTAGCAAAGACACATTGAGTGAAGAAAACCTCACTGCACCAACGATCATGCCAAAAAGAAATGGTAGAACCATCATCACCAACAAAAGAAACATGAGTGAAGAAATGCTCCCACCCCTTAGTGATGAACTTCCAAAGACTACAACCATAAGAGCCACTCAGGAATTAAAAGGTAACCATCTAAAACCCACTTCACCATATTTGATTGTAATCACCTTCCTCCATAGATGCTCCTTTTCATTCATGAATCTCCATACCCACTTACCTAAAAGAGCCATATTGTACAGTAATAGACATGGGGCTGTTATCATGGAAACAATGGCAATAAGCCAATAAATCAAAAAGAAACTACTAGTTGTGTAAAACAACAATACAAATAAAAATAATCATAATAGCAGTACAAGTGTACAACTGACTAACAATGGAAGGCAAAAGGATACCGAAATAAGATGTAAGATGATGAACAGGCAAGGAAACTACAACGAGACAAAATAAAGAAGTAAATTCCCCCATCTTTTTCTTTTTTTCTTTTTGTTTAATCAGTAACCAAAGAATATAGTATTAAGACACCAAGGTGGTTCTAACCCCTGTACAAAGGGATAGGGAAACACTGAAACAAATTACTCTATACATTCACAAGCCTAATCACTTTGTGAGAATCATGCTCTTAGATGAACCAATTTTCATTAATGACCTCCCATAAGTTGTTTTTGGATCTTTCTCTTATTAGTTCTAGGATTAGGATCACCAAAATCCCATTTAGAGAAGTTATGCCCCCAAAAGCCCATGAATCACCTTCAAGTATAAGAAACGGCATAGCCACTTGTAATATTAACAACTTAATGTGCTTTAATCATGTATTGCAACATCACTCAAACGGCAATGAGTAGGACAAAGTCAACAACAATAAGAGCCAGCACATCTGCTTAACTCTCACCCACTGCTCAAGATGCTTCATATTGGACACAATGGAAATGGCACATTCCTCCTTTTGCCCATCTACACATATAATTGCATACTTACCAAGACTTCTCCGCACACATAAAGCACATTTCGGGACATTGATTGGTTTATTCCTTGTATGATTTTCAATAGTAAAGATATGCACCTTTCAGTTATAGTTTCAAAATGCCTGACCTTACAATTTCTGAGTAGATTATCTTGATAGTATAGATAGGGACAACGTGGGACAGTTGTCAGCAACATAACTAATTCTGAGATATATACTAGAACTGTGAAAAAGCCTCCGCAAAGGATCCCAAGATGCACTCCACAATTATGCACCAAAGGAACAAATTTACCAACCTTTCCACGCCATCATTATCAGGATTTAGAAAATCGTCAGTGTATTGAACAGGAGGTGATCGTGTTCTTTCTACGCCTGGGATCTGATAAGCCTTAGAAGAAATGCTAGCTCCAAGATTACGTGGACCAGAGGGAGGAGACCTCTTCTGTATAGGGGGAACAATGTGTCCAGCAGGTGAACTCTGCCTGTTTCCCCATTGCAAAGAAGCAGTTCTACAGAAAGTTCAATTAGAACAGAAAGGGATATAATGGTTATTGGTATATCAGTCGGTAACAATATGAAACGATATCTAATCATGATTATGAGCAGGCAGCACAAAGAGAATGCAGAAATGCAGAAATGCAATGGTATGAATATGGAAAACACTTGCAACAGAATAGTGGAAGAGAAGTGAAACTATAAATAAATAAATAAATAAATAAATAAATAAATAAATAAATAAATAAGGAAAACAAAATGCCACTATTACAAAATAATAATACCAATAATGATCGCAATCACAGAGTACAAGAGCTGACAAACAAACCTGATGCAAAAGTCAAACTGAAGTGAAGCAAACCTAGGGGGAAAAGATAACACTAGACGGCCGACATCCACATATGAGCAGAGTTGTGGGCAAAGCTTTACCCCTTCCTTTACAAAGATTGTTGGGAGCTGACTAAATTATTAGATTCCCCGGGAATGCAAGCTAAGCATCTAGTCTTTTCAGTGTAAGAGCTAGAAGAAGAGGTAAAAGAGACTTTATTTATGGTTTCCAGCCCTAACCTCTCATCAAGAATCATGTCTTTGTACATCGTTCAAACATTAGGACTCCCCCACGTTATTTTAGGCCCATCTCTCGCTTTTCTAGGTTGTTTAAACCTTAGGATCAAGAAAGTCCATTTAGAGAAGCACAGTTCAAAGATTCTGGAAGATGACGATCGCTCTCCAGTAAAAGCAGAAACACAATAACTTCAAATTCAGACTGGAAGATTTTTGTAATGTTCTTTATCATTAGTGACCACATTACCAAAGAAGCTAATGATTATGACAAATCCCGAAGACAAAAGAACCAACTCATTCTGTCATCCACCAATCTAAATCTTCATATTGAACATAATACAAAGGGTACATTCCTTCCTACTCCCCCTGCCCTTTTTTGCTGATACATGTAGTAAATTTCTCACAAGCATGTCTTTTTAGCAGACATAATTTACTTGTGCTAATATCATTTTCAACAGTCAATGCATGTAGACATGTTTTTAAAATTTTCATGCCAATTGCTAACAGCTATACAGCAGACTGTCTTCTTGGTGTACATGGGGACACCAAGGTGTCATGGTCAACATGAACACAACTAATTTCGAGATACATACTAGACTAACCATCTTGTAGATCCTGCCAAAGAGCCCGACCAAAGGAAACATGCTACTGGAAAATCATACAGAGAAGGAACAGATAGACCTACCGTTCATTGCTGTCTGTATCAGGATGCAGAAGATTTTCTGTATATTGAACAGGAGGTGGTCGAATTTTTCCCAGGTCTTGGACCCCATAAGCCTTAGGAGAAATATTTGTTCCGTGATCACGTGGACCAGATGGAGGAGATCTTTTCGGGATTGACCCGCTAACACCTAGAGTGCGAGAACTTTGCCTATCACCCCATTGCAAAGGAGCAGGTCTGAACACAAATGATCCAATGAGAAAGCATATAGAAAATACAAGAACCAACAAAGAAAATTGTTTTGTTTTAAGTATAATTATGCAGAACACTAATGTTTTCATTTTTGCTACCTGTGTAATTCAATATCCATGGACTATATCAAGAAGGTCAAGAACAAGTACTAATATCATTTTGCCTTTCTCACTAACTTGCAAACTCTAAAAACTGTATTCTGTAACACAACTGTGACCAATGACCTTTAGTACCTACAAGAGCAAATGGTACAAATCCTTCAAAAGCTAATATGAGATAATTTCATACCTAATTGATGGCACAGACGGACGAGGAGTGCCTGTTGCCAGGCGAGCATTATCAAAAGGCAATGACGACCGTACTCCTTCAGAAGAGCCAAACGTCCTGCAATTACAGGCAGCTAAATAGTTACAAACCTACAGATTTCTGCCAAAATTATAAGTTGCCTTTGTGAATTCCCAGTAGAAACAGGGGGCAGTTACCTAGGATTTGGAGACCGCAGAGGCGCAGCCGACCCAGGAAATGGAGGAGCAGAGATAGGAGGAGATGCCGCCTGTGAGAAGTGGCCAAAAGTGGGCTGGGCCTTTGGCGGCCCTACAGGTCCAGAATTCCTCCCAAATCCCCCAAATGACATAGCCCTCCTTTCTGCCTCACTCTTCAGTTCACCCCTCAATCAGCATAGATAAGATGTTGGGCAATCGGTCAGTGTCTATACCACCAATTCAATCCTCCAAATTACCCCCAATTACTTTTCCTGCTTTCCAATCAAAAGAAAATTGGATCTTTTATCATAAAGAGATCTACTCAGCATAAGATAAGTTTTTGGACAATCGGTCAGTGTCTATATTACCAATTCATACCCCAATTACTTCTCCTACTTTCCAATCAAAGAACCTTGATTCTCTTAGTATCATAAAGAGTTTTTTACATAATACAAATTCCAATTTTTTTTTTTTAAAAAAAAAGCAACCACTGATGGAACTCAAAGAAAAACAGAATATAAACTTTCAGAGCACTAAGAGCCATTAAAACCCTAATTACATGATTAAATACAAACATGAACAAGAACTTGAGACCATATAAACCAATTCCTGATACTTTCCAATTCTACAGTGTGAAAACTTGCAAAATCACGAAACTTACATAGAATGAACCCTAATTGCAAACTATGAGGAGTAATCAGCAGAGTGCAATTTATAAATTTCAAAGTAATCGAATTGAGAAGGCATTGAGAAGTAACTGATAAAGAACAAGCACAGGAAGAATTCCGAAGATCAATGTTACCGTGGAAGAGGAGTAGAAAGAAAACAGGAGGATGCAGCTATGGCGGTCAGCAGCGGAGAGCTTCGATCGAGCGGAGTACTAACACACACACCCCCCAAAAGAAAAAGAAGAGCTTGAAGAAGAAGGGGGCGGACCGAACAACTCTAACTTTTGTATCCGGTCTAAACCGTCGGTCCGGTTTCGGTTCACTTGATAGTTTTTTAATAAATTTTTTAATAGCCGCTTGATACAATTCATCTGCTTAACAGAACAATTAAAAGAAACAAAATGATTAATAACCATCTTGAATTTCACCTAATTACTCAAAAAATAAATATAAGCATATTTAAATTATTTTATATGTATGTTTTATTACTTGAGGATTATTACGACTTATAAACCATATAAAAATAATTATTTGTATATATTTCTTCATAAATATAAAACTATGCATAAAATGTATATTTTTTACTATGACTGATAAAATTGTGTTATCATTTATATTTTTTGACCTAAATAATAAGTGGTATATCATTATAGTGTATATATATATATATATATATATATATATATATATTAGAGAAAACATTATTAAGCTACTAAAATGTAAATTATGGACAATTCAAATGGTGACCAACTTAATTTAAGACATGTATAATGGTCCATAAGAGAATATCGGGCTTGTTTAGAGTAACTAATATAGATTTTGATAATTGAATAATCTCAAGTAAATTGAAATACCGGGCTTGGACCATGTCTCCCGAACAATCAAAATTTTATGTAAGCTTTTCAGCAACATTTAAAATTTAGTACTAACAAATTTTTGAAAGAAAGTTTAGTATTCAAAAATTTGTTGGAACTCGATTTATCTGGGCGAGTTTGATTTAATCGTAGAAGACCTTTTGAATTTGAGTGGCAGATTCGAGGAATACAAAATGTTTGCATGTTAGAAGAGAGGACAATTGTATTGCTCATGCTTTAGCTAGGGTGAGTTGTAACGACTCCGAACAAATTTGGCTGGGTTATGTTCCCCCTCAAATTCACACTTATATATTTATAGATTCCTTGAGTATTGAATAATGATAGTTTTTCTTGGTCTGCTCAGGAAAAGGAAAATTCGATTTGTTAACAAAACTAAGCTCGAATGTTTAGTTATATGACTAAAGAATCTAAGTCAAAATAATTTTGCTTGACTATATATGAGAGTGAAAGTTTAATCCTACCTTTTAACAAAAGGTCATTTTAAAAACATGTAAATTTAGCAATTGTCAAAACTAACAACTAAGATTAAAAATAATAATAAAACAAGACCATAGAGACATTACGATATCTTTTTCCAATATTCTTGAACAATTTGACGATCACATTAGATTAATATATGTATGCAACATATAATATGCAATTTAATCTAAGCAACTTAATATTAACAAATTTAAAGAGAAAAACATTGGAAATTAAACTTGATGTTATATACAATTGAACATGTTATATAGTTGTTAATTTAAGTACATTATACATATTCCACTTATATCACTATCTAAAAATAAACAAGTTTACTTGTATATTTAATAACATTTGCAGGTGTTTTCCTACTACACCTAATATCAAAATAGTTTCATAATTAGAAAATATTGCACCAATTCATGGAAAAAGAATCCATAATTAACTAATTTCCAACATGGTTCAGTTTATCATAAACGATCTGCATCGCTTTTGCAAGTTCATTTATTTGCAGTGGCTTTGTCAGGTGGAAATCCATTCCACACTCCATAATTCTCCTCACTTCAACATCTCCTTCATCAACTGTCAATGCTATGATTGGAATGTGAATGTCATACTTCTTCTCTTCCTCTCGAATTCTTCGAGTTGCTTCAAATCCATCCATGATAGGCATCTGTAAATACAAAATCATGTTAATTACGATGTACTTGTTTCATATGTAAGAATCTACATGTCTTGCTTTGACCAATTGTACTTCTGTATAAAATGAGAAACATATAGAACTTGCGGTAACAGCTAGTATGAATATGTATTGATCATAAGAAAAAAAATAAATAGAAATATGAGGGATGGATTTATAAAGTTAAGTAGAAACTCTCTACACTGGTAACTATAAACTATACCCTGATAAAATTTCATATATAGAAATATTTTGTACAAAATAATGTTTCTACGGGTATTTGATAGGGAGTGAGGAGTTTTAGACACAAGCAACTTCATAATATCTATAAAAATATATTAGGGAAGACATGAATTCACCTGACAATCCATGAGAACACAATCATACGCAAATTTAGAATTGCCTCCAACACCCATATCATTTAGAGCTTTGCATATGAGTTCATGGGCTTCTCTTCCATCTCCACATTCTTTAACAGAAGCACCAACACGAGTCAGAAAAGATACAATAACTTTTCTGATCATTTTGAGATCTTCTGCAATCAAGAATTTTTTCCCTGCCAAAATCTTGTCAGAACTCCTGTATTCGACACTCTTGTGCACTTTGTCGAATTGTGCACCGGAGCTTCCTTCAGCGGCCATAGCATTCTTCTTTGCAATTCTGACAATAAAAACAATATCTTCACAATTCTATATATTTTCACATTTTGATGAATGTAAATTAGCATGTTCTCTTTAACTAATTTTAATTGAACTTATTATGAACACTTTATGAGAAATTGTTTTTGCATAATTTGTTCACAACTTATTAACTAAACTCTTTTGAATATGAGCTTGAACTTTGAAGCACTGATGGGTCATGTTTATATGCACACCTGAGGGCTTCTAAGAGGGCACTTCCTGAAAAGGGTATGTCCAAATACGAGTCAAAACCAGCCTCAATAATTCTTTGCCCTTGCCCACTTGATGGATCACAATTGAATCCCAACATAGGGATGTGAATCTTGTAATTGTCCTCCTCCTTCCTGATAAGTTTTACAACTTCATATCCACTCATAGCTTCCATCTTTTAGACAAAGATGAAATGCATGCATCAGTTATCAAAAGTATACAAGTAGCAAGCTATACAAATGAAAATACCCAAACTAAAAAGAAGATGCATAAGTAAACTCTACCTCAATCTCCATTAAAATATAATCATAGGGAAGCTTTGAACTTGAACATCTCAAAATTGGATCCTGTAGAACTCTTCGAACAAGTTCTATTGCTTCTTCCCCACTCTTGCACACATCACAAACAACATCAAAGCTTTTCAAAAACCCTTTTGTGATTCCCTTAATTACTTCATCACTCCCAACAAGTAGAACCTTTTTTCCTAGTAAAGGTTTTCCAAAGATTGACAAAGTACTCTCTTTCTTCACCAACTCTTGTATTTCCCCTGTTGAGCAATTACTCACTTGATCTTCTGTCTCTAATTCCAAGTTGTAAGGTAAAACTTTTCCAATGTTGCTAGAAATTCCACTTAATTCTCCCCCAAACTCAGGCAAAAGCCTAATGACCCTATCTAAGCGAGACCCATGAAGAGGGTCCAACAAGATACAGTCCGTAGAGGGGAGGGACCCGTCTCGAAGACCCGGAAAGTGGGCCCCACAAGTGTCGGGTCGGTCCAACCACACTACCTTAATACACCCCGCCCTGCAATGATCTTTCCTAAACTCTGCAACTGATATTCGTAGCTCGTGAAAATCCCCTGCATTAGCGTCCAAAATAAGCAATATGCACTTCACATGTTTGCCCCTCTTGTAAACCGGCAGGACTTCATCCGAGCCGTCCATCGCGCTGAGAGGCAAGCTTGATCTCTCTGATGAAGATGAGTCATGACTTTGATTAGCTGCGTTCACCTTGCTAAGAGGCTTGACCACCACCTTCCTTAAAGCACGTGACAAGTGATTGGGTTGTCGTACAACCACGAGCTTTAGCCCAAGGCTCTCGATGTACCTCTGTACAATCTTTTGTCGTCCTTCATTTTTTATTAACATAACCACTGTAGATCCTCCATGTTTTGGGTTGCGATGAGCACATGACATCGGGGTGGTTTCTTGTTGCTCAAATATGTCTTCTTGCCTTGGAGGCTTTGCATGTGAACTGCTTTGTACTACAAAGAATATGTTGAACTTAAAACATGTGCCCTTCTCACCATCAGCTTTGTCCACCACTTCTATGTCACCTCCCATAAGTCGAACCTGAAAATAATTTCATACACCAATTTAATAAGTACAACAATCATCAAATTAAACAACCAATTGGACATTAACTGAGCTTGGTCATAGATTTTCTATCTGAATTTGACATTAACTAATTTGACCAAATATCCAAACAAAATATTTTCCTAGCTAGCTTGTTTCTATTATCCAAATTACCTGATTTTGACTCAAAGCTAGGTTCATCAATTGTCCAGCCGGAAAAATTCAGGCAGGGAGCATCAATTTTTCATCTTAGTTTTTAAAATTGACGATTTGACCGACACAAATTTGATAATTTTGGCTAGTTCCATTATATACGCATGCCAACACCCTCGAAAGGTCCAAAATAGGGTGCATAGAGTCTGAGTGAATTGAAAATTTTAAAATCAATGAGCTCTAGCTCAAGTGGTACCAGCTGCACTGTAGTATCCCACAGGTCCTAGGCTCGATTCCTGGGAGCAGCAACAGGCGTGTATGCCTGGTTTCCCCCTCTCCCATGGGCTGGTGGACTTATTGGGCTTTCCCTGAAATAGGGGGCCTAGTGGGTGGCCCGACTTACCATTGTAAAAAAAAATTGAAAATTTTAAAGAGATTGGTTTCAATTCACGATCATACTTTATCACATATCATTATAAAATATAATATAATATATATATAGTTCAAAGTGTACTTACATAAGATTGGACAATTCCAAGGCCTAAGCCAGTTCCAGCATGACCAGTTGAGTTCTCCTTGACCTGAACAAAGTTCTCAAAAATGGACTGTCGCTTGTCCTTAGGTATACCAGGTCCAGTATCCTCTACCTCGAACACAAACTCCATACAGTTAGGATCTTGCTTAATAGTGCTCATCCCTTCGAGGTCACTGTAAGCTCCATTGTTCCTGTAAGAAAACTTTGACAACAACCGATTCAACATACTGTTCTTGTTGGATGCAATTATGGAGTTCTCCAGGCTTGGTTTCTTAGCCCATGCTCGAATCGAGATGTGCCCTTCGGAAGTGAACTTGACTGCATTGCTTAGCAAGTTTCCGAGAATCTGCTTGAGCTTGGGTGCATCACCCCTGACATGGGAGAATTTCATGATGGAAGTGTCACAAGGGTCTAATATGACCTCAACCCCTTTCTTCATGGCTACCAGGTGCTGCAAATCTGCTATGTCTTCTAAGAGTTGTGTCAAGTCGAACTCGGTTTCCTCTAACTGCATCTTCCCTGCTTCGATCTTGCTCAAATCGAGAATCGAGTTCACCAATCCTGCAGGAGGACATGGGTTAATTAGCTAAGATTAATGTACGTACATAACTCATGTAAAATGATAAGGTTTTCCATTAGGCATTTATTAATTGGAACATGTAGTTTAGGGAGGGGGGGGGGGGAACAAAATCACTTCAAAATTCAAATATACTCCCTCCGTTCTCAATTAATTGACGGAATTGGGTGAAGCCCATCTAACAATATGTTACTAGAGTAACTATCGAATTCTTTAATGCAATTAACTTTTTCTCTTTCCCAAATGACTACTATCAATATTTAACTAGATATGAAAGCTTTTTATGTTTTAGAAAAAAGTAAAAAGATAATATACTAGCTACTTATTACTCCCTCCGTCCCATATTAATTGACGCTTAAACTAATTTTTTTTGTTCCAAAATAATTGTCACTTTCCATTTTCCAATACCTAACTTAATTATTTTACCTTTAATAATTATATTAACTTTTTACTTTTCCAATTAATAAAACTACTTCTACTCACATTCTCTCACTACCTACACTAGTGATATTTAATTATTTAGGTAGTTTTTTTAGTTAAAACATTGGTATATGCAAAATTTTGAATATGACAATTAATTTGGAATAGAGGGAGTATCATATAAAATAATTAATTAGGCATAGCAAGACGGAAAATGACAATTATTTTGAAACAAAATAAATTAGTCAACGTATCAATTAATTTGGAATGGACGAAGTAATTTAGTATCAAGGCCGAGGAAAGAAATTACGTACCCAAAAGGTCTTGAACACAAGCAGTGATCTTGTTCAAGTTAGAAGCCATTTGAGACGAGGGATGGACTTGGTTAAATGAGACATCGATCAAGCTCTTGATGCAGGCAAGGTAACCTCGGATATCATGGTTAGCAGTTGCAAAAGCCAAGCTTTGTTTCATGGTCTTCCTTTCTGCTTGAGCAGTTTTCTCCATCTGTCTCATGTACGCTGCACATAGCTGGACCTCTCGCCTCGTCGCCCTCACTACCAGCCCCACAAATGCAAAGATCGACATCGCAGTTGCCACCATCATTAGTATCAGAAGGATCAACGCCACCTTCGTGTGGCGGTGAACTTCGGCAACCAATCCTTGGCTCCGGAAACCCAACACATAAGCCTACAAATTCAAACTCCATCAAACAGATTTTGTAAGCGTCACATTGAATTATAAATAAAGGAGTATATATACAAGGAAAGCATAAAATTTGAAAGTTTATTTCTAATATGATCACGAATAATTAATTAACATACCGATGGTATCTTAGCAATGTCAATCTTCGAGCAAGAGAATTCGAGAACTTTCCCTCCTCCCATGTCCACGGTGGTGCCCTTATTACCATTTGTAACATCATTGTCAGACTTGCATTGAATTTCCCCAACAATATCGTCATTGTAACCTCTAATCAAAGCCTTGTCACCAACAATCTTAACCTTAGCTTCTCTAATTCCGTCCAAAATCACCTTGCCATGATCACTTAGGGTAGCCATGTACAAGCTTCCACCTCGAAGATCGATACCATGAAAGACACTCGTTATTTCAGCAATCGAAAACCCTAGAGAGATCACCCCACTTTGACCTAATCCAGCTGCATCTAAGAACAAGTCCGCCCCGCCTTTTGTATCGGTTCCCCATTGAAACCCTAATGACGCGTAACCATTAGGGTTGGCCATGGCTTTTTGAAACCATACTTCGTTAACCACGGAGAAGGGTTTTAGGGTTTTGGACTCTCCATATAACTCGCCATTGCCAGGGTTAACAGGTTGAGTGTACCAAGTGTAGTTAGTACTGATGGCTGAAGTTGAGGGAAATGTGGAGTTAGAGTATATTGCATATGGTTTGCTGCCATTTATGAAGTATGAGAATAGAAGACCATCTGATCCAATGTAGGAAGACTGGGTTAAATAGGGCAACATCAATTGAGCTTCGAACAAAGCCTGTGCTACCTGCAACAAAATGAAACATTCTCTCTCAATAACAAGCGAAAGATTCAACAATTTTGTTAGGAAAATCATGATGCTTTTAATTTGTAACGTATGATTAATAGATTATTAAAACCATAAAAAATTAATATACCTTCATATATCTAATAGCCATATGTGGACTTGAACTAATTAAATTTTCTTTGGCAAAGTGTTTTTTTTAACGTTGGTAAGTTGGTACTTTCACTGGACCTCACCATATAGGTTGTAAGACCAAATGTAATAGTGGGAACACCACATTGGAACATGTGCCAAGTTCCCAAGTTTTAGTGCAATAGGAAATGAAAACCTGGGAATGCAAAATTGGGAACATTCCATAGTTCCTGGAACTTTACCATTAATTTCTTTTCCAACAAATTAAAAGGTGATATGTGGCATTAATATAGGTACAAGGAAAAAAGTAAACTGGCCAAACAAATATTTTATAGTAAAGTGTAGGAATGAGTTCTTATTGTTTTAGAATAAATGGAATGAAGTTCCAAAAAATAGTAATTATGGGTGATGTGGAAAGAGGGGACCACCAATTTCATTACAAAAACAAGATCACCATCGTATTTGCTCTAAGTCGAGTAGGCTAGCGTGTGGGGAAGACGGAGCTATAACAACAAACAAGACCCAAAGCCCACAAAGAAGCCTCCAGAGTATTGACAATTACTATCATGGTACTTGTGGACACTAGAATTCGTACTTGGTAAACTTCCTACTCTCATGTGACTCTTGGGTTAGCAAAGTATATTCGTTTGTGTAACTGATGTGGCGAATAGGCAAGAAAGAAATATATGTATAGTCGTACTGAAATCAATTTTATGTAAAGAAGTGGAGATAAATAATGAATCTATAAAATAATTTCCTTAAATCCAATCATAAATAACTAGAACATGATTTTCCTGAAAGAAATCCCATTTCAAACAAAGATTACGAACTGAAACAAATTTGAGCATGTTATGAAACTTTTACGTATTTGCTTGGCATAATTCTATGCTCATATATCAATGATCTCTCTCCAATAGGTCTTATATGAGACTGTAGGAATGGTCTCACCTTAGAATTTACGTGTACATATATAAGCTTTAACAACTAGCATTTGATTTATAACGAAAAATGTTATTATAAAAGTAAAAATATTGTAATATTTTGACAATTAATATGGAATAAAGGAGCCAGGTATGTAACTTTATCCCTATAAATAGAGAGACTGATGTCCGAGCAAATGTAAGCAGCTAGCTTTAACATAATTAGGTTATGTATATTCAAATCACACCATTTGATCCACATTTAATAAGTTCGTAAATCTTTTCAGATCATCAATCCAACTAATTAATTAGTGTTCGAATTGTCTGTGATTTTCACATTTAGTAAGAATAAATTACTTGCTTGATATACCAAATGGTGGAAGATCATATCAGACATTATTTGCCAAAATTAAAAAACTATATAATTAATCTAAAAAATGTCAAGTAGTAAATTTTTTTTTCTTTAGTTAAAAACAAACCTTGGTTTGGACATGGGAGAATGAGAGGGGTTGATCCAGGAGAACTGAGCCCAGAAACTTAGCTAGGTTGCTGGCTGATGACTTATTTTTATTAAGTGGAAGTATTAATTTTGATGCATCTGCAACCTGTGAAACCACTTGAGCATGAGCAGTCCTTGCTTCTATCTCCACAATTTCCTCTATATGTTTCATCATATTATACCAATATGTGATTATTGCACTAGGCAGCAGCAACACTGCAATAGTCTGGAAACAATAACAAAATGTTTAAAAAAAAACTCTATGAATTCAAAAGGTAGTCAAACTAAAATCTACTAGGATCATATATGGATATATAAGATAATTTAGGGTTTCAATTCCTTCCCAAAAAAAAAAAAAGATGATTTAGGGCTGATTTCTTCAACATATCATAATTATATTGGCGGATCGAGGTCTACTTAATAGGTGTGACCATATCAAATACACATAAAATTTATACTACCTCCGTCGCAAATTGTTTGTCCATTTCCGATGATTATAATTCCTATTATATTTTTGTTCACATGAGAAAAGTAAGAATAATTCTGGTACATTACACATTTTTCACCCCATTTACCATGACAAACAATATGGGACGGAGGTAGTAATTTTTATCCCAAATTATATTTAATTCTTTTTAATGATGGTCGTGGTCACCCCTCACTTACCTTGAGGTCCGTGAGTGATTATATATAATCTTATTAGCATTAATTAGTACTCGACAGTGGCGGACCTGGGGCCTTGCTGACGGCCACCGTTAAACCCCCCAAAAAAATAATAATTTAGTATAATTTGGAACAAAAATTATGGCACAATGAGAAGCTCAAGATCCGCCACTAGTACTCGATCAATTGGACGACACATATATCAACATTAACGAGTGATTAGTATTAATCAACACCCGAGCATTGGTACACAATTTTTACGATACTCATAATTAGTTGAATAGAACAAACATAAATTAAGTATGAAATCAAAATTAATTTCTCAAAGGGACAACTATCAATGTATTTTCTTGCTGATGGACGAGTAAATAATCAAATTCTTTCAAGCTTATGATTTAACGAAAACAAAAAGATACATCTACTTGACATAGAAGTAAGTGTAAACTATCAAATAATTCTTTCAAATTCAGGATAGAACCAGTAGACAAAGGTTAATTAAGTTGTGTACATTATACATATGATTTTTTTCGTTACAGGGTAGTTAAAATATATTCGAATAATTGCAAAGTATATAAGGAAAAGCAGGGCTGTTTTAGACCTTAGCAGTAAATATTGATGAATTTTCTCCCTTACATAGTTATATTGCAGTCTGAAAATAAGAAATTGTTAACTTAGAGGATCGAATTACTTACCAAAAGAACGAAGAACGTAACAGGACGCATAGCTATCAGTTTGATGATCTCCCCCATGGAATACGACGTCGTAGAAGAGAAGATGCCCTATATTTTTCCTCCATTGTTGAAGTAGAAGAGTTAAACATGCTATCAATTAAACACAAAGGAAACCACAGATGTATATGTTTATATATATAATAAGTAGGTCTACTCTGGCAAATTATATACTGCCATGATTTATATATATATTCATTACAATAATAATAATAATAAATAATAAAACACAAATTCCATTATTAACTCGTTGCCTTTTCCTTCCCTTCTTTCTTTCCTTATTCTTTTTCCGGGAGAATTTTTGGTTATAGTTTCCATAATGAACTTATATGAAAAATTAATAAATATTCAATATTGCAAAGACGATGTTGTCCGGAGTTTCCATGTTTTATAAATGGAGAAAAAAATTAACACCGAGAGTGTCACCTATTAATGTGTGTTTTTTTTTAAATGGAATATCCTATTAATGTTAATTATATGGTTAATTAAGTACGTATCTATTGCTAGGATTAATATTTGACTCTACAATAAGGATGTCTTAAGGTGAGGAAATTTAGTCTTTACCTACTCACACCTTGCAATCAAAGAGGGGAAAAAATCTTCGATTCTAAATCTTAAGGATAATTGTTTCCAAGTTATCAATACGAGTTGTAAATTTAATTGGATTTTTATCGTTGGTTTTATTTGAATTTTATCGAGTTAATATATAGAGCTCTTGTTGGAGGTTATTTGGGTCCTCCATTGATATAGTTGAAGAAAACAAGTTTTCATTTCATTAAAGTAAGATGGAAGAAAATGTTTACATGCATTGAAACTTACTGTGTGTAAAAAAAATTGAAAATAGGGGAAAATTATTCATTTACATGTACAAACAAAGAAGAGTAGAAAATTTTCTCATGCATCTGCTATATATAAAGTATAAACAAAAAAAGCCTATCAAATCATTTCATTCCTCATAGAAACATTTGTAAAATCTTGTTGGAATGACAAAATGGATTTGCTTTGCTCTATGTACCTTCTTGAAATGGTGAAAACTGTGAGAAAATAACAAGTTTAAGAAACAAATTAAAAATTCCTATGTGAGATTATTAATTGTGCAACATTTTTGTATGACTTTGTTGTAGAAATCAAGAAAATCATACAAAGAGATATATCATGAATTCTTAATATCACATTTAATCTTATCTTTTCATTTGTAATAAAAATGCTATTACTATTTTACCAGTTAAATAAAGATATATAAAGTTCATAGGACTTATACAAGACCATATAAATTGACAAGTATGGGGTAGGTGATAAGAATATTGAAATTTTTGTATGTTTCCTCCTCTTTTGAACCTACCTTATAGTGCTCGGAATATTTTCATGTATAAATACACACACATATGAGCAAATCACATGAAGAAATCAAGAAGATAATTGGAAGAAAGGTATGACGAATCCAAACTCAAGAATACAGATTCGAGAAGAACGATATTAATGTCATAAAAAAATATACACAACTAACTTTTATCTACTAATCTAATGAACTAGAGTAAGAAATCGAGGCTATAAGATCAAGAAAGATCGACTTACCAATAGACAAAGAGGAAGACAAATGAGAATAACAATGGAGAAATAGGTGGGTGGAGATTTCAATCCAAGGCACTTGATTTGATATTTGTAGGTAACTAGGTATGAATGATCAACTAATTGTGTGTGTATATATATAGTGACCTTACTAACTATGATTTACTAGATTTTATGCTTCATAATTTGCATTTTATGTTTTTTTTTTTAGGAATACATTTATGTTGTTGATGAAGTTTTAACTTGAAAATGAGTTAAGAAAACTGGTATTTGAACTATGGAATTAAATGACAATATTAACCCCTCCCTTAAAAGAACCACTGTTTATTATTATGTTTGGTTTAACAATTTAATAAATTGCATGTGCATACCGTTCGAAAGAAAGAGGACATAGAGTGTGATGACTTAAGTATTTTAGCATGTTTTAGTAGTGATAGTCTTATGAAACTCTAAGGTTAATATGCCTATCACTGAAACATCGAAATATAAGTCTAGTAGTCTACAAATACATATCTAGGAATCCTTTCAACAATCCTAATGACCGGATAAAGTAACTAGCAAGGAATCCTATGATTACCCGATTAAACTTTTTTTTTGGAAACATGACAATCATTAAATACGAAAGCAAGTGTGCAATCCCGATCAATATGGAAGGGCCTGCTGCCTAGCTGTTATGGCTAGGTAGTGTGCCTCCTTAATTGATGGGTGGGGAACCTTTTGGACACAAACATACTCAAAATGCGAAAACAACTTACGATACCCTACCAATATGTGCGTGGCATTCTGTAGCCGGCTTGGAAGACCCGATAAGGAATTGATCAATGCGTGTGGAATCAGTATGTATTACAATGCGATGTAGGCGTCCCTGTCTAGCTAGCTCGAAGAAGTGCCTGTTACACAACCCTTAATTCCAATTGATCCATAGAGAGGCCAAACGATGGTATGCTGCCTCGGTCCAACTCCATCGATCCATGGAATAGTACCCACCCCATCCCTCCATCGAGGGTTTTAGAGCACCACGCGCCATCACACTTGATTGACCATTGCGATTCTTCAACCAAACCCTCTTTCCAAATAAATTTATCCTGGTGCAAAGTCAATCGAGTTAATGGGGCACGTGGTTTTAGTTTTAGAAGATCCTGTCTGACCCAGGTGAGCAGTAAGTTTGGAGGTATTATGTTCTTGTCGAAGATGGATTTGTTTCTGGCCAACCAAAAGTGCCAAATTACCGCCAAGAAAGTAGCGCACAAGTGACGTTTTTGGCCCCCTGCCTATTTAGCAGTAACATCCAATTTTTCGATCATTGGCGTAACGACAATTGTAGATTCGTCTGGTTCAAGATCCTCAACTCAGAGCCAAAACACATCACCTTGCAAACTCGCAGTCACGAAACAGATGTATAGTGGTGTCTGAATGGCCAACACATAAAGGGCATTTGAGATCCATCGTCGACACCCAATACACCACTTCGATAGCTGCAGGGAGTGCATCATAATACACTTTCCAAAACTGCAACTTCCACTTGGAGGCAATATGTAAGCCCCATAGTATTTCCCTAAACCTTTGAGTTACTTGAGTAGGAGTTGCCTCCTCCGAGACTGCACCCAGTGGAGAAGGCATTAATTGTCAGAGCAAAATCCTCTGTTAACCGTATAAACATCATGATTACCAGATTAATGATTGGATGTGCTTCAAAGTTTTTGTTCCTGCATCTTGTACGCACAAAATGCTACACTAAAAGATCTTTTTTTTTTTGGTTTTTTGAAATACTCGTTCCATTTCATATTTGTCGTTTTTGGAAATTGTGACGTCAAACTTTAAAAAGTTTAAATATAAATTTCTCAATGTGTATAATGACTTGTTATACAAAATTACTATCATTATATTCGCAACGAAAGATGTTATTCAAAAAGTATAATATTGCAATTGTTTATAAGATATTTTATACAAAAATATCATTCAAAGAGTGACATTAGACACGGTAACAGTCAACAAAATGACAATTAATATATGGAACATAGGGAATATCATTTAGGAACCAGATTGATACATCTCATCTAGAGAATATTACTAATTGAAAATAAAACACGATATATATGCAGTACTTACGTAAAATATAGGGTCAGGGTTAAAGTGTATCATTGACAAGTCTTCAATTTCAATCAAACATCGATACACATAGAATCATAACTTAAAACAAATACAAAAATGGCAATATAAATATTCTGAATGTAGGCATCCGCCTCATATCGAAGAACGATTATCCATTGCTTTGTCTTGATGAACTAATTAAGCCAAATGATTAACAATTTTGTATTCTAAGAGTGAAACTCCAATAGATTATACACAAGTAATTTGCATATTAGTCTATTTGTTCCATATTAATTGTCGTTTTTTAAAATCGTGCAATCAAATTTGAAAATTTTTGACCATAAATTGCTCAATATATAATGAGTTGCTATATAAAATTACCACCATTAGATTCGTAATGAATATTATCGTAAAAGTCTAGTATTGCAAATGCTAGTAACATATTATGTAATAAATTATTAATCAAAGAGTGACATTGGAGACTGTGACAATCAAAATTATGAAAAATTTGATATATGATAAATTTTTTTTACCAAATACTATCATATTTTATTTTATTGTTGATTTCACCTCCATTTATAGCCAAGGGTGATTTTGTAACTTTATAATTCTTTGAGAACACTACCCTAAACCTACACAATTACCATGGGTGGGAAATAAAGTATTTTAGAAGGAAAAAATGTTACATAACCAACCATGATATGATTCCAAAAAGAAAAAAAAGGGCCTCTAATTTAACAAAAAAAATTAATTAACTCTAGTCTAAAAATAAAATAATTTTTTATAATCTGAATAGAATCGATTATTATAATTTCAAGTGTTTTTTAAGATTGTAGTTGCAATGTATCATGGATATCGTTCATATATGTCAGGTTAACCTTACTTTTTTGAGGAAAATGGATTTTAAAAAATTTGCGAGCTTTCTATAAAGATAATTATATGCAAAAAATCAGTTTGAGTGGATTTTTTGAGGTTAATCTTACTCATTTGTAATCTTACTATTAAAGTAATTATATGCAAAAAATAATTAAAGATTTATAATTGTATTTTTAGCACTATTTTTGATGCCTAGCTTCCTATTCCTTTGTATTAAGAGATTTTAATTAATATAAAAAGTAAAGAGGAAATTACTTTTAATCAACTATACGTCTAATTCTACCTATAATCTGACATTTCCCAACCAAAAAAATAATAATAATAGGGAAAGAAAGTGTGGTACTTGGCATTTTGGCATTGAGATTTTTTTTCTCCTTTCAAGGTGAGACTCCCTTATATATTATTTGAGAAAATTGCTCAAATAATAATCTTTCACTTAAATAAAGTCTTACATGAACATCAATTGTTTCATGAGGATTTATGATTTCATGACATGCACTAATTAGAGAATAAGACATAGATGTGCTTAAAATCATCATTAATGATGTTTCCATTATTTCCATTTCTATTATACCTATTCGAAAAATGGCATAAAGGATGAGGTTTGCCGGGATGTAAACAATTCAATAACTTTTTCCACATAATCTGCGGCTTTACTTGCTCACAACCTAACTCGGGGGGGGGGGGGGAGAGTTACATATCGTTTTGGCAATTCATTTTCCGAGCAAAACTTAAGGTTTTTTATGGCAACATTTTCATAACACTCTTCGAACAATCTGAATGGACCCTTTATTCTTGCTTTGTGACATGGAAAATGAGAGCGCGGTTAACCACTTTTTGAGTTCGATTTTACGGTTAATCCCGGATTCTTAGACATTTAAAGTAACAACCAATGAATATTTCCATATAAAATGGGAATATTTTGTTACAATAGAGAAAGAAGTGATATTCAAGAACCGAAGTTGATTTGCTTTATAAAAAGAAAATATTAATGAACTTCTTTACAAGATTCAACCAATTGTTTTGATCGTAGGATATCTTCGAGAAAAAAATTTAACATTTCGCTTTAAAATTTCAAAATTTGCTATTAAATTATGATCCAAACAACCGCGGTTAACCGCTTCACAAATTTGCAAAAGTAAAAACTAAACCGGTTTGGTTTATCTAAATAGCAAGTTCCAAAAAATCTAAATGATTATGCGATTTTACCGGTTCTGTTTTTGCGATTTTTCAGTTTGATTTTCATTTTTCAGTTTTTCTTGGACACCCCTGATAGAATAATCTTGTTTTATGGTAGAATTTTCTAGATCATACACTTGTATAGATTTATCCGGAATATTCTTACATTATTGTATATCAATATAAATATATGGACCCGGGGCCTCTCAACGCAGAAGTGTCCCACAATTATTTTGCAATACTTCTACATGGTATCAGAGCGGGTACGAGACCTAAATTTTTAAATTTAAAACATTCCCAAATCTTATTTTAATTTTCCGCAGCCGTTTTCTTCATAAATTGTCCTTTTTTTTTCTCTTCAAAAAGCCTTCTGGATAATTATTCAGCCACGTTAAAAAAGGGTTGAAGAACCATGGTGGTCGCCCGACTCACGCCGACCGTCGCTTCGATCACTGTCCATCGATTTCTTGGTCGCTGCCTTCACTTTCCCGTCTATCTGATTGTGCATACATCCATGTTTGCTCCTCCTTCAATGAAATTTGCAGCACCTGAAAACCGACTCACCGCGGAACTCTAGCGCCGGCGTCTATCATTGGAGTCGCCGCTTCGACACTCTTGACCGACCGTATTGTCCTTGCACCGCCCAACACTGTTGCCCTGCCTCTCATTCGACCTACCTCTCTCCTCGAACATTATAGATAGGCTTGGGGCTAAAACCCTTAAACAGGCGCAGGTCCGTCGGTTCATTCACTGTCGCTGTTTTGCTACTGTCCAACTTTGCCCGACATCTCTCGCATCTCACCCTGACATCGCTCCTCGTTCAGCCATGGCAATCCCACCAAGGAGCTCTTTTGGTATTGAAGATTTCTCTCACACTGATGAAACAATGTCTGCCACATCCCACCCAACTGTCCCATCCACCATGAACCTCGCCACAGCCAATCCGGTACCGTTCACCCTACCCTTACAGCTGCCACCATTCCAACCAACATTTCAGCCTACACTATGGACCCCCATTGCCTCCCCCTCATGCCATTGTTATTGTCAAGTTGTACCCTTTTTCCCAACAGTATATCTGAATTTGGCTCAGCTAGTTCGAAATTAAATACCAGTCCACCACAATCCGTGGAAACAATTATGGTTGCCCTTACGTTCAACTCTAATGGCTCCGGTAAGTCTGGGATCCCTTTCACTCAAATTTCTTCCATTATGAATATTACTACCGTAGTACGTGAGCCACTTCAGGAACCCGAAGACTATTTGACATGGTGAATCGTATGAGAATCGGTTCACTTTTGGTTCTTCTGTATCGGACCATTCCCGAGCCTTCTAAGGGGCTTCAGAACCATCGGCAAGAATAAACACAAGGTGGTGAAGGTGTTCAAAGGCTAGCAAAGGGTGTGCCTTCACTCTTTTGATCATAACTCAATCGATACAACTTCGATGGACTTCAAATTTTGGAAGCTTAAAGTACAAACCGAGAGCTTCCTATCGATACCTTATAGGCCTAAAATGGAATTCGGATAAAGAAGTTATGCGTGTTTGAAGTCGGTAAAAAAAACTGCCCAGAAGGCCGCGCTCGCGACCACCGGCGTAGCGCCCGTGAAGGTTGGGCAGAAGGTCGTTTTCGGTAGCGCCCGCGACTCCATGATGGCCAAGTAAGGGAAATTGGACAAAACGACGTAGCGCCCGCGACGGCCCTGTCCGGAACTAAATTTCGCTATTGTAGGCCCCCCTTCCTATATATACCCCAATGTTATAATTTTTGTAGGGACTTTTAATGAATGTTTAGGAATTAGACTCAAGAAAATTCCTCTCAATTGGAGAGTTGTAATTGTGGGTTTTCAAACCCTAATCAATGAAGATAATCTTTTGGTGGAAATTGCTTTGTGATTTCTCTTCTTGTGAGTGGGTATCCTTTCTCCACTTTTTGTGAGATTTCTTGGGTGTTTCAAGACTTCTTGCTTGTGGAAGGTCCTTGTGCTAGAGATTGAACAACTTAGTTCAATTTAGTGAGATTTCTCTCTTTATAATTGTCAAAATCTTTTAATTTCATGTTTATCTCCATTAATACAAAAACCTAAAAAAAATTGGTTTGTAGTGTTTATGAGTTATATGGGTGGATTTCCATCATCCACATGGTTTGCTTAGACCCTAGGCTCCCCGCATTCTCTCCACATGGCGTCAACAATTCATAGCCCATCTCATTGCCCACAACCTGCTCAGTTTTGTTGATGGAATTATTCCTCAACCGCCACTATATATTGTTGATTCCGTTTAAACCCAGACTTCTAACCTTAGTTGCGTACTGATCAACAAGTTTGGTCTTGACTTTTTGTATCAGTCTCAAACGATATTAATATTGAAATTCGAGACTTACAACACTCTAGTCAAATTTGGGCTCGACTGCAGAATCACTTGCTTACTGCAAGTGTTGCTAAAGCGATGGAGCTTCGGTATTGTCTTCATAACAACATGAAGCCCACATCACAATCTACGGAGGCTTATCTTCGGATATCAAGGTAATCGCTGATTCACTTACCGCTATCAATGCCCCAATTAGTGACCAAGAATTGGTGCATTACACTCTCTTTGGCCTTAACAGTGATCGTGCCTATGAATGCTTTAACATTGTCGCGAGGTATTTTGGAGGTAATATTACCTATGATGATCTACGTGCCAAATTAATCTTACATGAGCAACGAGTAAATTACTTACATGAGAAAACGCTTGTGGTTGAACATCAAGCTTTAGTCGCACAACACTCTACTCCACCTAGACGGCTGAACATACCTGATCCAGCAACCGCATGACCTCCTCAACAAATCGCCTCAAACAATAGCGCATTAATAATAGGTCCTCGCGAGGCAGGGGACGTGGCAGAGGACGTACACCAGGTGGCGGTCGTGGCAACTCCGGGCCCTCGCACTCTCTATCTACGCATCCACGGGTGTCGAGACAACAACTTGCGTTAGGTATATCTGTTGGTTCTTGCTCTCATGTTGTCAATGTCGCTAATACTGCTCCTCCATCCGGTTCTCCATCTAGATCTATTAGTACTAACAATTTCTCCTTCCCCAAAGTTGTTTGTCAACTCTGCTCCCATCTAAGTCATACTGCTCTCTTATGCCCTCGTTACTTCAATCTCACTCAATCCACGACATCATCTTCTCCTCCAACAGCTCTCGCGCTCCGCAGTTTGGCGAGGCTAATGACATTGTCTGGTATCGAGATTATGGTGCCACTAGTCACATGGCGCCCTTTGAAGGTATCTTTATTTCTAAAACCATTTATTATGGATCTAATTATGTTATTATTGGTAATGGTATCATGCTTCCCATATTGGACATAGTGTATTGCTAACCTCTTCAAAGCCATTGATCTTGAAAAATGTCTTACATGTCCCTGACCTGAAATATAATCTTCTTTCTGTCCATAAGTTGTGTCAAGGCAATAACTATGCATAGTTAATTTTGATTATTCTTCTATGCATGTTAAGGAGAAAATCATGGGGACAACTTTATTGCACGGTACCAATAACCAAGGAGTCTACTCTATTGCTCCTCTCAAGAAGCCTTGGAGTATACCATGGATGAGAGGAGAGACCAAATGCTTGGCGAGGTAGAGTGCATCACACAACTAGTGGTCGTCCCCTCTCGGGACGATTCCTAGGTTAATCCTAAACCAACGCTTTTGTGCTCCTATCATGAGGAATCTTGGCCAATTGTTGATCATTTTATCATAGTTTACCTGGAAACACTACTGATGGTGTTTCTGATTTTCATGATACTTCCTTACCTTTTTCTCAGTCGATGGGGTTTGAGGTGGGTGGGACTTATGAGTTAGATGCTAGGTATGGAGATGGTTTTTATCATGAATCAGATGATATTATTTATGAGGAACCAAGCGAGAAGATTAATAGTGAATTGAATTTTTCACAAGGACTCTGAGAGCATTGTACTCTTTGATCCCAATGACTGATTTCACGCGTCTAGTCCTTTTTCACCACATTCAATTTCACTATAAACCCTTGAGGAACCCATACCTTATGAAAAAACCTTTGATGTTCAAGCTAATGTAGGATATGAGGTTAACTCTTTTGTTTTAATTGACGAAACCAACAATATTACTAATGAGTTGTCCTTAGGTAAATTAAGAGGTTACGACCCCTCTCTTGATCCATATTATATATACCACCTGAGATAGGAATACTTTCTTCAGCAGAATAACTAGAGAATATATGCAACAAATGAGAAATTGAGAACTTAAAGCAAAAATGGGTGCTCAATACATTAGCATAACACTTCCCGTATACTTATTTCTGCAGATACTCCTCGATTGCCTATTCCTCTGCCTCCCTTCCTCAACTCACCCACCCCATTTTACCATTGTCTCTCTCTCTAATCTCTCTTTCTTTCTTTCTCTAACTTCTCTCTAATTTGTCCTTGTTTCCTTGCATAACTGCATTATGTATCTTATTGAAGAAGATAAATTGGCCGAGGCGCCTCTGCTGTCTTTATGGGCATCAAAATTCCCACCTCGCCCGTCCATCTCTGCACTAACCCGAACCCGAACCCTACAATCCGTCAATCAAAGAATCAAAAAAAGCCTAAAAAGGAAAAAGAGAAACCATCCACCCATTCATTGAGAACGGAAAAAGAAGAAAGAATACCTGCGATAGGGAAACTTAGTGGAGAAGAATGGCCGCCCACAATGGCACTTGGGAAGAAATGCATAATCGATCGTATTTGCTGCCGAGAAATGACTGAGTAAACCCGAATTGACCCGACCCGAATACGAGAATCAAAAGAAGGAGGGGGATGTAAATTGAAAGGAGACGAAAAAAGAAGAAATCAAGGGTGGCGTGGACAAAAATGGGCGATTATGTTAGGGTTTATGAGAGCGAATGAGGTAGTTGAGAAAGACACAACTAGTAGCAATGTTTTTCAAAATAGATCGGATGAGATATAGAGACAGAGAAACCACGAGTAATTACAAAGATATATAATTTGAAGCACAACCTTCAATGGTGGTCAAAAGGGAGAAAGGAGAGAAAAGGTGCATGAGAGAACAGAGGAATTGAGGGAAATAAGAGAGAGAAATGAAGAGTTTTTTTTTTTTTTTGTTTTACAGTAGAGAAATCGAGGGAAAAAAGAGAAATGAACTGGAAAGGGAAAAAGAAGAGAGAGAAAGAAAGGGGAAGGGGAGGGTTAAAATTTAATCCAAGTTGGAATCAGAAAAAAAGAGAAAAATAATAGGACATGTGTTTAAATATGATGTGGCACTCAAAACCAAAATCAACGTGATCAAACACATGACTAAGGTATCTTGCCAGAAAACCACCGAGTCACCGCCTCTCAACTCGTCGGCGTCCCACCCAAATACAATTTTTTTTTAATCACCAAAATACAAACTAAAAGTAGGGATTATCGCCGTCCAATTTGCAAAAGTTGGGATTATTATAATCCAATTTTCCTATATATATATGTGTGTGTGTGTGTGTACGAAACCCTATTTGAGGTGGCAGAAGAAGCGCAACATGGAGATCGAAAGGGAAAGGGAATTAAGTCTTGATGGAAATGAGAAGCATCGAGGTGACTCTAGTTTGGTGGAAACAATTAATGCAGATAGTAAACGCGAGCTTTCGGAAGGGTAAGAACATATTTCTTTTTCAACAAGTAAGGGTATTCGGTCGATTAACAAAATTGATTAGACTTTAGCTAGAAAAACATCTTATAATTAATAACCCAAAAAGTAAGGGTACCTCGAAATAAGTTTTGAAAAGTTTGGGTACCAAACAAACATTTCTCCAAATTTTGGGTACCTCTGAGTAACTTTTTGCCTACTTTTTCATCTTAAAATATTTAGGCTCAAATAATCCGAAGTCGGACGTCATTGACTGAAAATAATCCAAACTCACTTTTTGGCTGAAAATAATCCAAACTTTTAACCTATTTATTGGGACTAAACTGAAATCGATTATTTTCAGCAAAAAACCCAAATATTTATTTATAGAACCCACCTTATCTTAATTATATATTGATATGCAAAGATCCCTTTATCTTAAAACCTCAAAAAAATAGAAAAAGAGAAAAAGAAAAAAGAAAAGGGAAGAGGGATGTAACGCTTTAACCTTCCCAGCTTAGCGTGCAAAGAAAACAAATATGGGTTGTAGCAAAACGCCACTCGCTTCTTATGTTCCCAGGTTGGAAAGAAAAGTGATGCATACGTTCTACAAGGGTAGTGCACTTAAACATCATAGTTGGGGTTAGTTTGGAATTTCGTATAATAACCGATTCAATTTGACCAAAGCATGTGGCTAAACAACCGTAAAATAGTTTAAGTAACTGGAAATTACATTTTATTATCTGAACAATACCTCATTAATTGTTTTTGCGAAATGCTTGGGACTACAAAATATATTCTAAATAATGAATATTTTAAAATAGTTTCACAAAATATAAGGTATATCTAAGTCATTTTTTTTGAAATAAATTAACCCACTCTACACTCTACGGTCTACTCAACATATAAAATAAAGAAAAAAAGCCTAGCAGTATGCGAGTTCACTGCACTCTATGCTCCGGCGCATCTTTGTTGGAATATCAAAAGGGCGGATTTCCAGCACCAGTTTCCCGCCAACTATCATTATTTTTCCCGGTAATTTCCCCACTAAAATCCCCGCCAAACAATCCCCCATTCCTTTTCTTTTCAACCCTCTCTCTCTCTACACTGAGTTACTGTGACTGTGTGTAAGCTGCTGCAATGGCGCCCTCTCGCCGGAACTCCAACGGCCGATCGCCATTGGTGAACAAGCAGCATCAAATCACCGCTTTCTTCTCCAAAACACCCCTCTCTCAAAAGCCCCCATCATCCCCTCCTAAACCATCTCCATTATCCAAATTGCCCACCCCTAACCCTAACCCTAACCCTAAACCTAAACCCAGCAGTAGTCCGAATTCCTCCCCTCCCACCACTCCTTCCCCGCTCAATGCAAAATCGAAGCCCAAGACAGCTAACTCTAACCCTAACCCTAACCCTAAGCCATTGTTAGTCATCGGGTCTCAGCCTCCGTCCCAGTCTCCGGCGGATGTAGGAGAGGAGGTTGTGAATCGGCGAATTAGGGTTTACTGGCCGCTAGACAAGAGTTGGTACGAGGGTTGCGTGAAGTCTTTTGATAAGATTTCTGGGAAGCATTTGGTTGAGTATGACGACGCCGATGAGGAATTGCTGGATCTTTCTAAGGAGAAGATCGAGTGGATTGAAGGGTCCGTTAGGAAGTTTAAGAGGCTGAGGAAGGTGTCTATGGTGGTGGATGAGGATGAGGATGAGGATGAGGAGGAAAATCAGGGCAACGTAGGTGGTGTCGACGACAATGACGATTCCAGTGATGAAGATTGGGGAAAGAATGGGGTGATTGAGGAGGAGGCAGAGAGCTTAGAAGACATGGAGTTGGAGGACAAAGAGAAAGAGGAAACTAAGAGTTTGAAGAGAAAAATGGCGGATGTTGGTGGAGGGTCAAAGAAGGTCAAGGATGGTCGGGGGTTAGAAGATGCATCTGTGAACAAGAAGAAGAAAAGTGGGTTTGTTTTGAGTGATATCAGCAGCAAGTTGGTGAAGCCAGTTGCTAATGGACAAGGTAATTAGGTGATTGTATTCTACTCTGTTGTTTGATCTTTTGCAGCTCTAGTGTTAGTGCTTGATTCAGTTTGTTGAATGTCTAAATAACCAATAAGTTTGAAGGGAAGTCCCTTATGCTATTGCATTTCATAATATTTTAGTAACCTGTTATTGGTAGTATTATTGAATTACACTGGATTGGTCTAAATCTTGATCTTTTGCTGCAGTAGTGCTGGTTCTTGATTTAGTTTGTTGAGTGCAAAGTGTCAAATGAGATTGAATGGAAGTTCAGTATAAGTTATATGCCATATTTTATTGACTTATGATGATATGAATATGTACTTGTGACTACACTTTTGCTGCTTCACCTGAACATTTTAGTCAGGTATCATGCTATTGTAAACTTCAATGCATTAACTTGCCTATTTTAAAACGAGAAAGTTTACGCTTGCTTACATCTCCTGTGGGTTCTATATTATATCACTGTCAGATGAGTAGCATCAAATTACCTGTTAACTGGATGAGCTGACTTTGTTTAATCAAAGCAAATGATCTATTTTTAACGCTATCCTTCCCATTATATCTGTCGCTTTTTAATAACTCCGGTATGGTCTCCTATGCCATTATCTGATGGGCAATTTCTTATGTAATATTTCACTAAAAAAATAACAACTTAATACTTTTATGATAATATTTTTTGTTAAAAATCTAATGATAGTACTTTCATGCAATAGAGCATTATATATGTTGAGAAAGTAATGGTCAAAGTTTGAATGATGCATAGATCAAAGTGACAGACAAAATGGGAAGGAGAGAGTATTGTTTTTACACCTTTTGTTTGGGATGTTACTGGTTCTGTTATGTTTAACATCTTTTGATTCTTATTGATGCCTTGTCTCTTTCAGACGCAAAGCCAGCTAATATTGTCGACAATATTGGGAAGTTGGAAGCATCGGAGAGGTTTGGTGGTCGTCAAGAGCAGAAGATGCCATTCCTGGACAAGTATGTTTGAGTTCTGTCATAAGTACTGCTTTTCTTTCTCTCCCTCATTTTATTCGGCTACATCACTAATGCTGCTGTCAAATACATGGCTAAATAGCTTTCAATTTTATCTGATATTTTGACGTACATTTTCTTCTGTTGCAGAGATCGACGAGATGCGAACAAGAGGCGTCCTGACGATCCAAATTATGATCCAAAAACTCTTTACTTGCCTCCCCAGTTCCTGAAAAGCCTAAGTGGTGGTCAGGTGAATCATGTGATGTTCAAGAATTCATTATATTTTGTTGTGGTTTTATATTTTATTCATTCTGTGGTTTTGGTCATTGTACAGAGACAATGGTGGGAGTTTAAATCAAAGAATATGGACAAAGTACTATTTTTTAAGGTAATGTGTTTATCAAGTTTTATATGTTGAGCTTATATACTGCACCAGGCTTGTGCTTTTGAACAATCCAAGTAATTTGCTGTCAACTTGATTGTTCTTTCAGATGGGGAAATTTTATGAGCTCTTTGAAATGGATGCACATGTTGGGGTGAAAGAACTCGATTTGCAGTATATGAAGGTATGTAGTGTAGTTCCTAGTTAGCTTCAACTAGTTCTTTTCGATCTTCAACTCTTACCCTATGTTTCTCTACATCTCATTCCTAATGGAGGAAGGATAAATTTAATATTTGAAGGCACTTGTGATTTTGAAGTTGCCGAGCTTTCATACGTCCCACTTTTCAAATATTCTGTTTATTCCTTCTGCCCTTAGTTTAGCTTGTATTCTCTGTTGCCAGGGAGAGCAACCTCATTGTGGATTCCCGGAAAGGAACTTCTCAGTTAATGCGGAGAAACTAGCTCGAAAGGTAGGTTCCTTGTGGTCAAGCTTCTTCTAACCCGATGTGATTTTTCTTTTGATTGATATTTCCTGGTGAATAGCTATTTCTTTGATCTCCTGTCTTGTGCTGGAAGTGTTTCTTACAAACTACTTGACCTGGCAGGGCTATCGGGTCCTT
This sequence comes from Portulaca oleracea, assembly GCA_029582165.1. Lineage (NCBI taxonomy): Eukaryota > Viridiplantae > Streptophyta > Magnoliopsida > Caryophyllales > Portulacaceae > Portulaca > Portulaca oleracea. The sequence continues at coordinate 15,224,616 of CM055869.1, read as the reverse complement.
GTAATTGAGCAAACTGAAACTCCAGAACAAATGGAGATACGTCGTAGAGAAGAGGGCTCAAAAGACAAGGTTTGCTTCATCTCTTTAAGGTTATCAATTTTTCTGGTTCACTATTGGGTTAGTGCTTTAAGCAAAGCAACAACTTGATATGCAACCTTCATTCCTTCTCCTGTTTTACCCTGCGAAAAGAACGGAACCAATAGTTAGTATTTTGATGAGAGATCTTGAACCTATGTTACTCGAACATGAATACGGGTGTCAGACTTGGCAATTCATTTTGTATGTTCACTGTAATTTGAAGTGCCGATTGTCGTATCTTTGTTTGGTTGTCATTGTATCAAGGGTCCAGCGCGGGTACGGTAGTGAAAATGAAGAGTCAGAGTAACATAGCTTGAAACTTGAATTCTTTTTGGATGTTCACTGTAATTTGAAGTGCTGATTGTCGTATCTTTGTTTGGGTGTCATTGTATCAAAGGTCCAGCACGGGTATGATAGCGAAAATGAAGAGTCGGAGTAACATAGCTTGAAAGTTGAATTCCCCCCCCCCCACCACCAAACACACACAAAGGTAGTATGGCCTAAAAGAAAGTAAAAAATCTATGAGTTAGCTGGTTATAATTTCATATTAGCTTATTGGTCCCTACCCCCACAAAAAAAGACAATTCAAGGAGCAAGGATGCTTCCATTTTGGGTTTCCCTATTCCCCAATTTGGTGGGATCTATAGCGCATTGGTCGATGCAATTTCAGAATTTTAAGGAAACACTATTTTATCCAAAGTATCTTTGAAAGTTTAATTTTATTGAAACAATACCGTAGTAATCATGTGATTAAAAGGTCGGATTCTCAAATCTTTCCTGGAGATTGCATGAAGCTAGCTGCTCACATTTCAAACAACTGAAAGAGTCAACGAAATGCAACTTCTTTAGCTTCACAATATAGATGGTGCAAATTAATATGGAGTCAATATCTGTCAAATGTAGGGTCCGACAGTGATCCTTTTTCCTTATCATTTGGTATGTGCTGCCTGCTGTGTATATTTGACCTTTGATGTGGCCCATCTTGGAAAAACTCCAGCTTTATCCTCTTGGTTCTTGGGTGGACGCTGTGTGAGTAATGCAGAGGAAATAGAAGTATTCTGATTCTGGCTGTAATAGTTTTCTCGTTGTACTGATTGTGAGTTATAACTATGTAATTACCTAGTTTTAACTTTAACTACTGGCGCTCTAACTACTGGGGCACTCTAACAGGTGGTCAGACGAGAAATATGTGGTGTGGTCACGAAAGGAACATTGACTGAAGGGGAGATGTTGACAGCAAATCCTGATGCTTCCTACATTATGTCAGTGAATGAAGGCTGTTCAGTGTCTTCAGATGACAAACAAGAGCGCATATATGGCATATGTGTTGCTGATGTTGCCACTAGTCGCATTATTATTGGACAGGTAACTCTTGCAACTTTGTGATTCAAAGCTATTTCTGTTGGCTGCTAGCCTATCAAACAGGGACGAGCCAGCCCTTAATGTCAAAGGGGGGGGGGGGCGAAAATATTAACTAAATATATGGAAGGATATGAAGGGGTTGGAAAAATAAAGTTTTAATGAAACAATGATAAATTGGCAAGATGAAACAACAAACTATGAAAGCAAAAATTTTAAAAGTAAAAAAAAAATAAACGAGTATTCATTAGATATGGAAGGATATGATTCCATTTGTGTTAGGTAAAAAAAACAAAGAAAATTAACACATCAAGACCTTTGGTTTGCTAAGATACAATCTTGCGAATTATACCAACAATCACATGTCTATTTTGTCTCAAAAATATCTACAACATTTTATCTGGGTCGAGGGGCAGTTGCTCTCTCTTGCCCTAAGGGAGCTCCGTCCCTGCTATCAAGGTGTTGCATGGCCTTTTCCCACAGACTGGTTGAGCAGACTAGGTTTATTTTTGAAACAATATATAGAGCGCAGTTAAGGTGCCAAATTTTCTGTCTTTCCTGTAGAGGTTGTAGTTGCTCAAACTCCTGGAGAAAGCCTGTTTTCTATTTCTTTCTTTATTTGTGTTGTGATATTGGAATTAGCCTAGATTCTTGCCCCTCCTTTCTGAAACCACATGCATATATTGGATTTTGTTTTTTGTTTCCATAGTAAAAGAAACTCCTTCCAATTGGCGCATTATCTGTCTCAAATTAATAGCATGCTTCTAGATTCTAATGTGTTTTCCCCCCTTTCCCAGATAAAAGATGATATGGATTGCAGTGCTTTATGCTGTCTGTTGTCTGAACTAAGGCCAGTTGAAATTATAAAACCTGCTGGCGTCCTCAGTCTGGAGACTGAAAAGGTGCTTACCAGATACACAAGGGACCCTCTTATGAACGAGTTAGTTCCAGATGTTGAATTCTGGGATGCTGGTAAAACCATCCGTGAAGTGAAAAGCTTCTATGCTCGCATCAATGAGGCATCTGTTTCTTCACCTGAAAAGGTTTCAAATGCTGCGACTGGGTCCAATTTTACAGAGGATTCATGTTGCCTACCAGATATTTTAAAGGATTTGTTGAGTGCTGGTATTGAGGGCAATTTTGCACTATCAGCTCTTGGAGGCACCCTGTTTTACTTGAGACAGGCTTTCCTGGATGAAACTTTGCTTCGTTATGCAAAATTTGAGTCGCTTCCATGTACTGGTTTCCATGATGTTTTCCAAAAGCCTTATATGTTACTAGATGCAGCTGCTCTTGAGAACCTTGAAATATTTGAGAATAGTGGAAATGGGGCCTCCACAGGGTAGGTTCATCTGAACTTGCAGAAATAGTGATGGACTTTTTATTTTATTTTTTATAAAAAAACATTGCAATTTATATAATTTGGGTTTGGTTCTTTATGTTTTTGAAGGACATTGTATGCCCGACTCAACTATTGTGTGACAGCATTTGGAAAGAGATTGCTTAAAGCGTGGCTAGCAAGGCCTTTATATCATGCAAAGTCAATCCAGGAACGGCAGGATGCTATAGCTGGCCTTAGGGTAATTCGTTAACTTCAGGCTTTATACATCATATTTTGAAGTTCTTTAATTCATAAATGCTATGGTCTTCAATATTCCCATCCCGATTACCTATCAGACACAAATATTAAGAATTTTGCTTTTGTGTACCAACTAACCTGATTGAAATAAATTTTAGCTGTGCTTGATTTTGTACTAACATAATCTTTCCCACTATCACCCTTGTGCGCATGGAGCACTGGAAGTAAAGTGAAAATTTTCTTTGCCAGAGCTGGAACACTATGTATTTTGACTAATGTTTGTGGTGATTGATCATTTGATTGTGTCTGATTTTAGGGCAATAATATGTCAGCTGCACTCGATTTCCGGAAAGAACTGAATAAGTTGCCTGATATGGAGAGGTTGCTCACACGGCTTTTCGCTAGTAGGTAAGCTAGCAGTTATACTTACAAGGTGTAATGTTTAACTTGGCATCTCTATCTCAGAAAGCTCATCTTTTGAATTGAACTTTGATTTCAGTGAAGCTCATGGGAGGAATGCAAGTAAGATTATTCTTTATGAAGATGCTGCTAAGAAGAAGCTTCAAGAGTTCATCATGGCATTATGCGGTTGTGAAGTAATGACACTGGCTGTCTCTTCTCTTGGCTCCATATTGGATGACACTGATTCAGTGTTGTTACATCATCTATTAGTTCCTGGTACTGTCAGCTCAGCTGTGCTTCATGTTTCAAGTTCCCTATTCCTGTTTCTGCTCGTGCTTATTTTTTAAGTATATTTTTGGGCAAAATAGGCAAAGGTATTCCGGATGTGAGCTCTATATTGGAGCAATTCAGAGAGGCTTTTGACTGGGTAGAGGCAAATAATACAGGTCGTATAATCCCACACAAAGGGGTTGATACAGAGTACGATGCTGCATGTAAGAAGATTGAGGAGATTGAATCCAACTTGAAGAAACACCTGAAGGAACAGAGGCAGTTACTCAGCAATTCATCAGTAATGGCTATTATACCAACATAAACTTAACTTTTCAACCATCCCTTTTGGTATCTCATGGGCATCATTTAACTGTTCATGTGGTATCTGCAGATCTCATTTGTTACTGTCGGAAAGGATACCTACCTTTTGGAAGTGCCTGAAAGTTTGCGTGGGAGAACACCTAAAGACTACGAGCTACGATCATCGAAGAAGGTAAAAATTAAGTGTTGTAAATCTATGAGATGATTCAATGTAGATAATTTCTGAAACGTAAGAATTTAGACTAGTGGTTCATATTGATAGTCTAGCCTGTACCTACAGATTGGGACCTTGATGGATTTTATAGCCTTTGCTTGGTAACCTGCAGATCTACAAATTATGGCATTGAATCTGAAGGCTAGTTAGATTGTTTAACACTTATACCCCCCCCAAAAAAACAAAAAAACAAAAAAAAAGGGTTTCAACTTAATTGTACCATTTCTTTCAGTTTGTTTGTCACTTTTTCGTTGATGGCGTGGGGGTAGACTGGCGAAGTAAACAATTTCTCAAGTGCTATCATTGGAAAAGTGATGGCAGTGTTTAAAGTTATTGGCATTTCCCCATGCTCTCACTTCTTACTTTACATTAACGTTCTCAAACTGGTGTCTGCAGGGTTTCTATAGATATTGGACTCCTTATATCAAGAAAATGGTAGCTGAGCTGTCACAGGCCGAGTCTGAGAAGGAATTCAGATTGAATAGCATTTTACAAAGGTTGATTGGGAGGTTTTGTGGGCACCACACAAAGTGGAGACAGTTGGTTTCTACAGTTGCAGGTACACACTCCTGCAGCTTCTTATCAAACGTTAGTTTATGATTGTCTTTAATAGATCCCATTATTCATAAAAGAATACATAAAATAGTCAAAGGTTTCTTCAGAATTTAACTTCTCACACTCGTTCCGCTCATATGTGTGGTTCTATTGAAGCGTTGCTTTTGCTATTATGAAGCACAACTGAAGCTTAGTTGGCTCTGTTTTGCAGAACTAGATGTTTTAATAAGCCTGGTGATAGCGAGTGACTACTATGAAGGGCCAACATGCCGTCCAACCATTTCAGTTGAGTCCAATCCTAATGAAGTGCCTCGCTTGACAGCGAAAAGTTTGGGGCATCCAATTCTTGGAGGTGACTTGGGCAAGGGTACATTTGTTCCCAATGACATTAATATTGGCGGTCCTGATCATGCTAACTTCATCTTGCTTACTGGTCCTAATATGGGTGGAAAATCAACTCTCTTGCGCCAAGTTTGTTTGGCTGTAATTTTGGCTCAGGTTTGAATTTTTCTTCCGCTAATATGTGATGTGGAAGGTTTGTGCAGTCAAATTTGCCGTCATCTCACGGTTGTGTTTCTCCCAGATTGGGGCAGATGTCCCAGCAGAGCATTTTGAGCTCTCACTTGTTGACCGGATCTTCGTTCGTATGGGAGCAAAAGACCACATAATGGCAGGACAAAGCACATTTTTGACGGAGCTTGCTGAGACAGCCTCTATGCTGGTGAGTACCATAGGAATAGAATCTGTTAGTTTCATACTAATGCTTCATACCTTTCATTCCTGCAAGTGAGATATGTTATAATCTGCAGTTATTCAAGCTTGTACTTAATTAGTTGACTATCATGGCCATGTTCTTCCCTTTGTTAATTTACTGACTTTCTGAACCTTACCTAAATTTACCGAGTCTTACCCTATGTCCCTATGTGACCAAAAGTTTCCTGAAGTGTTTTTATATTCCCAATATAATTACAACTTTTTACGGAATATTGCATATATTTACAACTTTCTGGAGAACCTTTTTTTTACCCTAACCTTACCTTCCTGACGGAAAGAACATGGCTGCCTCTTCAACATTGTCCGACTCTAATGTAAGATATTGTAGTCTTGTCCTTTAATTTCCTTATAGTTGGGCCTTGAGCAAAACAGCCTGGCTCATGAATCTGAAATTTAGTTAGCTTGTTTTCTAGCCGATAAGGAGTATTTTATACGGTTATTTGCAGACTTCTGCTACTCGTGATTCATTGGTGGCTTTGGATGAACTTGGACGCGGCACTGCAACTTCAGATGGACAAGCCATTGCGTAAGTGCTGGAACTATCTCTTCTCTGATCATCTAGTACTCCTTATGTCAGCATTCACAATTTTTCTGAAATCATTAGCGTGGACCACCTAAAATCCGTTTTTCATTTCTTTTCCAGGGAATCGGTCCTTGAACATTTTGTACGCAAAGTGCAGTGCCGTGGCATGTTTTCTACACATTACCACCGATTGTCAAACGACTACAAACATGATCCTAAGGTTAACTTCTATTCTCTCGCTTTTTTGTTTCTGCTTGTCTTAAATAAAAATTGAACTATGATTTTCAATGTGTGCGACAGTCCACTCATATTTTTCATTTGCAGGTCTCATTATGCCATATGGCATGCCAGGTGGGGAAGGGTGAGGAAGGTGTAGAAGAGGTCACCTTTCTTTACAGGCTGACCCAGGGTGCGTGCCCTAAAAGCTATGGTGTCAACGTCGCAAGACTAGCTGGTTAGTACCTTTGAAGTTTCTTGCATCTGTACAACATTATTACCGTTCATGCATCATTATTCTCAACTCTGCCGAGCTTTGTAAATTTGATTATTCATGCTTACACTGCATATCTGCTCTAGCAATTTTTCCCAAAAGTGCGAAGTTTGCATGACATTTACCCCCTACTCTTGCAATAAAAACTTCAGGGATTCCCGACTCTGTGCTGCTTAGAGCTGCTGCTAAGTCTAGAGAATTTGAGGCAGTGTATGGCAGGCGGCGTCAATTACCCACCAAATGCACAATAGCTTGGGAGGAAAAAACTGCCAGATTCATGCAAAATCTAGCACATCTTACTGCTGATTCTGATACCCACAAAATGGACTCAAGTACCAGCGTGACCTCACTTTCTGAGCTTCAGAATGAGGTTAGGATTCTTCTGAAACAGTGTTAATATCACGCTGTGAGATTGTTTATGGCTTTTGGTTGGGTGAAATGTCCACTATTAGTATAACTTCTTGATATCCAGGAGTGAGCTTTTGTTGATAATGCTGATTCAGGGACAAGTAGTGATCAAGTTAGGATGGGGTGGCCAATTTTGTATATGTGGGTCTAATTAGTCTTTTGTATATAGTTATTGCTTCTAATGGCAAATATTGATCCAAAGGCCGCCATTTATTTGTCAATGAAAATTGAGCAATGATCGCCTGTTGAATTGTCTCTTGTTTGCATTTAACATTTCTTAGCCTCCATCCTGTTCAGTTCTTGTACCATGGTCTTGTACCATCTGCTCCGAGACCACGGAAAGTGTAAATATATGGCATTCAAAGCCAGGTCAATTTTAAACATTAAAGTGGCAAAATGCATGATTGAAAAATATACCTACTTCCCAGGGCTATGATGATTGGTAATGATATAGATGACTCGTCCAAGTGAAGTTGATCTCTTAAGATTGCAGCCAAATGAGAGTTTTTTTGGTTGTAGTGGGTTGCAACTTGCTGTATTGTTTATATTTAGCTGTTTTCGTTGTAGGCCTTTGTCTTTTGAAGTGGGTTGTTACTGTTTTGTAATGCTGCTTTATTGTATTTTGTGAACATATATGCTTTTGACTTTCAATAATCGAAAAAAAAATATATACCTACTCGCTCTGTAATCAAGTATGAATAAGGAGCTAGTTTTAACTAGACATAAGTAAAGATTGGTTAATCTAAATTATAATTTGAGAACAAATTGAGCATGAGATAGGGGAAAAGTAAGTCTCTTGGGAGCACATAAAAAGTTGCTTTTATCATGTTATATCCTATTTGTGATATTGATTTTGGATTGTATTGGTGATACTGGGGGTGTTAATACTTATCCATATTTTACGTAGGAAATCACTGATTGACACATCCCTCATCTTAATTTTAATTGGCTGCCTAAACTAGTGCAATTACTGACTGGCCTACTTGAATTCCAATTATTGAACTCTTATAGATATTTGTTAAAGTTTATTTTTGGAGCACAAGCAAATATCGACTGTTATTTTACTGGGTTAAAGCTTGCCAACTTTGATCTACGATCTGTTTGATGCCATATGTAACATAACATACTAATGTCTAGGCCTTTTAAGTGCAAAGAGGGAAAACACATGTTGTAAACAGCTCATTGTATTCCTAGCTTGTACATGTTTGCAAATGAAAAGACAGTAAACAAACTATTCTAGTTTAGTTAGTGCATAAATATTTGTATAGGTGAAACACTTTTTCATATGATACTTGAAATAGTCACTAGATGTGATCCTTTTTGCTGAAGTTGGACACCCATGAATCTTTACTGTGTGATTTGACCAGAGATTAAGCATGCACCATGATTGTTGGCTTGTTTACTCCCAAACAGTTGTGCAATAATTCATGATTGGCCCTTTAATAACTACTATTAGAAAAAGCACATCTTTAATTCTCCCCTCACTCTCACCCCTCTGGCTATCCTGAGTTGTTTATATCAGCTGCACTGTTTTTTTTTTTTCAAGTAATTCTTTTTTGAAAAAAAAAATGGTTTTGCAGTTTTTGTGGATAAATATAAAATTGTGGTTACATGAAGAAGTTTGTTATGATGATTGAATGGCTGAAGTTTCAGTTTTACCCACTTTCACCTTGCCATGTCCTAATCACATGATTTGTTGGTTGCATGCTTTTATTCAAAATTATTTGGGAATTGTCACCTGACATTCTTCAAGACCAAGCAAAGAAATCTTAGTGGGTTTTGTTGGGCTTTGTTTATCTACCTTATGCCCAATACTCTACTTGTTGGTGACAAACAATTTAGGGTTGGCTGTTTTTTCTTTTCCCCCAAATATAAATTCTTCTCAACCTCTATTTAAATTTTCCTAATGTTCTTTAACATGTTTGATCATCTCATCAATTGTAACCATCTTTTTTTTTTTTTTTGAATTAGTATTAGAGATGTTCTTTTCAGTTTATTTTAATTTAATCTAACTTGTTCTAAATTTATTCTACTAGTATTAATTAGGCATGTTCCCCCCCCTCCTTGCTCTTTTTAGAACAAGTTAGATAACTTCAGTTCTTAATAAGTTTTAAAAATGAGTTTGGAGTAAATATGAGTTCATTTCAGAAGAAATTCAAAATAAGTTTAGCAAATAAGTGCAAAATATCTATTCTAAAAAGTTCTCACAAATAAATTCCAAACAATTGAATCAAAATAAGTGAACCATAGTTCTAACCTTATATTACGTACTTGTTTCGTGCTTTGTTTCGTGCTTATTTGTGATAGTGAGGATATTTCGCATAACTTATTATAAACTTCTTTTATACATTGTTTTTTTTTTCAATGGAACAACCCTTGCAAATGTTTTAATATATGTTTTTTTTTTCAATGGAACAATATATACTCAATATTTCATCAATATATACAAAATATTACATCGATGTAGTGTAAAAGTTGTGTTTATTGCAGCAAGTGTACATGAATTTTAGACTATATAGTGCCTATAGTATAAGTTTCTATCCAAGAGACACTAAAATTTTAAAATTGTATCATATTTTGTTTGTTGCTACTTACACATCAGGATAATCAACAATATATTAAAATAAGTGTAAAAAACAATATAGTAAAATAAACTATGTAGTTAAACATGTATAAATCATGAATTTCTCTATTAACTTCTCAATTTCGCCTCAGTAGGGTAAAAAAAAAACTGTTTTTTATCCTCTATTGTGAAAAGTAGTAACACTTTTTTTTAGCTTCACTGTACATGTACATTGTAAGATTATCCAAATGAAAAGAGAAAAAAAAAATGAAAAAAATTCACAAAGAACCCCTAAGCATCCAAGTTATTGTCATCTCTGCCATTTACTTGCTCCTGGTGACCATGTCCATGACCTCTATTAGCATTTTGCATAAGAGCATCCTGTTGTCAACAATAAACACAATAATTAGCCCTAATCCTGCCTAAAACATTGTATTATATTTTCCAAATCCTCGATCAAGAAGCTTTAATTTTATAAAACTTACATGTAAATTGCGATATCTTCTGACGCTGTTCTGAAGTGTTGTTATGGTTCGAATTATTATGAACATAGGAACGATAATTCCACAGGTCTTCAACACTAGAATCTGCAGTAGTTTGTCAACATAATTAATTAAGTACATTAATTAATCTATTTAACTTAAAGATGTACTAGTAATTAAGAAATGTTGGTGTAAGTTAGATGAAGTTTATGGATGCTTACTGTAAAAATTGAGAAGGGGTATTGTCCAGCTTCACCCCTTAATGCATCAAGTAGATGTCTCATCAATAAAAGCGCTGTAAACTGTCAAATTTTACAACAAGTTTCAAGTTAATTACTCAGTAATTAAGTGCAAGAATCAAATTAATTAAGCAACCACACAAATTAAGGGTATCTTGAGAAGGCTTGATAGATACTACCATCCATTTAATTTGCTTCAATTAATTTGTTAAGTTATCTAAAGCGTTAAGCTAAACTACTCTAATTTTGACACGACTTGTCTAAACAAGGTAGATATTGATGTTAATATGTAAATTCATAAGCATATCACTATGAATAAAGGAAATAACACTTCATCATTAAATATAAATAGGTGGGGTCAAGCTAAAGAAACAACTCAATATTATTGATATATATATATTTAGCAATTTTAGTTTGCTAAATCTGTTATGTTTCAATAGTTTATCTGATATTATTGATATATATTTAGCAATATTATTAATTAAATTTATAACCCAGTGACTATTCATTTTCCCCCTCAAAGATTAATGATGCGTTTGGTTCCCAAACTTTTCCGGGAAAGTTAATGAATTTTCTTAAGTGGACAAATTTTCTCATGTTTGATTGTGACAAAGAAATGAAAAAGTTTTAGTGTGAGACCTATTATTTCACTCTTAAACTTAATAAACATTTTCCCCAAAGGACCCTAAGGAAAATATTTCCCGAGAAAATTTTACCCAAAAATGTCTTTACCAAAAGCACCATAAGATTAGGATGTACCCATACTTGTGACCTAACATGTATATTTGAAGCAAGCAAGTTTTGGATAGTACTTATCCAGTGGTAAGCCAACATACATTTAACATTTATTAGCTACATTTAGTGGAACCATTCTTTGAATGATGAGCTTGGGAAATGAAATGATATGGGGATATCAATTCATTTTCAAAATCTATATTTATCTATTATATATATGCATGCACTTAAATGGGAAAGTGATGGTTAATGGCCAGCTGTTAATTAAAGTGGTGGTCTCTCCTTTGAAATGCTAAGCAAAAGCTTAAGAAAGTGACTTAAATGGTCATCATCAACCTATCTATAGGCTGTGAGATAAGTTTTACTACTATATCCCATTTCCTTTATAGAAGTTGTGTAACACATCCTCAAGATGGGGTTTTCCCCCTTTGGTGGAAATATGTAGTTATTCAATTGTGTGAAAAAAAATGCTTTAGGTTGTGAGAAGGGACTAGCAAATTTGAGAACCACTCTTCCTTGGAACTAAAATCATATTAGCTTCCCTTTTCCCCCCTGAAAAGGGAAAAGAACTTGCCTAATGCCAAACACTATGTGTAGGCAATTTCGATCGGTATTATTTTGAGTACATATGGGCCATGATCTTTAGATTGACAACTCTTTCTAGTCCAATCCAATTCAATTCAATCCAATTCAAACTTTACACAATTCCCCAAAAAATCTTCCCTAAAAACACAATTTTCCAAAAAAACATCACAACTTATCCAATCCAATCCAAACCTCATTTTATCCAATCCAAAAAATAGGGCCGATGTCACATGAGAAATTGACTTCAGGTGTATCTATTTTTTTTTTTAGAAAAATTTAGTTTGAATTGGATAATTAAGACAAGTCTACGTTTGGATTTGAAAAAGAGAAATAAGAAGCATATTGTCTTTGAGTTTTTTTTTATAATTTTTTTAATCAAATTCAACAACTCTATATTGTTACATTTAATTTTGTTTTTTTCCTGAATAAGACAGTTGTTAGCAAATACACTCCACAACACATAAAAAGACAAGTAGGGGGGAAAAAGAGAGTCTCAATAGTACTTACAATGAGAGCTAATGTTTTACAGCAAGAAGCGCTTGTATCAGAATCTGATGAAACTTCGTTTATCATTGACAATGCTTCATTATGAAGTTCATGGTCAGGACTTGATGCTTCCATACTTCCTCTATTTCAAAAAATTTAAGAAAAAGTTTGTTATGACCAAATTGTTTACTTAATTACATTACTTTCTCTAGTCTAATTACAGTACCATTGATGAGTAATATATGCAGACAACAAAATATTCAAACATTAATTAAAGTATCAACATTAACTTGAGAGATTTGACATTTAGGCGTGCAAATCTTATAAAATATAGCAACTCACATAGGAGAAACCAAAGATGAACCAAAAGTTTTGTTAGTTTGGCAAAACTCCTAAAACCATTGAAACAACATTTCCATCAACCAATACGTAGGCTCTGTTCTTTTATGCGGTATGACGCAGTAGGGTGTGGTAAAATTGTGACGGATTATGGTGTAATTGTGGCGGGTTATTGGTATGTTGTGGTGAGTTTTTTTGTATATATATATATATATATATATATATATATATATAAATATTGTATTGGTAATTGTGAAAAAATATTGTGGTGGGTTGTGGTGAATTGTGGTAGAATGATATTTTGTGGTGGGTTGTGGCAAACTGGCTGCGACACCGCAGTTTTCCAACCGCAAAAAAGAACAGGACCGTAACTTTATTCTTTTGCAAAATAGTTAGGATTCTTCTTACCTTATGGATTTTTATTTATTTAATCAATTTTATATTATTTTCTATATCTTACTTTTTTAGTTTTCATACATCTAGGCACCTTTCAAAACAACATGCAGTTGCACTAAAAATTTAACCCCCTCCCCCCCGCCCAAAAACAAAAAGACATTGTGCGTATCCCTTTCTTTATAATTATTTGTCTGTAAATTACTATGTGTAGTTAAATTTTAGAAATTTTGGTTATTGATTACTAAGCATATATAACGATCCATCATTTAGAACTACCAGAATTATATTCCTAAAGGAAATTTTCCTTATGAAAACCTTGGAAATGGTAGGCTTTTATAAGAGTTTTCTCAAGGTGAATGTACAACTAAACATGGGAAAAATAAGTCAACATAAAAAAATTGACAATTTCCTCATAGTTTTTGACCAACCAAAGACATCGTTACAAATATAATCTTAGAACTTTTGTGAACACATATTTATAGCAAATGATGGTCAATCTATCATCTTGGATACTATGAACAGTGATGACTACTGTAGAAGAGAGGGAATATACAATGGTATCACAATACATGACTCAACTAGTCAAGTCAATATTTCACCACTTAAATTAAACAAATTGACAATATATAAGAATAAACAGAAAACATTTTCATTTCTTAACGTTCATTTTTTTTTTTAAAAAAAAAGATGATGAAAAAGATGAAGACATCATACCAAGTTAAAAAGTTTAAAGGGTAGTAGTAAAGGAAGCCTTTTTAATGAAAGCTTATTATTAAATACCATAAGTATGCTTATGAATCATGCAATAATATAGTATGATGATTTATTATGAAGTAAAGGGGAGGAATTAAGTGTACCTAATGTTTATAATTTCACGTGCCACAATCATTTTTTTGGGTTGTTTAGGAACTGCTGTGTACCCTGGTTCATAATTCTGCAACAATTCATTGACATTTTTCTCATTAGCAAAATCATTCATTCAAAAAGAGGGAAAGCCTAACAACTAAAACGTTAAATCAAACTTAATTAATAAACTGTTAACATTGTGTTCTGCATTGTCTAATTTGTCTTCATATAATGTATGACAATAATTACTACCTCTGTTTTTATTTATCTATATTCTAGGATATTGTGTTAAAAATTTTGACCGTTAACATTTTAATTTGTATAATGATTCATCATGCGAAATTGATATCATTAGATTCGTAATGAAAAATATTATTAAAAAAAAATTTAATATTGAATTTTTTTAATAAAAATTTTATGCTAGAAATTATTAATTTAAAATTAACATTAAAAACCGTAAATGACAAATAAAAAAGAACATAGGGAATGTAATGTTACTAATAAGCATTACAATAATTGATATTTATATAATATGGCAACAAAAAGAGAATATTTGTCCTAGTAATAAGAAACTTCTGGATGATGTTTATTACCCTTCTTAAAAAAAATGCAATCAAAAATTGACAATCCAAAGTTGAGTACATATAAAAAAAAAGTGGGTGATCATAATTTGAAATGAAAAGGGTCAAAGTGGAAGATTATTGATTACTTTCATTGCAGTTGTCCACCACATTCAAACTCCATAATAAGGTTTCCCATGTACCAAAAAAGAAAATAAAATAAAAAATAAAATAGGAGGATTAGAAGCTTCAAGTTCAGGAATGAGAATAGGAAGAGAGAGAGGAAGACTTTGAGGCCAAGACAACTAAAATACAGGGCAAAAGCAATGTTCAAAAAGATCAGGATTCCTAATTTCAGGAAGAATCAAACAGTGTTTCAATTATTTATTTTCCGAAAATTAGTCCTAATCAATTGAAAATGAATAGGATATTGATGGAAAATTGGAAACCCAGTTGAAAATGAATCAAAATGGAAAAAAAAAATAAAATCAAACATGTTTAAAAGCTCAAATTTCATCAAAATTCCCCAGAATTCGACCCATGATCATATGAAACAGAGCTGAAAATGATCAAAAAACAGGGCATGAAACAAACCTGCAAGCAAATTTCACAAATTGTGTCTCCTTTTTCATCACACCATCTTTGAATGCATTCTCTGTGAGCAAACTGTAATTAAACATTACAAAACAAGATTGCCCAGAAATTATAATCTCGAATTCAAATCCACAAATACAATCACACAAACCCAGAAATAAGAAAACTGGGAATTTCATGTGGTAATTTTGGTACCTTAGCAGTTCCAGAGCAGGCACAAGGAGCTTCCAATTTCTTGCAGCTTTCAAATTCAGCTTCGTGGCAAATTCTGCAATACGTAAACTTATGCAAATCATCGAGAAATAATACGACCTCTTCACTCATCTTAAATTTCCTCTGTTTCTCTATTCTCTGTTTTGTTTGATTTGATGATCAACTAACTTGTTGAATGGTTTGAATTTGTGTCCTCTCTGTTTTGCTCTGTTTCTGGGTATTTTGGAGATTGGGGTGGGGGAGTTTCGGTTTAAATAGGGAGTGGAGGTGGAACCTGGAATTCCGAAAGTACCCTTATAGTGGTTTCAAAAATGAAAATGGATACGTATGATGTTCACTTGGATAGAAATGCTAGCTGTACCTTTTTCTCCGAGTATAGGACAAACGAGGCTTCCATGACTCGGAATTGATCAAGTGGAATATTAGAAATAGGGGCCTACTTGACTATTTGTCTTAAGGCCTCATTGTTCATGAAAACTCTAAACAAGGCAGCGAGGGGATCATCGGAGTTTCTGAGTTTGAATTTCTCTGAAAAGTTGATCAATTTTTTCAAATTGAAAAACTTTCCTATGTTTGGTTCTGCAAAGTATATAGAAAAGTTTTGAAGTGAGACCTATTATTTCTCTCACACACTCATGGTGCGTTTGGTAGAATCCTGGAAAAGTTTTTTCTGTGAAAGTTTTTCCTGAGAACAATTTTCCTGGGAAATTATACTTTACTGTATTTAGTTTACATCTAAAATCATAGGAAAGTATGTAGAAAAGTTTTTACAGTGCTTGGTTGAAAGTTTAACTTTCCTAAAGAAAATTATTTGAAATGTCCATATTATCCTTTTATTTATTCTCATCCTGGGAAAGTATACTTTTTTTTGGTGTGTGGTGGGATGGGGGGCATTTTCGGTAATTCAACTTTACTGCTGTTTCCCATCCACTCGGTGAAATAACTTTCCCAAGCCCCCCAGTGAAAGTTTTTCCCATGAGATGTAGTAAAATTATGGGCTCACCTAAATACTTTCCTATCATTATTTTCCTTCCAAACATAGGAAAGTTAGTCAACTTTGGGAAAGTTGACTAACTTTCCCATGAAACATCATCAACCAAACACAACCTCAGTGAAAAGTTTCCGAAGGGGGTTAGGGAAAGTCTTTTCCGGAAAAGTATTTTCTGGGAAAGTTTTTCCCGGAAAACTACCAAATGCACCACTAGTCTTTTTTTTTTTTGGGGGGGGGGGGGGGGTTTAAGAAAATGGAATATTCAACTGATTTATTGGCCACACGATATTTATAAGATCACGCTGGTAAAAGTTTGGGTCCGGGTCAAATTTGGATTAGTCAAAGTCTAAATTCAGATGAAAAATATTGTGTATAAATATTCGATCAATTCACACAATATCGATATTGAGTTCAAACGGAATCTTTTCGCGTTATATGAGATATGTTTGATTGGAATATATACAAATTTTATGTCAAAATACAATCTATAAGTAGAAGAAACTACCTTATATTTCATAAATTGATCAATCATCTTTCTATACCCGTGGTTTCGAACTAAAGTCTAGATAAGTGTCCCATGGATCAGTGTATTTCTTTGTGTAAGAACTTCTTATGAAAAAATTTTGAGAATCAAAAGGTCAAATTTTATAGTAGACATAATTTTAAGTAATACAGTTCATCCCTTTTTTTTTAATAATTAATGGCACAATGCCCTTTTATTGATCAACGACATGGCGCCAAATACAACCCTAACAGTAAGAAAATAGACTGGCTATCCATAACCAGAGCACCAAACCAAAAAAGACTAACAACCCAATCTAAAGATATTTGTAGAAACACAATATTGATTTCTCTAGCAACTCAACTAGAACAAATTTGACAATCTCAAATTACATCAGACCCCCAGCAGCAGCACGCCCAAAACCAAGATTCAGAACAACACACTGACATCACCTTAAACATACCTAGAGAATGCTTTTAACACTAGCACCAAGAGCAGCAAAGAACGTCTTCTAATTCATCACTATACTCCAATCCAATATCTCAATTATTACTGCAATCCAAAGACCCCCACAAACCCAACCAAAGATATTTGCAGAACCATAATATTGATTTCTCCAGCAAATCAACCCGAATAAATTAGAAAAGCTCAAATCAAATCAGACCTCCAGCATCAGCATCAGCACCAAACCAATTACCCAAAGCCTGTATTCAGATCAACAGACTGGCATCACCTTAGAACAAACCCAGAGAATTTATTAGCACCGAGAAAGCTGATGAATTAACACTGAGACTAACATACGACTTGAACTGCCCTCACTAACAGCAAAAGACAGTAGCAGCAGAAGCACATAAGAGACCAATTAAGCAAGCCAGACGTAAAGTAGAGCACGTTTTCAACTGAACATGCCCCTCCAACCAAAAAGGCATCCACAAAGCTTACAGATTAGGAAAAGAAGCACCAAAGAATAGAAGCTCCCAAGAGAGAGAAGGAAGCAACACACAAAGACTCATAAACAACACCACAGAGAAGATCAAAATGTAGCTGACAAGTGAAACACAACACCCACAGAACTAAACATAGCAACCAGCTTACTTGATGCACAACCCTTGTCAAGGGATGAGCCACTTCTTATCAATGAAGAGCCTAACTTTCAGAATGAAAGTGAAGCAGAAGACACAGTGACAGTCTTCTTTCTCCGTTCACTTTCTTTTGCCTTCTTCCTTCTTCTTGGAGAGAACTTGTTTTCAAGGTATTTTTTGGGATTGATATTCCTCTTGGCTCTCATAAACCCACTAGCTTCACCAAACCTGATTGTCTGCTCAGCAATGTAGGCTCTAGCATTCACAATTGAATCACAACCAGAAGGGATAGAGCTCTCAACATTTGAATTATGAGAAAAGGGACGAACAAGCTCAAAATCATTAAATGATCAAAAGCTGACCATTTTAACTTAGGGTGTCCAAGAAAAACCTAAACTAAGAACCAAACTGCAAAAACCAGTTAACTGTTTATATTTTTTTAAAACTGTGGTTTAGGTTAATCGAACCGATTTAATTGGTTTAGATTTCGATTTTGCATTTTCATGAAATGGCTAATCAGTTTTAATTAATTTACTACCAAATTTGAAATTTGAAGCAAAATGTTAATTTTTCTTCCTTGATTGTTACTTTAAGTTTCTAGGAATTGGTGGTTAAATGTTAAACCAAACCTAAAAAGTGATTAACCGCATTCTCAATGTCGTTAACCTGTGGCTTCAGTTTCTAGGTTCAAATGCGATTGAGGTTTATAAAATCCTTAAACCATAAATGCAGTTAACCAATTTTGACAGAGAGAAAAAAGATAATTCAAATAAAGAAAGTTGAATGGTCGATCCTAAAAAAAAGAAGAAAGTTGAAAGAAGAGGGAGGATTTTAATTTAGTTTTTGAGTTGAGTTAATTTTATGAAAGTCAGGTTAGAAATAAATATAAATATTTGAATTTGGTTTTGACTCATATTAAGACCCTGTTTGTTTGTTTGTTTTTTTTTTTTTTGGTATGGTGTGATGCGATGTGGTTACTGTGGTGAACTCACCATATCCCTCAATATTCTTCTACACTTTAGCATATTATACCACATTCATTACTAATATATCTCTTCACTTTTTTTTTTCTCTTTACTTTTCTCTTCTATTTTTCACATTCTCTCTCATCACCTATCACATCAACCACACTTTCCACAAATTTCACTATATCATTCTACAACTCACTGTTTGCTGAGCTTACTCTGGCCTACAAGATCTTTTTAAGCTGGGGGAATAGCCCGGTGGTAAGGAATATTTATTTCATCCCGAGTCATCTCCATCTACGGAAACTAAATAGCATAAATAGAATTTCTTCTTGTCCTGTTAGGAGGTTTCTGCTCGTGATGGAACAAGCTCCTTTGTTTTGGTCAGGTAACCTGCTCCGCTCTCTCTGTATGGATTGTTTCGTAAGTTGGCCTGCTTCGCTTTCCCACCGCACTTTCCACAATTTCATCACACCTAGGCCTAACAATTCCTGACCCGACCCGTACCCTCTCGAATTTCTGGGTTTTGAACACGATTTTTTCAACTAAACCCGAAGTACACCAAACATGAAAATTAGCGGGTCAAACCTGACCCGCCCGTTTGACCCGAAAAATTAACTTTTTAAGTTCAAATTTATTAAAATTTGTGACTTTTCATTGGACCTTTAACTATTAAATTATAAGCGCAACTTATTTATTTGTTATTTCTCTGATTTAAGTTAAAATAGTTACAATAATCTATCATTACTAGAAGATAATCATATTTTATTATGTATATTGTACAAAAGTAGTATTTAGAGACTATTTTTTAAAAAGAAAAAACAGAAACAAGTCACAATTGTAACCTGTTGGGTTGACCCGAAATGAAATACACCGCCGCATTTACCCCAACCCGAAATACACACCCGAACCCGATATACGATCGACCCGAAACCCGCCCGCCCGACTGAATTGACAGGTCTAATCACACCGCATCATTTCCGCATCTTCCCAAGTGCACAAAAGAATAGTGCCTAATTTAGTTTGAACTATGGTAAGAAAAAAAGATAAATATGGTAAGAAAAAAAGAATCATTTATCAGAATTTGATTCAATATGGTTTGGGTTTGTAAGTTAGATTATTTATAAGTGAGAATATGTAAGGAAAAATAAAATTTGCACTTTGAATTGTATTCAGAATTATTTATGAGAGTTGATTTAGGTACAAACATTACAATTATTCTATTATTATTACGCAATGTTGTTTTACGCGATACCGCAATTTACTACATCACAATTTACCGTAATCTACCGCAATCTACCACAACTCACTGCAACTTACTGTAATATACTATTTATCTTTTTATTAATATCAACACTCATTTATTATTTTCCATTGCAACTTACCGCAACCCACCACAACTCACCGCACCGCAATTTACCGCACCACAATTCCACCGTATAAAAGAAGGATGCCTTATAGTTTTCTTTTTTTTTATTGAAGGAGTTATGTTATAGCTTACATACTAGAATTTGAACCATGAAACTTTTCAAATCAATATTTCAACTTATCATATAGGTTCGGGTTTTTTTTTTTTTTTTTTTTTGCGGTTGGCAAACTGCGGTACCACAACATACCGCAGTTTGTCACAATTCACCACACTTTACCACAAATCATTACTTTTCTCTCTCCTCATTTTTTTCATCTACTTTTTACATTCTCTCTCCTCACCAACCCCACATACCAATAGCCTACCACAATTCCACCACACCCATGAAAATTCCACCATACCACAAAATAACGCAGAAAAGAACAGGGTCATAGTTTTAACTTCGATTTTTTAAGTTTAAGATATGAATATATAGAAGCAAAGGAAAAACATTGTTTTGGAGGTTGGGGGTTGAATCACCAACCTACAAACCTTGATGGTGGTCGAATCCGACCTATATTCGCCTAACTTGGATATAGTGATCAACATATTTCCATTATGTTTTGTGAACCCCCGCCAAAAAAGAAAAGAAAAAGAAAAAGAAAGAAAGCCAAACACACTCACAAATTAATTGAAGCTTTTTTTTTTTTTCAAAAAAAGTCCTCCAAATTGTTTCTACTTTCAAGCTCTAATTAGCTAGTAAACTTTAACCCTGTAGGTAAATTATCTAGTTTACCCAATTTACCTCTTAAAAAGGATTCATCCTTGTACTCCGGTTCATGTTATAAAAAATTTAGTGTGAATCAACATGGTATTAAAAGGGCTTCATTTAAATTAGTCTAATATTTCACTAAAATATCCAAAAGTAGGCAGTGACGGTAGACATGAAATCAATCACTAAAATATTTGAAGTAAAAGTATTTTTTAAATTTTAAAAATACACAAAAATTACTGTAAAAATTACCTAAATTTAAATTTCTGGCCAATATACTACATTCTTCTTATTTTATAAATTAATGCCAATCAAACTTTGAAGCCCTTTGAAAATTCAAAGAAATGAAAGATATTGATGTGGTAGGGTTGTGCTACTTGGCAACGTTGGAGGTTTGCAAATCATCAGTTATTATGTTACATCTCCTGAACACAGGATAACAACCGGGCGGATCGAGGACGGGGGAGTATATCTCCGTCCTCATCCCCAAAACTCGTCCCCATTCCAATCTCCCTTTTCATCCCCGCTTCGGGAAATGATACTTGCCCCATCCCCATCTCTGCGGATTCCACATCCCCAATGGGGATTTTTAAAGCTATCCAAAGTCTAACCAAATTTTAATCGGACCCGGTTTTTAACATGTTTATAATACAACGTATTTAACTTGCTCAAGCAATAATACATCAAAATCAAACAATAATACATCAACAAGTGTTATTCGGAAAAAAATACAATAATACATCCTCCTCAAGTGTGAATCAGAGTAGCTCGACGAGTACTGACTCTACTTAACAGTGGGAACCGGGCAGTGAGCAGTTGAGCTGTGAGTAGGGGCAGCTAGCTGGGAGGGAGAAGGGAGGAGAGAGGAGCCGAGGAGGGAGCACTGAGCAGCGAATGCAGGCAGAGGGAGAATGAAGAAGGGAGGAGGGAGCAGCGAAGGCCGAAGAGTAAGAGAAGGGAGGAGCGAGCAGTGAATGGAATTAGGAGGAGGAGGGAAGCGAGTTTAGGTTAGGGTTTCTGACTTAAAATTCAAAAATTATTACTTTATCCTTGCTATTAATATATACATATATATATATATATATTGAATTAGATAAAGGTTAGGTAATTTTAAAATTTTCAGGGACGGGAAATTTTCCCCGGTGGGGAAAATGGAGATGGGGATGGGAAAAATTTTGTCCTCATCCCCGCCTTGTCCCCAAGTGGATT
Organism: Portulaca oleracea; assembly: GCA_029582165.1. Lineage (NCBI taxonomy): Eukaryota > Viridiplantae > Streptophyta > Magnoliopsida > Caryophyllales > Portulacaceae > Portulaca > Portulaca oleracea. The sequence continues at coordinate 15,202,733 of CM055869.1, read as the reverse complement.
TTGAAAAATCGTCCTGGTCCTGGTCCCCACTCAATGGGGGTGGAGATTTTTCCCCAGAGCGGGGCAGGGCCCCAACGGGTTCGGAGATTCCCCGCCCCATCGCCACCCCTACTGGAACACTTCAAATGGAATGAAAAAAAAGTCTTGTGATTGATCCACTTTTGAGTCTGTTTTGTCGGCGGACTGTGTTTGTTGTCTATTTTTTTTTTTTGTAGTTTTTTTTAGCATTTTTGATGCAATTGTTTAGCATTTTAAACTTTCAATAATTCAAAAAAAGTTACTTCATCCGTTCCATATAGTTATTATATTTGAAAATTGTGCGGTCAATTTTTAAAAGCTTTAGCCATAAATTTTCAATATATACAAAGAGTTGTTATATAAAATCGAAAAATACTATCCTGAAACCGTAAATTATAATGTTCAATAAAATATTACAGAAACAATAATGAGCCAAAAGCTATAAAAAGTCATAAAACATTTAATAAATGGTTTGATAGAATAAAAGATGAAGATTAGTATATTAGAGTTTGGGTGATGAGTCATGTCACAAGGGACACGGTTTGAGCAAAGCTGGGAATCCCTAAGATTTGGAAAAGTGTTGTGGAACGTAGTGGTGAAGTCACTTGGATGAATTAAGCTAAGAAAGGTGTCAAACCACTAAGCAAGCTAGTTTGCATTCTATTACTAATGCTTTGGAGCCTGCAGGAATATAAAAGTGAGACCAAGTCAATTCCTGCCATCGCAATTAAGACAAGTCAAACATGTATAAGTCAACCCTTCTATTAAATGGTTTCTTACCTTTATCCTAGCTACCAACATGATCTTCTCCACCATGCCATGCACATTACAACTTTTTTTTTTATTTTTTTTTTAACATAAGTAATTGGGATACTATTTGAGGTGAATAGTCCAATAGAGTCCAATAGGTTTGTAATGAACGGACAATAAATCTGTAGCGGTTGAGAAACATGGGTGTCAATGACTCAAAGTTGGTCCCCACTCCTCACCCGTAATATTCTCCGAAATGATAAAGGGAGACATGCTTCCCCATGATTCGAATCTTGAAGCGGATTGAAGGGATAAAAGGTGGACCAAGTGGTGAGAGGTGATTGACATGCACATTATATTATTACTCGTTTTGACCTATGGGGTATGCACATTGATCTCATTCTTTTTTTCCCAGTTTGTTTTGCCCTCTAAGCTGCTTTCAAAATTGTTTTCGAAATGGTTGTTCTTGTTTTTCAAAAAGTTTTGTCTCTTTAGTCTATCAGAATCAATCTCGCATTGGGGAAAGACTGCCTACATCAGAACTCACTGTAAACACAAATTTCGAATCCAAAATAAATAAATATAAGAAATTGAGAAAATTTTTGGTTCCTACACTCCCTCAGACCTCATGTTAGCTGGACAATACTAAGCTTTGTTGTTGTATCTGCTACCTTACAATTTCAATAACACATTAATTACTAATTTATCAAATTAAGCTTATTAAACGCATCTTTTTCTTCAATTTTTTTATTCACCTTTTCGCATTTTCAAAAATGCAAATTAATATAAAATGAAAGTTTTCTTAATTTTGTGAATTGTGTCTAAATTGACAAAAAATTTGAGAAGAGATGGTAACTTTCATATGTTGAACACACCCAAAAGTAAAAATAGTTGCAAATTGATCATTAAAATGGGCACTTAATTTATTTGAGGTCACTTAAGTCATCTCCAATGGTGAGCATAAATCTGATTCACTGTTGACATGATATGGGATGAAAATGGAATAAGATCGTTTAGTACATTTCAGTGATGAGAATAAGACTCGTCTCGTAAGACTCCCGTCGTCAGTATCGAGAGACGAGTTTGAAAGCGAATTTAAAACACTAATATTTTCATATTTTTTTCTCTCTTCTTCCACCTATCAATAAAATCAAATTAATTATATTATTAAGTAGAGCCCATTTACTTTTTTAAATAATATGATTTAAACTCATATTCAACATTGGAAAGCTAGATAAATAACGAGATAATTTTGACTTTCTTGGTAGGGCTCCACAGATTCCACCTCATTAGAGCACCAACAACGCTGAGTTTGAGTTTGACTAATTGGATGACGTGGAGTTCGTGGACCCCTAACATGAGAGTCAAAATTTAACCATTTGTTTAGCTAGCTTTCCAATGGTGAGCATGAATTTGACTCATATTAATTTAAAAAAAATAAATGGGTCCTATTTAATAATATAATCAATTCGGTTATATTGATAAAAAATAAGGTGGAGGAGAGAAGAAAATATGATTAAAATATTAGTACGTTAAACTCGCTTTCCTTTACGACTGAGGTGGAAGAGAGAGAAGAAAATATGATTAAAATGAGGTGGAGAAGAGACTGACAACGAGATTTTCGCGAGACAAGTCTCATTCTCACCACTGAAATTTCCTATACAACCTCATTCCGTTCTCATTTCATGTCACGTCAGCAGTGAGTCGAATTGAAACTCACCATTGCATATGCTCTTAAATAAGTCAAACTCAAACTCACTGTTGCGGGTGCACTTAGGTCAGTCGGGATCTAATTATTCAATGGGTCTGAAGTTAAGGATATATGATAATCTTTAACCATCAAATCTTCAACTATTAGTTTAGTTAGGTTTTGGTTAAGATGATTTCATATTGTATCAGAATCAGACTAAATAAAAGGTCTTAAGTTTGACTTTTAATAACCACATATTCATTCACATTTAGCGTTAAGGTAAGTCTCTTTAGCATTCACGCGCATTTAGGTAAGAGAATGCGTTCGAATAAAAAATCATCATTCATTCAATTATTCACTTAAGCTTTTGGACAAAATGTATACTCCCTTTATTCCATATTAATTGTCGTCTTTAAAAATTATGTAGCCAAATTTTAAAATGTTTGACAATTAATTTCTCAAAATATACAATGACTTACATTAAATTACTATCATTAGATTTGTAACGAAAAATACTATCCTAGAAATATAATATTACAATTGCTGATAAAATATTATATAATAAATTATCACTCAAAAAGTGACATTGGAGAGCTTGACGGTCAACTAAGTGGCACTTAGCACGGACAGAGTATTTAAATTCATTTAGTACATAAATCAATGATAATACGGCTGAGCTCATTGAAATTAAATATATGAGACAAAAAGGAAATTAAATCATAATTTAGTTCACGGTTTACACATACATGGTGGAAAAGTTTTACTTTTATGGTGTATTTGGTTGATCAAAAATCATAGAGAAATATTCCGTAGTTAATTTTTTCAGGTTGATTTACTTTTCTATATTTTAATGTAGGTTGACCTTGAAAAGTTTTTAACGGAAGTCCCACTATTTCAATTCTAACATTTTCTTAAGGAAAATTTCCCTTATGGAGTCTAAAGGAAATTTTTCCCATGAAATTTTTTTTTGAGATTTCTACCAAACACTTCCTGCTTTTTGTTCTAATTTTAGTTTTACCTAAAGGTGAGAAAAACATGCATATATATCTCTTTTAGGGTGTGTTTGAGAAAAATCATTTTCCTATTTTCCAATGTTTAGTGAACAGAAATAGAAAAAAACATTTTTCAGAAAAATCATTTTCCCCCTTACAAGTCAATTCCTTGCAATTAAGACAAGTAAAAAATGTGCAAGTCAATCCCTTATTAAATGGTTTCTTACCTTTCTTCTAGCCACCAACATCTTCTATTTTTCTTCACCATTCTCATTGAAGACCTTGGACTCTATATACTTCAATTCCTCCATTTTCTTCTTAGAAAAATTGGATTCATTTTGGACCTTCAATGGTCATATCTCAATGATTAAATAGATATTGTTAGAATATAAAATCATTTGTAACCTTCAATCGTTAGCTTATTAATTTTTGACTGACTGGTTTCGTAAAGTATTAAAATAATACTAAGTTAGAAGTCTCAAATTTGAATATAAGAACTCATATAGTGAAAGGAAATTCAGAGTAGGTTAACCTGTAAGTTGCAGATAATAGCGGAAGCAAATAGGGAGATGATGGATATTACGACAAAATTAGGAACATAAATATAACTGCGAAAATAACAACGCCAAGATTTACGTCAGAAATCGAAGAACTCGGAGAAAAACCCACGGGCAATGGCAGCCAGAAAATAATCTACTATGAGAAGGGAGGACCACAAAGCGATCACCACAAGGAGTGATACGATCTAGCACTAGAGATTATAACACACATTTATCAAACTCTCAACTCACAATCTCACTAGGGATTTCAATGGTGAAACTCTTTGAAAAATATTGGTGAAACTTAGAAACTACCCTATCTCAATATTTCTCTCTAATTGGCACACCTAATAGAAAATATATCATGAATCTTTTTTGTGTGTGGTAACAAAGTTGTAGTTACATATGCTTTTATAGGCAAATAATGAGATTAAGATGCATGAACTAACAAAAAATTACTCGGAAGTACCCTAACTTTTGGTGAAATGTTTTTCAGGTATCCCAACTTTTCAAAACTCATTTTGGGGTACCCTTACTTTTTGGGTTAGAAATTATTTGGTATTTTTTTGGTCATCAATTTGGTTAAGTGACCGAAATACCCTTGTTCTTCCATTTTTTTAAGAAATACCCTTAAAGAAGAAGAATAAGGTTATTTCGGTCACTTAATAAAATTGATGGTCGGAAAAACACCAAATAATTACTAACCCAAAAAGTAAGGGTACCTCAAAATGAGTTTTGAAAAGTTGGGGTACCGAAAAATAGTTTCACCAAATATTGGGGTACCTTAGAGTAATATTTTTTATGAACTAACTGCCTAAATCAAAAGCTTGAAAAATGATGAATCTAAAACCCCCCACATTATATTTAATAATATAACTTCATGGGAAGCTCTGGGACATCCTTAACATGCATATAGGACATATTCATTCGCCTATCATTTTAAGCCTTCAAGTTTTGGAGGCAAATGTATATATAATTTTACTAAATTCATAAATCAATGAAAATAAGGGTTGAGCTCATTGAAACTAAATAAATAGGAGAAAACAGGGAAACTAAATCATAAAATTGTTTACATGGGGACAAATTTACATTTAAATATTTATATATTGAACATAGTTATGAATTGAACGCACTAGGTCAGTTTTGTTTTAATTTTTAGTTTTCACAAAAGGTGAGAAAAACATGCATATTTCTTTAGTCTATTTAAGTTTTAAAAATTATAGCTCCAGACCAATTATTATTGTTGTTGTTATTACTGTATTATTATTATTATTATTATTAGTAGTATTTAATTTGATCTCCTGCTGCTGCTACTACTATTATTATTACTGTGTATTACTAGAATTAACTTCTTTTATTAATATTATATTTGAAGGCAAATATTTACTGCATTTGGACAAAAATAGATAAGAAACAAAAGCAATAGAAATCCAAAGAGAAAAAGGAAGCAATGAACCCATGCATATGCATATTTGTCGTAAATGAAGACAAAAGGAATATATATATTTTTTTTAGATAACAAGACATAAGGAATAATGAAAATAATAATAATATAGTAATTGTAACCCATTACATATTAGCACTATTGCTTTTAATTACATAGTGGTGAAAATCCTTATTGCATGCAATAATTAACGTACAAATACAATGCATAACTTTAAAGAGGGGACGACCAATGATTAATGGGTCCATGATGAGCCGTCCCCATTTAAAAAATCAAAAGTCTATTTTTTTTTTCTTCAAACCAAAAAAGTCTAAACATGTTAATCTTTTGCTTAGATCGTTCAGTCAGACAGATGTGGAGCCAATCCAAATACCATTATTCATCCTTGCATCACAAATTCAAAATATTCTTCTTTTTGTTTTGTTTCAAATATAATTGAAATAATACGCATGATATTATTGTTCTTCATCATTTGTCTTTCCAACGTTTACACGTATTTAATTTTAGAATGATATTTTGAATTTCTTTTGTTGTAACTAATTAGATGAAGTAAGAAATAGATGTTAAAATTTATCTTAAAGCTAGCTATATATTATATATTGTATGATATTTTAATACTCCGGTTATTTTGAACTTTTGTACATTTCATTAGTTTCGAATTTTTGTTGAGAACATAATATGTATCTAATAAGGTTAAAAGATGGTGGGGCACAGTTTTCTATATTTCTAGTTATGAAAGAAATACGTAAACGCTAAATGAGTATTTTCTAACTTAGTTCTAATTTTGATTACTAACTATTAATTGTTAAACTAAGTGGAGCCCAAAGTTACAATCCATCTTTTTTTTTCCCGATAATTAGCAAGCCAAAAAGGCTAAGAAGCATCAAAGATGCAACAAGACCGCAAAAACAGCAAAACACCAAGAATCCAGCAATCAAAGAACAAACACAAAACCGCAAAAAAGGACTACAACACAGCAAAAAAAAAGAAACCCAACTATCTAATAAGATTCTTTTTTTTTTTCCAGTATATCATCTCTGAAGGCTTTAGTCACAGTCTCCTGATCATCACGTGACAACTTTAACCGACACACAAGTTTCGCCGCTTTACAAGCTTCCTCATCTAGGCTCTCCAAGGAGATATCCACTACATTCAAAGATCTCTCAGCAGTACTATCAACCACATCATTACTGATAGAACAACTTTGAGAAAGCTTCTTAACACCTTTAACATGACAAGGATTGTTTGAATGGGCCCTACCCGAAGTCCTGCTAACCAAACTCCATCTACAATAACAATTCTTGTACTCAAGAAAATTCAAGCTCCTAGTCCCTGACATCATCGATCTTCAAAATTTTCATCTATTGCTTACCATTTTATATATCATCAAAAGAAGATAAACATGTCAATCACCATGGTTGTGTGCATTTATTAACCCCCGCCAGTGTTAGGGATGACCAACTAATGGTTGTCGCCGACACCATCTTCCCTTGATCTGTTTAGCCTTTTTATTAGTTTTTCATTCAGTTGTTTGTTGGTTGTGTCTACCAGTGTTGGCCGAGTGTGTGAGAGGGAGTTTTCAGATCCAGAACTGGGGCCTCCTTAGCTAACGTGGATAAAGGTCGACGGGTTACGACCAGTTGACAAAGAGATGTGCTCTGAGCGCCCTTTCTGCCACCGTTTTTGGGTTGCCAAGGTCACAAGTGCAAGTCACTAGCGGTCCCCCTTCCTCATTTGCTCTTTAGGTTGTTTGGGAGCATCCAACTTCCAACGGGGTCGGGTAGAAGCGATTGAAGTGCAAGAGATTGGGATGGTGATGGATATAATCACTGACGATCAAGTACACATGCTTCATTCCCCTTACTCATTTGCTTCTTGGGTTGTTCCTTGGTTAATTAGCTAGCGATTTGGTTTTCTGCTGCTAGTTTTAGAGTTAGGAGTCATACTTTTTAGGAATTGGTGCTATATTTGGCATGGTCTGATAGTGGTTTCTTGTAGATTTTGTTAAGGGTCGGATGTTGCTTGAGGAGGTGCCAAAGGCTAATTTTTGGTGAATTGGTTTCGTTGGTTGGCTAGTTAGACCCACATTGAGTCCCTAAAATCTGACTTCTAAGTGTTGTTGAGAGTTCTGGTGAAGTCTTGTTTTTTTAGTAGAGAAGAGATTACTCGTTGGTTTGAGATTACTGAATCTGAGGAGAATGAATTTGATAAGGAATTACTTTATCTTTTGGAACAGATAGATCACCCTAGGTAGACCATTCTTAAAGCAAAAGATTTTAAAGAAGAAGCTAATAAGTTGTCCAGGACAAACCAGTATTGATGTGTTGTCAGTTTGTATGAAGAAGCACTACAATTTGTATGCGCTAGTGAAGCAATGTTTGAAGCAGGTTACTTGCTACTGTGGACTTAGCAATGTCACTTAATCTTAATCTTGCTGCTTATGAACTAAATTTTACGTTGGGAGCATATTTGAAGGTCGTGTAGTTTGTGGGTTTATGTTAAAATTTGATCCAAATAATAAAGTATTATACCGTAGTAGCATTGGTCATGCCAAGTTAGCACGCTTTGATGAGGCTAGGAAATTGCTTACTAGGATCCTTGAGATCAATCCATCAAATGTGGAAGCAAAGAAAGAACTAGCTAGAGTGGGTTGATGCTGATATAAAGGCAAGAAAGACGTCTTCCATATCGAAAAATGACATGAATATGGGACCATCTCGAAGATTAGGATTGTTAAGCGATTAAAAAATATGCCATAACAAGGTGTAAGGGTTGGGATATGAGTTGTCGAGTCTTCAATTCAAGAGGCAGAAGGTAGGCTACAAGATAGGGGTGGAGGATGACTACTCCAAGGTTCAGGGGAAAGGAAATGTGGAAGAGACTGAGTAGACTTCGTCTCTTTTCCCTAAACTTGAAAGTTACATGTTGAGGATAAGGGTAACCCAAGTCCTATGCAATCTCATATGCTAAACCTTTAAAAAAACTTGTTAAGAAAAGGAGTCAAAGGCGATACTTTAGCCATCTCAGATAATACTTACGAGGAGGTCTTTCGTAAAAAGACAGTGACCTTCTATGACAAAAGGAGTATGAGTTTTATGATGGTAAGAGTTATAACCAACATACGCAGAGGTGTGGAGGACATGATAGTGGATGATGTCCACTCAGTGCCTCTGGGACTAGAATACGACAAAACGGAATGTACGATTAGCTTGGAAGTGGATCCTTCATCATAGATGCAAGATCAGTTTGTAGGAGCAGCACGACAATCACAACAAAAGGATGGTCCTTTTAAGATTGCAGTTCAAGGAAGAAACAATGAAACTAGGAGGCACCTATAAATATGTAAGGGTTGGCGATTAATTTCTAGTTGTCAAGAGGACTGTTTTGTAGGTAGCAAAAGAAAGCTACAACAGGAAAGTTTGTTCTGGGTATCTTGGTGTTCAACCGAAGAAGCATCTTAATTGGGGTGGCCAAAGAGCAGTCTGGAAGCTGCCAAGAGAATGCCAAATCATTGCTAGGTGTGTCATCAAACGGGTTCCGTGAAAGTCGGCACATGATTTGGCGAAACAAGTCAAGCAAAGTGTTTAAGGCTCTCCAAGAGAAACTCCGTAATGTTTATGTATCGGTTGTAATTAACTCATCATATGTATTGTATTTGTGTGCCGTGTGGTCTCCTTTGGCCAAATAAATAAATAGCTAAAAGTTCTTGTGCTCATAAAAAATAAAAACATACTTAAGAAAGTGAGCAAAAAATTTCTGGGAGGTGTCACACATGTCTAACAACTGACTAGAAGGGGACCACATTTTTTTAATGCATTCGAAGGGGACCACATCTTCGAAGAACTGGCTGCTAGGTGATTTTCCGACCATTTTATTGAATTTCGGCGATGTATATATGAAAAGACAGAAATATCCCTATGTTTTATCAAACAATTGATGGGAGGTGCCATACATTTCTAAAAACTGACTCGATGGGGACAACTTTTTTCACATCTCTTCTCTGCACTTTCTCTCTCCTCCTCCAAATATTAATATAACTCAACCCATCAAAACCATAAACAAACTCATCTTCTTCTTCGTTCATCCACCACCTGACCACCACCACTACCACCAGTCCAACCACCACCAACACCACCACCACTTCAGCGCTCAGCCACCACCGAGAACAATAATGACCATTTTAAATCAAATCTCAATCTAAATTTGACACAACCAAACACTAATCCCTCTTCTCATTCCCTGTTTCAAACTGAATTTAACACCCACACCAGAACCACCAATCAAACTCCATTTTTGCATCCCAAATATCACCAGAAAAAGCTACTCCAACCACCCAAAAATACTCATAACCACCCGAACTCAATCCTGAACCATCCCTGTTTCTCCTCTATTTCGCGCGACCCGCAGCTGCCACTGAGGTCATTGCCAGCGACCTATGTTGACCGACACCCAAACCCACGACAACCAAATGCCGCACCTGACGTGCTTCCTCCTTCTCTCTCCTTGCTTGTTTGATATTAGGTCTTGATGGGTTGAGTTAAGACCCAAAAATAAAAACATGAAATTGACATGCTGATGGAATGAAGAAAGGGATTTGTACTTGGTTGTGTCAAGCTTAGATTGTGGTTTGATTTAAAAAAGTCGTGGTGGTTCTCGGTGTGGCTGAGTGCTGAATTGAGTGATGGTGGTGTTGTTGGCAGTTGGACTGGTGACTGTGCTGGTGGTCCAGTGGTGGACGAATGAAGAAGAAGGAGAAGAAATGGGTTTGTGTATGGTTTTGATGGCTTTTGAATTGTATTGATATTTGGGGGAGGAGAGAGTGCAGAGAAGAGGCTTGAAAAAAGTGGTCGCCGTCCAATCAGTTTTTAGAAATGTATGACACCTCCCAACAATTGTTTGATAAAACATAGGGATATTTCTATCTTTTCATATATACGTCGTCGGAAATCAGTCAAAATGGTCAGAAAATCACCAAGCAGTCAGTTCTTTGAAGATGTGGTCCCCTTCCAGTGAAAAAAATGTGGTCCCCTTCTAGTTAGTTGTTAGAAATGTGTGACACCTCCTAACAATTTTTTGGAAGTGAGATTACTTATTTATTATTTTTTGGGTCATTGTCCACACTGGCGGATCTTGGGTTACAGCGACGGTGGCCACGACTGCCGTTAACTAAAAAAAAAATTAATAAATTTGTATAATTTGGAATAAAAAGTTATGGATTTTATGTTTATCATTTAAAATAATAATATATTGGTCATTCATAATTAAAAGGTCGAGATCTACCATTGATTAACCTTTATTATTGTCAAATATATATTGAACTGATTGATTGTTGTTGTATTTTACAGTTTGCGGTACTTTATAAATTTTCATTCTTTGTGTCAATAATCGAAAAAAATTCTCTAAAAATTTTTTTATTAAAAATTTCTTCCACCAATAAAACTGAAACATGAAACTTCGCTGGAAATGAACAAATTAAAAAAGTATTAAAATTCGGACCAAGTATGTACCACATTATTACACTCCATGGCTGTGATGCTTCTCTCTAGTCTCTAGTATCCCCTTTCTAGATTGTCGACCAATGAAATGTACAACGGCTATAATCCAAACAGCTATGCTACCAGAATTTTGAATAACGTGGGGCCTCGACAAACACTATTAACTGATTTTTCTAAAAAAGAAATAAAGTTGCAAAATGAATAAATTGAAATCAGGAAAAAGAGCGAATGATCAAATACAACACGCTCTCACCGAAAAGGGCAAATGGAAAAGGGAGGCAGAGGCAGGTTATGCATTGTGATTAACGCGGAATATTTATTTGTTTATTTCATATGCTTCTTTTCCATTTTAGATTCTTGGCTCTTTTTGTTTTTTTATTATTATTATTATATTTTTGCAAAGCATTGCCAAAAAGTTACTATTTAGCTTGCATCATCTGATTTTACAGGTAGTTGCCAACATAACCAATCAGAATCAATCCCTATTATCTGCTTGACGGTGTACCAAATTTTAGCTATTACAAAACAGGGATGACATGAGTCTTCGGTTAAATCGCTTTTAAATTTCTTATTTTTTATTAAATTAATTTTTTATTGTAGTTTTTTATATCAATTTTTTTTTATTGATATTGTTAATTATTAATTATAAGAGATTTAAGGTGTGTTGGCTACCCCAACAATGATAAATGAAACTCAAAACGAATAAACCTTATTTATTATACATATTTTACACATTTTGTTTTTAAATTTTAAAAATTATGGATAGAAATGTGATTTTGTCCCATTTATATATGATATTATAGTTTTAGAAATCAATTATATAATTTTCTTTCAATTTAATAAGGAAATATATAGGTTTTATACAGAAACAAAACATTTAAGAGATGTATCGCACCAAAACTCATGTAATTTTTTATTACAAAAATATTACTGTATTAAATAACAACTAACAAAAATTTGTTTAAGTGAGTTAACAAGGATTCTTCTTAATTCAGATCTTGTTTTGAGTTATATTGTGTAGAAAATCTTGACTTTATGAGCAGACAATTTCTCAACTTTTGCAACAACTTTTTAAGAAAAAAGAATGTCATGTGAATTAAAAGAAAAATTAAATTGAATTACAATAGCATACAGAAATTTACTATTAATTACTATATAACTGGGCAAGAAATGGCACAAATATAATTTTAGCATTGTTGAACCCTATTTTTAGGGGGGAATAATGTTGAACTTAAACCTGATGGCTAGCTCATTTGCTAAGCTAACTTAGATAATCTATTTTGTTTAAATGATAATTTTTAAGAAGACAATCATTAAATAGTACTAGCTCAATTTATGAAGAAGAAGAGAATTGATTTGGTTAACAAAGATCTTATACGTTTAAACTTCATATGAGATATGAGATAAATAAGATTTTTCTTTCATTTTAGTTCTCTCGACTTTGGTTCAACGTTTCTTGTGAATGAAATTTGGTTCTTCGGTTCTGACTTCTGCATCTATTAACCAAAGTTATTGTGAGCGCACTTTTGCTAACTTGGTAAGTGAGATCGCCAATTTAGGCTATGTACAAGGTGCTAGTCGTTTTTTGGCGTGGTCGCTGGCTATGTTGTGTTGTTTCTTTGCCTCTCCCTTTGGGTATTGACTTTGTTGGACTTGTTTGTTTGATTATTTGGGCTCAAGGCTTCAAACAATGCTCGAGATTTCAGGAGCTTAAACAAGAATTATTTGATAGAGTTTCTTACCTCTCTTTAGAAGTTAGAGTTTCAAATGGCGTTTGCTTGGCTTCATTGACTAGAGCTCATGAGATCTTAGTTGTATTGAAAGAATTGGTTAGCTTGAAAAGAATGTTGGTTATCCTTTCCCGAGTCAAAAATTGTATCCATCCAACTTAACTCTTTGGTTGATACCTGGGGTATTGGTAGAAACATTTTCTCCGTACGTATTTAATGAAAATCTACCGCACAACATGGGAACTCGAAGCTTAGCTTTGGTGTTGTTGATGCTTATGTTCCCTAAAAATTTGGTGAAAATGGAAGGAAATTTAGTTTTCTTCGTTTTGCAAATAGGGAAGAAGACAATATTGCTATGGAAGGTTTGAACCAAAGAGTTGTTAAAAATAGAAAGTTGTGTGTCTCTTGGGCTAAATGTCTTATAAATCAATCTAATAGGCTACCTATTCGAGTGAAATATTCGAAAATGGTGCCCTAAAAGGAAAATTGAAGATTGATTGCATTCGGTCAGGGGCAAAGCACTGTTAGGGTCAAAGGGGCATGGCTCCCCCAGGCCCTAGCAGTTTTATATGTATTTGTACCAAAAATATAAAGAATATGGAGTTAGTGTATTGGTAATATTGCTAAAAATTATCCCAGAGGTCTTAGGTTCAAAACCCTTTATTGCTTAGTTTTTTTTTTCTTTCTTTCACTTTCCTGGAATTTTAGCTTTTTCATTCTATTATTCTTACTTAAAAATATTATATATAATAACACATTTTATCTTATATAAGACTTTAGCACCCAGTAAAACCTAATCTAGCCCCCATTGACTTATACGACTAGCATCGCCCCTGCATTCGGTGAACGGAAAGCCTAACTCGATTCCATGTAGTGAGAATATGAGTGGTATGGAAAATAGTATGGATGTGAACGCAATTGTTAGTGATTCACTTGAGGAAATAACAGGCAATGAATCCATTTCAAGTACAACTATTACGACTCCAATTGGAGGTAGTGAGGTTTTCCTCAAGCCTGCAAGTATAGTAGGATGATCTATAGGGATGTCCTTTTGGGAGCGATCTAATGACGAGCATGATAGCGGAAAGGTAGTTGATTTAGATTATGAGTGCATTATTAGTAATCTAGCTTACTCATTTGCTATTGATCTTGGTTCGAACTTGCCTCCTGATGCTGAAGGCTTCATCTTGCAGGGCAGCTTAATTATTGGGTTGTTACCATGAGGAGTATGAGTCTTAAGAAAAGAAAAAGATCGTTGACGAGTCAAAAAACTCCTTGAAATCCTTTCATGATAGCTTGGATGAGAAGGTATGCAAAGCGGCAAAGATTAGATGTGATATAAGCGTTATTCGTGATGATTCAAAAACTGTTGCGAAGTTGCTTAAGAAAATGGAGAAGAGAAAGGAACAAAAAACCAAATGATTTATCCTGAAATGTTATATTGGTTAGCTGAGTATGCTTTGGTGTTCTTTGTATTTTTTTTCCCTATAGCTGCCAAGTTGTTGTTTATTGTAGTATATAATTTTGTTGCGAATTATTAATTTTAATTTAAGCTTAGTATAATCGAAAAAATAAAATTTCGTCACGTATTTCAATATTGTCATCCTTTTAGTTTGTAAACCACAAACTTCAATAAATTTCCTAATCATTAATGTATTCCCAATTATTTTTTTATTTTTTTTATAATTAAATTAATTTTGTGATGAGTTGGCTAATGAAGATCATTAACAATCCATTTACTGTTTCTGGTTTAAAAAAAAAAGACATTGTCATAATAAAAAGCATTGAAAACCGTAAATTATTTATGAAGTGATAGATAAATAGAAAGTAAGATGTATTATTATTATTATTATTATTATTATTATTATTACTTCTTCCATTTTATTTTATCTATCATTCACGCTTTTCGAAGTCCATTTTTAATCAATAATTTCACACATAATAGTTTTATAAAAAAAATACAATATTATACTTTTTCAATAGTATTTTTTATTACAAATATGATGATATCAATTTTGTTTGATGAATCATTGTACAAATTAAGATATTAGCGGTTAAATTTTTTGACATTATTACCTATGTAACACTTAAATAAAAACGGTCGTAGTATTATTATTTTTATTGTCATTTGTTATGTGAAAACTCCAGATTCCCTTAACTCATTACCGTTAAACCAATGAAGAAATGACAATTATTCAGCGCATGTAAAATGAAAATTCTACCATAGTTGAATTTATTTTAAACTATGGTAGTTGAAAATTTTATACCATTCATTTATCAAAAATAAATCATATTTTTTAAAAAGATTTATATCCTCCTAAACATGATTAATTATTGTAACAAGTTACTTTGATCAACCTACATTGATTTTGAATAATTTTTATGGTAAAATTAATGGTATTTCATTTTTCAACTACGATAGTTGAAAAAAAAGTAAATTGTGGTCCTGAAAAATATTCAATTTTGTAAAAAGATTATAACTTAACATATTGATTTAGGAAAATTATGGTAATAAGTCCTATGGTGAATATATATATATATATATATATATATATATATATATATATATATTAATTTTAATTTTTAATGATAAAATTAAGAGTAATTATATATTTTAACTACCATAGTTGAAAATCATTCAATTTTGTAAAAAGATTATAACTTAACATATAGATTTAGGAAAATTATGGTAATAAGTCCTATGGTGAATATATATATATATATATATATATATATATATATAAATTTTAATTTTTAATGATAAAATTAAGAGTAATTATATATTTTAACTACCATAGTTGAAAATCTTTTTAACTATAGTAAAATTTCCCGTAAATTCTCCCCATGTAAAAACACTCAATTTCAGATATGTTGATCAATTATTGCATAAATGCAAGAAAATAAAAAAAGAACCTAATTAATATTATCCTGTTGTGTTTGTTTACAAAATAATTGGTGTTTGGTGAACGGTGAACGGTTAACTATCTATAATTGTGAATTGTGATAAAGAAAAAGAGTATCTAAAAAAAAAGAAATTCATAATCAAATGCATATGAATGTATATATGTTCCATATAATACAAAATGGAACTTCTACAGTTATATTTATGCAAGAAGCTAACATAATTAAGTGCTAGATATATGCTTATCCTCTCCTTATAAGTTGTTATTTCTCTCTGTCTTTGTTATCTCTCTCATGCATAATTGCATCTTTGTGGGGTCATCTTCCCTTGCATTAATCCTTGCTTAGCCAAATAAGAAATCTGTGGTTACAAGTTGTCAAAATTACAAAGCTAAAACCTTAATCTAATATGATTATATTTTACTCACTTTGTTCCATATTAGGGTGTGTTTGGTTGGTAAATAATTCCGGAGAAATGATTAATTTTCCCGAGTTTACTTATTTTACCTATGTTTGGATGCGGGTTGACTTCGAGAAAGTTTTCACAATGGGCCCATTATTTTCTCCATTTGCTTAGGGAAAATTTCCCTGGGGTTCCTACCAAACACTCCCTTAATTGATATTTTGACTAAATTTTAAACCGTTAATTACTCACAAATTAGAATGATTTACAGTATGAAATCACCATCATTAAAAAGATATTTTACAAAAAATTACAATGAAGGTAATTTCATATTATAATTTGTAAATAATTAACTATCAAAATTAAGTCAAAGTGTCAATTAATATGGAATAAAGGGAGTGGTCAGATTTACTAGAAGTACAAAATATATATCACCCAGAGTACTAAGGGCATGTTTGTCAGGATTTGAGTTATTTCTTCACAATAGTGGTCAAAACATTCCCAAATGGTAATGTTTAACTAAACCTACAAGTATAGTATAATTAAGCTACGTGTTAATATCTAAGCACGTTTCTTTAACAATTGAAAAAAAATATGAAGGATGTTGACTATCTAACCTATGTAAGTTTTATATTGGCTCATATATATATGTACTGCCTTCCCACTTCTTTGAGAAATAAGAGATGATCGTTACTAGTGGATGTCAACTAAGCTCGAGGATGTTCTTTTTTCTGGTAAATTAAGGTATTAGTAGACATAAATAATGAATGAATTCAAACAGAAGGAAGACTTGAAAGAGCTTGGGCTTGTGTGGAAGAGATATGATGATGTTAATTGTGTTACCGCCTAATTTAGAAAAGAAAAAAGAAACTTGTAATAAAATCTTTTTGGATATACTAAAAGGAAAAATGATTACTAAGATCTTTGACTTTATTATCTGTATTAATTTTTGAGTGTTACTCATAGTCGTAAAACTACTCAATCGAACAAAAATGTAAAATGTCTTTGCAATTGTGCTACCATTTCAAACTTAAGGGTATTAAGTAGAGATCTTTGACCCTAAAGGATGACCCATTATGTAAATAGATCATAAATTACTCAACAAGACTGTAAGGTTCTAATTTGTAAAAAGTATACTTAGATGACAACTAAATATACATTTGCATTTTTCTTGTTTTATTAATTGAAGTGTCTGCCCGTTAAATTAGCAGCCCGATCGAAATTTACTATGCTACATTAGTATAATGAGTCCCACTGTTTTTTACAAATCGAAACCTTAAAATATAATATGATATTTTATAATACATTTGCTTAATTAACCATTCTTAGTGGTTAACCCTTAGCATAAATTACAGTCACAAAAAAGAAAAAAAAAGGGTTAAGAGTTCATTGGTTGATTTAGATACTTGAGTTAAGACTTGAGAGTTACTAGTTCTGGGTCATTACACATTTACACTGGTGGGGCGACCCATGTTTGGGAAAAGCCCAATTTCTGTTTAATGAGGCAATATGCGTGTTAGCCAATTGGAGGTAAGTCGAAGACTCAAAGCCCGTAGGCCGAGCCAATGAATAACTTTCTAATCTAGTCCTAGTCAAATTGGGCCATAACAGGCCCATTGTCTTTCTAACGTCGTAAACTAGAGGTTTATGGCAAATTTACACATTTAACCTTGTTGTTTCGCCTATAGATACTGAATACACGACTACTATTTATCATGCAATCTACCTTATTTGTTTCTCCTATAAATACATGACCAATATTCTGTTGGAAATATTTCAAGAGTATAAGACAATTATATAGCCTAAAGAATAAAGTATATCAAGTATAAGGATCATATATAAGTGAAACAATAAGAATATGATCAACACGGGTGAAACAGGAAGCAACACGGGTCGTGTTGCCTTCCAGAGAGCAAGGAAACAATTCCTGCGCTCAACACGGGTCGTGTTGGATCAACACGGGTCGTGTTGAGCCAACACGGACCGTGTTGATTGCCAGGAATGTTTTTAATGCTAACGGCTATATGATTTCGTGTAATTAGTTTTTGATATGATAATTAAGCACGATTATTATGAGATTCCAACAGCTATATGACTTGACTTGGTCAAGGTCATATTAAGTGTGTGATCCTCCATTAAAGACACTTGATTGCTCTTTGACTAGGGCATCCTAAGTGTGTTGGTATTCTCCTATAAATAGGAGACATCCTAGGCTATTTGAGACACACCCTTCTAAGTTAATCACAACCTCATTCTAGTATAGACTGCAGCTATACTAGTGTGATTCAAGTGAGAATCTATTTCTTGAGTGTTACAAGTGCTAAGTTTTATCCCTCGGAACATTTACGGTATAGTAAATAGTTCTTAAGGAAAATGAGTTAGAATCCATGACTCTTAGCGTTATCCAAACAAGTCAAGATTAACCATTTGGTTATTAAGTTCTATCTCCGTCTTGTCATATGTACCGCTAGAAGATCAAGTCAAGTCAAGTGAAGACGATGAAGATTCAAGCCATTGTCAAACATCATTTTCCAACAATCTTAAGAACTATTTTACGAGACAAGATTGGAGGAGGCTAAGAGTACGTTGGACTTCCAAGATTCAAGAGGGATTACAAAGATAAGTTTATATTTTACAAGTTTATTAGTATCAATTTTTCATACAAGTTAATTAAGTTTTATTGAGTAAGTTTAATGGTTAAAAGTTTATTAATCATTTGTTTATCTGTATGTGTTTTATATAGATGAGAAATTGATACATAAGAGTGGCAATACAAGTACAAGATCTTGATATTCATGATGGGAATTGTTGCATGATTATGCAATGAGGTTTATATGGATTAAGGGCAAGGTAACAACAAAGGCATTTACAAGGAGGTCAAAGGTAATTAAGTTGTTGTTATTATTTGGGGGTTATATGCATGTGCATTGACCATGATTAAGTTGCCTCTTAATATTGTCAAGTTAATACCAATGGAATGAATATGTTTAATTACCTTTGACATGTTTAATTGGTTTATAAGAATTGCCATCAAGCATAAGTGTATTGAAATTCCATGATAAAGTAGTTGTTGTAGGATGGTGCAAAGGAAAAGTCAAAATAAATAAATATTTATTTATTTATATTATTAAGTGCACCGTTGAACACCTACATAAGTTACAAGTTTATTTAGCCATATGCTTTAAGTTGGCTATGATATTAAGTTGCATGGAAGTTTCATACTAGTAATAAGGATGATGTTATTACCATTAAAATATTCCTTGGTTGAATGTTTTAAGTTACAAGTTATTAAGGTGTTTAATGTGGAAATTCATTGTAGCAAGATTATATTTTGCTTCTTATAAGCTGAATTTTTTCCATGTTTATTCACATGTTCAAGTATCCTTAAGTTTATTCCGCCTATTGTTTTTGATATTAATATGAAGGATGAGTACAAGTTGATTAGACCTTTTATTAATATCTTGATTGGAAATTTTGTTCCATGTTTATAAGTGATTGATATGAGTAATTTCATGCTTAAAGTTTTACCTATTGTTATTCAAGTATTGTTTAATAGCATGATTAGCAAGTTAATTTTATGTTTAGGTTTGAAGCATGAAAAATAGAATATAAGTATTGGCATAAGTATTATGTTTCTAATTTATAAGGTGCCATGAAATTCTATTTGGTTATCTCAAGTTTATGATTCTATTCTTGATTATTACAATGAGTTTATGCAATTGAAAGTCAAATATGAATTTGTTATTAAGATAAGCTTTGCATATAAGTATAATTTTTATGAGAATTATTTGAATGCATACAAGTGGCTTGTTTATTGTTTTTAAGAAATCCACTATAAATTATGTGTGCATTAAGGATCAAATTTCTATTATTATCATGAGTATATATTTTTATTATGCTTATAAGTATTGTAATAAGACAAGCATAATAAGTTATTGTTATTTTACAAGTACATATATATGTGATTATATATGTTGATAAAGTATTGGCAACATTAAGTGGTTATTAAGATGAAATAGCAAGTTTGTGTACAAGAAGCCATATAATTAATTATATATGAGAAATCATATGTGATTGATTTTGTACAATTAAGTTTGTAAATGGCTAATATAATTTCCTAGCTATTGGAAATATAAGAGTACACAAGTTAATAAGAAAGACAAAGGATTAATCATGTTAATATGATTAATGGTATGTATAAATATAAGGTACATATATATAAGTTGTCTATGCTATTTCAAAATATTATTAAGAATACATAATATGGATTCAAGTATGTGAATTCATGATATGTATAAATTTGATAAGAAAGCTTTCTATGCTTATAAGATGTTGCATAAGTAAGGACTCATGATTATTTCTAATAAGTTGAACCTACAAGATTATTTGGCTAATTTCCTTAGCTAATTATGCAAAGGAAATTTCATATGTTTTGTTAAGTCTTTGTACTAAGTTTAAGTCTAAGTATGAAATTAATTTAAGTATTGACTTTCATGCATATTTACAAGTGTTTTGTCATGTGATTCATGTTTATGAATGTTTATAGAGTTTTATGATTTATTCAAGCATGCCAAGAAGACATAAGTTTTGGTTTGTTTGATTAAAATAAGTATTTGACTCTATGTTGTTTATGGCATGACAAGTATAAGTACTTAAGGCAATTTTGCTTGTTTTTCCTAAGTGCAAAATTGATTTATGTGATTATATAAGTGTGTAGAATCATAAGTTATTTATTTCCTTTTATTAATGGAAATATAAGTAGACAAGAACATGCTTTATTCTTGACATGAAAATATGAGTGAGGTTTTATCCACTAATATTGTGTTTACAAGTTTGATCATGCTAGTATGTTATATTTTACTACATGTTAATTTAAGTAGTTGTAAGTCATGTACTTGCAACTATGTTCTTAGGCAATTCAAGTTATTCATAAGTGACATGGACATAAGTTTATTTATATGTTTGACTGTTATAAGCTTCTCATGTTATTCAATCATATTTTAATATGATAAGAGTTTATTAAGATTTTATGCAAGTTCACTATAAGATAAATTTCTTTATGAAATAAGTGAATTGATTGCATAAGATATATGAGAAGATTTCATACTTTTGTATGGTTTATGAGTCGATATGTATATGTTTACATATATGTATTCATTGAGTAATGGCATATAAAGCATCAAACATGATTAAATAAGTATAAGATTGAACATGATTACTCATGTGTTTTAGTGTATTCATAAATATAAGTTGAATACATGTTTGTCCTTGTTAAAATTTTCAAGTTTATAAGAGCATGTAGTAGGACAAGGAAGTATTTTTATACATAAGGAATTATGCATACTTGCGATAGACTATAGTTCATGATTATGGAAATGGTTATTCTTTGAGGTTTTACAAGATCATAAAGTTTAATTTATGAGGTTTCCGGATAATCATGATTGAGAATGGTCTATGTTGTTTGCATAAGTTGAGTGTGCATATATCAAGTTTATTTGCTACATAAGAAGTGTATAGTTTTTGTACACTTGGTTATTCTAAATTCATGATGATATATATATTTATCAATGGATTTGGAAATGATAAAGTTTAAGCATTATGTTTAAGTCTTCATAGCTATATGATTTGAAGAGTGGGATTAAATATAAAAGGAGAGAATACAACCAAGGTAATGTGATGGTTTAATCATATACTTGGTAGTATACTCTACAATATAATCATTCATGATTATGAACCATTGATTATTCAATGAGTTAAAGTTATAAGTTCAAGCATGTAGCAAAGGATATAGATGTAATGGTTTAATTACATATAAGTTGGAAATTTAATTTCCATAGAAGGATTGAGATGTAATGGTTTAATTACCTATAAGTTGGAAATTTGATTTCCATATAAATCAAAGGTTAAGTGATTTATCAAGTGCAAGGTTATTTTATTCACAAATTTGTATCCATGGGTTTGGTTTTTGGATGATAAGCATATAAGAGGATCCATATCAAGTTTACACACGGTATAGTGTGATTGTATCCGGAAAATAATACGATGGTTTGTTCATATTATGGTGAGGATATTCTTATTAAGGCAATGGTAAAGATATATTTATATATCTAGTGGACCTTGTTATTAGAGATGGGTTAAGTAGCCCGAATCTCTACTACTTCACAACAATGACTCAACTTTACGAATTGGAATACCACCAATTTCTAAAGTTCAAATGAGTACAGAGTTGTCTAAAGTAGTAGGAAGCATCGATTTTATACATCTCAGGTTGAGTGATGCTTAATATCTGTAATGACAAGAGGTTGAGTAGTAATACTCTTAATGGACTTTGTGGAAAACCTAATTACAGGGGTGGTATAATTACAAAGTCTACCTATGTAAGTGTAATGTGTGGCTGCATAAAGGAACTATGGGCTAAAGTTCCGAAACACTTACTAAGGATAAGGACACAAGGCCGGATAATAGTGTCAAAGTATTTACACTCAAGATTAAAAAATATATGTGTGTTATGAGTATAGTTGGTCAAAATAAATCCAAAGTTCAAAGCTATGTCTACTTTGCGATTTGGACACAATTTTGGCTCATATACACTAATTGAAAAGTTCAAAGAGTAATCTACTTTTCATTAGGCATATGTTTGTGAGTTTCTCTGGTGATTACAAGTTAAGGTATATCTCAAATAGCGGGGGTTTAAGCTCCTTAAGTAAAGTTATTTCAAGGGTTTTTACATACTCTTGAAATAGCGGAGGATTGTTGGAAATATTTCAAGAGTATAAGACAATTATATAGCCTAAAGAATAAAGTATATCAAGTATAAGGATCATATATAAGTGAAACAATAAGAATATGATCAACACGGGTGAAACAGGAAACAACACGGGTCGTGTTGCCTTCCAGAGAGCAAGGAAACAATTCCTGCGCTCAACACGGGTCGTGTTGATTGCCAGGAATGTTTTTAATGCTAACAGCTATATGATTTCGTGTAATTAGTTTTTGATATGATAATTAAGCACGATTATTATGAGATTCCAACAGCTATATGACTTGACTTGGTCAAGGTCATATTAAGTGTGTGATCCTCCATTAAAGACACTTGATTGCTCTTTGACTAGGGCATCCTAAGTGTGTTGATATTCTCCTATAAATAGGAGACATCCTAGCTAGGCTATTTGAGACACACCCTTCTAAGTTAATCACAACCTCATTCTAGTATAGACTGCAGCTATACTAGAGTGATTCAAGTGAGAATCTATTTCTTGAGTGTTACAAGTGCTAAGTTTTATCCCTCGGAACATTTACGGTATAGTAAATAGTTCTTAAGGAAAATGAGTTAGAATCCATGACTCTTAGCGTTATCCAAACAAGTCAAGATTAACCATTTGGTTATTAAGTTCTATCTCCGTCTTGTCATATGTACCGCTAGAAGATCAAGTCAAGTCAAGTGAAGACGATGAAGATTCAAGCCATTGTCAAACATCATTTTCCAACATATTCATCATGTGATCTATCTAGAAATAGGATATGTGTTTTGATCCAAGATGTTTAATAAACATCTTAAATGATATGACAATGTCCAAATAAATAATTTTAATTTGTTTTTCAATAAATCTTGCCGCATCACTAATACGTTAACTAAATAAAAAATATATGGGGACCTTCAATTAAATAAATAAAACATGAGTGGAGTGTATCGGGCGAGGAATCAAATTTTGGAATATGTGTTCGCAAAACCGTCCCGCACCCTCTTCGTAAAACACGGACCAAACGACTTCAAGGTCGGGAATAAAGTCCATTTCAACGTGGATCCATTACATTAGTTAAATAATTTAATTTGAAATGACAGAATTACGGGACAAATATAATAAAACAATAATTACTACACCTATGATTATAAAGTGATATTATATAATAAAAAAGGGTAAATCGCTCTCTGGTGTTGAGTTAAAAAAGGACTTTTACACTGATATGTTTTTGTTATCCTTAAGTGTTGCCATCAATAAGTACATTTGACCAAATAATTTATTTTTTTATTTAAATTTGTTAAAGGTGTATAAGCCTTCAAAAAGATGGATGATGTGAAAAGGTAATTAATTTGCAATAATATTTCATTTTTTATTTAACTTTTTTTTTTTAAAAAAATATATTCCAAAATAATTGTCACTTTCTTTGTCTTTCATTAGATTGAACAAAAGCTTCCATGACTCTATTTTTGGACTATATCAGTTGAACATAAACAGAGGTTAATGGTATGAATAATTACCAACTTTTAGATTCTATTATTTTCATGGTCTCACAAGTACCCAAATGGGTAATCGTTTTTGCTTAGCACTCAACAACTTTCATTACAACAAGTATTTCCCTAATCAAATGAAGGCTTTCGTAAGTTAAACCCACAAAAGAAGAAGAATTTCCCAGACATGGAAATGAGATTGGAAGGAAGAAGAAGGAATAGGGGTTGAATATAGCAGGCATGAAGTCAATGGACGAAGCAACATAGAAAAGAGCATCGAAGGAGATGACAGTCGACAAAAGGGTAGGGAAAGAAGAAAGAAGATTGATAGGTATTATGGATTTGTTGATTTTTCCGTACAAAAATTTGGGTTTTTCTTTTTCCTTCCCACAAAGTCTTTATCCATATGAAAAAAATAAAAACAAAAAGGCTTCACCTACAGTAGCCGATCATAATATAAATGCAGTGGCGGATGTGTAGGCATGGTTGGGGTGTCCGTGGACACCCCTGACCAAAACAAATTGTGATTCTCTAATGTTATTCGGAAGAAATTTTTTTAATTGGAACAAATGGACACCGTAAAAAATCCCAAAAGATAATAAAAGGGTGTACAATTTAAGAAGAACTCAAAACCTTAAAATAATACTCCATTTGTCCCAAATAACTTGTCCAAGTTAACTAATTAGGTCAAAATTTTTAAATTTTGATAGTTAATTTATCAAGTTATATTTTGAGTTGTTATACAAAACTACCACTGTTAGATTTGTGATGAAAATATTTTTACCTGAATACAATATTATTAGTCTTGCTAAAGATAAAATGTGAAAAATTAGTGGTCAAAAGATTGCATCGAAGACCGTGAAAAAGTAAACTGGACAAATTACTTGGGATGGAATGAGTATCAAATTATTTTTTTATAAACAAAAGTGTAAGTCAATGAATTAGGTAATTGAATATTAGTATAAGTTTAAGATATAAATATCTAGTTAATGTGAAATTTCAATTTATTTTGTTGGCATATTTATATGATGATGTGAAATTGTGTTAAGCTGGTGAATATGTCATTTGATATTTATTTTTATTTTTATTGTTATTTATTTATATTTTATTATTTTATTTTTCAAAATCGTTTATGTAATAACAAGTATATTGGATATCGCTAATTTGAGTATCGAGATCCGCCACTGTATAAATGTGGCATATTTGATACACTTATAATTAAAGGTTGGTGACAAAATTAAAAATAGAATAGAGTTAAAGGGCACACATTAGATTTAACTCAAACGAAACATAGGGATCAGAGTAAATTCTATTTAAAAATTAATTATTCATTCAAATCATTACACCTGAGGAATAAAAACTTAAATTGAAATGTAAACCAAGTGTAAATTCAACTAAATTCTATATAAAAAAAATTAAACATTCATTTAAAATCATTACACTTAGGAAATAAAAAAATTAAATTGAAAAGTAAACCAAGTGTAAATTCAACTAAATTCTATTTAAAAATTAAACATTCACTTAAAATCATTACTCCTACGAAATAGGTATGAGGGGAGTAAGTTATATTTACTCTATCTGACATTTGTGATAATAATTTTTGCACACCCGACATTTGTCAAATAACTTTCACCTTACCTGACATTAAGTAAAAGTGATTTTTAGTGACAAAATTCGGTTACTTGTCATCGGAAATGAGAAAATACAATAATGTCCCTATATGACTATGTGAATATACCATGTTGCCCATAATATTGAGAAAGAAATGATGACCCTTTCATCATTTTATATAGAAAAAGATGTGTCGAAACTCCAAATAAAAGACACCAACACTCGATTCCTCTCACACTCGTCTTCTTCAACACTCCTCTGTTAATGTCATATGAATTAATATTAAGGGTAAAAATGTCAATTCATATTTAATTGAAAGTCATATGAATTAATATCAAAAGTAAAAAAGTCGATTCATATTTATCTTTTTAATGTTACGCCGAAAAATCCAACAAAAATCAATCATAAAATATATTAGGAGGTTTAAATTTAAGAACAGTTAGGCCCTGTTCGGTAGTAGCGTTTAGAATAGCTTTTAGCGTTTTGATAAATTAAAACACTATTTTATCAAATTTTGAATGTTCGGTGCGGAAGCGTTTAAAATTAGCGGGTAGCGTTTAAACTAGCGTTTTAGATAAATGTCTTTGAAGTTACTCTTAATGTCAGGTAAGGTGAAAATTATTTCACAAATGTCGGGTGTGCAAAAATTATTATCACAAATGTCAGGTAGCATAAATGTAATTTACTCGGTATGAGAATTTACAAAGCACCAAACTGTAAATATTTTCTTGGTCAAATGAGTTTTGATTGATGATAACACCTACGGGTAACAAAAGCACCTTAGTGTAAGTTCTTTTTTAACGGAATACCAAAGAACAATTTTTCCATAAAAATTGAAGTTACTGTTATGAAATATTTTTTATATATGAATATCATTTTTTATGTATTAAATTAGTTTATATTTTGGAATCCAATGTTTGTAGCTTGGAATCCAATGTTTGTTATCTCCCTATAAATACCCATGTAATGTGAGTAATAAACACACCTCATATCTCATATATTCCTCTCATTCTTCTTCTTAATATTATCTCTTCTCTCAATCAATTATTGAAATTATTGAAATTATAATTATAACACGTTATCAGCACCAGACTCTACCTTTCATTATCCCAATTATAATTCAAGGTATTTATTACCAATTATAATTTTGTAAGTTTGGTTTATTTTTGTTTTTAATTTTCGGATTTTAGTATAATTCAGCCACTGTTTGAATTTCTGCATAACATTGGCTTGGTGAAAAATTCTGCAAATTTTACTGTAGGTTAAACATAATTATTGACACACTGAGTTAAAATTTCGTAATTTTTGGAGTTATATGTTTCGAGTTACGAATTTTTCAAATAATTCTGCCCAGGTTAAATTCGAAATTATGTGATATATTTATGAATTGAATATGTTCTATAATTGAGTTTTTTTTTTAAATTCTTATAGCACTCTATAAATGAAAATGGTAATCTTCTTGATGAACTTGCGGGATTAACTATGGGAGCCTTGAGTATTGAAAAGTCGTATGATTAATTAAGGGATGACTCTGCTCGACCCGCTTCTCGCCCATTACGAAAACCCGAAGCTATGTATTCGGGGGAGTACCTATGGGAGCTGGATTAAAGGTGTGTTGTTGATGGGTAATAGCCCCTTATCGACCTCAATCATCTAAGACCCATGTTGTGAAACCCGAGAATCATCATATTAACGAACTTGAAGTTCGCACCAATAGTAAAAATATTGCGTAATTTTTTTTATCAGTGACCAGACGTTCACTACTCCGATATTGAATTTATTTTTATGAATGAACCAGAAGTTCACTCTACCTTTAATGATAAATTCATATAACTCTTATCGATGAACCAGAAGTTCATCATACCACCAATATTGACATTCATATGAACAGTAATAACTCATTGTCTGATTGGTTATTTTTGTTGTATATTGACTTTGGTCATTTTAATTAGATATGTTTGTCTCTAACTTTTAATTATTTGCTTATTATAGTACCATGTCGAACTTGGCCAAACTTGAATTCACTGCCCTTGACATAACTGGAAGGAATTATCTTTCATGGGCGCTTGATGCTAAGATTCATTTGTCTGCTAAAGGTCTAAGAGACACAATTATAGAAAACAATAAAGCATCTGACCAAGACAAGGCCAAAGCTATGATCTTCTTGCGCCACCACATCCATGATAGCTCAAAATAGAGTACCTCACAATTAAGGATCCATTTGAGTTATGGAAAAATCTACGAGAAAGATATGACCACCAAAAGACAGTGATACTTCCAAAAGCTCGAGATGAGTGGATACATCTCAGATTTCAAGACTTCAAATCTGTAGCTGAATATAATTCAGCAGTTTTTCGAATTACCTCACAGCTCAAATTGTGTGGTGAAACAATCACAGATGAAAGTCTGATGGAGAAAACATTTTCCACCTTCCACGCAAGTAATATAATTTTACAACAACAATATCGTGGAAAGGGTTTTAAAAAGTATTCGGAACTGATTTCTTGCTTGCTGGTAGCAGAGCAAAATAATGAGCTTTTGATGAAAAACCACGAAAGCCGCCCTACTGGCTCTGCCCCATTCCCTGAAGCGAATGTGGCAACACATGACCCCAATAATAATAGGAATCGACGCCGCAATAATAACCGTGGGCGTGGACAAGGTCATGGTCGCGGTTATGTTCATGGTCGTGGTTATGGTCGTGGTCATGGTCGTGGTCGTGGTAATAACAATTCTTTTAAAAGATCATCTTCCCACCAGAAGTGGGAAGGCAGGAATGATCAAGGCCAAAATACTAGGGAAAGTCTATGTTATCGTTGTGGAGGACATGGGCACTGGTCACGTACCTGTCATACGCTGAAACATCTTGTCGATCTCTATCAAGCCTCATTAAAGAACAAAGGAAAGCAGATAGAGACCAACTTTATGCAAGATGATGCTAATAATGATTATGACCATCCGGTTGATGCGTCTCATTGGGATGTTTCTGATTTCCTTGTCTACCCTGAGGGACACTTTACTGGCAACGACAATAATTAGATTTTATGAAATAAGATCTTATAGACCATACTTGTTGTTTTGTAACGTGACATATTTTACTATTTTTAGTTTTTGTATGTCGCTTAGTTAAGTCAAATATTGTGTAATATTTTATTTGCTAAATGTATGACTTGTTGGTATTATATCATGTTTTGCTTATCTTCTTATTTCTATCTTATTTATGGTGAAGATCATGGAAACTTCTTTGATCGGAGAAATGAATAGAGGAGGAGATATGTGTCTAGCAGACAGTGCAACAACACACACTGTTTTGAAAAATAAGAAATATTTCTCTTACTTATTAATGAGAGATGCAAATGTTAGTACTATATCGGGTAGCTCAAATTTAATTGAAGGCTCCGGAAGAGCCCATATAATGCTACCTGGTGGAACAAGTTTGCACATTGACGATGCATTATATTCCACCAAGTCTCAAAGAAACTTACTAAGTTTCAAGGATATCCGCAGAAATGGATATCATATTGAGACAACTAGCAAAAATAATATTGAGTATTTGCATATCACGAAGATTGCCTTGGGCAAAAGACGTGTGTTAAAAAGATTATCATCATTATTCTCCGGGTTATATTACACAATAATAAACCCAATTGAAGTACATACTCTAGTAAACCAGGAGTTTACTAGTAATAAAGAATTTATAATATGGCATGACAGATTGGGGCATCCTGGATCAACAATGATGCGCAAAATCCTAAAGAACTCATACGGACATACTTTAAAGGACCAGAAGATCCTTCAAATTAATGAGTTCTCATGCGCAGCTTGCTCTCAAGGAAAATTAATCACAAGACCATCACCAGCTAAGATTGGGGTGGAATCCCCTGCATTTCTGGAACGTATACAAGGTGACATTTGTGGTCCTGTAGACCCACCATGTGGACCATTTAGATACTTTATGGTATTAATTGATGCATCAACTAGATGGTCACATGTGTGTTTATTGTCAACCCGCAACTTGGCATTTGCAAGATTGCTTACTCAATTGATTAAACTACGAGCACATTTTCCAGATCATTCTATCAAGAAAATTCGTCTTGATAATGCAGGTGAATTTAGGTCTAAAGCTTTTGACGATTTTTGTATGTCAATTGGCATAGAAGTTGAGCACCCTGTGCCGCATGTTCATACACAAAATGGTCTTGCAGAATCATTTATTAAGCGCTTGCAACTAATTGCAAGGCCAATGCGTATGAGAACAAAACTTCCAACTAGTACTTTGGGGCATGCTATACTGCATGCTGCGACATTGATCCGCATAAGGCCAGTTGGTTATCATGAATTTTCTCCCCAACAATTGGTTTTTGGTCATGAACCAAATATCTCCCATCTACGAACTTTTGGATGTGCGGTGTATGTACCTATTGCCCCACCACAACGCACTAAGATGGGACCCCAAAGGAGATTGGGAATATATGTTGGGTACGAATCTCCATCAATAATTAAGTATCTAGAACCATCAACTGGAGATTTGTTTACGACACGATTTGCCGACTGTCATTTTGATGAGACAGTTTTCCCAACATTAGGGGGAGAATCTAAGCAGTTGGGTAAAGAGATAAGTTGGAACGAATTACTGCTAAAGCATCTTGATCCTCGTACAAAGCAATGTGAACTAGAAATTCAAAACATAATTCGTTTACAATCTCTAGCGAATCAACTGCCAGACGCATTTACTGACCCAAAGAGAGTCACTAAATCTTACATTCCAGCTATCAATGCTCCCATTAGAATTGATGTCCCAGCAGGACAAAGTGTCATTGCTAATGAGTCTAGACCACATTTGAAGCGTGGCAGACCAGTCGGTTCCAAAGACAAAAATCCTCGAAAAAGAAAAGGAGCAAAGAATAATGATAACCAACACGAGGAAAAATTGACTCGGAAGAGTCCCAGACATGACAAATGTGGAAGTTGCACCACAAACTCAAGTACTTGAAAATTGCAATAATGATGAGATCTCAATCAATTATGTCATGACTGGCATAAGATGGAACCGAAGTGAACTCGACGTCGATACAGTGTTTTCATATAATATAGCATCAATATCATGAATGAGAATGAGGATCATGAACCAAGGTCTTGAGGAATGCATAAAGAAAAGATCGCCAAAATGGAAAGATGCGATTAATGCAGAATTAGATTCCCTTACAAAAAGGGAAGTATTCGGACCTGTAGTTCGTACACCAACAGGCATAAAACCTGTTGGATTCAAATGGGTCTTTGTGCGAAAACGAAATGAGAAAAATGAGATCGTGAGATATAAAGCACGACTAGTAGCACAAGGGTTTTCACAGAAACCAGGCATCGACTATGAAGAAACATACTCCCCCGTAGTTGATGCTACTACTTTTCGATACCTATTGAGTCTGGCAGTACATGAAAATCTCGTTATGCATCTTATGGATGTCGTTACTGCTTATCTATATGGGAAACTTGAGAATGACATTTACATGAAACTCCCTGAAGGATTTCAATTGCCTGAAACACATAATAAGAACCCGCGAGATCTTTACTCAATCAAGTTGAATAGATCTCTATATGGGTTAAAGCAATCCGGACGCATGTGGTATAATCGCCTCAGCGAGTATTTGTTGAAAGAAGGATATATAAATAATCCTGTTTGCTCATGCATTTTTATAGAAAGATCCGGATCCAAATTCGTTATAATCGCTGTTTATGTTGACGATTTAAACATGATTGGAACTCCAGAAGAGATCCGAAAAGCAGCAGATTACTTAAAGAAAGAATTTGAAATGAAAGATCTCGGTAAAACCAAGTTTTGTCTTGGTTTACAAGTTGAACATCTTGAGAATGGAGTCTTTGTACATCAGTCAGCTTATATAGAAAAAGATACTAAAACGATTCTACATGGACAATGCACATCCTTTAAGCACTCCAATGGTGGTAAGATCACTTGATGTGAAAAAAGACCCTTTTAGACCCCCAGATGATGGTGAAGAACTCCTCGGCCCTGAAGTACCATATTTAAGTGCTATTGGAGCACTAATGTACCTTGCTAGTCATACACGACCAGATATTTCATTTTCTGTGAATTTGCTAGCAAGATTTAGCTCATGTCCAACACGACGGCATTGGAATGGAGTTAAACATATTTTTCGATACCTTCGAGGTACGATGGATATGGGTCTATTTTATCCTCACAAAGTAAAGGAAGTTTTGATCAGCTATCGCGATGCCGGATACTTATCTGATCCACATAATGCCCGATCACAAACTGGGTATGTTTTTATTAGTGGTGGAACCGCAATTTCATGGCGTTCTATGAAACAAACGCTAACAGCTACCTCATCCAATCATGCTGAAATTTTGGCAATTCATGAGGCTAGCAGAGAATGTGTTTGGTTAAGATCTGTAATCCAACACATACGGGGATCTTGTGGTTTATCTTCAGATAAAGATATTCCAACAATCTTATACGAGGATAATGCTGCTTGTGTAGCACAATTGAAAGTAGGATACATCAAAGGTGATAGAACAAAGCATATCTCACCGAAGTTCTTTTTCACTCATGATCTACAAAAGAAAAGTGAGATTGATGTTCAGCAAATCCGTTCTAGTGAGAATTTAACGGATTTATTTACCAAGTCTCTTCCAACTGCAACTTTTGAGAAGTTAGTCAGAAAAATCGGGTTGCGTCGTCTCCGAGATGTTTGCTGATGCTCAAATCAGGGGTAGTTTATACGCGCTGTACTCTTTTTTCCTTATCCGAGGTTTTGTCCCATTGGGTTTTCCTTGGAAAGGCTTTTAATGAGGCAGCATATGGTGACGTATAAAGAATTATGTACTCTTTTTCCTTCACTAGGATTTTTCCCAAAGGGTTTTTCCTAGTAAGGTTTTAACGAGGCATATTCTTTTGAAAAATGGATATTCAAGGGGGAGTGTTATGAAATATTTTTTTTATATATGAATATCATTTTTTATGTATTAAATTAGTTTATATTTTGGGAATCCAATGTTTGTAGCTTGGAATCCAATGTTTGTTATCTCCCTATAAATACCCATGTAATGTGAGTAATAAACACACCCCATATCCCATATATTCCTCTCATTCTTCTTCTTAATATTATCTCTTCTCTCAATCAATTATTGAAATTATAATTATAACAGTTACATCTATTAATTATCGAGTGATGAAGGGTTGTGATATATGTTCCATCCTTTCCATTTTCCTGTTCTTTGGATTGGTATCTCTAATCAATTTAATCCAAACCAAACCTTACACAATTGTAAAAAAAACACTTATCCAATCCAATCCAATCCATCCAAACCTAATTTTAACAAGTCCAAAGAACAAGACCAATTTATCAACTTTATATTATTATAAAGATAAGCGGTCCAACCCATGGATTCCTAGCTATCTCAAGTGTATAATCCAATAGGTCTATAATAGATGGGGAACAAGGATATTAATGACCCAAAATTGAGCTCTCTCTTACCCACAACATTATCCAAATAGATAACTCCATCCAAGGTTTGAATCATAGACAGTAATAATAGGAGGTCCAGGTGGACCTCTTGTCACTAAGACAAGAGGTGATTGAGATTTATTACATATTCTTTTTTTTTTTTAGGAAGAGATTTATTACATATTCGAATAGCTCTGCATTGTCTTGTTGTCCTGAGCAAATGGAATTATGGGAATTGGGAAAGCCGCCTAATAATGTGGAAAAATCTTATTATACACATCCGGAAAGTGGTGGCCCTATCTAAAGCTTGACAAATAAGAAACAAAGAAGAAGTGATTGTCCTAATCTTCTAAAATTCAACCAAAAAATATCTAGTTAGTTTTTTATGAACAAATATCTAATTAGTTTTAACAAAATATCCACACTTTTTTTTAAAAAAAAAGTTTTCACAAGGTAGAAATTTCAATCCAATTTCAAAGATGTAAAGAAATCAACTATTTTAGCAAATAAAGAAAAGATCAATCAAAAACAACTTTCAAACATAAATGTTTTGAACAAATTAATTGTTTGGTGTATTAAATAAAATATATATAAGTATTTCAAACATTAGATATAATTAACGTACCTTTGACGTATGTTTTGAACAAAATAAATTTGTTTAGGGCATGTTCCCTGCCTTTGTTTCTTAATATCCATCATTATTTCTTAAATTTTTTTAGGTCGTAACAATGTTTAATTAATATATGAAGTTGTTTTGTTTGTGGTTTGTAAAAAAAAAAAATTGCCTCACACTCGTCAATATATTCACCTAACATTTAGTTTCTCACATAATGTACTTACAAAAATTATATTACATATTCATTTGGAAGAGTTTTTTTTTTATAATATATGTAATAAATTTAACTCTATATATATGTATCAAATAAGTAACAAGTTTACAAAAAGTACCTTACATGGGCTAAATGATGGAGCAAGGGCCATTACAAGCATGAATGAGGAGATGTGGGTGACAAAAAGTTACAAGCTTCTTGGTCTAAATTTCAACGGAGTGCCTAAATCTTTCGAACTCAACTGTAATGGTCGTAATTGTAAGATTCGGAAGGCATGCAAATTATCCCATGAGGCTACGTAGAATGGGAGTTTTATTCTCCCAATGCTTTGCAAGGTGTGGTTGCTAAGTCTATTGGTGATAGTTTCGAGAATATGATGCATATTGATGATATTGGAAAGATTGGAGATACACAGTGATGAGGTTGTAGTGGATGACGCTCTTGGTGTTTTATTGGTCGAATCTGATGCTAGCAGAATAGTCACAGATCCTATTAGGAGTGAAATTCCTAAGAATGTGGTTGATGTTTGTATAAACAATTACCCTAGTGGACTATGACTAAACTATCTCTAACTCAATTTGTGTTGTTTTGACTCATCCTAGAGTCAAGACCGGTGAACTTGTTGTTGCTTATATGGTACTTCCAACTCAGAAGTACGTCCATGAGGATTTTGTATTCGAATGTTGATGCTGACGGCAATGTGGAGGATGACTTAGGTTTTATTCAATTTGAATTTGATCTCCGTCCTAGTTTGAGGACTCCATCTTTTAGAGCGTCAAAACTCAAGCCAGAAGAAATAGAAAGAAGAAAGTTTTTTCTGCAAACAAAGTAGTGGTTGGTTAGAGAAGCAACTGGAAGGGCTAAATCGACAGATAAATCACCAAAATGGAATTCCTACAGAAGACAAGGAAATCAATGATCAATAATGCAAGTCTACAGATGATGGAGGGACGAAGTGCAGGGACCGTACAACTCTGACGCTATAAGTCTAGATGATATTGATGCAGATATAACATACATGGTTGTAATATTTAGTAAAGATATATGTATATCGAACCTTAGTAACTAAGTGGAAGTTGTAGAGCACTTCAAGAGAAATGCAGAAGAGAAAAGAATATAAAATTGGTGGTCCACTGTTGAAGTGCAGTGTCGTACTTTAGTTTTAGGTCATCTTTGTGAACAACTCTCTAATCTTAACATTATTTCATTTAGGATTTGTTGTTTTACTTGGTTCTGATTTTTTTTTTCGGTACTTCCACCTTATTGTTTTGTGCAAATTTATGCTTGCTTTGTATTGAGAACCTTTCAACTATGAGTCTGAATGATTGAAATAAATAGTCAAAGTTTACAAATTAAAGTTAACTGTGCGCACCTCATAGAGATAAAAAGAGAGTAAAAATAGATACGTGTGATTTTTATACTCCCAATTTAGTTATTATCCTTATTTTATTATAGAAAAAAAGTGCAAACCCCCTCATTATATATGCGTGTATAATACTTGACACATTTGAAAATTCATATCTAAAACAAATGAACTTAAGATTAAAAACAAATAAGATCAATTCAAAACTCACAGTAACCCAAACACAAACTAAAATACAATAAATGTTCCCTCAAATTATTTAACTCTTTAATTACTTTAAAATAGTTTTAATTAATTACCCTCAAATTATTGAATTTTCATCCACTAAAAGCCACCAATAATTGAAGCCTCTCTTTTTCATATGAAGTACTTGTCTCATCTACTAGTAAACTCCACATCCACCATTCTTCTCCAATCACCTTATAAAAAGCCTCAATATAACCCACTTTTCTCCTCAACAATTATTAAACCAAAAATCAATTTCAAGCCAAATCCCAGATAATAGATAGTTTTATTGCTTGATTAATTATCTGATAAATATCAAAATGGAAATGGAGAATGTTAAAGAGAGAAAAATAGTGGTAGCAGTAGATGAAAGTGAAGAGAGCATGAATGCTCTTTCATGGTGTTTGAGTAACATAATTAACAGCAGCAGCAGCAGCACTTCCAAATCCACCACTCTTGTTCTTCTCTATGTCAAGCCTCCTCCTCCTGCTTATTCTTCCATTGATGTTGCTGGTAAGCCTACCTACATATCTTCTTCAATCTTAATTTTAACACTTCATCAAATTAGGATTTTTATAGTTTTTTTGCATTATTTTTTTAATAGTAAGTATTAACTTTCAATTATAATAAGGTTTCGATGTATTGGCTATGCCAATAAACACAATTATACCTTAATCAAATCGACCTCATATGTGAGGCATATTTTAGGTATTTTTTGAAGTTAAAAAAATAATTAATAAAACTATAACTTTATGCAATTTATATGTGATATTATAGTTGTAGAATTCAATCATTTCATTTTATTTTGATTTAATGTATATATATATATATTATAGTTTTAATAGTAGGGTAAGACACTTGAAAGGTGTCTTGGGGAGACACCAAGACTCGTATGACTTTCAATCTATAGTTGCTGCCTTTATATTTTTGTGATTTTGTTGAATAAAAAGTAAATGGATCTGTTGTCTAATTTATATTCTTGAGAACAAGTTCAGTTCAATGTAAATTTAGAAAGATAAGTTTGGAAAAATCCCCACCACCACCACACACACAAATATATAAGCGCTTGTAAAAGGTTTAGAAAAAACTTAGAATATAGAATAATAAGTTAGGTTAAAATAAATTGAAGAGAATAATGTTTAGTTTTAGTAGTGTATTCTAAATTGAAATTTAACAAAATTTTAACCGGTTCACAGTCGATTAAAGATAGATTTTCTTTTTCTTTTTTTGTTATTTCTATTTCTTCGAAAAAAGTCTAATTTTATCAAGATGCTTGTCTATATGAAGTATGACGGTTTTTTTCACATTTTAGACCCTAAACTTTAGGGGTATTTATTTTCTGAATCTTTTGGTTTTAACTTTAATTTTTTGGATCCTAAAGCTTGTTGGATGAAAGAAAAGGACCCTAAAGTTTGTGGGATGAAAAGAAGGTCCATGTCTCTTTCTTTGTTTTTTCCCATGTTTGAATTCATCTTCCGATTAATGTCAAACTTCAGGACTATGGTTAAAATTGATATTGAAGGTATAATACACTTCTCTTATTCATGTATGGGCTACTTAGACCCGTAAGTACAGGGGTTTAAGTAATTCCAACATGAATATGAGAGATTTATTATAACTTTAATGTCAGTTTTAACCTTAATCTTGAAGTTTGATGCCGATTGGGAGAGAAATTCAAACATGGAAAGAAAAGAAAAACGAGAAACGAGCTTTTTTTTCAACTCACAATTTTTAGAGTCCTTTTTTTTTTTCAACCTACAAACTTTAGAGTTCAAAAAATTAAAGTTGAAACTAAAGGGTTCAAAAAATAGATACCCCTAAAGTTCGGGGTCCAAAATGTAAAAAAACCCAAGTATGACAGGTTTCTAAGGATTTGTGCTTACGATGAGGAATATGATAGCTGCAACATCATTGAAATTTAGTACTAGTTGCTATGTATTTGATAGAAATACTATAACATGTGTGATGTGGTTTGGCATGCAGGGTACATGTTTGGTATTAATGATGGTGTAGCATCATGGGAAGACTACTCAAGAAAGCTTGTTGATTCTGTAATGTCTAGAGGACAAGCAATTTGTACCAAGTCTAAATCCAATGTAAACTTGTTTTCCTTATATCATTTTCCTTCAATTATATTAATAGTTAAAATTACTCAGGGAGCGTTTGGTAAGAGTCATAAGGAAATTTTTTTCTGGAGAAAATTTTATGGGAAAGATTTCCCCGCGAAATTTTTTTCCCAAGGTCAACCTACACCAAAATATAAGAAAAATAAGTCAATCTGAAAAGATTGATCATTTTCTCGAAATTTTTGACTAACCAAACACACCCTGAATTGACAATTAATTTATTTTGCTATGGAAAGACGTATTTGTTTTTCAAAATCCGTACATACATAAATTTGAAACATTAGTTGAAACTCAAAATATGTTGAAGACTTGTCTAGAGCTAGTACCTTATTTCCTTTCCGTAGAGTTTAGATTTATTCGTAGAAGTTGCAATCGAATAGCTCATGAACTTGCAAATCTCGCGATTTCTAGGGGTTTGTCGCATGTCTGGCGAGGCAGTTATCCTTTGGAGGTGGCCACTTTGGTCGCCTCTGAGGCTGCTTATGAATAGAATTTACAAATTATTTTTTCAAAAAAAAAAATTGACAATTTTGATATTGTAATTAAGGAAAAATTTATAGTGGTTGTCAACCATGACAACCACCACAATGAAAACGATATTTATCCATACATGTGTCAACTTTTATCTTCGCTATTCATTTTTTTTATTAGTACAACATTATAAAATATATTTTCTTAATTAAAATAAATTTTCCAAAATTTTTTAAAATTTAAATATCTTAATTCTAAATGTTTGCCTAGTAAATAAGCATATTTTGAAAAATATTTATTTTAATTTTTTTTAAAATAAACTAAAATTTTAAAAAATATATTTTACAATTTATATTAAATAAGCAAGATAATGGTTAAAGTAAAACTTGACACGTATACGAATAAGATTTATTTTACTTACAGTGGTTGTCATGGTTGACAACCACTATAAGTGCATTCTTGTAATTAATAATTGAAATAGATGGAAAAAGAAAATATCTGCAACTTGATTGACCCTTTTGTCTACTTTGATTATGACCTTATGAATTATTGACAGATGAAAGTTGAGAAGAGAGTCGGAAGTGGAGATGCCAAAGATGTGATTTGTAGAACTGTGGATAAACTAGGGGCTGATATGTTGGTCATGGGTAGCCATGATTATGGATTTTTTAAAAGGTAATATTATTACTTTCCAATTTTACACTTATTTGCATAATATTAGAGTCAAATTGATTGAGATGAACTCGTGCTTATTTGCATGATCTATGAAAAAATAAAAAAAAATTGATTGTGATGATTTCATTATTTCGTATATGAACGTTGATCATGATTTAAAAAGTTTCTTAAGTTTATCTAAAATAATGGTTGATAATTTACGAAATCTTTCTTTCAAGTTATTTTTCTATATTGTTGTCAAGGAAAATTAAAGAAAATTTTGTTGCTGAAATATAATAGTAAATAGACTGCCAAATACCTCCTCCGTTTCATATTAATTGTCATAATTTTGACTTTCACGGTCTCCAATGTCATTCTTTGATTGATAATTTCTTACATAATATGTTATTAACAATTGCAATATTATACTTGTATGATAGTACTTTTCGTTACGAATCTAATGGTGGTAATTTTTGGCAACTCATTATATATATTGAGAAATTATAGTCAAAATTTTTAAAATTTAACTGTACAATTTTCAAAGATGACAGTTAATATGGAATGGAGGGAGTAACAACATTAAAAGCAACATCACCGTGATTGGTTAACCAATATGCGTTTTTATTGTTGACCTCCTTATATTAAATTAAAATAAGTGACCAATTGATATGATTCTAATTAATAAAGTTGGTGATGGCCTTGTATTGCATTTTGATGATGTAGGACACTTCTGGGAAGTGTAAGCTATGACTGCGCCAAGAGGGTCAAGTGCCCGGTGATGGTTGTGAAACATCCCAAAAGTGTTTATGCTTGAGAGAAATGGAGACATCATATATTTTTCAATGTATATTTTAATTGTTATCTTTCAATATATATATATATACATATGTGATCATCTTAAAGTTCAGATGTATTTATTTTTTAACGAATAGGTCATAGTTATATGGATGTAAATAATTATGTAATTTACTATAATTGGATTACTTAATTAAGGATAAACTCTCTCCTTTTTATATATTCTATTCTATTTGTCATTTATTAAAATATTTTATACATTTAATAATTTTTGTGAGTGATTATTTTTCATTAAGTATTTATCTAAAATTAGAGAACAATATATTCCTACGATTGCAATGGTTGATAGGAGTATAATAATAATAGTTTCACAATTTCTTTTTAAATGAATTAATTAGGCACCATACCGTCTTTTATGCGGTACCGCAATCTACCGCTATTCACCGCAATCTACCGCAATTGCTCTTTGATCCCTCAACATATCTTCAAGAAACTTCACATTCTCTTCCTTGTTATGAATTCTCAAGAAAGCATACATTATCTTAAATCATACGAGTAATATTTCTACATTTTGTAGAAAAATCAATGAGATAATTAACATAATCCTTATATCCTTGCTTAAAAAACAATGAACATATAATAAGATACATTAGTCATGACATGCTAATGAGCTTCAGCCTCCCCACCAGGGGTTTGATCCCTGGTAATCACAATTTCCTTGATGGAAATCGTTGTTGCCCTTGGGAGACTCCTTGGGAGTTTCACACTTTTACCCCTCTATGAGTTATTTTATTTTATTTTTAATTACACCCCTCAAGAGTTGAGTAATGAGTTAGTTGAGAATAATTTATTTATTATTAAGTCTGTAGGACTGGGTTAAAAACTTTCAATGTCTCATGTGATTAGGCAAGTTGAATGAGGTGTCTTAGTTTTTTTGATCCTTATTAATTGATTTTGCTTAATTAAAATGTTCCAATGACACTTTTTTGAATTTTATTTAGAGTTTAAGAAATTATATACACTCGTAAAGTAAAAAAGAGAAAAAGGATGCAAACCAAAGTGTCTAAGGATCCGATCTGAAACAACTGAACCAACTCATCGGGGCGCATGATTATAGGCATGACGCTAGTTAGGGGTTCGAGATATGTTCCTGAGGCTCTGGATTAGACCCGAGCCAGCTGACTGGGTTGCATGCCGAGAGGCATGCTGTTGATAAGGGGCTTGGGATCAGACCCGAGCCAATTGACCATGCTGCATGCCTATAGGCATCCTGCTGGTCAAGGCTCGGGAACTATTTTCAAGCAAAAAATTACTGGGAGGTACCCTAACTTTTGGTGAAATATTTTTCAGGTACCCCAACTTTTCAAAACTCATTTTGGGGTACCCTTACATTTTGGGTTAGAAACTATTAGGTACTTTTTCGGTCATCAATTTGGTTAAGTGACCAAAATACCCTTGTTCTTCCATTTTTTAAGAAATACCCTTAAAGAAGAAGAATAAGGGTATTTCGGTCACTTAATAAAATTGATGGCCAGAAAAGCACCAAATAATTACTAACCCAAAAAGTAAGGGTACCTCAAAATGAGTTTTGAAAAGTTGGGTTACCAAAAAATAGTTTTCCCAGATATTGGGGTACCTCCAAGTAATTTTTTGATTTTCAAGGCACATATGTTTTGCTCATTTTATTTTTATTTCCTCGAATTATAATTTTTCTATTGAACATAAATTTCTAGAACTGAAAATAATACCAAGAAAGCACCAAAAGAATCAAGATAATAATTTAGGGAATCACCAATTAATTTTTGGAACAGAATTAATAAACTCAAATTAATTAATTCCACAGATCGCGAACCATGATATTCGAACGTAGGGTAAGGTTATGAATTCGAAAGTAAAAATTCTCAAATTTGTAGTTTAAAGAACCGACTCTACTAAATCGGTTAATTAAAGAAAAGAGAAAAAGAAAAGAATTAATTAGATTAATTAATTTTATTTAGCCCATACAAATAAAGTAATTAAAATTCAAAATAAAATAAATGCACATAATAAAATGAAACAACCGAACACAAACATAAATATTTACAAGTAACATTTCTTCCAATTAATTAGAGCAACAATATTACTTTATTCAAATTTTGAATCATAACAAAATCAAATTAAACTGAAATAAAGTGCTAACTTTAATGTTTAATGACAATATTATGAATGCAAAATGATGATGGAATTAATGAATGGGGGAGAAGAGAAATGAAAATACCTTAGTGTCAATACCCTTACGAAACTTTCAATGTAAAAAACTTGGGTAAATTGATGGTGTATTTATAGATGAAAAGTAGGGTGGAAACTAGGGTAAAAATGAGAGGATAACAACTCAGAAAACCTACAGGCATTTGGACCTAGCTAGGAGGCACTAAACTATGCGCTTCTCTAGGTCAGTGCACTTCCTGAGGCACGCGAGTTTGATGCGGGTCTAGGAATAGGTTATTGAGGGTCAACCGAAGCCTTGGGTAGTAATAGTGTCGGGGTTGTCGAGTCCATAGGAAGCTAGGGGCCTTTTTCAATGTTTTTCGTTTCGTCTTTCAAGTTAGGATAAAGTCGATCACGAGTTTTGAGTGAAGAATTAACTACAGACTTA
The DNA here is from genome assembly GCA_029582165.1 of Portulaca oleracea. NCBI lineage: Eukaryota > Viridiplantae > Streptophyta > Magnoliopsida > Caryophyllales > Portulacaceae > Portulaca > Portulaca oleracea. Next base: position 15,160,347 of record CM055869.1, on the reverse strand, counting down.
ACTATACCATCATAAAATCAAGCAAACGCAAGGATTAAGCTAAAAGGATGAACAATCAATGAAGGGAATAAACATTGGGCTAATTTGCAACCACTTAATGGGGATTAACCTCCGAGCTCACCAAATAAAAGTAATTAGGCTAAGTTTATATATTAATACCTCCGAGTTTACCAAATAGAAGTAATTAGGCTAAGTTTATATATTAAGTTATTTGCAAGGGATCAAACTCACTCTAGGTCCTTTCTCAAAGTTAGCATAGATTAACTTCCAAGACTTATCAATCTTCTCAACATGATAAATAAGACTTATAATAAGTATAAATGTATAAACAAGCTCTAATCAAGTCTACCAAATATTGTCAAAATTATATTTCACCAAAATCCACAAAATAATGTGCTAATGGGCTTCAAGATCTTCCAATCGACTAAACCTCATAATACAAAGGAGAAAAGGGTGAAAATCCAATAGCAAAGCCAACTACTCCCTTTTGATTAAACTCTTTGATTAGACCTCCATTAAGGGCATTTAAATCCCTCAAGCCTAGACTAATCTAGCCACTACTCATGCTTGAAACATCAAAACTACACACATACATCCCTATTTTAGTAAAGCAATAGATAAGCACGCAAAAATACACTAATCACCATTGAATAATACTTAATCATGCAATAAAACAATAAAATGAAGGAAAAGATACCTACTAATGATGTTTCTTCACAAAACATTCACTAGTAGTTAGGGGCTTCTGAACATGCTTAGAGTTGGATAATAAACCATCAAAGCAATAACTATGGAAAATGAATGGAAAAGATAAGGAAAGATTGATTCTTGGCTAAAAAAAAAGAAAAAAAAACCTTAACAATGGGTATTTTTGGAAAACTAAAAAATAAACCTAAAAATTGTTATCTAATTTTGAGAATGATAAGAGTTGTTGAATCCTAAGCCCTAGGATATATTTATACATCCCTAATTACATCAAAGTGGATCATTTTGGGATTTTGGAATAAAGATGAATCCCGAGGATGACATGACCATGTCATCCAATGAGACACTCGTGTCCTACCTTTTGGAGGGAGGGTCACGATCGTGTCAGTAGGATGTCACAATCGATTGGTGACGTGATCGTGTGGTTCATTAACACGACTGTATCCTCGTCCTTGTTTATTTGGCCTAAGATTCTTTTTGGCAGAGATAAGATCATGCAATATACAGACACAATCTTGTCCTTGCTCCTTGCTTCATGTTCTTGGCCTTCCTTAACTTCCTTGGCCTCGGTTTCTCCCATGTGTTCTTCCATGATCCCAACAACTGTCTTTAAACTTCGGCTGGCCCTTTTTTCCTCAAAATACCTCTTTTTCTGGGGTTTCTTCAACTTTCCACGATTGATCCTACAAATAAAGGAAAAGCATGTAATAAGTACTATTATTAATGGAAAATGGGCAAAAACACTAAATAAAAAGCGCATAAATATAGCTCAAATTAAGTCTAATCAGTAGCCCACTCGTATGCTTACATGGATGCCATTGGGTTCCCACCAAACCCATGTTGTACGTGCCTAGGGAAATGTGTTGGGTTTTTATTTTGGGTTATTTTGGGATTTTTGTTGGGATATTTTGTGGGTAATTTTCTTTTGGGATTTTCTTGATTTTTCATTACTTTATGCACTTCAAAATTTTTGGCATTTTTCTAAATTATTTAAAAATAAAAGAAACTCCAAAATAAATTTAGCGTCCACAGTTATCCTCTATTTTGATAGAGTTTGATTAAGACTATGATCAAAGTATTTGCTAATGTTGTAGGTGATATGCCTCAGAAGTGGCATCTCGAGGCTGAATGACGCTTTGAAGTAAAAGTCATATGCATGATGTGTGGTTTGTAACCAGACTGCATATGGAAACATTATCCTAATTGATTGTTGATTCTTGAAGGAAAAAGTCCTACGTCTGGATTGTACTGCCTTGGAAACAATATCCTCTGGTTGATAAAAGGGCGATGCTTGGAAGCTACTATCTTGTGCCAAACTGTGATGCCTTGGAAACAATATCCTACGGCTGACGAAGGGGTGACGCTTGGAAGCATTGTGTTGAGTCTAATTTATGGTGCCCCGGGAACAATATCCTCCAACCGATAAAGGGGCGACACTTGGGAGTTATTCTCCCACGCCTTAACTGAAATTTCAAATTTCTACTCATCATATTGCAAGACATCCAATGACCGACGGAATTGCTATCATATAATAAATGCTCGACGACCGGCAAAGTTGACATCATACTGTAATCGTCCGACGATCGATGGAGTTGCCAATATCACATTGTAAACGCTTGATGACCGACGGAGTTGACATCGTACTATGACTGTGCGAACACCGACGGAGTTCAGATCACATTGTAAACGCCCGATGACCGGTGGAGTTGACATCGTATTGTGACCGCCAGACGACCAATAGAAGTGTCATCACATTGTAAATGACCGATGACTGATGAAGTTGACATTGTAATGTAATCCCCCACGACTGACGGAGTTGCCATTACATTGTAAACGCTCGGTCAAGTTGAAACTGTATCATAATCGCATAATGATTGGCATTTTTGCCATCACATTATAAATGCCTGATGACCGGTGAAGTTAACATAGTACTGTAATCGCCTGATGACTGGCGCCGGCGGCTTTTATGAGGATAAGGATATGTTTGCAGTTTTAGATAGTCTTAGGGATCTTATGATAAATCTAAAATAATTTGTCACCAAAAGATAGGTACTACGAAACACAAGGTACCTAAAAATAATTTTCAATAATATGGTCCCCTAAAAATAGATATCGCAAAACATAGTGTACCTTTCAATAATTGATTGCACCCTCCCCAATAATTCACTTAAAGTCATGTTCTTTTGCTTCAATGACGCCTAGTTTGTAAGCTCGTACTTCCTTCATAAAAGGATCAACGAACCCTATTTCTTACTTGGATCTCGCTAACTCACTATCCCTGCGGCTGTTTTGAACAACAAAACCCCAGCAATAATTGTTGTCAGTTGTCACCTACTTTGCCCCATTGAAGTTAACTTTGTAAGTCCCCACCTCTAGTGGACGCCACCCACAATGACCGCTAGGGATGGCAACCGGGCAGGTCAGGGACGAGGTAGTATATCCCGTTCCCATCCCCGCTCCCAAAACTTGTCCTCGTCCTCGTCCCCATCCCCGCTTCGGGGAATGATTCTTGCCTCATTCCAATTCCCATGGATTCCCCAGGAATCTAAGGATTTTTTAAAGCTATCCAAAATCTAACCAAATTTTAATCGGACCCTGTTTTTAACCTGTTCAAAATACAACGTATTTAACTTGCTTAAGCAATAATACATCAAAATCAAACAATAATACATCAACAAGTGTTAGGGTTTATGACTTAAAATTCGAAAATTACTACTTTATCCTTGCTATTAATATATGTATTGAATTATAAAGGTTATTTGGTAATTTTAAAATTTTCGGGGATAGGAATTTGGAGATGGGGACGGGGAATTTTCCTCGGCGGGGAAAATGGGGACAGGGATGGGGAAAATTTTGTCACCATCCCCGCCCCGTCCCCGAGCGCATTTTCGGGGATAGGGGTGGGGATTTTTCCAGAGCGGAGCGGGGCCCAACAGGTTCGGGGAGTCCCCACCCTATTGCCATCCCTAATGACGGCGATCGACTCCATGACTGTACAGTAATTCCTCACAAAGGTTGTTAGAATCATCACCACCATGTTTTTCATGTGCTCATCTTCAATACTATTCTCTCCTCTTGATTATTACTGCCTCCATTATCATGGAGGTTACTCTATTTCTCCAAATTTTGCACTCTTTCTACCTTCTCAAAATCGCTTCCCACTTGTCTCCGATGGAGAAATGAGATACCAATATTCCACACTAACATGCAATTTAAGATAGAAACACACCCTAAAAAGAAGTTAAAGATTAATCCATCCCCAAATCAACCCCTTTGTTCGCTGACTAGTAATGATTTATGTGTATTAATATGCCACACTAACCGGATTTTTAAAGCGGTACAGTTTTGTCGGTTTACAGTGCGATTTTGACGGTTTACGGTTTCGTGTAGCGGTGTCGGATTTTTTGAACACCCCTAATATTTACAATGCGATGATAACTCCACTGGTCGTCGGGCGATTACGGTACAATGTCAACTCCGTCGGTCATCGAGCGCTAACAATGAGGTGGCGACTATGTCGATCGTCAAACATTAAAATACGATGTCAACTTGCCGGTCATCTGGCATTTACACTGTGATGACATTCACAAATCACAATGAGTTACAATATGAAATTATCTCTATTGTAATTTTTAGTAAAGTATCTTTCTAATAACGGTTATTTCATATTGTAACTCATTGTAATTTATGAGTAATTAATGATCAAAATTTTATCAAAGTGTCAATTAATATGGAACGGAGGGAGTAGTATAGATCTCTTTTTCAATGGTTTAATTAATTTGCTAGCTAAGCATAGTGGGCCTATAAAAAAAATATAATATCTAAGGTACAAGTAGTAGATTGTGATAATTAGTACTATTAAAGTTATTATATTGAGTCAAGAGATTTTATTTAACTTGTATGCATAAAAACCTCAAAAAAAAACGTATTATTGCGAGAAAGTCTCTGCTTAAGTCCCTACTCTATAATTTTTTGACTAAGTTGCAAAGAAGAAATCACCTAAAAATAGTATTCAAAGAAAATTTGCCACTCAATAATAGTTTACAAAAAAAAGAAGGTACTTGAAAATCATTTTAAAAACATTGTCCCCAAAAAATAGTTTATATAAAATAGAAGGTACCTATAAATCATTATTTGGGAGGGTGACTTCAAACTGTTAATAAACATATTCCAGAAGGGGGACAAACAAAACAATAGAGCCTCCATTTTCATAGATTTCATTTTTAATCTTTGATTCTTTGGATTTTCTTAGTTTTAATCATATCAAAAGGGGTATAATTTAGTTGCTCATGCTATGGCCCACATCCAGCCTACTGGAGTGGAAAGAGGCTATGGAGGGATGGGCTACCATATTATATCTAGGATATGGTCTCGAAGGATATGTGTAATTTCCTTAGTGATGCTTTTATATATGTTTTCCTCCAAGTTTTGGAGCTAAAAAAAGAAAAGTCAAATAATATAAGTAAAGGTAGGTAAGATAAGTTATTTCTTACTCACCAAGGATGACAATAAAACCCGAATCCATAGATACCCGCCTTTACCCGACCCGATATGGGTAATAATTTTTTTTAAAAAAAAAAACAAGGGTAGGATAAGGGTATTCATCTCTACCCATGGGGGTACACGACCCGAATACCTAAAAAAACGAAAGTAAATAATGTCATTTACTCATAATTGTGCACTAGATATATGTTAATATTTGGGTTTATGGCTAATGTGTTGAGTTTTGCATATTAAACTTCTTGTACTTAAGCAAAATATAAAAAAAAAAACACACGTCCAAGGTTGTGATCCTTATTTGTTAAAATGATGTGAAAAATGTAGTTACTTTAATGGTTTTGAAGTTTACTAATTTGTTCAGTTTTGTAATAGGTTATCTTTAAACCTTTTTTTTCTTTTAGCATGAACAATTGCCCAATTTTACTTTTTCTAATAGAAATCATCACGTGAGATTTCCTTTTGATGACTAATCTTATTATTACCGAAAGTAATCCATTAATTTGTACATCTGGGTATAAAATGGGTTTTATAATTTAATCATCAATTATACCCGAATGATTACCCGTTATACCCTAACCCTAAACCCTAACCCCTAAACCCTAAACCCCCGCAATACTCACCTCTTTGAAAAAACAAGAGCTCAGAACCTAAGTGATATTTTCCTACAGTTTCAAATACTTTGGAGACAAATTAATCCAACCACTTTGTGAAATTAAAGTTTAAGGGGTGGAAATTCATTTAGGATGTGTTTAGTTGGAAAGAAAATTGTATAAGAGGAAATGATTTTATAAGGGAAATGGTTTTTCAAGGAAAATAATTTTTCATATCAAATTTAATTTTTCCTTGTTTGGTAGGAGGTATACCATTTTTCAGAAAATGATGATATATGCCAATGTAAGTGGTGATATATGTTATAAATGAAAATATTTAGAGCTCAAGATTCATGTTTGAGCTTTGTTCACTCCATCCAATCATATTATAAAGTGTTTTTGGCTGAAAATAATCCAAAGCCGGATGTCATTGGTTGAAAATAATCCAAACTCACTTTTTGGTTGAAAATAATCCAAGCTTTTAACCTATTTACTCGGACTAAACCGAAATCGATTTCCGGCGTCGAAATACTGATTGGGCAGCCTGAGCACGTGCTTCTTTAATTGATTTTGGTTTTGAATTTATGCTGACTGGGGTCTACGCCGGAAATCGATTTCGGTCTAGTCCGAGTAAATAAGTTAAAAGTTTGGATTATTTTCAACCAAAAAGTGAGTTTGGATTATTTTCAGCCAATGACCTCCGACTTCGAATTATTTTCAGCCAAAAATCCTATCATAAACTATCAATTCAAACAACTAATGTTGAGTTTTGCTTTAAAGTTTCAGTTAGTTTTAGGTACAAAAAATATTGTATATGTGACATATATACCAGATAAAATATTTTGAGCTCAAATCCATATTTGAGCTTTTTTAAATCAATTCTCACATTACAAAGTTTTAAGCCAAACTGTTTGAAATTGAATTTTACTCCTAAGTTTAAACCAGATAATAGTGAAAAATGTCAATAATAGTCACCATATATGTTGTAAAATTTAGAAAAAAAAAACGGAGTATAAAATTCCTATTTATACTTTTATCATCAACCCTATCATATTATAAAGTTTCTTTGGAAAATCGATCGAACTAGTAACGATAGAAAATATTTTTCCCAACAATGGTACTCCGTTTCCTTTTTCAAAGGAAAGATAATTTCCTCTTAAAATTATTTTTCCAACATTTTTTTGTACCGCGCACTAAAAAATTTTAAATTTTTTTTACACGATATTTCTCCCTACAAAACACACTCTGAGTGTGTGTCAAATTTATGAGTGAAAAATAGTTGGATAAAAATTAAATGTTGATAATTTTTGGTAATTTTTGATAGTTTTTAGCAAATTCATGCTAACATATCAAAATAATTTTTTTTAATTTTTTTAACTTTGAAAAATTTTAATAAATTTTTTAAATTTTCAATAAATTTAAGCAAAAAATGATAAATTTTAATAAATTAAAGTTAGCCACGAATTTGACATGACCTAAATTTCTAAATACAATAATACATAATATGTCCTGGTCCGTTACCATGTAATCTAAATCCAATCAATGTAATAGGTACGGACCCTTTAGCCAGGTCCCAAGCCAAGCAGCCAACAACCCCAATGCCCGTTTACAAACACAACTAATTAACACCGTTTCTGTTTTCACTCCTCAATCCTCTCTTTCTCTTTCTCACATAGATCTCATCACTCCCCCCTGAATCAACTGTGTTGATTTCGGAGATCTAAATCCCTAATCGTTTGATCTCAGATTGCGGGTGCTTGTGATCGGATTTTCGGACACTGATCGTCGAATTCAGAAGCAAGAACCATGTTTCTCGTAGATTGGTTTTATGGGGTCTTAGCATCTCTTGGATTGTGGCAAAAGGAGGCCAAGATCCTCTTCCTTGGCCTTGACAACGCCGGAAAAACTACCCTTCTTCATATGCTCAAAGATGAGGTCTTCCCCTTCCCCATCCTTCTCTATCTCCTTATTTTCGAATTGCAGTAGAAAGACTTGAAATTCGCGATCATGGTTCAGATTTTGCAGTGCCCATTTTGTGTATTTGACGATTCTGTATTGCCCATGTCTTGATTCTAGTCGAGGGGCCCTATTGTGAATAGAATAGGGCGTTTCAGATTCTGTTTGTTTGTTTGATTTTGACATTTGATTTGTTGGGTTTTGCATGATGGAGGGTTTGAAATGGTTTAAGAATGGATTCAATTTGATGGGATTTTGTAGTTGAGGTTGTTGTCTTGATTGTGTATGTGGACAATGTGGTGGGTGCAGAGATTGGTTCAGCATCAGCCCACACAGCATCCAACTTCAGAAGAACTGAGCATTGGGAAGATCAAGTTCAAGGCTTTTGATTTGGGTGGTCATCAGATTGCTCGTAGAGTTTGGAAGGATTACTATGCCAAGGTACTTTCTATTGCTATGATACTGAGCTTATTATGTGAGATTTATGGTCAATTCTTGCTCCAAATGCTTGTGATTTGTGTTGCACTTATGACTCATCTGTATGATTTTTGCTTGTGGAACTTGAGCTTCATTGGGGGGCGGGTATCTTTCTATTGGTATGATGTATTAGCTTGTGGAGCTGAGTTGCACTTAAGACTCATAGAGATGATTTCATATTGTTAAATTCTTGTCTCATTAGGCGGTGATGTTATGGGTTGGATGGTTGAATTGTGGGTTGCTGCGCAGCTCATTTATGAGGGAAGTGAACAGACTAATTGAGCATGAAGTAGCACATCTATGGCCAGGTTTGGGTGAGGCTGGTGCATACAAGAGATATAATGAGATGGACGTCTCTGGGATGACTTCTCCCTTTTTTGTTCTCTAACGATCAGTTTAAGGTTCCCTTTTATTTAGAATTTTCACCCTAGTTAATCTACTAAATATCCTTGAATAACCCCACACCCCACCCCATCCAAGACACACACACACACACAGAGATAACTAGAAAAAGGAAATGAAGGAGATGAAATGAGCAAGATTGGGATCAAGGATAATGGGATGTCATAGTAGGGGATTGGGATTTAGAATAGTGGGTTTTTTTTTATAGCTACTAAATCAGTATGATGTATCCCATGTTCTCCTTTCCCTCAAGGTTAAGGATTGTGATTGATTGATTTTCCAATCTTTGGCCTAAATCATATAATTCCCAAAAGGGTCATGTATGGAGAACACAAAGTGGAGACAACCTTTTGCTGTAAGATTTAAGCAATCTATAATAAAGTAGAGCCACTCTTAAAGTTGCTCAAGATGGTGTCAACCTATCATAGGGTCCGTACCCATGGCTACGCACATTCATAACTTTTGTTGTCCAAGAAGTACGAAATCCAAAATTTTAAGAAACTCTCACACTTACCTTTTTCCTATCAAAGAAAAAAAAAAAGAAACTCTCACCTTAGACATTAGCACTTGTATTAGAGTTTGAGTGACATGAGCTATGGATGGGATGGAGTGAGGAAGATTGAATGCCCTTGTTCGGAAGTTCACGTGACATCATGAGAGCGACATAAGTTAAAAATTTGTTTGAAGGGACAATGGAATAGGAGCTTGTATGTATGGGTGAATGGAGAAACTTGCATCAATGACCTTTTTAAAGTATTGATTTTTCTCTGGCAGTAAAAACAGTTTATCAGGTTGGTATTTAGGGAAGCCTAACCCTTGATAGTTGTTACTCTTACTCTTTATTTGGGGAAAGATTGTACATTCTGTGTTCCACAATACCTGTTACTTCGACTTTCTATGGTTTCCAATGGACCACTTTAACCTTCAGTTTCTAACATAATGTATTTACAGAACTACCTCACTATATTTTTATGAAAGTATTTTCACGACAAATCCAATAATATTAATTTTATATTTAAAATCGTTGTATATATAATTGTCAAAGTTTGCACATATCCACAGTGATAGATAGTAAGGAAGAGCCGGACTATAACGGTTTGATCTCTGTCTTATATCATCACTCGATCCATCCAAGCAGGCGAACTACAGAAGATACAGAAAATGATCAGACTCTGAACATGAAGCAAGCTAATAATTACAGACGATACATTAAACAATTAATGTATAATGGACAAAGTTTGTCTTTCAATAATACGGAGTTTTGGAACCATGATGAACTTCATGTTCCCCTTAAACATCTGGTTTTTGAAGCAGAAAACTTCATTTTGTTCATGTTGAGACATAACACATCAATGTTTACAGTAGAGTTGACATCTGTTTATATGGATGCTTACCTTCTGCGACTAGGTAGTCCGAACAACTATGCGGTTCTTTTCTCCCTTACTACCCCCCCCCCCCCCCAACACATACACACAAAAAAGGATTCTGAAAAGAATGTGTGACGACTACCTTGCTAGATAGATGAGGGACTAGCTTATAACAACTCAAATCTGGGGCTTGGATATGAAATATAGCCAAAAGAGCAAGTTTGTTTGAAACCATGCGGCATTTGGTTTGGTTTGGTGGTTTTAGGTGGATGCTGTGGTGTACCTGGTGGATGCATACGACAAGGAGCGATTTGCAGAGTCAAAGAAAGAACTGGATGCTCTGCTTTCAGATGAATCCCTAGCCAACGTGCCGTTCCTAATCCTTGGGAACAAGATCGACATCCCGTATGCTGCCTCCGAAGAAGAGCTGCGGTACCACCTAGGGTTGTCCCACTGCACCACCGGCAAAGGCAAGGTCAATTTGGCTGACTCCAATGTCCGCCCTCTTGAGATTTTCATGTGCAGTATCGTCCGCAAAATGGGCTACGGCGAGGGCTTCAAGTGGATGTCTCAGTACATCAAGTAAAAACTTCCAACCCTAAAACAATGTAGGATTCATCAACCTAAGGATATGGGATGGGGATGGGGATGGGGGTGGTGGTTTAAATGCCATTTTTAGGGTTTTTGGTTTCAGAGTTGTTTTCCTTAGATTCATATAGGATCTGGTACGGTTGAGTAATATTTTTTGTAACATGAATTGAGATTCTTTTGTTGTTTACAGTTCACCTGTTGCTTAATACTCTGGTTTAAGTTTAATGTCTTTGCCAATGTTTGAACTCGATGCTCAGATTCTAATGGTATTTGAACTTTGAACTTATCTAGCTCCCATGTTCGTGTTGGCCCTGTTTGGGTTTTTCATTTGATCCAATCTGGGATCTTGTTGGTGTGACATTTCCATTCTAAAATTTTGAAACTTTAGATGAACACCCTTTTCTGATGACTGTTTATCACAAGTAACTCATTGTTGATATGTATTTAGCTTATTGTTGGTCGATGTTGATTGGAGTATGAAATTTTGCTTAAAAACGTGCTCTAAGTGCAGATGATAAATATTTATATTAGGTTTATATGTAACTTATAAAAGGAAAATTCAGTTGACTTTCCGAAGTAGACAAAACACTTAAAATTAAGGGTTTTTGACCACAAATAATCCGTACTGAGGGGCTTGTGATTGAGAATAATTCAAAGTGACTTTTTGACGACTAGCAGTCTGTACTTTTTCACTATTTTCTCGTAGCAGTCTAAAATCAATTTCCGGCACCGAAAAGCTGATGTGGCGACCGGAAATTTCTTTTTTGGAGTGTGAAAAAAATACTTTCCGGTCGCCACGTCAGCTTTTCGGTGCCGGAAATTGCTTCTGGACTGCTATGAGAAAATAATGAAAAAGTACATACTGCCACTGGCCAAAAAGTCACTTTGGATTATTCCCAATCACAAGCCCCTCAATACGTATTATTTGTGGCCAAAAACCCTAAAATTAAAGTGGTCGACCCAAACTCGACCGACCGACCGTTTTACCGGGTCCTTTGGGTTGGGTCATTTTCGGGTTCGGGTTGGAATTTCGTGTTCAAAACCCACTTTTGCGGGTCGATTTGGGTCGGATTTCCGGGTCGGGTCGAGAATTGCCAGGTCTAGCTGGGAGTGATTTTGGGAGCTTCAGTTAATTATAACCATTAGATGGACTATATATATATATATATATATATATATAATATAATATAATATATGGGTATAAAGGGTGAGGATCAAAATAGGTAGATTCTAAATAATGAGGACAATTTTTAGGAAATCTAGAAAGGGATATCTCTAACTTTTTTCAAAAAATTATATAATATTAATGTGTGTGCATTTATTGAGATGTGCATTAATTTTGATTAGTTATGTGTAATAGATGTGCATGTTTTCAATTTGTTTAAATATTTTTTATTATATACTACCTCCGTCCCTAAATATAAGTCGTTTTAACTAACTTTTTTTGTCCCAAAATATTTGTCGCTTTTCTCTTCCCAATACAACTAACTTCTTATTTCACATTTAATAATTAATTTCCTAACACTACACTAAATATATCATTAATTACATTTTAATCACAATTTCTATTTTAATCACAATTTACTAGTAAACTGTCAAGTTCATTGGTTCTCTCAAAACCCTTTAAAACGACCTATAATTAGGGACGGAGGGAGTATAATGTAAATTAATACTACCTCTGTCCTGATTAATTGTCCCAAAAACTACTTTCACAAAACCAAAAAATATTGGGAATGGAGCAAAAGATTTATACATTGCCAAAAATGTCCTTGAAAATACCATTGGAAATGTATAAAAAGTGCATTTATTAGGGATAAAATGAGTATTATAGTTATTAGAAATGTAAAAGTTAGTTAATTAGACAAATAAAAAGGGATGAAAAAATTAGTTAATTAGAGAAATAAAAAGGGACGGAGGTAGTACATATTAATTATATGTGAAAATAAAAAAGTAAGAAAAATACAAAATATATCTTTAGCAGTAGCACTACTTATTTCCTTCCTTTTTTTTAAATTTACTCCCTCCGTCCCAAATTAATTGACACTTTGACTAAATTTTGGCCGTCAATTATTCACAAATTACAATGAGTTATAATATGAAATTACTGTCATTAGAAAGATATTTTTCTAAAAATCACAATAGAGGTAATTTTATATTGTAACTCATTATAATTTATGAGTAATTAACAGTCAAAATTTAGTTAAAGTGTCAATTAATTTGGGACGGAGGGAGTAATGCACTATTGCTTTTGTTTTCCATTGTTGTTTTTTTCTCTATTCTTTTAAATATAATCTCCGCAATTTTTCTAATAATACGTGTGGTTTACTTGCGTCTCGTGCAACGTACAAATCTAAGTATTGATACTAAATAAAAAAAAGGAACTTGCTCTTTTGACTCCGGAAACTGTCTACCAAAATCAACCACCCCTTCATGCCACTAACGTTATAATTATGCGCATATTACCCCTTGAGCCTAACTATCATCAAGCTTTTTGCCGAATTAGTTCGTGAAGGTTCGTGAGCTGGCTTGGCTCATTGCCACCCTGTCTTTTATGCATACCATAGATTTATAGATTGTAATGTTCATAGGATTGTAGTTAATGCCTTAGTGTCAGAACTATCGTATAGGTACTAAAGTTAATGGTGAAGTAACATGCTAATATTTACTGGGCTCAATTTACATGTTAAGGCATAGATTAATTTTTCAGTAACTTTTGGGTATTTATTTATTTCCGTCACAACGCATGTTGTTTTTAAGTTGATAATAATTTAAAGACTGCTCAAATATTATGTAATTTTTATAATACTCATGGTTAATATATTGGATAGTTTTGATAAGTTCTTGTTAATAACTTAGTGTGGAATATTGGTGGTATGTGCTTGTAATAAGTTGAAAAACAAAACAACAGTTAGTTGGGTGGAATGTTAACAATTTACAAGGACAATGCTTATTTTATTAATAACATACTTTTATTATGTATTTTTTTTGTTGAGAATCTAATATTAGCAATTTTATATAAGAAATTACTATCATATATATTAAGAAACTAATGTACAAATTTTTTAAAATTTGATTGATATAATTTTCAAGGCAATAAATAATATGGAATGGAGGTAGTAATATGAAAATTTGCTTAAAATTAGGCACCAAATAAATTTGACTGATACTCTTTCTGTTTTTTTTTATTTGTCATTTAAACTTTTCAGTGTCAATCTTTAATCAATAATTTCTAATATAAAACTTTTATAAAAAAATATAATATTATACTTTTTTAATAGTATTTTTTAAGGAATCTAACAACATCAATTTTGTATGATGAATCATTATACAAATTAAGATATTAATAGTTAAATTTTTTAACCCATTTTCCTAGGCAACAGATAAATAAAAACGGAGGGAGTACATTATATTGTCATTTGAACCAAAGTGAAAATCAGGTACTGCATTTTAAAGGTGTCTATTAGTGAATTTTAATACCAAAATCATATAAGTGTCGGGGCAAGACACGTTTCAAGTGCTTTGGGACGAGATATTATATATTAATTAGTTGAAATAAAATGATATGATCTATCTATTAATTATATTAAAACAAGACATACTTATTCCACAACTTGCCACGTGTCATTTATATGCAATAAATTAAGTTAATTTTTTTAAAATCAAAACTAAACTCCCAAATTCCCGTCTCTTAAACTTTCTGGATTATTGATACTTCATTACAACACAATCATAATAATAACTATAAATAAATTAAGTATAAAATTTTACAAAATAATTGATACTTTATTTCAATATAATTGTCGAATTAATTTGCATTGACTACAAAAAAAGATGATAATATTAATGACAATATTTGATGCAAGTTTAGCAAAACAAAAAATAGTAAGGAGCACAATAGTAGCAACAAACAAGATATGCATATGTAATAAATTTTCACGTGACATTCATATGTAACAAATTAAACTCCAACTTTTTTTTTTTGGGGGGGGGGGGGGTCAAAACTAAACTCCAGAAATAAAGTCTTTCAAGTTTCCCATATTTTAATTAATACTTTATCATAGCTCAGTCATGAAAAGTGAAAATCAATACAAGTAAATTAAGTGTAAAACCTTATAATTATCGAAGTAATTTGCATTGACTACAAAAGAAAAAGATAACAATAATGACAATATTTGATATAACAACAGGAAAAAAATAACAACAAGAAAATCAAGAATAGTCAGGACCATAATAACATTAACAAACTGCAAACATGACACAATAAATCTCTTAGAATATTATATAAGACTTTAGTATAAATCTCTTTTTATTTAAGGAACATTTCCAAAATGTGTTTGAGCAAAATAATGAACATATATTTATAATAAGGGAAAATTGCTTCTCTGGTTACATTGACCAAGAAAATATTTACCATTAAAACCCATTAACCAAGAAAATATTTTTGTTACCCTTAGTTGTTGCCATGAATCAAAATCCATTTGGCCAAGAAAATATTTACGTTTTGGTATTTTGTATAGGTCTCATACCTATTTTGTAAGTGTAATGATTTGAAATGAATGTTTAATTTTAAATAAAATCAATTGTTTTTCAATAAGACAAATATAGTTGAAAACTACATTAGGCTTGTTAGACGAACTACTCAAATACAATCAGAGTTAATCTATAGAACATGTGTTTTAATAATTAATTAAATACCAAAAAATTATATTTTATGCATTGGCCTGGAATACCTACTTCAGTTCTAAAATGAGTATATCGGACATATATAGCTAGACTCCAAGGACAGAGAATAAAATTATATATGCCTGCAAAAATATAAGTTTCAACCAATAATTCTCTTACGGATGTTAATTATAGTCACACAACAGTACTGAAGTTTAAAAGATATATTATTATTTGCGATTTAACGCTTAAAAATTTTAGCAACAAAATCTGATATTAGGAACAATATAACTTTATAATATATTAGAGAAGAGTAGAGGTCGTGAATTCAAAAACTTAGAAAAGTAGTTGAATTTATATGGATTCCTTCTCCTGGACGTAATCTAGGTCCATTGCTGAAACATCATCGGTAATGATGTTGGTCATTGTTAACCCGGACAAATAATGTGGTTAACCCATCAAATACTGGGTTAACATGAACATTTTGTGGGTTAACCATCCAAGAATTGGACGTAAAAATATTTTGTGACCATCCAATGGATGGGGATAGATTGAAACACTAAACCCTTATCCCTTGACACACCTTGAAATAAGTTAAATTGAGATGGAAACATGTAGTTAAGTTGTTGGTCATGGTTAACCCGGGAAAATAACGTGTTTCCCATCAATTAGTCAAAGGGGGCATATGCGACGCTGCTGACCCTAAATATGAACAAAGTTTGGCTAATCAACCCTTTAAAATCAGATTGTCGACCAGTAATCAAGATGAACAGTTACCAATTTTTGTTAAGATATGTATTAGCTGTTAGTTATTACAGTTAGTTGTTAGTTTAGGTTGTTAGTCTTTCTTGTTTTTCTTTTCTGTTCTTTATTTTCCTTCTTTTCTTCCTTTGTTTGTTCCCCTATATATAGGGTCTTTTTGCTTCTGTTTTCTTCAAGCAATACAAGGCATGTTTCATTCCATTCTTCTTCTTCCTCTCTGCCTTGATATAGCTCAGCTGAGTTGGTATTGTTTTCATGGTATCAGAGCCAACAATATTCTGATCATGCACAAAAACAATGTCTGAAACTCCATCAACTCCAAAGACCGAAATTCCAGCTACTCCTTCTCCTCAGCCTCTAAACAGATTGCCTATCATAGATCCATGTGATCCTCTTTACATCCATCCATCTGACCAACAGGGTCTATCTTTAGTTGCTGAACCTTTCAATGGGGAGGATTTTGATACTTGGAAGAGGTCTACTACCATTGCCTTATCGGCCAAATACAAGGTGGCATTTGTTGATGGATCTTTAACTAAACCTGCAGAAGATTCACCTCTTTTTCCATATTGGAAAAGAGGTAATGATATGGTTTTGTCTTGGATATTAAATTCTCTATCTAAGAACATTAGAGAAAGTGTATTATATTCTACATTGGCTGAGGATCTGTGGAAGGAGCTGTCTGAAAGATTTGGCCAAAGCAATAAAGATAAGCTTGTCTCTGTATGGCAAGATGTTGCGAGGCTGTCTCAAGACTCTCTAGACATAGCAAATTATTTCACAAAGGCCAAGAAATTATTGGATGAAGCCGGTTCTGTCAGCAACTTTCCAAAGTGTCAATGTGGAAAGTGTACATGTGATCCAGGAATAAACAAAAGAATTGAGATATACTTCGAGGAGCAGAAGTTACTTAAGTTCTTAATGGGTTTGAATAACAGCTACACAACTGTTTGAGGCAATATCTTGATGATGTCTTCTTTTCCCTCTCTCAGTCAAGTGTATTCTATCCTTAGCCAAGAAGAAAAGCAAAGGAAAGTTCATGACAACAATCAATTTGTAAGTGATTCTGCTACTTTTTATGCTTCCAGAACCAGTCAAAATGGCCCTCCTAGGACAGGAAATGAGAAAGGAAAGAATGAGTCCAAGAAGGTTTTTTTTTGTGACCATTGTAAAAGAAATGGCCACACCATTGATAAATGTTATAGGCTTCATGGGTTCCCTCCTAATCACCCAAGAAATCAAAATAGACAGAGGCAACAAAGTGCACCCAGAAGGGTAGCTAATAATGTCTGGAGTGAAATGGAATCAGGAAGTTCTTCAACAGAAAACGTGGCCCTTGAAAGAAACCCTACAGCAGCAGGAAGTACACCTTTCAACCAAGAACAAGCTAGGCAGCTGCTACAACAACTCATGACAAGTTTGAATACACAAGATGCAAACAAAGCTGACAGTGATGTCATGTCTAGTAACACTCTTTTAAATTCTCAGCATTATTTGTTCAATGATGTTAGTTGTACATGTGTGGCTTTGGAGAATGCTTGGATTTTAGATTCTAGAGCTAGTGACCATATGTGCAATAGTGAAATTGTTTTAAGATGCAAGAAACTCTTAAGAATCCTATTGAAATCACTCTACCAAATGGCGACAAAGTAAGGGTTACTAGTCAAGGGGAATTGCATCTTACAGATAATCTGATCCTAACAAATGTGTTGTATGTCCCACATTTTAAATTTAATCTGATTTCTGTGAAGAAGTTATGTCATGAATTGCAGTGTCACATAACCTTTACTAAGACTGAGTGCATTTTGCATGGCCTTCCTGTGAAGGGGCCTTTGGTTCTTGGTAAAGAGTCTTATGGCCTTTACTTCTTGGAAGACAAAATGATAAGTCAGATCAAAGAAAATCAAGACAATGACTATTCAAGAAATAGTAGTGCTTTGATTTCAATAAAAAGTGATGTATGGCACCAAAGATTAGGACACATACCTTTTAATAAGATGAGATTGATACCAAATATCTCTTTGCATAATCAAGTTGTTTACAATACTTGTCCAAAAGCAAAGCAGCACTGTCTGCCCTTTCATTCTAGTAGCATATCAACTGCTGCATGTTTTGAATTAATTCACATAGATACATGGGGCCCCTTTCACATCCCTACTCACTCAGGGCACATGTACTTTTTGACTATTGTAGATGACTTTAGTAGATGCACTTGGACCAACTTAATGACCACCAAGGATGAAGCTTTTGGTTTAATCCAATCCTTCATTTCCATGGCCAAAACACAGTTTGATTCAATAGTCAAGAGAATAAGGTCTGATAATGCCTTAGAAATATGGAAAAACAAAGTTGCCATAGCCTACTTCAAAACTAATGGCATTCTGCATGAAACCTGTTGCACACAAAAACCCCAACAAAATGGGGTGGTTGAAAGAAAACATAATCACATTCTTGAAGTTGCTAGGGCCTTGATGTTTCAATCAAACCTTCCTCTAAAATTTTGGGGAGAAGGCATCCTCACTGCTACTTATCTAATAAATAGGATGCCAACCCCTATTTTAAAGAACAAGACTCCTTATGAGACTTTGTTCAACAGACCTCCCACATATGATCATTTGAGATCTTTTGGGTGTCTTTGTTATGTGAATACTTTGAAACAAGGGAGACACAAATTTCAACCTAGAACAGAGAAATGTGTTTTCATTGGATACCCCCAAGGGAAGAAAGCATACAAATTATATTCTATATCTTCTCAAAGATTCCTATATTCTAGAGATGTTGTTTTCCATGAACAAATTTTTCCTTTTAAACAGCAAAAGGCTCCTACATCTATTT
This sequence comes from Portulaca oleracea, assembly GCA_029582165.1. Lineage (NCBI taxonomy): Eukaryota > Viridiplantae > Streptophyta > Magnoliopsida > Caryophyllales > Portulacaceae > Portulaca > Portulaca oleracea. The sequence goes on along the minus strand of CM055869.1, from coordinate 15,141,500 downwards.
TTGCCACGAGTAACCCTCATGAATACATTGAAATGGATGATTCTACTGAGATTATTCACAATACAAAATGCATTGAAATGAATGATTCTGCTGAGATCACTAACCATACTGCTGAGGCACCAACTGCTATTATTAATGACAAACTTAGCTCATCTTCTGTCCTAGATGATTCTTGCAGGAACAATAGTCCAATGAATGAACAAATCAGTAGAACTGGAAACCAAACACAGCCAATAAGGAGATCAACAAGATCACATAAGCATCCAACCTATTTGAAAGACTATGAAACATGTTTCTCCAGTATCACTAATTTATATTGTGCACCTAAGTTTCTTGATTACAGCACTTCTGACAGTTCAACACAATGTCATGAAAAAGAACCACAAACTTATGAAGAAGCAAACTCTCATAAAGAATGGAGAAGAGCCATGGAGCAGGAGCTACAAGCACTATCTGATACTAATACTTGGGAAATTGTGTCTCTGCCAAATAAAAAGAAACCTATTGATTGTAAATGGGTATATAAGATCAAAAGGAAATCTGATGGCAGCATCGAAAGATACAAAGCAAGACTTGTGGTTAGAGGATTCACTCAGAAGGTTGGGATAGACTACAATGAAACCTTCTCTCCTGTGGTAAAAATGACCACAATAAGGGCTTTAATCTCAGTTGCTGTAAAGAAGGGGTGGAGCATGCAGCAGCTGGATGTAAACAATGCTTTTCTCCATGGAGACTTACATGAAGAAATCTATATGGAGCTGCCAAAAGGGGTGCTATCTGACACACCCAATGCTGTTTGTAAGTTAAAGAAATCAATTTATGGTTTGAAACAGGCCTCGAGGCAGTGGTATGCCAAGTTAACTGAAGTCCTCTACAAGAGGGGTTACACGCACTCAGAAAATGACTACTCCCTATTTTTTAAAAAGGGTACTGATAAGTGTGTGTTTTTGGCTGTCTATGTTGATGATATATTAGTCACAGGAGATGATCATGAAGAGATTTCTGACTTGAAAAAACACTTAGACACAGCCCTCTAAATCAAGGACTTAGGCACTACTCATTTCTTCCTTGGTCTTGAAATCATACACAGCCCACAGGGAGTTATTTTATCCCAGGAAAACTTTGTCAAAGATCTTATTCAAGAGTTTTTAGGTAGTTCTTCTAAATCTGTTATATGTCCTATGGATGTTAATGTCAAACTGCTTCCTGATTCAGGTACCCCCTTAAAAGACCCTACTGTGTATAGAAGGTTGATTGGAAAGCTCAACTTCTTGGTTAACACGAGGCCTGATCTTGCCTTCACAGTTCAACATTTGAGTCAGTACCTTAAGGAGCCTACAGACCAGCATTGGAAGGCAGCCATTCACACCCTCAAGTATCTTCAAGGACATCCCAACTTAGGTGTGCTGATTCATAAGGAAGACAACTTTAAGCTGAGTGGGTACAGTGATTCAGATTGGGAGCCTGTAGACACACTGGAAGGTCCATCAGTGGTTTTTTAGTTTTCCTTGGAAGTACCTTGATCTCCTGGAAATCTAAAAAGCAACCGGTAGTTTCACTATCCTCAACAGAAGCCGAGTATAGAAGTTTGAGGAGGCTGGTTGCTGAGTTGGCTTGGTTAAGCCGATTGTTTTGTGAGCTTCAAGTTAAACACATTGATCCCATACCTGTGAAATGTGATAATCAGGCGGCAATTTACATAGCCAAGAACCCTGTTTTTCATGAAAGAACCAAGCACATAGAAATCGACTGTCATTTCATCAGACAGAAGCTTGCAGAAGGGTTGATATCTTTGGAACATACGCATACAAAAACTCAGCTTGCTGACATTCTTACAAAGCCTTTAACTGGGTACCAACACCACACTCTTTTACACAAATTGGGGGTTCACCCACCTCCAATTCGAGGGGGGGGTGTTAAGATATGTATTAGCTGTTAGTTATTACAGTTAGTTGTTAGTTTAGGTTGTTAGTCTTTCTTGTTTTTCTTTTCTTTTCTTTATTTTCCTTCTTTTCTTTCTTTGTTTGTTCCTCTATATATAGGGTCTTTTTCCTTCTGTTTTCTTCAAGCAATACAAGGCACGTTTCATTCCATTCTTCTTCTTCCTCTCTGCCGTGATATAGCTCAGTTGAGTTGGTATTGTTTTCAATTTTCAATTCAGACAACCCTAAAACCAAAATTGCAGTAATTTGATGCAACACTAAAGTTATACTTGTTGTTCCTTATATCAGATTTTGTTTTAGTAACTACTTTTCAGTTTTAAACTAAAATTCAACTTCATTTCTAAGTAATTTAATGAAATTTTTACAACAATATTTAAAGTCAAAATTTAGAGTTATTTATTACAAAAAAGTCAAAATTTTAGAAAAGGTAAAATTATATCAGATTATAAACCCATAAATATATTATAAAGTAAAAATTTATTTATCACAAAGCAAAAATTAATCCATATATACTATAAAATCAAAATTTATAGTTAGTTATTAAAAGTAATTTGATGTAACATTAAAATTTTATACAACAGTATTAAATGTAATCACCTCAAAAGCAACCAAATAAAAAGATGAGGAGTTATTGCAAATTAATTGTCTTTCCACATCATCGATCTTTTTGTAGGCCTATACACCTTTAACAAATTTAAATCAAAAATAAATTATTTGGTCAAATGTTCTTGATTGGTGGCAACACCTACGAATAACAAAAATACCTCAGTGTAAAGTCCTTTTTTAACTCAACATCAAAAAGCAATTTACCTTTATAATACTGTAATTATGCTTATATTTAATTTTTTGAATATTTTATGTAAAACTCAATATGAATATTAATGATCTTAAATCAAGACACTTATCATTTTGCCAACAATGTTGGTATAAAAAAAGGGGAATTAGATTTAAATAATTTGAACTTTGACACGTGATAAACTTAATAATCTGAACCTTAAAAATATCACTGACTAATCTAAACTTTGACCATATTGGATTACAATAACATGACAACACTAATTATTTACCTAATTTTTTCTTTAAAATTATTCTCTCTATGTTTAATTATTCCTCTTGTTTATTTAAATCCTAATATGATAAAAGTTTATATTCTTTTTTTTTTTAAAAGATGAGGATTTGGTAAATAATTAATGTTGACATACTACTGTAATCCAATATGGTCAAAGTCTAGATTATTCAGTGATGTTTTTACATTTCAAGTTATTCCATCTATTACGCGTCAAAATTCATATTATTTAAATCCAATTTCCCATCAAAAAATTATAGTAAGTATGAGTTTCATGAAAAACAAGATAGCTAAACACATGTCTTGCCCCAAAACACGTATCATTACTCTTTACGATATGATATATTAGCTCCCAATGTCTCCATGTTGTAAAGAATGGGTAAAATAAAGGGTTTAGGAGGGAGACGCGAGCGTGTTGCAAGAGGAAAGAAAGATGTGTTTGAAGGATTAGATTTGAGTGTGTTGCAATCTTGTAAGTTTAGTCAATAACTGTTTGTCTTGTGAGAAGCCCGTTTGGTCTTGTTCATCGATTACCTTCTTGGCTTCTATTGAGGCTTCCATTTTGCTTATTATGTTGTATTGTAATTTTATTATTCGTGTTGGATTTTTTTTTTTTTTTTTTTGTTGTTACACTGAGATTTTTATAGATATATCTTTTGATGCGTATCTCGAATCTATTTAATTATGAATAATTAATAATTAAAAAAAGTGGGAGACATGAATAAATGCCAATGGCCATTATAGTGATTCTCCAATCAATCTCACAACGAATCTAAAAATAAAGATGTGGATGGTGGTGAAGAATCATTCAACTAGCCATGTAAAAGAACAAAAAAAATTAATGTGTGTCAATCTTGGTGGAACTTTACAAGAGAACATATTGAATTATTGGCAACTCCAAAAATTCTCTTTATCAGTATCATTTCCTTTAGTGAGCTTTTCTTCTTGCATGCCTTATAATATAAAGAATTAAAAGTCCCACATGTCATTTAGAATTAAAATAACAATGAATGACTAAGAGTGCTATGACATCTGCATTCTATAAATACCGAAGTTTGAGGTTCAAGATAAGCACACAACCTCCTCTGCTCTACATTTAAGTGACTAGCTCGAGTAAAATAATTGTTTCTTAAGGTTTGCTCTTTCCTCTCTCTATCCCTAAATATATCTTTATATATGCAAATTTAATTTATTCCATGCTCTTCGAGGATAGGAACATGTGCTGCAAACACGGACATTTTTTATTTGTATATACTATATTGTTCACTATTAACGTACACATACCAGAGCATATGCTCCAAGTGCATGTGATATGTCTTGACATGCAAATGTACATATACATATACATACACATACACATATATGCATGAATATACACACACATTTTTGTGTGTGTGAGCAAACGTACATATACATACCTTTTGAATAGAGTTTATATTAATGTTCTGACTGATAAAATTTGTTGAATTGAAGGAAGCAGAGGAAAAATGGCTTGTGCTAAACTTTGCGGGAATGCAGAAGCTTACCAACACCAACACAAGGCAGTCGTGGTGGACATGTGCAACCAGGCACAACACGTCGTGAACCAGCACGGGTGTGCGCAGTCCGTGGTGACAGGAGGGTGCATCAAGAACCTTGCCAACGGGGAGTCTGTCAAGTTTCTCGCAATGAAAGACTGGGCTGGCCGCAACAAGGCCCCCTACCCTAAGAATATCGCCAAGCTCCACGCTGGCACCTTCGTCCACAAGTCTGACTGCAAAAGCTCTGCTGACAAGGCTGCCGCTGTCTACTCTGACAATTGTGGGAATGCTTGGCTCTTTGCCTGGTCCGTCATCGATCACTGCAGCTCTGGAAACATGAACAAGGTGTATGTCGAGGCCGGACCGGCTGCAAACTATGTCGGAATCGACTGGGATTGCATCGAAGAGAAGCTCGACAACTCTTGCGATACCAGCTACTATGTTGATGAGGCTACTGGCTGTGAGATTTTTGGCAAAATCAGCAGGGGAAAGAAGGCTGCACTCGTGGTTTCCTTCCACAGCTACTGAGCACTGTTGTTCATGCATAGTGAATGTCCAGAATGGTTGGCGTCATACATGCATGTGGAGTCCACTTAATTAAATAAACACTCATATATCATTTCCTATATTTCTAAATAAAATCAGTTGATGACTGAAAATAACATATGTTTAAGCTTCCTTCAACTTGTGTCAAGCATGAACTATTACCAATAAATAAAGGGATGAAACAAAAGTTGATTAAATATCTTCATGCATCTTGGCTCATTGTTTAATAATGATTTTGCTGTGTTTTAGCTTTTCCGTGATATATGGGCAATACATGAAGAAGCTAAAATATTTATAATAAATTAAAAATAATAATTTTGAATTTAATCAATTAATCAGTCACGATTGATGGTTAATTGAAACTTCATGTGCACAAAATTAACATCGTTGTGAATTAAATTGGATGAAACTTGAAAGTGTTCACTTATTCATTTAGAAATTCGACAATGACATAGCCAATCCATAGTCCCCATATGTCTCTTCTCAAATCAAGATAAAAACAAAAGTTGATATATAAATACTACAATTCAATTAATCTGGGATATCAAAGTGACTTAAATTCCCAATAAAACTTACCAATATGTCAATACGTAAGTGCATCTCTGTTTGGTTGTTAGGAAGTCCACCACCTACAATATATCCAATGATGGGACAATTTAACAAACACCTTCTCACAACCCCCTCTCATATATTAAACCTACAAGCATATACCCATGATTGTGTGAAATCTAAATTAAACTACCTTCTAATCCCAAAGCTTTAATTTGTTTGCCCTTTTTTAATGGGGAATCACATCGATATTGGCCATAGATTGCCGGCCACCGGAAAAGTGATCCTTCCTGATGGGTCAATTCAAGAATTCAACGAGTCTATAACCGTAGCAGAATTAATGTTGGAGTACCCACAACAACTTGTGATTGAGTTAAGAGAGGGCATGAAGACCTCAAAAAAAGAGAGACCTGCTCCTTTGCCAGCTGATAAGAAGTTAGAAGTGAATAGATTTTATATTATGATTCCGTTAAAGATAGGAAAACCCATTCATTTGTCACCCCAAGAGGCTCATCTTACACTTCTTAGGGCGAGTGCTCTCCTTAGATCAAAGACTATAGGGTCATCCTCGAAGTTTCTACCCCATTTCGCTAGGATTTTACCAGTTGCTTCAAGCGTTGAAGATTTATATCATAAGATTGTGGTGTCTAAGAAGAAATGGTTGGTTTTAGAGAAGGGAGAAATGGAAGAAGATGTTGGTGATGATGGGTTTGAGGGTTTGGAGGTTACTAGAAGAGCATACTACTTCAAGAGACAAGTTTGTGGGAAAGGGTGGAAGCCAAATTTGGACACTATTGAAGAGAAGAACTATGACTGTGATGAAGTCTCCAATTGGGTGTCTCTAGCTATTAAGGTTGCCAAGAGAATTGAAGATAAAGGGTTGGTTTGGGGTTAAAGCATAAATAGTTCCAATTATGTTTATGCTTTATATATATATATATATATATATATATATATATATATATATATATATATATATATATATATAAAGCAAATAAAGGCTCTTTGTCCCACTTTGTGAATTTCAATTTTACCCTTATATTTCATCAAATTAACATTTACTACTATTATAATTATTGTTATTGTTGTTATTATTATTATTATTATTATTACTACTACTATTACTATTATTATTATTATTATTATTATTATTATTATTATTATTCATAGTTTGATATATTTTTGTCAACTTTAATGTAATGATCATAAGCCTTAAAAATTATTGTTATTATAATCACTATTATCACTATTATTTTTATTTTGTTATTTAAAATAATAATAATAATAACAATAATAATAATAATAATAATAATAAAAATATTATTATTATTATTATTATTCCTTTTTCATGGTTTGATATATTTTTGTCAACTTTAGTATAATTATCATAAGCCTTAAAAATTATTGTTCTTATCATCACTATTATCACTATTATTTTTATTTTGTTATTTAAAAAATTATTATTATTGTTATTATTATTATTATTATTATTATTATTATTATTATTATTATTATTATTAAGTAGTCGTAGACATAGTTATTAAAATCCCGATCCACATCTACGATTCTACGATTTTACAATAAATATGACATTACATTTAATTTATTGGTAAATAATATTTTTAAATTTTGAACTGCCAATATAAACATGAAGATAGGATAGGTGATCAGAATTTCTAATGTGAATAATATATAGTATTGCCCAACTTCCAATTTGCTAAACTACTCCTTATAATGCCATTAACCTTTTCTTTTTCCTGTTCATCATTTATATGTTGTTGTCAACTTTGAATAATATGAAAAATTCTTACATATTATTATTATTATTATTAATATTATTATTATCGTTATAAATTTTATCCTTTGGGCGCTTTCAAAGATATTATAAATCATTATTATTATTAGTATTGCTATTACTATTATATATTTTATTATTATATTTATTATTATTATTATTATTATTATTAATAGGGAAATTGAATTCTAATAATACGAATTTTTGGCCACATAAGACTTAATAATACGAACTTTCGATTCAGTGATGAATAATACGAACTTTGACCCTCTGTTGCCCCCAATAACACACCACCGAGTTAAGATTAACTTGACTCGGCGGCGATTTGACGTGGCGGCGGAGGCACACGCCTGGTTGTTTTGACTTTGTCACGTCATCCATGTTGAGTTGAAAAAAAAAATACAAACTTTGCCTTATGTTGCTCTGAATAATACGAACTTTTTTCTCTCTCTAAAATCTCAGATCCCATTTTTACTTATTCATCTTCTTCAAGGGGAGTTTTCTGGGTTTTCTGGGAATGGGGAGGGGAATGATTGAAGAAGATGAAGAAGTAAAAATGGGATATGAGATTTTTAGAGAGAGAAAAAAGTTCGTATTATTCAGAACAACATAAGGTAAAGTTCGTATTATTTTTTTAACTCAACGTGAATGACGTGGCAAAGTCAAAACAACCAGGCACGTGCCTCCGCCACCGAGTCAGTCCGCCGTCGAGTCAAGTTAATCTTAACTAGGTGGCGTGTTATTGGGGGCAACAGGGGGGTCAAAGTTCATATTATTCATCACTGAATTGAAAGTTCGTATTATTAAGTCTTATATGGTCAAAAGTTCGTATTATTAGAATCCAATTTCCCTTATTATTATTATCATTATTATCATTATTTAGTTATTAGACACTTTGCAACATAGCTTCAATGTGCCTGCTAAATCATTAGTTAATAAATTAACATTTCTTTCCATTTAAGAGTTGTTATATTTTTATGATATGATACTTTTTTTTTTGATGGATTTATATCATACATTATGATATAGAAAACTCCAAACAAAATACTTGCACGTGAATCATATGATTTATAATTTAGTTTTGTTAGGGAAGATTTATTATTTAGTTAGATATTAAATTTTTATAATAATCTATCGTTGCTAGAAGATAATCATATCTAATTATGTATATTGTACAAAATATATATAGTACTTAGAGACAATTTTCATAATAATCGCGGTTAGAACCCATTGCGTTCAGCCAAAACTGAAATACACCACCCTTATATATTTATCTGAACCCGAAATACACCTGACCCATATTTAACCGTCCATCCTAATTGGCAAGTATGTCTACCATCTCATCAAAAGAAACTAACTCTAGCTATGTCACGAATAATATTGATTTCTCTTTATACTCTCCTATGATGTAATTATATATTAATTTCTTTTAATAAATCAAACCTTACTTTCTTGAAAAATTAACCTATTCCGCCATCAATTTTTTAACTTACCTTTATGATATCATATTTTGGTATTATTATTATTATTATTACTATTATTATTATTATTATTATTATTATTATTATTATTATTTGTAACGCCCCGAAAATTCAATTATGGAAAAGTTAAAGTCAAACTAACGTTAACAGACAAAACTAGCGGAAGACTCAAACTCTTATTGGGCGTCACTGCCGTATCCCCGAAGGAATACAAGGCGAGAAGGAAAACTACAACTGTCTGTCAACGGCAAACCAACTAACAAACTCATACTTAGAAATAAACCTCAAAACTAACTTCAAGTCTTTCAAAAAGAAGCATAACATATTTAACGACTTCTAAACATGTCGTCCTCACTTCTAATTCCCGTCCCCAGCATATTGATCATCACCTGAAAACAAAACATTTCAAAAATGAGGGGGAAATCTCAATAATGTCTACCCCTAACGTTAAAAACAAGTTAAGTTCATTTGAATTCATTTGAGGGAGAGGGAACAAATCAAACTATTTCACAAACCCTTAATCCCTTAACTGTTTTCCTCAACCCAACCAATCCATATTTTATTATGCGGGGGGATACCACATCCCTTAAAGTAACAAATATCATACCGGATCCCAGATCCTCTGCCTACCACAGGCTACAAGCAGGGTCCCAGACCCTTTGCCTACCACAGGCTATGACCAGAATATCAAGAGTTCACATTTCTGCCTACCACAGGCTACGACCAGGGTCCCAGACCCTTTGCTTGCTACAGGCTACGACCAGAATATCAAGAGTTCACATTTCCACCTACCACAGGCTAGGACCAGGGTCCCAGACCCTTTGCCTACCACAGGCTATGACCAAAAAAACCCGCTTAATGTTTCACTTGAATTATTAGTATCTTATACAAAAACTCAACTCATAACTCTCAAGTCAAACCCAACCTAGGTTATCAAAACGAGTATCAAAACTACTTATAAAAGACCATCACAATTTCTCAACTCATAAGTCAATAATCACAAATAAAAACGCACAGTTATCCAAAACAGATTGTCACATTTCAACAAAAGTCCCCTTTCGGGATGAAATTCTCAAAACTGATTAGAAAACATTAAAACACATTTAAAGAGCATCCCGGTGGGGATTAGAGCATAGACATTACTTGGTTAACTTCACTTCATAGCAAAACGAACACACTTGAGCTCACTAACGACGCGAGTTAGCTTGGGCCTAAAATAGAATAATTATTCTAATCAAAACGCGCCCTTCGAAGTCAGTATTAACTACCTTCTAACTAACCCTCCCCTAGGAACCCTATAGGTTCCTATCAATCATGAACTTATACTTTAAATTACCTAACACATTCCAAGTAATCGCATAATAATACTAAGTAAACCTTTTCAATCAACAACACATTCATTAGCAATTTCACATGACAAGACAGATTACAACATCCACACAAAAAGGGTCGTCACTTGACTTCCCGACATCCTATGGGTCTGGTTTTGGACTTTTCAAAAACCTCAGGATGTCTACTAAAACTCTTAAGTTGAACTCGAGACCCAACACATGCTTTAAGTCCCCAAAAACCGTCATCTTCCCAAACTGTCCAGATCTGACCTAGGTCTGGTAATCGGGGTATAACTCGACTTATAAAATTTCAAAGTCTGATCCGTAAAATTCCTATGAAAGCTAACATCTAAGGGAACCTCCAGTTCAAAGGGTTCGATCAAAAGACGACTATAACTGATCATGGTGACCCGATCTTTAGACCCCATCAAAATTGTCCTGTTACCGGTTTCGATTTAATTTGCAAATTCGCTTCTAACTTCCACCAATCCGATCCCGAGGTCCTAATTTGGGTTTAAAACAGTAACTTAGGTCCAAAGTAATTAACCTAACCCAACTAAGGTCCAAACATCAAACCTCCTATCACCAAAACCAAATTGTAAAACATGAAAACAACTTTAATACTTTCTCTAACCGTAAAACCATACATGAAGTAATATTAATATCACGCTAAACATGAGTTCTATAGCATACTCTTTCAAGGTCCTATCATAACATCATAATACGAATAAAACACACACTCATATGATACATAGTACTTATATTACAGTCAAATTATACTAATGAAAACAGCTATGAATAGTACACTCACTCATATTATACGTAACTCACCCTAATTATCAACATAGTATTAATACTAATGAAAACACAAACCATAACATAATATTGATTCTAATGAAACAGAGGAGTGAAACCAAAATAGAGTATAGGGTGTTTTACGTAGAGGTTGAATGGCAGAATAGGTGGCGGTCCGGCGGTGGTCCAGCGGCGGCGGCGGTGCGGGTCAGGGCAGGTCGTCGGAATCCAGGCGACGTCGTTCACAGTGGGGTTGGTGGGCGGAATTGAAAACACAGCAGCGGCACCGTCGTAGTTCGATCGAACTTGGGCACGCGCGACGTCTCCGGCAGCAGCGACGATGACGACAAGGAGGCGCACGGTGGTAATGGCGTCGTCGGCTTCTGGTGGCGTTTGGTGAGGGTGCGGCGACGAGGACGTCGCTGGTGGCTGTTGCGGCGCGGCGGAGTGGTCTTTAGTGACCAAGATCGAGAGAGAGAAAGAGGGAGGAGGAGTGTGATTGAGAGAGGGAGAAAGAGAGCGACAATGGTTGCGGTGGTTCGCCTGCGGAGGTGGTGGTGACCAGGCGGTGGCCGGTTTGTGGCGAAGGGCGGCTGTTGGTGTTGCACGGCAGAAGCAACAGCGGCAGAACGTGGTGAGAGGAGAGGGAGATTAGGGTTTAATATCATTATGGTTTCTAATACTAATTAATACTTATACCAATTAAACAAGACGCAAACTAAAATAAATACAGAATAAATCAAACGAACATGCTGCTAATAATAGTAATTAGGAAAAGAATATATAATTTCTTAATTTCTAAAATAACTATAATCATATAAATAATTACAAGAAAACACATCATTCATGAATAATTAAAGAAAACACATGAAATCATACAATATTAATCGCATAAAATTACCACCTTACCCTATACTCCCATGTCCGTAGAAAATTATTAAAATACCCTTGTTAGTCTCTCAGCGGTCCTACGAGCTCAAGTGTTAGCAGAAAAAAAATCGCAGGTAAAATCTAAAAAATTAACGGAGTCAACTTAAATTATTAACGCTATCACGGTCAACGTATTCGAATTTTTCGGGGTTTTACATTATTATTATTATTATTATTATTATTATTATTATTATTATTTTCAAACCATATTTATAAGCTTAACTTGAATTTATTCTTTTAGCTCTTTTATATTTATTTTACTTAGAGTGTATTTTATGTATTATATATATTTATTATTGTTGATAGTTTACTACCTCATTAATTGTAAGATTTTCTGTTACACTAGAGTCATGTTTGTTTATAGTAAACTTGATTATATTTTTAGACGAGTAGGTTTTCTTATTGTATAAATAATCTGTACTTGAATTTTTAGTAGCCCTAATTATATTGTACTAATGTCTTTAATGCTCAACTACCTATTAAGTAATATTAGATAATTTATGTGAATCATTTAAAACTTTATCAAAATTAGTTATGTAATTGTGGTTTAATTAACATAGAGCTTTGAGATGTGGTGAAGGAGATAAGAATGCATGATAATTTAAACACGATTTAATTGAAAATAATGTATTAAGCTAACTTTTTCATGATTTTATTGCATAATGAATTTTTGTGATGAAGATATATATATATATATATATATATATATATATATATATATATATATATATATATATATAGGGAATGGATCATGTAAGCATGCCCTTATGGTGAGCATGTGAGCATGACCATTCCCTACCATTGGATTTAATCTAATCTAATCTAAAGGCTGATGTGTTTTACATATTTTTGATTAAATTAGGCTGAGATCACGTGACATAATTCCCGTCTAATCTTTCTAATTCGATTGCCATATCAGTATATCACGTAACAGAAATCCTTCGTTTCTTGAGGGTTCGTTGGAAGAAAACAGTCGGCTGCCATTGTTGATTGTTGTCGCCGTCCGCCGAAGAAAGCCATCGATACCCTACCGAACTGAGACGTCGCCGCGGGAGTGGAGGTCAATCATATATCAGCCATAGAAGATCATGATATGAGGTAAAGTATAATTTTAGTATAATCACGTAGAACATCCCCATGGATTCATTAAGATCGATTATGATGATGTAAATTGAACATCAATCTTATACTAGGCATTAGACACCAATCCTACATTCACCATAAACAGTCGAGAGTCTGTGTTGTTTGATTAGAACGAATGGCTCAAAACAGAGCATGGTGTTGCACACAAAAAATAGGGTTTGATGTTCACGTAATTCGCATCAGGGAGTCCATGTGTAATGTCCGTGCATCAAACACTGGATGTCCATATCTATTGTAGTTAATAGTATTGAATATATTTGGTTTGTTAAGCATATCTAATGGCCACAAAACCGAAACAGTAACCATGGTCAGACAAACACCTTGTTGCGCAATCATCAATCATGGAGAATGAAAGAGCTTGTACTTGTTTTTCTAATAGAAGCAGATACAAGTGCTATTAAAGTTTTGTGAAAATGTTGTTTAAATAGTAAGCACTGAATTTTGTTATGAATATGTAATGAAAAATAGTATTGTCCATGCATCAAACACTTGATGTCCATTATATAAACACTGAATTTTGTTTGATTATTTTTCTAAAAAAAGCATAACATGGTTTGGTTATAATGTCCATTATCTAAACACTGGGTATCCATTTATGTGTTGTTTAAATAGTAAACACTTGATGCGTGTTGGCTTTTTATAACATTTCAATGTTTTTTTAATATAAGATTTCAATGTGTTTGTTTCGTGGTGTGTGTTGTGCAACATTACATTGGGGCACACCGAAGAGGACGGTGAGGTAGTGTTGCCTCCCCCGATTCCATTGAGCTACCAACACACTGTGCATGATGAGTATATCCCAGTGTGTGAGGATGAGTCACTGGTCCCAAAAGAGAGAATGCATTTTGATGACATCCCAAAGGCAAAGGCGTTCTACGAAAAATATGCTATAAGTGTGGGGTTTAGTGTGCGTAGCCACTCACTGACGAAAGGGAAAAATGGGGTGGTCTGGAAGGTGTTTGTGTGCAGTAAGCAAGGGTGGAAAGCTGAAAAAAAGGCACTAGTCCCCACATGTTCATCCGGGGATGCAACAGGGGGTGAGCAGCGTGATGATGGTAATAGTGGTGAGCCGGTCACCCCCAAAATTAAGCAGAGGCGTTGAGTTGAAACGAGGGAGGGGTGTGAAGCGAAACTAACATTGAAGTCATCTGAGAAGGGTGGTTTTGATGTTATCACATTTCATGTTGGCCATACCCACGAGATGACAAGCCCAAGCAAACGACATCTGGAACGATCCGCGCGGAAAGTGAGTAGGATCCACATTGACTTGATGAACAAGTTTTCGAGGGCCAATGTCGGGCCATCTAAAGCCTTCCACTTATTCAAGGAACAAGTCGGGTCATATGACAATGTGTGGTGTACAATACAAGATATGAAGAATTACCAGCGGTCTCTGAAGATTGTGTTGGTGGACCTAGATGCACAAATGTTTGTAGATATATTGAGGAGGAACAGGGAAAAAGACCCCGGTTTTTATTATGCATATGAGGTCGATGAGGAAAAACAGTTGAAGTATGTGTTTTGGTGTGATTCGGAGAGTAGGCATGACTATGCAGCTTTTGGCGACTTATTGTCGTTTGATACCAAGCATAAGACAAATAGATACAAGATGGTCATTGCTGCATTTACCGGGATCAACCATCATCGCAAATTAGTGTCATTTGGGGCAGGTCTCCTTAGAGATGAGAAAACTCCGTCTTTTGTGTGGTTGTTTGAAAAGTTCATAGATGCGATGGAAGGGCACCAGCCGGATACAGTTGTAACCGACCAAGATTTGGCAATCAAAGATGGGGTTGCGGAAGTGTTCACTGAGTCTGTGCACAAGTACGATGTGTTGTGTGACACAGCTAAATCATTGTGTATATACTTATGTATAAATAACATTAAATATATTACAAAATGGACTTCAGCTTGTATGTGTGAGGACATCAGCATATATGTGCGCGGGCATCAGTATGTTGGGTGTTCCCACTTGTTTTCTTAATCAATATACTGATTGCATTAAAAATGGGCAGGTATTGTATATGGCACATAATGCGAAAGCTGCCCCAGAAAGTTGGCCACAAATTGAATGGGTGCAAAGAGTTCATTGATGATATGAAGTTGTGTGTGTGGGCATCTGAAACAAACACGCAGTTCGAGAGCAAGTGGGCTGAGATTATTGAAAAATATGGCTTGAGTAACAATCAATGGTTAGCTGACATATATGAGATTAGAAAGGATTGGGCACATGCATTCTTCACGGACCACCCATTGGGTGGGGTGCTACGTACGACATCGGGCTCGGAGAGTGAGAATTCGATGTTTGGGAAGCTCATGTGCCAAACATTGAGTTATGTTGAGTTTTGGGTGCGTTTTGAGCATGCAATTGACGCTCAACGAAATCGTGTGGTGTCAATCGACAAGGTGTCAACGACATCGCACCCTACACTAGAGATTCGCCTAATGATAGAACGACATGCCAGACAATTGTACACACATTGCAACTTTTACCTGTTTCGGGAGCAGCTTAAGATTGCCTTGAATGACTGTCGCATTGTCGGGATGGGGACGGTTGAACATGACTGCACGTATACAATCATGGATATGGGCAGCAGGGTCGACAGGCGTGTCGTGCACAACACGATGACAAACGATGCAACTTGTAGTTGTCCGTTCTTCAACTTACAAGGGATTCCGTGCGCGCATGTTTTGCTCGTTATAAAGCATTTGGATGAGGTACCATCCAGCTTAATCGTTGGACGATGGACAAAGAAGGCATCAAAGCAACTACGATTTCCGGTCGACAAGTACATAAAGGATGGATGTGACAAGTCAACACGGAAGAAACGACAAACATTTGACGCATGGAGCAGGTTCTACAGGTGTATGGACATAGCTGACTGTGACGAGGCAATGCTGGAAGCTATTGTGGAAAGCTCAGACATCCTTATTAAAAAACTGGAGGCAATGAGTATCGGCAAGGCATCAAATAATGTGTCATCAGATTTTGAGACATACTTTGGGGCACCTGTTCCGAAAGAAGCGATTGTACATCCGCCTCTAGTTTCTGCAACAAAAGGGAGGGCGAAACGGACAAGGACCCCCGCTGAGATTGCGGCTGAACAGAATGCACGCGCTCGACGGTGCAAGTGTTGTGATGCAATAGCAACGCATGACAGCAGAAACTACACTGGCGTTACCACTAATTTTTACTTTTTTTGTTATTTTTTTTCGTTTGATACATTTGTTTCGAGACTTTGGTTGGTTGTTTGGGCACACAAACTTTGGTTGGTTGTTCGGGGCACATTGTTTGAATACTTCATTTTACAAAGTGCCACTTTAGTTGTTTGTTTTAAATAAAGACATTTGTTTTTTGATAATACATGCGTCATACTTGAAGATGCATTATTAGTGGTCATCAGCATTCAATTGAATGGACATCAATGTATTTGGTGATGGGAATGCAGTCCGGATTAGTCACATCATTCCTATTACCTGTGTTTATGTGGAGAGGAGAAGGAATTGAAAGAGAAACACAATATATAGACTTTTTGTTTTACACATGAAATAAAAACAATGAAATGGTCATCAATATTCAATGGATTGGACATCAATGCATTTAATGATGGGCATGTGTATAATGCACATTGTCATTGCTTAGTAATAATATTTTGCTATTTTTCATGAATAATAATTCATGTCCATTCATATATATGTCTGATGTCCATTCAGGTATTTGAAACTGTCCATTTACAATGTCCATATCAGTAGTGTCTGATGTCCATTTCGTTACGTATGTATAATGCACCTTTTTGTCATTGTTTTTTAGTAGTAACATTTGATGTCCATATCTCAATATTGGTGTCCATATCAATTATATCTGATGTACATTGTCATTTGTATAAAAAAAGAATGAGGCACGTTTTTGGATTTATACATGCCATTAGTGTCCATATTAGTCATGTCTGATGTCCATAATAATTATGTCTAATGTCCATATTAATCAGTGTTTCCTTTTTTTTTAGTATTCATACTTTTCAGAAATAAAAAAGTATATTTATATATATACATATATATATATATATATAGTTGGTAATGGTCATCAATATAGTTGGTAATGGTCATCAATGTAGTTGGTAATGGTCATCACACAGTTACTAAAAATGGTCAACCAAAAAGTGTGCATACATGCCACTATTTTGAGGCAAAAAAAAAATCCCAAAATGCCTCCATTACAAGCAATTCCCCCCCAAAAAAAAAGTGTGCATACATGCCACTATTTTGAGACAAAAAAATCCCACTAATGCTTGCAGTCATCCTAGGCTCGCGTCCGGGTGGAGGCGCCCGTGCTTATGCCAATACATTGCCTTCTTCATCACTTATTCCCTTACTTGATTGCCTTCGTACGTGACGATGTCATGACAATAATGTCTTCTCAAAGCCAAGAGCCCTTCTGACTGCAAAACATATTATTGGTGGTGATAACTATGATAATGGTGATAGAAAGAATGAAAATATATGCAATTGAAGACAACAAATACTCACATCATCCTCCTGTAGCCCACATTCCCATTTATCATGACCAAAGAAGGTCTCCATATGACGCATGCAGTATATACCGCTATCAAACTCATTTGTTGATGACCTCCAATGCATCTTCAAGTATTCCCGTTTAACCTCGGTGATGATCTCGAACCGTGGGCATCCCATTGCACTTTGCAACCGTGATATGCAGTCTGACTGTGGTCACTAAATGTTTAACATTAATGTTGAGGATAAAGTTAGTCTACAAGTAAAAATATAGATCAAATTAATACATACAACTTCATCTGGGACAGGTCCGTAGGCTTGCTTGCGTGAAAGTGTCTGTCCCCGACTGTTCTTCCTGCTATCTATAATGTAAACAAACTCATTGTTCTTCTTCTGCATGTCCAGGCAAAGCACAAAGAAGTGGCCATTGAAATGCAACGACACCATAATCTAATACATGATGGAAGTGGGCATTAGCTAAAGTTGTATAGGACATCAGATATACTCAAAATGAACATCACCACACAAGCCACATTAGTGTCTTAACAATAAGTCGGAAAGGAAAAACGCCACATAAATTTTATCCAAGAAGAACTCTACCTTAATTAATTTTCAAAGAGAACTCATTTTCTTATGGGAATCACATGAATATACTAGTAGATTTACACTTTATATGTGTATGTAAATATATTAGTAATGGTAGTCATTAATTAATTTTCAAACACAGTACATGCTGGAAAAATGGACATCAGATAAAAATTGTAATAGACATCAGATTAAAAATGTAATGGACATCAGAAACAATCATTATGGGCATCAAATAAAAAAAGTCACTATAAACTTAGAATTATTACCATGTCGACTTTCTTAATGTCAATCCATGAGCATCGTACAAGCTCCCGAGATGCCACTGTGAAGAATGCATCAAATCGCTGCTCTTCGGTTGTTGACTTGTAATCGTTCTGGTCACATATTTTCTCCTACATATGGACAAAATGCAAAAAAGTTTGGTGTTACTCCAGTCATCACTTGTTATTAAGAATGGGTCAGGGGGCACTTACAACGGCTTCTTGTGGTATGAAGAATCTACTCGGTGTACCTGAGCCTCGTTTTAGCTCATAGTTGTTGAGAATGGAGGTGAAAACATTGACCACGTTCACCTATGTTGCATAAATGACATGTCAGTAATAATACAAAATACCCAATAAAAAAAATGGACATCAAGTATGTTGGTTTTTTACTTGAACGGGTGCCCTTGGGGTTAACGAGTCAATCTGCGACCTCGTTGCAATGACACTGTCAGAAACATATAGTTGTTCCCTGCAAAGTACATCACTTGTGAGATGTCAAAGCATAATTGCATATTACTTGTTAATTGACATATGGACCTGAATATAACTCATTGTTCTATTCACTTACAAGGGGCGAAGTCCCTTAACATCTGCAGGTGAAAGGAAAACATAATTGCATATTATCTTCTCCATCATTTTCAAGTTGGCGTCCATACTCGTCACCCGAACATTATACGGTGAACAAAACTTCTCCGGCAACTTCTTCTTTGCTCTCTGGGGATTCCGTCGTTGGGCGGCACCACCTGCATTCGACTGCGCCCCACCAATGTACACCGTTCCAATGTGTGTCTCGAGCACCTTTTTCCCCCGCAGGTTATCCTCATTGATCGATGTATCTATACTTTGATGTGATGGTGGGGGGGGGTACAGAAGAAGGGTACATTGGACGTTTCTTCCTTGGTCCAGATCGTACTATGGTTTTTCCCCTGGGCATGGGGGTTTTGCCATGTGGAGGAGGAGGGGGAGTTGTTGGCTGGTTTTGGTATGCGCATCTGTTGCAGGCCTTGGGGCAGGCGTCAGTGGGGTCATCTCTGGTATCAGTGTCCAGTTCGGCATTGTCATGTCACGCTCAAATTGCCTGTTGGACACCCTGTCAACCATGTCATAAAATGCATCCATGGATGGTCTGATCCACCACTCGTCATCCTGCGATGTCAATGGACCCCTGTCCGATACTTCTGGACCAACGGGGCAGTCAGTGGCGGCAGGTGGACCCCTGTTCGATGCATCTGGCACCGGTTGCTCCCCATCAGGCAACATCTCACCATACGCCTTAGACACAATTTCTTGCACCTCGTTCATAGTGGCTGTCCCATTGTATTTCTTAGATATAAATGCAAAATATTGGGACAAAGATACCCTTGCATCAACCATAGCTTTGATGCGTACTTGTAACCCATCGAGGTCACCCTACAAAACATATGGACATCTAACATTAATGGCATGGACAACACCCATTACTGTTACGAACATCAAAGAAATGCAAATGGACAGGAGCACAATTGGTGATAAGGACATCAAAAATTGGAATCTTGAAATGGAATAAGACAACAACATCTTGTGATATGAACATAAAAAATTATCCATGAAATGGAATGGATAACACCAATTAATAATATGGACATAAAAAATTATCACACAAAAACCATTAAATGAAATTGAATGGACAACAACAATTACTGTTATGGACATCACACAACCTTCCACAAAACAAAATATACTCATGAAATATAATGGACAACAACAATTAATTGGAACCCAAGGCAACCAATGCTATTATGGACATCACACAATGCTGATATGGACAATAACAGTCTGACACACATCAAGAATTACAATCACATGTATTACAAGAGGACATCAACAATCATTGATATGGACATCACATGTACTACAAGAGGACATCAGACCTTAATCATCAAATATTAATGCATACAAAGAATTTAATGGACAACAACAATAATTAATGAACTGGACATCAACAATCATTGATATGGACATCACATGTATTACAAATGGACATCAGACCTTAATCATCAAATATTAATGCATACAAAGAATTTAATGGACACAACAACAATTAAAGGACTGGACATCAACAATCATTGATATGGACATCAGACCTTAATCATCAAAATAGTAATGCAGACAAAAGAATTTAGATACAAAAAGGTGCACCTGCAGTCCATGCATATTGTTGGGGCCCTCGGATTTTGCACGACGCATAGCATCAACTAGCGGGTGCTGTAGTGGAGGCTCAAGACGACCCTTACCAAATGCCTTCATGCTAGTCTCCTCTGATATCCGTTCTTTTAGCAATTTTTCATTCCATTTTGACATTGTTGGGAAGCCACGGTCTTCCCGTCTCGATGTGCACACGATTCTGTCAAAGTAAAACATCTGCAATTGACATGCAAAAACAGTTAAACGAACCAACAAAAAGGTATAATTATGATGTACACCGCACACATACAAATATTACCATCAAGAAGACGATCGGCCCCTCAAACTCTTGCCTCGGGTTTGCAAGTTTCTTTTTGCATGCATCATTTAGACGGTCTATGGTGTACTGACACCAATTATAGCTTTTCACCCGTTCAATATGCATGACATTCTTGATAAAAACAGGGGAGCAATGGCGTTGTTGGTTTCCATGGAAGAATGTGGCAACCAAGAACAAGATAAAGTGTTTCTTGAATTTGTCACCGCCATCAGTATATCTCAACACAATGTCAGGCATTTCAGACAACAATGGTTTCCCTATGTCCATTTCAATCGACGCAACTCACTAAGGGTCGCTGAATTACGTGATCAGCAACCCTCTCGTCAGGGACCTCAACAATTTGTTGGTCGCCATATGGCACCCCCATTGTGATGTACACGTCCATGGGGGTTACCTCCAACTGCTTGTTTTGGTCTATCTCCAACATACTGGAAAACATGTTGTATTTCTCGCATAGCCAACTAGCCAAATTACCCGGAATTTGCCTCAGTCCTAAGTTAAGAAAGGCCTTGAAGCCCATATCCTCTACAACAGCTTTCTGCTCATCCTTCATGTTCTCTACCAGATATCTAAACCCCTTTGGTGACATCCGCGTGGGGAAAATCCTTACTCCCTTCTTAATACTAGGCCCACCTTTTGATGTAGTTTTTGTTGATGATCGCTTTGTCGTGGTGTGCGTAGCAACCTTCCTTGAGGGTGGGGGGGATTGTGGGTTAACATTCTGCTTTGACGACCCCCCTTCCTGGTTGCATTTACTAGTTCGCCTCTTTTTCCTGGCATACTTCTTACTAGTCATGTCCTTGCCAACATCACTGCACATAATGCACATCACCCCCCAAAAATGCAAGCACAAATACACCACATGAGACTTTTAACAGGACATCAAATTATGAAACGAAAACGAAATGGTAGTTTTCAAAACAGTCTCACCTTGCATGTTGATCTGGGCATTCAACATCAGTGGCGACATCCCGTTCAGCATTCCGTTTCAATTGCTGACCAGGGACAGGAGGGCATTCCGTCATGTCACGTAGCACGGGTGTGGATTGTGCCAGTTGAGGGGTTGAGTAGGTCAACCCAACGTCACCTTCCTCCCTCACAGGATCAGAACCCCCTGAAATATGTGGTGGAAGGGGGCTACTGGGGGTTGTCACACATATTCATCATGTCACCCAATGATATTTCGGTCAACACCGTTCCAACTGTTCCTGTCACATGCTGAACCTTGCTCATTTCATCCTATAACGACCTAAACAGGGGCTCAACTAGTTAGTAACACGTTAATGCACATATCAGTGTCAAAATATGTCCATTTTCAGACTCAATTATAATTTATGCCCAATTTTTCAAAAACTTTCTCATAATTCGATCACCAGTCATTACAACTTATGAACGAAACCTACACCTACATTCA
Source organism: Portulaca oleracea (assembly GCA_029582165.1). Taxonomy (NCBI): domain Eukaryota; kingdom Viridiplantae; phylum Streptophyta; class Magnoliopsida; order Caryophyllales; family Portulacaceae; genus Portulaca; species Portulaca oleracea. The sequence continues at coordinate 15,119,121 of CM055869.1, read as the reverse complement.
ATTCGATCTACTATCCTTTACTGATGCCCAATAACCATATGAATCAAAATACTCGGAAAATCCAACCAAAATCATCAAATTAACACAAAAAATCATAAAATTCCATCTGATATCAAGGATAGCAACAGAAAACACATCCAAGCACCAATGTTCTCTGATTTTACAACCATGGACATCCGAATTTAGCAAAAATCACCAAAACAAATCGCAAAAACGGAATACATAATACTAACCTTCGGATTTCTTTATGGCAACCATTCCCTTCGTCGCCTAATCCGGACACCACATTCGATTCTTCCATGGCTAACCTTAAAACAAATTTTCGAGTTAGAAACTTGAAAAACAGAGCATTTTTTGTTAAAAAAAAAGGTCGGTGTCGAGCTGCACTTACGTTGACGACGACCGACCGGAGTTGACGACGACCGACGAGAATTCGAGTCCACTTTTCTTCTTCGCCGTTGATGGATCTTCGCCGTTGATGGGAGACGAGAGGGCAAGGAACAGTTGAATTTCTTGTGAACTGCTTGATACTGATTATTTTCTCTCTCCTCCCTAAATCTCGCGCGCCTAATGCAATTTTTAAGGGGTTTAGTATCTCACGTGATATCCCCAAAAATTAATGAAAAATCTATAAAATACATCAACCCTTAGATTAGATTAGATTAAATTCAATGGTAGGGAATGGTCATGCTTACATGCTCACCATAAGGGCATGCTTACATGATCCATTCCCATATATATATATATATATATATATGAAAATAATGTATTAAGCTAACTTTTTCAAGATTTTATTGCATAATGAATTTTTGTGATGAGGATATATATATATATATCTTGAAAAAGTTAGCTTAATACATTATTTTCATATATATATATATATATATATATATATGCATGACGATAAATTTCACAATAGCTTTAATTAGTAATATATTTGAAATTGCCAATATGAGCATATTATTATATGCTAGGCAATATATAGACAATCAAGATGAATTATACACAAGGGTTACATGTAACTAACTATCTGTGGATTGACTCATTGACCCAGCAGAAATTACTTATTTTTCTAGATCCTGTTATATGACATTGTTTATCTATTCACAAGTCAATACTTGTGTTTGTGATTTAATTTGATTACATTTGCTATTTAGCAACACTTATGTCTATATATAAACACTATAAACAACTTAACAAGTAATGACCTTCCATAGTTTTCTAAGCTCATGATATACTAATTACTAATACTATTGTATTATATGTTGGTGGAAACACTTCTTATATTCTCTCATATATGCTTTAGAAATATCTAAAGTTAATAATTATGTTTTAGTCCATTTTGAACTTGTATTTATATGAAACATTATGTTAGAAAAAGTTCAAATAAAATATTCATTTTGTATTAGTTATCATAATAATTTTAATTTGGTTTACATATTCATTATAGATTTAAGATAAGCAAATAATTGACTAATAGAATCAAATTCAAATTAAATTTAAATTTTAGTTTATATAAAAAAATATCAATTTAACATTAAAATTTTATATTTTATATTTAATATTGTCGGGTTATATATATATATATATATATATATATATATATATATATATATATATATATATATAGGGATATTGGATTCTAATAATCCCTACTATCATTTTGGATTCTGGTGGTCCAAAAAAAAAATAAAATTGTATTGTAGTGGTACCAAATCCATCACCACATTCTTTTTATTTTTCCATGCCTACCCCATATTGTTTTTGTTTTTTTGGTTCCTACCCCTAGATAGGTAACGAAGTGTAGTTACTAAAACATTTTTTAAATTATTTTTTTGAGATTCCGAGCAATTATTATAATTTTTTAAAAGGAATAAAATTGAAAAAATCATAAAAAATTGAAAAAAAATTGAAAAAAATTGGGAGAAATGCTGTAAATTCATTAAAAATCGTGGTAAAGTGTTATACAAAGTTTTGAATCAAATGCAACACAAAATCTATAATATTTAGCATATACACTCAATTTTGTCCCACTACAATACAATTTTTTTTTTTTGGACCACCAGAATCCAAAATGATAGTAGGGATTGTTGCCATACAATTTGTGATAGTAGGGATTATTAGAATCCAATATCCCTATATATATATATATATATATATATATAGGGTGAGAAGGGATTTTTTGTGAGAATGTGAGAAGAATCCTTAATAGCCATTAGATTTAGAATCAAGGGACATAATTAACTATCTAATTAACCTTTTTTTGTCACTAATCATGTGACGTTAGACAACCCAAAAAAAAAAGAAAAAATTGATTTATCATTATAGTGCATTGGGAATAATCGCGCGTGAGAGAGAGGGCGGCTGATCTGAACTGTGAGTTTTACAATTTTGTTTGCTTAACCGAGTAGACAAAGACCAAAGAGGGAGACGAACAGGCAGGAGAACATCAGCGACGAGTGAGGGTTTGTGTGGAGATCGGCGACGAGTGAGACAGAACATCAGCCAAGGTTAGGGTTTTCGACGGCGACAACCATGGCTTCAGTAGGGGAGCCGGTGGAGAAAGGGGTAGATATCGGAGATAGTTCTGAAGCGGCGACCATAGTTTCAGACGGGAAAGATGTCAATGAAAGTGGGTACAGAACAGGTTAGGATTTTCGACGGCGACAACCATAGTTTCAGACGGGAAGCCGGTGGAGAAATGGGTGGAGATCGAGGACTGTTCTGAAGCGGCAACCATGGTTTCAGATCAAAAATATGTCAATGAAAGGGGTACAGAACATCTGCCAAGGTTAGAAAATATATTATGCTTAACGTTCATTTATGGTGAAAACCCTGGAATTTCCATTGTGGGCATGTAACTGTTCATCTTTGTTAGGGTAGCATGAGTTTCCATTGTGGGCATATAACTGGGTATAGGTGAGAGGTGGGGTGATGTCATGATCATGTACATCACAGTAGGTTATGATGTGCATTACAATATGTTGGGAAAGGGCATAATCGTGTGTATGATCATGTATATGCAGACCAATGATGCTTTTTGTACATTATAGTCGGGTATAATGTACATTACAGTAGGTTATGATGTGCGTCATATTGAATATATAATATGACATGTACATTGTGGTAGGTGGGTATGTATAAGACGGATATACGTAATGTACATTTCACACATACATAGATAGTAGATGAGAGTTTGTTGGTGTACTTTGGAAGTGAACTTAATGTATCGTGAAATAAAAAACTATGGGCAATGAAGATATATTATGTGAATAAAAAATGAGGGCATGTACATATTGGATATATACTAAGGCATGTACAGTATGCTAGTTAATGATGTGCATTTCGTGTATATGTAATGTTCATTTGTTATATGCATTAGATATGTTATGTTAATAAACTATGTGCATGCCTGGTAAATGAAACATAATAATTTGTAATGTCCCATAGTGTAGATCATGATGAACATTTTATTATACAGTGATGTTCATTTTGTTGAACACTAACATAACAGGGGAGGACCATCAATCCCGAAGAAACGGCGAGCGAAACTGAACAAGTCAGTTGACCAAGAACGGCGTGCATCAAAGAGGTTGAAGCATGCCGTAGATGCCATAGATATTATAATGTGGTTTTAATACTTGTTGTGATGTGCATTGTATATGATCGTGACATTCTTGTGGTCTTATGGTTGGTATATTAGGGCATGTACATTATGGTAGTGAATGATATGTATGACAGTTATAAATTAGGGCGTTTATATAAACATGCACATTAATATAGTGCACGATGTGCATTTCGGATGTACAAAACGTACATTTGATTATTCACATAAAAAGGGACGATAATTTCGGTTTAATGTACATTGTTTATGCACTTAATGCACGAGTTTTAGTGATGTGATGCTCATCCTATGTGAAAAGGATGTACAATAAAAATATGTGATGAACATCAATTGGATATATGATGGTTATTTTTGGTATCATGTTTGGTACTTTATGGATAGTACATTATGGTAGTGAATGATATGTACGACAGTTATAAATTATGGCATATATATGAGCATGCACATTAAGATAGTTCATGATGTACATCTCGGATATACAAAACGTACATTTGGTTATAAGTGAGGATAGTTTGGGTTGATGTACATTGTTTATACACTTAGTGCACAAATTTTAGTGATGTGATGCACATCCTATGTGAAAAGGATGTACAATAAACAATATGTGTGATGAAACATTTGGCTGATGGTTGACATGTACATTGGGATATGTGATGGTTTGCATTTGTGATATATGTAATAATGTTCATTGTATAATCGTTATGCAAGTGTTATGTGATGCAAATTGCGTGCCTATGTTCAAAATGAGCAGCATAAAATGTAATGTTCATTAGAGTAGACCATAATAAACAGTTCATTATAGAAAGATGTCCATTTAATAAGTTATACACTAAATTAAGTTATTTTCCTTTTGATAATAAAGTGGACAGTGCCAAGTACCAGATGTCGTTATGGATGAGCCAGACCCAACTAATGTCGTGTTGGCTGTCATTAGAGACATTGCAACTGGAAGTGGCGAAGGAGGTGTGGACGGAAGTTAGGGGTGGAAACAGTGCGGTGCGGTGCGGTTTCGGTGCGCCGAAACGGTGCACCAGATGAAACGGTGCGCGAAAACCATAAACCGGAACCGGAACCGAATCACCCGGTTTTTAAAAACCGGTGCACCGGCTTTAACGGTGTGGTTTCACCGGTGAACCGGAACCACATAAATTTCTATCAAACATAAAAAAATCTCTACTTAATCAAAAAAAAATTCTTTATTTAATAAAAAAAAAAAGTGAGAACCAAATTTATTAGCCCTGTAGCCCATAAGCCCAACCCAATAACACACTAACACCTAATGTTCTTTTTTTTTAACTAGTTAATTTATATTATTTTTGTATTAATTTTTGGGTAGAATTTTTTTTAACCAAAATTTATATATACATGTATTTAATTATATTAACGGTGCGGTGCCGGTTCCCCGTCGGTGTGAATATCCCAAACCGGAACCGCCCCGTTTAGTATCCGGTTTTTCCGGTGCACCTTAAACCGGTTCGGTGTTGCCCGTTCCCGGTTTTTTTTATCCGGTTTCCAGTTCGGTATGTCGGTTCCGGATTTTTCTTCCATCCCTAACGGAAGTCCAGTGCCACCTCATATTGCCAGGTCGAAGGGAACAAATTAAGATGTCGCTGAACAAGAATCTCCATTCCACACTCCCCATCTATGGATTCAAGAATAATGCTCTTTTCTTTATATTTTAATGTCCATTATAGTATACCATAATGAACATTTAATTATATAAAGATGTCCTGAACATCAAAGTTAATATTTGAAAAAAATGTTCACACTATGGATTCAAGAATAATGCTCTTTTCTTTATAATTTGATGTTCAATTGGGTATATAGTGATGTACATTGGGATATATGATGGTTTGCATTTTGTGATAGATGTAATGTCTATTACGGTATACCATGATGAACAGTTAATTATATAAAGATGTCCAGAACATCATTATATAAATTAGCAGAATAAAATATAATGTCCATTGGAGTACATCCAATCTAACGTTCTTTTTGACAAGATGACCGGCTCGTGTCACTGAGGAGGCGTTACTGCCATGACATTGTCATGTATGAAGACAACAATCTGAATCAAGAAGCGTACACCAAAGCCGTCCACTGGGATAGAAAGAAAGAGCTACCGCGCTTGTAGTTTGATTGTGTCGATTACATTTTGTAATGGGATGAAATGTTTTGTTTAGAGACGATAGTGGGCGCACTTGCTAATTTTTTGCTTGCAATCCCGATTAACATTTACTCTTACTTGGACGATGTGCTTGTTAGGTGTTTAGTCCCTATTTTGGGCCTAAATAATGCCTTTTTACTTGCTCGTTTGACTCGATTCCGAGTCTTTTCCCTCGTTTTTACTTGTGCTTTAGTTGTTTTGTAGGTTTTCGCGCTTTCGGAGAAAATGTATGGAATATGGGCTAAAATGAGGCTGTTTAGGGAATCCCGAGTGATTCCCGAGCCTAAGCCGAGCTGAGAATCGACGCGGAGTCAACCCAGGATTATTTTCCTCAAGTTCTAATGGATTCAGGGTTGTGGCACCCGCTACAAGTTCAGTAACAGGCGCCACAACCTGGAAAGGAGGGAGGAAAGCCGAGCAAGTGAGGGTCGCTTCCGCTACCCTCGAGTTAGCACCCGCGACCTGCTGCGCAAGACAGCCAAGGTTGGTCAGTTGAGAGAAGGTAGCGCCCGCCACCATAGGGATCGCGCCCGTGACCTGCTGGTCCAGACGAAGACCGCACCTGCTGTGTGGAAGATCGCAGCCGCCGTATCTCGAACGCCAAAATCACCTCAGTGCTTTTCGCTGAGACCGCACCCGCGGTCCCCTGATTCTGCGCGATTGTTCCAGCCTTGTGTGCTGCTTTTGGGCAGTTTTTATGCCTTGTATAAATAAGCTCTTTGGCTGCATTTTTGGGGGGGGGGGGGGACTTCTAGCCTTAGATTTAGACATTCAGCATTGTATTAGTGATTTTTAGAGAGACATTAGCCTAAGGTTTGGTGTATTTTGGATTGTATTCAAGATTGGAGGATTCAACAATTAAGAGATTGCTTTAGATCATCCTTTCCTTTGTTCTTCCTTGCTCTTTTACAACATTTGATAAGTTTCTTCTTCCCTTAACTCTACTTTACTTTGTTAATTGCTTTAATTGCTTGTTAATTGCTTTCCTTGCCTTTACTTGCTTTGATTGTCTTTTGATTGTTGTTGGATGATAGAATTTATGCTTAGGAGTGGTTTTGTTAATGTTGTTAGCATAGTTGTGATGAGTAGTGGCTAGAACCCTAATGGGTTAGGGGGTAATTAAGGGTGTAAATAGGTACTTAGGCATGGGTTAGTAATATTAGTGGATGATTAGTTGGGAAATCTCTTTTCCCACTCCAATCCTTCCCTCAAGTGGGATGTATTTGGGTCCAAAAGTCCCCGAACGCATCCAACACTTGTGTTGGAAGGTTGGAATCGGGATAGTTAGCACTCGCTCACGAGAGTGAGTAGAGACTAACTAGGGAATTCCGTTTCATTAACCCTCGGGGTCCGTGGTGGACTTTGAGGAAGTTAATCCGGACTATCCACGAAAGTGGAAGTCCGGTGGGTATTTTCTAACGGAATTGCCACTTGATTTCCTTCCTTTTTGCTTTCTTATTGCAAAACCCGTCTCCTTGTTCCCGTTTGCATCTCGAAAATCCCCCGAAACCCAGTGCTTCACCTTGACCGACCTTAGTTTGTTCTCTTGCTTTGTGATCATCTCTTTTAACCCATTGCCCTACCTTAGCAATCTTAGACCCAACCTAGACCGAGTAGCTTTGTCCTAGACTCCTTGCTCCCTGAGAAGAACGACAAAACCGGTTCATGCAAAACCACTGTACATTAGGGTGGCATTTTGGAAATTGTAGTAGTGACGCTATGCTTGTTAGGCTTTATTTCTTCTTCCCCCACTTGATTGTACATCCATCACACATGTACATCCATCACACATGTATTGTTCGAGAATGGACATCCATTGAACATGTTCATCAAGCTGTGTTTAAACGTACTTAGTGTCAAGCCAACATGAACATTGAACAATTATCGAAAAACTCAATCATCAAGTTGCTTTTATTTGGACGTATATGTAACCTCATCACTAGCTGCTAATATAACTATGACATCAAGTAATGAGTCCCCATTTGGAACCAACGTCACCCAATCAACTAATGTACATTCATGAACACATTTTTTTATTTAAACAAATGCACATTTATTGATCATTGTATGATCATCATGTTGTCATCATATGGACATAGCGGATCAAGCCATTATGAACGTCAAACTCTAAACCCTAAACTCATCACTTGATGCTAATATATCAATAGGACAGCAACATATGACCCCCCCTTTTGGATCATGAACATTTCACTGATTATATGGGAATGAGAATAACATCATACAAACAACATTATATGAGCATCAACCAATGTCAACGAGTCGACAGCAAATGATCATTGCTTTGTAATCATGTTACTTAACATGGGACATCAACTAATGATAACCATTTTGACATCCATGTTTTGCGTAATGGGCTGTGTGCAGAGTTTTGGTGGGGATCAACACAAGGCAAGAAGCGGGTACACTAGAAGGCGTAGGCTGATCTTTACAAACCGAAATGGGTTGGGGGGATGGGTTTTCGCCAAATGGATCTTTTCAATGACGATTATTAGCAAAACAAGGATGGCGTCTAATGAAATATCCCAACTCTCTATTGGCCCAAGTAATGGAGGTGAAATATTATTTGGGTAAGAATTTCTTGGATGTTGCTCTTGGATACAATCCTAGCGTTGCCTGACATAGTATTTGGAGTGCAAAAGCCTTATTGAGAGAAGGACTAAGTTGGAGGGTGGGCAATGGAAGAGCAATTGATATTTGGCATGACTATTGGCTTATTGATGGGGAAGCCAAGATGATTACAACACCGAACCCGGGAAACACATCAGTAAGCAAGGTAAGTGATTTGATTGATAAGGAGAAGGGTTGTTGGAAAATTGACTTAATTGAACAATTCTTCAATCAGAGAGACCGGGACCTAATTCTTGAAATCGATCCCCATTAGTGCAAGATTACTAAAAGATGAATTGATATGGAGTTACTCTGATAAGAGTTTAGACACAGTGAAGACAACCTACCTTCTAGGCCTTTCGATTGATGCAGATGAAGTGTCTGAAGCTTGGAATGTAACCTGGAAGGTCAATATAACACCTAAGGCGAAATCAATTTGGTGGCAATGGATCAGAGCTCTGAAATACTACCAACAAAGTCGCTGTCAAAATACACGCATATGTCTGAGGAGGAGGGGTGCGCTAGATGCCAGGAAGATAGGGAGGATGCATGGCGTGCGATTTTCTCATGTCCAAGCATTAAGCCACTATGGGATGATATTGGAGACACAAGCTTGCTGGACAAGCAGATCTATGATACTCTAAGAGATCTGATTATGGAGTGGGAGAAGAATCTGGAAGAGAACAAATTCCTAGAGTTCCTCACACGAGGTTGGCTTGCCTGGTTTAGTAGGAATGCAAAGATATTCAATAGTCAAGAAATGTGTCCCATTAGAATCCGGCAAAGTGCAAAACTAACGGTGGGCAGCCTGCAAAAAGAGAAAGAAATCAGGAGATTAAGAGCTACGGACGTAGAGCAATCAACCACTGTCATATGGAAAGCCCCAAGTCAGGGATGGGTCAAGGCGAATATTGATGCTCATATTAATGGGGATGGATGGATTGGTCAAAGTGTGGTTATCCGAGATAGCAAGGGCGATGTCTTGCTAGCAACAGTTCGCAGACTGAGAGCAAATTGGTCACCAATGGTGGCAGAAGCAAAAGCTCTATTGATGGGAGTGCAATTGGGCCACAGATTAGGCTACAACAAGATAGTATTTGAATCGGATTGTGCTCCTCTAATACATCGTATCTCCAATCCTCAAGTTCACATGGCTGCAATAACTTTACTCATAGATGATACTAGAGAAGCAAGCAAACTGTTGCAAGAGTGCTCTTGGGCCCATGTCAAAAGAGAAGGAAATTTTGTAGCCCATCACCTTGCTCGGGTCATACCATCAAAAACTGAAAAAGTGTGGCTGGATGTTTGCCCAACTCATATTTCTACGTATGTAACTATGGACAAGTTATTGATCTAATGAAAGTGGTTCCTAGTTTTCCCATAAAAAAAGTAGTCATAAATTTAAATCACCTAGGATATATTATAATGGTTTTTTGTTGATTTTTTCGGCAAGTATTAAAAAAAAGGAAGTGACATCTTTTTTTTTTTGAAAATATGTGATGTATAATCAATAAAAAAGAGTCAAATACCCAGTGTTACAAACCTAATGACATAATAAATATATGCAATCTGAAAGTCTTGCTTTGTTCTTAGTAAGAAAAAGGGTTCTATCTCTTAGATGATATTTGATAGTATGGAAAGTCTGAGTTGGATCGCTTCTGATGTTCTTGAAAGACAGGTTATTTCTCGCAAGCCAGATGTTGTAGATGTAAGAGGCGAAAATGGCAATAGTGACCAGCTTTCTTGTCTTGTTTCTCTTGAGATTCAGGATCTTCCTACCCCATTGGGTCCAGCTATCTGCATTTGGGAGTTTAATCCAAGTGTTCAGATGCTCTCTGATCTGCTGGGCATAGGTGCAGTCGTAAAAAAGATGGTCGATTGTTTCGTCATGATTTCCACACATTAGACACGTATGAAGTACTTCTTGGTTGTGCAGCTTGGTTTTAACCTGGAGTCTGCCATGCAAAGCCATCCAAGTACAATATGAGTGTCTTGGTGTATTATATTTATTCCAAACAATTTTTGCCCAAGGCCATTTGACAGTTTCTCCCTCAAAAGCTCTGTAGCCCGTTACGACTGGGTAATGGGTTTTGGGGATATTCACCAATTTTATTTGCTCTTTTACATCACATAGTTTCTTGAAATACCAACATGTAAGGAAGTGACATGTTTATCCTTGCTAATAATTCATAGTAATTTCAATTAAAAAACGAAGTGACCTATTTACCCTTATCAATAAAGCAGACAAGCATTACTCCATTTTCTTCCTTCTCTACTTAGTTGTTACTTGGGTTCTTGATCATAATTAATGTTACTTGGATTGATGATGTTTAATTATTCATGTTGCTAGTAAGAAGTTTAGATTAAGTAAGATGTAATTAAGCTTAAATAAATGTTGTAAATATAGGAAACCCTCAAGATTAGTTCTTGGGTGTGAGTTGAGTAGTTATGTGACACTATTGATCATTTTTGTGGCTAAGATGAGATATATCTAGTGAAACATAGGTAAAGCATGTTTAGGGTTCATTAATATTTTATGTATGAATTAGGGTGTAAATTATCAAGATTAATTCTAGTTAGTTGGGTGATTATGTATTCTTTTTATTCATGTTGCTATTTTGTGTGTTATAATATTCAAATCATGTTAAATTGTTGAAATAGAGTTAATTGATGCAAGTTAAAAATTTAGTTGATTTCAAACATTATGAGTTGCTTTCGGAAAATTTACCCTATTTTAGGGTTAGTATGGTTCGAGTTTGTTAGTAAATAGTTCATATATGGATATTATAGGATGTCAGTGACAAGAGAATATATATATATATATATATATATATATATATATATATATATATATATATATATATATATATATATATATATATAGGATATGTTATTAAAGAATTGAATGGTTGATTTATTAAATTTTAGTTTCAATAATCATGAGTGGGCCTTGGTTGGGTCAGGAGGTTTAGGAAGAGTCGTTGACATTAGCCTACTGTCTTGGGCCCAAATTAGGTTTCCGGTATCAGGTAATTAGGGTTAGAACCGAAATTACCGACTACAAGAAGGGGTCACCATTAATTGGGTTGGGGTCTTTTGATTGTACCGTATGGGATGAAAGTCCCCTAAGATGTTAGCTTTTAAAGAAATTTTACGGATTGGGCTTTGGAGATGTATAAGTCGAGTTATGGCCCATTTACCCAGACCTAGGTTAGAACTGGACCAGTTGGAGTATGGGCTTTGTTTGGGGATCTTAGAGTGTGCTTTAGGTCTCGAAGTCAACATGGATGTTATAGTAGACATCCCGAGGGTTCTTCAAAGTCCAAATTCAAGATCGTGGGATGTCGGGAAATCAAGTTATGCCTATTGCAATGCATGCGATAAAATCTGTCCATTTTTTAATTATGGCAAAATGCGAATATGTGAAAAATGTTGTAAGTTTCTTACTGTGTGCCTATGTGAAATATGTGTTGAGTAGTTCAAGATGCTAAGTCATGAATGATGGGGACCCTATGGTGTTCGCAGGGGAGGGTTAGGTAGAAGGTAGTTAATATTAACTTCGACGGGCGCGTTTTAATTGTAGAAAATATTTTGTTTTTGGCCCGAGCTAGTTTGCCTCGTTAGTAAGCTCAACTGTGTTCGTTATTTGAAGTGAAGTGAAGTTATTCAGGTAATGTCTATGCCCTAATTCCCACTTGCATGCACTTTAAGTGTTTTTGTTGTTTTCTAAGTTGTTTGGAATTTGTATCCCGAAGGAGACTTTATGTGGAAAATTAGATTGCCTGTTTTAATTATTGTTTGTGGTTGTTGATTTATGAGTTGAGGAAATTTGGATGGTCTTTTGTAAGTCGTTTTGTACCGGTTTTGATAACCTGGCGCGGGTTTGGCATAAGAACTATGAGCTAAGAATACATAAGATACTAATAATTCAAAGTGGAACATTAAGCGGGTTTCGGGGGATAACCCAGAGACCAGGATGTGTATCCTGCAGAGTTATGGACAACGAAATCAGGGGATGCCATGATATAGTTGATAGGATTGGTCGTAGCCTGTGGCAGGCAAATGATCTGGGATCATGGTGGTAGCCTGTGGTAGGCAAAGGATTTGGGATCCTGGTCGTAGCCTGTGGTAGGCGAAAATATGAACTCTTGATAATTCTGGTCGTAGCATGTAGTAGGCAAAGGATCGGGGATCCTGTTTGATATATTTCATTATTTTAAGGGATGTGGTATCCCGCCCGCATAATGAAACATGAATTAGTTGGGTTGAAGAAAACAATTTTATACTTCTGGTTATGGTTGGTTGGGTTAAATGATTTGCGAAAATGTTTGACTTGTTCTCTCTCCCTCAAATGAATTTAAACGAACTTTAACCAGTTTTGACAGTTAGGGGTCGACATTATTGAGTATTCCCCCTCATGTTTGTAAATGTTTTATTTTCAAGTGAAGATCTATATACAAACTAATGGAGGCGACCAAACCCACCTTGTCATCAGCAACAACCACCGCGTAACGCAGGAGGGTGGGAGTACGTGATGAGAAAAGATGAGACTAAGAACGAAGCGGACGTCGTGACGGGTAACTTCTCTCTCCATCTCTAAAATGTCTCTGTTAGGGCGGTGGCTGTGTCTCGCGGTGATTTCCGGCGGCGGTTAGTGTATTATTTACGGTCAAAAATATTCTAAAAGGATTTGTGTTAGGCTCGCTAATTATAAAAAAATATATTGTGTAAGTATGTTTAGTGTAGCAAATAAAATGTTAAAAAATCTGTGAATAATTTTCTCTTAACATAAACTTCAACATTCAACATACTAAATATATGCTTTCTCAAAGCTAATTATTTTGAGACATGTATATGTAGTTATTGCAATGGGAAATAAAAACGAAATATTTTGAACTAAACTTTAAGTTTTGGTGGAAGTAGAAGTTTTCCATTAGTTAAAAATTGTGGACTTGATGAGTCATACTTGTCATGCCAGTTTATAGGGTTGTAACTTCTAGTGGACCGAAGGCGATTACGGTCCCCCTAATTTTTTACCCGTAAATTTCGATTACAAGGTATTATAAATTGTATAAAATCGACTTGATTTTAAATACTATGGGCTCCCCAAATTATTCGGACTAGCTTATGGCCCCTTTTGAATATAATGGCTAGCGTCGTCCTTAGTAGTTTGATACCTTTCCTCCCCAATTTATAAAATTTATTGGTAGTTATTCCTAATATAGGGTCCATGAGGGAAGTAAGGTGGAAAAAAAAAAAGAAAGGAAAAGTGAGACAACAATCTCACCCAAAAGAAGTTGGTATCACTCTAGCATAAGTATCCCAAGAAACTCCAATAAATTAAAATTAATCAAAGACTTTTGTTGTAGTGGTCAGGCATATTAGTCCTCGCGTCATTATCATAGCAGGAGGCAATGGGTGATTCGGTATAGATCTTGTAAAGTGTAAACATTTTTTTTTTTTTTTAGAAAAAAGTTTTATTAGAGATGTTAAATGGTTCACCACAGTCTACTCATATCGGTACACGATTTACATTCAACTTGTTAAAAAGTTCATCAATATTAACTATAAAGATCATCATAAATTTACAATACTATTACAAAATTTATCAGTATTTTATTAAGTCGTCAAATTTTTACAAAAATTCATCTCATAAAAAATCGATATATTTCAATACATGGTGGATCTAGGTAGTACACCGCGGTGGATGGTATAATTTATGTTACATAAATTAATCTTATAGGAAATCAATATTCAATAAATTCCATAAAAACAATCAATACTCAACAACCTAGTAAAAGAAAAGTAGTGAGATGATTGTGAAATTAATATTTATTATGGTTTTTGATACCATTTTTTTTATATATATAATTAATTGTCAATTCTGTAAAGCTTAGAATTTATTGGTTACGCTAACTTACCAAGATTCATATCATTTTCATTGTATAGTATTTATCTACAATCGGTGGAAAAGGAGAGAAATAAACACCAGATACGCATGCTTGCAAGCAAACACAGCATGCGCAAACAAGAAGTGATTTAGCTCTCAACAAATTCTCCTACAATCATCCCCTACTTTAAATTTTTATAATCACAACATGTACTACATATGTATTAATATATGACCCTAAAGTCAATTAAACAAAATTTTAAGTCGCAATAAAATTAACCCAAGTTGGTGCCTTCCCTATTGCATGCCATGCTTACTAAATTGTTTGGACGTCAGCTTGTATTGTCAGCATGATTGCAAATACTATAGAATTTTACACCAAACCCATGACCTCCATTTTTATTCTGCTTGACCAATCAATGACCAATTTAGACATGTTCTTTATCTTCAAATAAAGATTATAAATACCCCTTTCATTATAAAGTTTAGCCAAGCTACTTCATTCAGTTCAAATCAAATCCCCATTACTAAAACCAAATTTAATCAATTACTTTATCTAATATCTATGGAGGCACCAACTTATTGGACTGCCTATTTGGTGGCTTGGCTAGCCACAATGGCCCTAGTTCTCCTCTCTAACCACCTTCGCCGCCCTAAACTCAACCTACCACCTGGCCCAAAACCGTGGCCCATTATCGGGAACTTTAACCTTATTGGCCCACTACCACACCGGTCCCTTCATGAGCTCTCCAAGAAGTATGGGCCCATCATGATGCTCCGGTATGGGTCCGTACCGGTCCTGGTGGGCTCATCTGTGGAGATGGCTAGACTCTTCCTTAAAACACACGATATTGCTTTTGCAGGGAGGCCTAAAATTGCAGCAGGAAAATATACCACTTATAATTGGTCCGATATAACATGGTCTCAGTATGGTCCATACTGGCGCCAAGCACGTAAGATGTGCTTGATGGAGGTTTTTAGCCCTAAGAGGATCGAATCGTATGAGTATATACGTGTTGAAGAGTTGAATATCTTCCTAAAAAGTATGTTTGAGTTGGGTTTGAGTGGGAAGCCTATATTGTTGAAAGATCATCTTTCTACTTTGAGCCTAAGTGTGATTAGTAGGATGGTGTTAGGGAAGAAGTACTTAGATGAGGGAGAGAGCTCATCAGTTTGGACCTTAAGTGAGTTCAAGGAGATGCTTGATGAATTGTTCTTGCTAAATGGAGTGCTAAACCTTGGGGATTGGATCCCTTGGCTTAAATGCTTTGATGTACAAGGGTATGTTAAGAGGATGAAGGCTTGTGGTAAGAAATTTGATATGTTTTTGGAGTATATCTTAAATGAACACAATGCTCGGAGGGAGAAAGAGAAGGAAAATTGGGTGGCCAAGGATATGGTGGATGTGTTACTCAACCTTGCCGAGGATACCAACCTCGAAGTCAAGCTAGATAGGGAAGGGGTCAAGGCTTTCACTCAGGTACAAATTCTCGTTATATTTTCTTTATATTGAAATATTAGGTGACAACACAACAACTTTCAGTATGAATCCTATTTTTAACTATGAATTTTCCACATATTTAAAAATTAAGTGACAATAACTTTTAATGTATATCTCACTTTTATAAAATATATTTGAGCAATATGGTTATCCTATTTAATTTTAAGACTAATTAGTTTGCTTTTCATTAGTTTTATCAGTACCACTATTGACTTTATGGTTATCTATATCTTTTTCTCAACCAATAATCTTTTTAATAATCTTTTATAGCTTCATTTATCAAATCATTATACATGTCAGGAATTACTAACTAAACCTTTTTTAGCTTCATTATCATAAAATTCAAGGTAACATAAAATGGGTGGGTGGGTGGGTGGGTGGGTGGGGGAAGGGAGAGTATTGAACTCTGAATTGTAGCAAAGCCAGATGGAAGTAATAATTAACTTTTTTTGCAAAAATGATATTGTAGGACCTAATTACCGGAGGTACAGAAAGCTCAGCAGTAACAGTAGAGTGGGCAATGTCTGAACTGTTAAAGCACCCTGAAGTCATCGTCAAGGCAATAGAAGAGCTTGACGGTGTGATAGGTAGAGATAGATGGGTGTTAGAGAAGGACATACAAAACTTACCCTACCTCCATGCAATAACCAAGGAGACAATGAGGTTACACCCAGTAACACCTATGCTTATACCTCACATGTCAAGGGAAGATGTCCAAATCCAAGGATATGACATCCCTAAGGGATCCTTGGTGATTGTCAATACTTATACATCACAAAAGGACACTAATTACTATGAGCATCCGGAAGAATTTTGGCCTGAGAGGTTCATCGGGAGCAACATAGATATCAAAGGGCAACACTTTGAGTTGTTGCCTTTTGGCTCAGGCAGAAGGATGTGCCCCGGGTATAATCTTGGCCTCAAGATGATACAATTGAGCTTGGCGAATCTTATTCATGGATTTGTATGGAAATTACCGAATAACATGAAGACAGAGGATTTAGACTTGGAGGAAACATTCGGGCTTACTAGCCCGAAAAAGGACCCTCTTGTTGTTTGTGTTAACCCTCACTTAGCTCCGCAACTCTATGACGCTCTGTGATTTAGTATGTGCTTGAATGTATGCTTCATTATCTATCATCAAATATCAGTATTTATTACGTACCCAATTAGAGTTTTGGATAAGTATTTCGCGGGACTTGTAATAACTCTTTCATTTAACGAAAGGACTTAATCAACTTGTTCACAAAAACAGGCCAAAGAGTCAGAATAAAGTTTATTAATATGGTGAAAATGATGTTTTTTATACACTAGGTGCATGTAACATTGGCAATTTATTGAAATATGCTTCAATCTTTATTCTATGCATGCTATCTAATTTCCTCAAGCAAAGTTTAGAAAGATTTGAACATTATTCATCAATCTTGTAAAGTTAAATATGATGCATACCATTTCTGATGGTGATCACAAATAATGAAATCATTAGCTCTAAATTGCTAAGTAAAGCAATGAAAGAGATAGACAAAGCAAGGAATGTTAGAGAATTTACCACTTGAATTACTTTAAAATTTATATTTATAAGTGTTAAATTATGAAAAAATAACAATTTTATGAATTTGAGGATTTTGTTACTATTCATAAATTATATAAAACTAATTTTTATTTATATGTTAACAAAAGATATAGAATTGTGAGTATCATATTCGATCTACATGCCTATGCTTGTCAACAAATGTGTGATATTATGATTGGTATGATTAAGGGATAATTTATAATTGATAAGGATATGTAACAACTAAAACAGTATAATTTTTTGTTAAAATCCTCCATCATTTTATTGTTTTGTTTAACATAAAAAAAGACTTTAACCTAATTTTTTATATACAGTCTACATCACCTAACCAAGTAGCAAGCCTATGAAAAAAATGAACTTGAATCCCTTTTGGGGGCCAAATACCTCCTATCTCTACCGCAGGTGCCAAAGAAGAATGAGAAGAAGCCCAAAAAAAAAAAAAGCAAAAAAGAACATAACCTCCGATGACAAATACTTAACGAGAAAGCACGACCTTCCAAACATGTTATCGTCAAATCGAGTTTCTGTCTCACCAACTTGGTGACATACTAGTAACACAAAAAATCCCAAAAATACATATATATTAGCTACATTCAAGAAAACTGTTCATACTATTATCATTCAATACATCTCAAGTTTCTATTATTTTGATCCCATCTTTCTTATTTAAATTGTTAAGACTATGTTTCATTAAATATGAAGAGTTAAAAAATAATATAGACAGGTAAAGCATAATAAATTTGTGAGTTACCCCATCCATTCTCAATTGCTTTGGACCAAAATCTAACTTGAACTTATATTGTAAATTACTGATTTATTAAATGGTGGATTGACATAACATTGAAAGACAATTGAAAGATCCATCACTTCATCAAGATTTGGGAGATCAGGAAGGAATATAAGCTCCCGAATTGACAGCGTCAACAAAAGCTACAAAATAAGCGACGAGTTTGTCCCAAGGGGGCAGAGCATCCTTGATACCGGGACTGCCCAGTAGTCGGTCACCCCAGGCACAAATGCAAGGGTACTTCTCCTTTGTGATGAGCTCTTTGTGTGTGGCTTCTTGCAGAACTGGAACCCAATAAACCAGCACTACGCCCACCAAGTCCAGGTAGCCGGTTCCCATTCCTTGGAATAATTTGTTTCCTTTCTTGATTTCTTGTTCCAGAATATTCAGAAACTTTTCTGCTTCTTCTCGTGCTTTTTCGGCTGCTTCACCTTGAGCTATCAATGCTACCCGAGCTGCTGGAATTATCTAATCAAACATTTCCATTTATTATTCTCAATAGTCATTAGAGCATCTGCAACAGTGAGTTTAAGGTCCTGCTCTTTAGAGTAGTAGATCAAGTTATGTTTAATAAGGTAACGATAAAATTTGTGATAGTCAAGTTAGTGATGCGGTAAAGATATTTTATTATTAAAATTTTGACTTTGATTTGAGTGTTTTAGGGAATCATGTAAAGTAAGTAACACAAAGTTAGGCAAAGATAAACCTAACTTACCACTTTAAGAAATATGACTTTTGTTTGGATGATTGAATGAGGTGGAATTCGCGGATCACTATCAAGAGAGTCAAAATTTATCTCTTTATTTAACTAGTTTTCCAATGTTGAGCATAAGTTCAACTCATATTAATTTTAAAAAAAAGTAAAAATATCTTATTTAATAATATAATTAATTTGGTTATATTGATAAAAAAATGAGGTGAAAGTTGGGAAAAAATATGATTAAAATGTTTGTGTGTTCAAGTCACCATCAAATTAGTCTTACGAGTCTAACAGCGAGAGTCACACGAGAAAAGTCTCATTTTCAGTACACAACCTCATTCTTTTCTCATTCCATATCATATTAACAGTAAATTAAATTTAAACTCACTATTTAAAATAATCGTATGCTTACATACATTAAACATTTGCGTACAGCCCCCAACCATCATAATCATAAGTCATAGATGTTCATGGAAATAATTTCTTAACAAATACTCCCTCCGTTCTATATTAACTGTCGTCTTTAGAAATTGTGCAGTCAAATTTCAAAAATTTTGACCATAAATTTCTCAATATTTACAATGAATTGATATATAAAATTACTACATTAGATTGGTAACGAAAAATACTATCGTAAAAGTATAAAGTTACAATTGTTAATAACATATTATGTAAGAAATTATTAATCAAAGAGTAACATTGGAGACCGTGAAAGTCAAAACTGTGACAATTAATATGGGACGGAGGGAGTATAAGCCTATACTGGTGGATCTATTTCTTTAATAATATTTAGTTGTGGGATTTCTAATATATATATATATATATATATATATATATATATATATGTATATATATATATATATATTGCTCACTTTAGATGGTCAGATTTCATTTGTGAAAAGTTGTTGGAGCTTGACTAATATTGGATGGGGTCAGCTTATCACAAATATAATTGATTTGATTAGATCATTAGACCGATGATAATTAGCACGAGGTCAACATCGTATGTGCTGAATCGAACTCACTCACAAACAAGTAACTAAAACATAGTCAGAGTCTTAATATGATCCTCAAAAATAATTCTGTAGTTAGCTTAATTGATCCAATAACTAATTAAGCTTAATTGAATGAATGACTAATTAAAGCATACCTGATGATCGATGAAGTCAGCCCAGAAGCGAGCCTGGGCTTTGTCATAGGGGTCAGCAGGCAAGAGTGGATGACCTGAGGACGACCACACCTGATCAACGTACTCCATGATCAGCAACGATTCGACAACCGGTTTTCCGGTGTGGAGGAGTACAGGGACCTTCTTGTGGACCGGGTTGCTGTCAAGAAGCTGTTGGGTCTTGTTGAAGATATCAATCTCTGTAAATTCAAACTCAACTCCTTTCATTTTCAGGGCATTTTCAGCTCTGAAGCTGTAAGGACTTGCCCACAAACCCAACAATTTTACTTCCCCCATTATTCACCCACCCCTTAGTTTCGCTAATTGGCTTCTTTCAAGGATTGTTTTCTTCACATGAATTCATGCCTACATTTATTTTACAACTATATAGAGCTGCAGTTCGTGTATAGCTGGGTTTTTTTATTAAATTTTATTTACTTATTCATATTGGCTGAATTGCTTGATTAATCTATTTGGATGGTGGACCAAACTAAATTATTAAAAGCACGGCACATTTAAACCAAAAATTTGCTGGGAGGTGCCATACATTCCTAACAACTGACCATTGGGGACCACATTTTTTAATGCACTCAAAGGGGATAAAGTTGTTAAACAAATGGCTCTCCTGTGACTTTCCGGCCATTTATAGCCGGAATCAATGAAAATACTAAAAAGTCCTTGGGGAAGTCTGTGCAAAACCTTCTGTTATGATGAAACAACAAGAAGTTCACCACCAGCAGCAGCAAGCAACAGGGTTAGCCACCATGCTCGATACGACGGGGAATCCAGGCCTTTTGTTCTGTCTAATTCCACCATTCAATGACCAAGAATTCCACTTGTGCCGCCTTTCCACGCCTCTTCCGGTATTGAGCACCACACTAAACCCACTACACACCTCTGTGCTTGGGGAAACTACCCATAATAAAGCAACAGACATCCTTGTTTCCTTTTTTTTTAACCCCTTTTCTTTTCTGTTCGTTCCTTCTTCTTCTTCCTAGAAAAGTAGGATATTCTTCACCCTTTAATAGCTAAACCTTTCCCTTGTGTTCTCTGCTCAAATCCTGCTGGTGGTTGGTAATCTGGATTCTTTACAACCCAGATGAAGGCTTGTTCCGAGGCTTCCAGCGCTACTGCAATCTCATCCAGTTGGGGGCTTCCTCGTGCCAAGCCACTTCAGGTACTCGTTTTCATCTACGCCTGCCTTCTGATTATTGTCCTCAATTCTCCTATTGCAGAGTGAAACTGGTCTAATATGTGATGCTCTTCTTCCCAGTTCCTTGCTGTAAAAGTCTGCATAATCCGGTTCCAGCTCATAAAAGTTGTTAACAAGCACCTCGGAGCTCTTAATAACTGCTTCCTCGATACGTTTTAACTTGCTTTTCCATTCAGATTCCTCGTATTTCCATATAGACTCCGACAGCTCCAGTCTAGTCATGGTTATCTCATGGGGAAGGGAAGGAAGAACGAACGACTCCTCATCTGACGAGACATTCTTATAAGGCTGATATTGCCAGAAGACAAGCTGATGATGAATGGAGTAAAGAGGCAGAAAATCGACTCCTTCTTGACTTTGTTCCAAAGCTTTCTCGAGAAGCGAACTTCATTGTTAACGACGACGGCTCCGATCGGCAGCGTGGTGGATCGAGGTGGCGGAGGAGTCGTCGCAATTGAAGATGATTTGAGGAGAGAGAGTGGAGGTAAGAGGGAGGGGGAAAATGGTGTGGGGTTTTGAAGAGAGAGAAGGGGGTTTTAATGTTGATGATTAATGGAGAGCTTCGAGAGGTCAAGAGATGGCACATCAAAATGGTTCTTTTATGGAGGTGTGTACACAGACGACAGAGAGAGAAAGAGAGGGAGGGAGGAGGAAGCAAATGGAGAATAGTCTCGACATTTCACAGAGCCATTTCAAAAAAATTTTAATTTTACTCAACTATCACCGGATTCCGGCTATAAATTGCCGGAAAGTCACCTGGGAGTCATTTGTTTGACAATTTTGTCCCCTTTGAGTGCATTAAAAAAATGTGGTCCTCCAATGATCAGTTGTTAAGAATGTATGGCACCTCCCAGCAAATTTTTGACATTTAAACCATGCAATTTATTAGGTGCTCCAGATTTTATAATTGTTCACTCATATGTATTAGGTTGTTCACTCTGATTGTTACGATTGTTCACTATGATTCATATTATTATTCACTCGCAAGTATCTGGAGCACATACTCCGGGTGCATGTAATATATATTATTTAAACCAAATTTAGCGTTGGGGGTGTTTGCCAATCTAATAACCAATTATTATATTGCCTAATTTTAATTGTTACCTCTATGATTTTCGTTAATTTTGTTAATAATTTATTTTGTAAGGAATGTAACTAATGTTTAGTAAAGTTTTTTATATATATAGTTATGGATAGGGATGACAATTTCGAGACCCAATTATAATGGATGTGTTTTTTTTTTTTTTTTTTCTGAATCACTTTGTTCTTCCAAATATAATAGGAGGAAAGCCATAGGGGAAGTTCATAAAAAGTTAGTATTTAATACTATTTTTATTTCATGGAAAATAATTAGTATTAATTTTTAAAAGCCATAAATTATTGTATTTATGTAACTAAGCTAGCTTATTGTAATGTAAGGGAAATGAGTTAAAATTGAGTAATGTAGAATTTTAAAAAATTAAAATTGGATATAATATTGATAATGAGAAAACTATCAAAATTTTAGACCCAAGCTTAGATAATTTTAAGATATGTTCTTTATCGGGTGTCTAAAAAATTTCTTTCAAATTTATCCAGGTCTGTTTAACCTGGCCCACCATTGAATCAAATCATACCGAAATCTGTATACAACCGACTAACATTGATCTGGAATCAATCGCACATATTTTTACTTCAACAAACTATGACCCAACTCCACATATGATCAAGTACCACCCGATCCATAGTATGAGCAATTAACATCGACCTGGAATGAACTAAGCTCATTTATAATTGAACCATCTTAGACATGCATGACCAAAGGTCGAATCGTAAATTGAACAAAACTAACTCCGATTATATTAAACTGACTTATACACGACCTGGAACCAAATGACTATAGCACATTCGAAATACACCCGACCCAATCTCTAAGTGAACCGAACTTTAATTGTACCCAGCCAGCACATGCCTCAACAAAAAATGACATGAACCCGAATCGAACACGTATTTGACCCATATATTCTATACCTGAGATGTACCTGAACTAATCACTAATATGAATCGTTCCTAATATGAAATACCCAGTGCATTCTAGGATTTAATAAGCATATGAAGCATTCTAAGATTATGGCAACAGGCATTCTGAAACAGAGATAGTCGACCTATTAGATTTTCATATGGATTGGTCAATAGACTTTCGAATTAATGTTTTGTTGGAATTTCAACCACTTATCATAATTTGAGTTTTTTTTTTTTAGGAATATCATTAGTTTATATGACGCAAATGAACCAAGAATACTTTTGTTGAATTTGAACTTGAGACGACTAATTCTTGAATACCCAGTGTATGTATCATGATCGATTCTTTATCTTCTCCTTCCTCCATTTTTATTTATCTGTCGTGTAAAAAATTGTGTTAAAAATTTTGACAATTAATATCTTAATTTGTATAATGATTCATCATACAAAATAGATTCGTGATAGAAAATACTATTTAAAAAATATAATATTATATTTTTTTTATAAAAGTCTTATATTATAAATTATTGATTAAAGATTGACACTGAAAACCATAAATGACAGATAAAAAAGAATGGAGAAAATATTTTTTTTGTTTAATTTAAGAAGGTTCCTAATCAAATAATAAATAGTTAAAGGAATAAACAAAAAGGAAGTAAAAGACCTCCATTAGTATGATGTTAAGAATTCATAGTCATACGAAACAACCTTTCGAAACCATACAAAACTTTTATGCATCACCAAAACGAAAGCAACAATAGACAAACAATATCAAAATTAAAGTAAAGTCTATACATATATGGAGTTGTTATTTTTCTTGAACAACTACCAATTAGGAGCACAATTGTATTGTAAAGTGATGAAAAAGTGAAATGATTAAAAAAATGACTTCTGAGTCATAATTATTTATTATTGCTAAGTGGACCAATAGTGAATCTAGTCCATGCCAAAACAATGTCTATCCCACGTCACTTGCTATATGATGTCTCAACTAATTAGCCAGGGTAGTGGCATTTCTCAGTGAACAAGATAAAATTAATATTAATATAAAACTTTTATCATTTTCCAACTAGCGTAACATTTCAGTGCAAAGGTGGTAGTTAACTGACAACCCCCTATTCTTCCATAGTTCCACGCAAATCAATACCTAGATTTGTCAATTCAAGTTGGTGGGTAGGTTACGGGTGTATTTTGGTTTTGGGTCACCCAACGAGTTATGAATGAGATTATTTTCTGCTTTTTTTTAAAAAAAATTGTCTCTAAATACTATTTTTTTACAATGGTAGAATTTTCAAATAAAAAATTATTTTCTACTAACAATATATTAATGTAAGTATTTCAACTTAAACTAGAGAGATAACATGTGAATAATTAAGTTGTGGTTATAGTTTAATAGTCATTAATTTCGACTAAAAGTCACAAATTCTAATAGATTCGAACTTAAAAAATAAAGTTTTCGGGTCACCCACTAATTTGTGGGGTTTTCGGGTTCGGGTCAAACGAGATGGGTCGTGTCCAACTTGACATAGTCCATGGCAGTGCACATATGTTCATTTAATGTCTAACAACTATATAATCCACATTATTATGATATAATCTCTAATTAAGTTATGGATTTGACTCCAACAACTATATTGACATTATCCCATGTGGTCAATAGAATTTATTCAAGGTCAAGATTATCATTAAGGACTCTAATTAAGTCATTGACCTAGTGTTAAAGGGGTGTAAGATTAATCCTATGAATAGGAGTCATTTGCAAGTCATTTGGGGATCATCTCATCTAATTACAACATCTTATTCTTGTCTAAACTGCAACGATATTTGAGTGAATCAAATTTTTGAGTGTGTTAAAAAAGGCAAAATTTTATCACTTTGAACATTTACAATATAATAAATATTTCTTAAGTAAAGTGAATTTGTCCATGACCTTAGTCATATCCAAGTGATAAAACCACCATTTTCTATACCATATTTCCTTGCCTCCAAGCTCCAACATTACTTTCACTGCTAACCCTTTCTCTTCTTCTTGTTTTGCTTTCTCTTCCTTTCAACTTTGATGTTGTGAGGTAAAACGTCTGCAACTGCTGCCAGGCTTCCAAGGAACTTCAGACTAGTAATGTTCCCAAGCTCTAGGGCTTCCTAAGCACTTTCTTTAGGCCCTGTTCTTTTATGTGGTGTTTTGCGGTATGACACGATATGGTGTGATGAAATTGTGGTGGCCGGTATGATAAAATTGTGGTGGGTTATTGGTAAGTTGTGACGGGTTTTTTTTGTATATATATAAATATTGTATCGGTAATTGTGAAAAAGTAATTGGAAAAAGTGACTTGAAATATTGTATTGGTAATTGTGAAAAAGAATTTGGAAAAAGTGAGTATAAAGGCCCCGTTCTTTTGTGCGTTGCGTTACGATTAGTTGCGGTAGATTGCGTTAAGTTGCGGTGGAAATAGTTAAAAAGTAATGGTAATTTACGGTATATTGTGGTAGGTTGCGGTAAGTTGCGTTGCGTTGCGTTTGGGTGCAATAACGCATAAAAGAATGGGGCCTAAATATTGTATTGTTTTTGAATGATTAAAAAAAGATTTGAAAAAGTAATTTGTGGTGAGTTGTGGTGAATTGTGGCAGAATGGTATGTTGTAGTGGGTTGTGACAAAGTGCGGTAGGCTGTGGCACTGCAGATTGTCAACCGCAGAAAAAAACAAGGTCAGTCCTGTTTGATTCGAAGGAACTTTCTTGAATAATATAGGTCTCCTGGACCTTCTATTATGCTCCTACTTGATCAATTTCTTGGGTCCTCCCTTCAGTTTCTATTGCATTGATCTCCCTAGCCTCTTTCAATGTTTGATGGTGTTGGGGAGATTCAAGGGGGTAGCCCACTTCAACCAAGGCCCATGGTACATAAGTTAAGTGAGGTTTCATCTTAACACCATATGGTGTTAAGAGGAGTAGCCATCAGGAGCCCATCATAGCCGCATTTTACTCTACAGAGCCGCACCCTACTCCACCTGAGTCTCATGCCACCACTCTGTCTCAAGAGTCCCAGCCGCATCTTACTCCACAGAGCCGCACTCTACTCCACCCAAGTCTCATGCCACCACTCTGAGCATTCAGGAGACCCAGCCGAGCACGCGTTATGGTCCCTGCTCCTCTCCACGGTGATCTTCCCGCACCTTGCATGCGCCCAGCCGAACGAACCATCGGCTCTGATACCACTTGTTGGGGAGATCCAAGGGGGTAGCCCACTTCAACCAAGGCCCATGGTACACAAGTTAAGTGAGGTTCCATCTTAAAACCAATTGGTGTTAAGAGGAGTAACCCACTTGACTTATATACCATGTCCTTTCTCTTTAGTTTTCCGATGTGGGACATTTACTCATGGGTAAATCCCAACAGGTGGTCATGATACGCCATTGCTAATCTCATTCCCATGCAAATGATATGAGTGTTGAGGTAATACACATTTTAAGTGTCTTGCCCTATTATTAAAATCATATTATTATATATTAAAATAAAATGATATGATATGATTGAATCTTATAATCATAATAACACATATAAATGACATAAAGTTATACTTTTATCCATTATTTTTTATATTCCTAAAAATTACCTGAAATGTGCCTAACGAATGGTGTTGATAAGATTGAGGTATCATTTGTATTCATTGGTTTCGGCAATGCATCCAAAATTTCTTACACTTGATAATCGATACTTACTATTAAAAAGATTAGTATAAAAAATAAAAAAAATACTAATTTAATTAATAAAAAATAAAGCACTTAAAACAACATCTTGGAATAAGACATATATTATCATCACCCTTCCATTAATAGAAAAATTAAGTTTTAAATTGACTTTCTATATTATATTGTCCGTGATTTGGTAATCTTAGTGACTACTAATGACTACTGTTTTTCTTGTTTTATCTTCAACATTAATAGAATGGATTTTAAATATTTTATTAATAATCTCACTGACTATCCTACAATTTTTTTTCTCATACTGATTTTCCCCCGCTATCTTCTAAACTCAAATTTAAAAAAAAAAGGGAAAGTATAATTTACGTGTTAACTATGGGTCTTGTATCGGCTTTGGAGTCCCGCGTATCAATTGTAAAGAGTCTCAATGTAAATCCATATAAAACCGGGCCCTGAAATTGTGTTGATGGAGCTTTATAGTCTAACTAGGTCTGTGACCCCTATTCTTTTTTAATGCGTGATAAATTTATTCCACCTTTTTCACATTATTAATTTTTTCTTGCCTATTTTAAATAATATCTAATTAAAAATTTATTATTTAATAAATAATGTTACTGATATGATTTGTCTTACTTACAATACCTGAGTAAAAATTATAAGAAATATATTTTAAAATTCATATACTTAGGCCGTGTTCTTTTATGCGATATTTTGTGAAATGGTGTGGTGAGGTGTGGTGGAATTGTGGTGGCGTGTGGTGGAATTGTGGTAGGTTATAGGTATGCGGGATAGGTGAGGAAAGAGAATGTAAAAAGTAGAAGAGAAAAGTGAGGAGAGAGAAAAGTAATGATTTGCGGCAAAATGTGGTGGGTTGTGGCAAATTGAGAGTGTGCAGACCAGTGATACATGCCATGAAAGAACACAGCCTTAAATAATGTGACTTAGGTTCTCAATCATTATCCTATTTATCTACTCTATTCCACCTTTCCACCCGCCAAATATATTATAATTTACTCATAAATATATTTGGTGTGCTAAACACATAAAATACATTATATTAAACATATTTTAGTTGACCTTAGATTTTGATAAGTATGAAAAGTTACAAACAACAATATAAGTATTTATAATTTTATATGTAATACTACGTTCATTTTTTAAAAAAACAATGCACATTAATTTAGTTTGCATACTCGTAAATATTATAATGATTTAAAAATGATTATATGTTAAGACTCTTAGCATTTTCTATTGTCAAATTATATCCAACCCACATTAATTCGATCTGAAAATATACCTTACCCGTATTGACCCCAACCCAGAATACAATTAACCCATATTTACTTGAACTCGAAATACACCTAATTCGTATTTACTAGAACCCGCAATATACCAGACCGTATTACCTTATCTAGATATACAACCAACACGTATTTTATCCATTTCCCGAATTGATTGGTTTGGCCGTTTGGATAGCCCTTTGGATAGCCGTTTGGACATAAAGTTTTATTTGATAGACTCCTTATCTACTGTAGCACGAGTTAGAAATTACAGTTTTATTATATATATTTGTAGTAATAATGCACATAAAATATATTTTATTAATCATATTTTAATTTACCTTGGATTTCAGTAAGTATGAAAAATTACCAACAACAATACAAGCTAGTATTCATAATTTTATATGTAATACTATGTTCATTTTTCGAATACAATACACACTAATTTTGTTTGCATACTCATAAAAATTATGACGCTTTAAAAATTGTCATATGTTAAGGTTTTTTAGCGTTTTCACGTATTTAGTCGATTTCGAAATATACATGACTTGTATTGACCCGAACTCGAAATACACGTAATCATATTTACTTGAATCCGAAATATACCTAACTCGTATTTACACAAACCCGAAATATATCGGACCCGTATATTTAACCCACTTATATTATGTAAGGATATTTGACCCACTTATATTATTTAACCCACTTATTGTGGATATTTGAGGGCAAAAGAGTAATTTGAGTGTCGTCCTCCCCCTCCAAAACAAGCCTGTTTATACTATGTAAGGATTTGTTTTGATTTTTCCTCAAAATTATTTTTTGTTTTTTTTTTACTATCATCATAAGAATTAGTTTTTTTTTTATATGAGTAATATCTAATTCACTTTACTTTTTTTTTAGAAAACTTAATTATTTTTACTTAATTTACTTCTATTACCTAAAATGTTTTGTACAATATGTATGTAAAATTTTATATATTTAATAACTTATGTGATTGATGTTTGTGATAGAGTAGACCATTTTACGGTTATTAAAAATTTTAAAATATATATTTAAAAATTCATACATATAAATGAGATGTGGCATATTTAATTACGATTTAGGGAATATTATTGAAAAATAATATTATTTACAAATAATATATAATCATATATATGGTTGAACAATATATTTATAATTCACTTTACCTATTCTTATCTTCAGGTACTTATATTGGTAATTTTAAATATAATATCGATTAAACTTACCGTGATATATTTATCTTCGTATATTATAATCTCAGTCACGAAAATTAAATTTACAATAAAATCATAAAATAAACAGCTAAATATTTTTTTATTGAATAGGATTTAAATCGTACCGATATTCATATTACATTACCAAAATTTTTTATCTTTATAAACCATAATTATGGTTAAAGGACTGACATAAATTATTTATACTATTACTTAATATTTAGTTATCAAAATATAATTAGGATATCATGTTAAAAGAAGGAATAAATTAAAATAAAGTAGTATTCAAATATGGATTGCAAATAATAGTACTACTAATAACAACAACAACAAATAAAAGTGAAATTGGTAGCTTTTAATGAGGTGGGGGTGATAAATATGGATTGATAATAATAATAATAATAATAATAATAGTTAATAGTAGTAACAATAATAATCATAATAATAATATTACTAATTAATTATTTCGGATGAAATGGAAATTTAGAAAGGGTAGGAACAGAAGTTTTAAAAATCGGTAGAGATATAAAGGGAAACTAGCATTTGGTAGGGTGATAATTATGGATTGAAAATAATAGTAATAATAATAATAAATAATAATAATAATAATAATAATAATAATAATAATAGTTAGTAGTGGTAACAATGATGATGATGATGATGATGATGATGATGATGATGATGATGATGATTAATGATTTTGGATGAAATGGAAAATTTAGAAAGGGTAGGAATAGCAATTTTAAAAGTGAGAAATTGGATTTAAATAATATGAACTTTGGGTCATATTAGACTAAATAATTTGAACTTTAGACTTTGTTCTAAATAAGTTGAACTTTGACCCCCTTGGATTCTAGTAGCACGCCACCGAGTTAGGTTGAACTTAACTCGGTGACGGGATGACAATAGTAAGCTGACATGGCACAACTAAATAGCCCCTGCACGTGCCTTTGCTGCAACGTCATTCCGGCTGCCGAGTCAAGTTCAACTTAACTCGATGGCATGCTGCTAAAATCTAAGGGGGCCAAAGTTCTGATTATTTTGAACCAAATTTAAAGTTCAAATTATTTAGTCTACTATGGCCCAAAGTTCAGATTATTTAAATCTAATTTTCCTTTTTAAAAATTGATAGGGGTATAAAGAGAAACTAACATTAGGGACATCAATTAGTGTAATTCCTTTTATAAGGAGGATTAGATTAGATTAGATTAAATAACTTTGTAACGTAGGGTTTTTTTGCATTTTGGACCCTGAAATTTAGGGTAATTTATTTTTTGAACCCTTGATTTTATTATTTATTTTTTGGACCCTAAAGTTTATGAGTTGAATAAAAAAGCATCTTAAAGTTTGTAGGTTGAAAAAAAAGGTTTGTGTACTATTCTTCTTTCCTTCCCATGTTTGAATTTATCTCCCGATTAGTGTCAAACTTCAGGACTAAGGTTAAAACTAACATTAAAGCTATAATACACATTGCTTATTCATGTCAGAACTAATTAGGTCCTAAAGTAACCATGGTCTAAGTAATTTCGACATGAATAAGAGAAGTGTATTACAACTTTAATATTAGTTTTTACCTTAATCTTGAAGTTTGGTGCTAATCAGGAGATAAATTCAAATATAAGAAGAAAAAGAAAAACAGCACACGTGCCTTTTTTTCAACCTACAAACCTTAAGGTCCCTTATTATTCAACCCATAAACATTAGAGTTCAAAAAATAAATAATAAAACCAAGGGTTGAAAAAAATAAATTACTATATATTTCAGGGTCCAAAATGTAAACAACCCATACATATTCAATTTTTTTTTAAACATGTTCAAGTTTGACAAAATGCACATCCGCGGATTATAAAGATGATGATGTTTACTAACTTTGTAACCATGTTCTTTAAAATGGTAAGTTTGATTTATCTTATCATTTCCCTACCATACTTTACCTTATTCGAATCCTTACAAAATTTTCAAATCAAGGTCATTTTATTTTTAGTTTTTTTACCTTTCTTTTCATTACCAATCTTACTTCATCTATCATAATCCTATCTCTCTAAAGAACATGTGCATATATTTGTTTCTAAATATCAGAACACCCTCTAATGTGCGGCCGATATTCATATATATGCTAGAATATATTGTTAAAATATTTTGAAGTCATTATTATATATCCATCAAGGTTTTATCAGTTCTAATAGGGGACTATATAATAAATATTTTCAAAATATTTTGTAGTAATTCTTGTACTGTGTTAGCTACGTACTTTCTAGTTATGTTGTAACACCCCGACCCCTCTCGGGTCGCGGACATTACCGATAACTGTTTCAAGGATCGCTGACTGGCCCCACAAATCACCACGAGTCTTTCCAGCGTGCTTCGTCCTCGCTCACACGCTGCTTGGGAAACTTCCCAGGAGATCACCCATCCTGACACTACTCGCAGCCAAACACGCTTAATTGAGAGGTTCCCAACGGATGAGCTACCTTAAAAGAAGGTGCACCTTGGTAATATGAGTAGTCATTTCAATCCCTTTAAGCCACACTTAACTATATACCCGGGGTATTACAATCACCACTTAAGCGCACAACGTCCTCGTTGTGCCTCAATCCATTTCAGAATCTTTGCCTCGCTAGGTGACTGCCCATGGATCTCCCGTCATCTGGCGCAGCTCACGGTCGCGGGTCGACTCTGATACCATCTGTAATGCCCCGGCGCCTCCCGGGCCGCAGACATTAACGATAATTGCTTCTAGGATCGCTGACTGGCCCCAGAAATCACCACGAGTCTTTCCAGCGTGTTTCATCCTCGCTCACACGCTGCCTGGGAAAACTTCCTAGGAGGTCACCCATCCTGCGATTACTCCCAGCCAAGCACGCTTAACTGAGGAGTTCCCACCGGATGAGCTACCATAAAAGAAGGTGCACCTTAACATCCCGGTCGTTAGGGAGTTTCCCGATGTGTTTCATGAGGACATCCCAAGGATGCCCCTGGCACGAGAGGTAGACTTCTGTATTGATCTAGAACCAGGAGTTGCCCCTATATCAAAGGCCCCATATAGAATGGCGCAAGCAGAACTGAAGGAGCTTAGAACCCAACTCGACGAGCTATTGGAGAAGGGATACATTCGACCTAGCACATCACCGTGGGAGCACCAGTGTTGTTCGTGAAGAAGAAGGATGGTAGCATGAGATTGTGCATCGACCACAGAGAGATAAACAAAATCACAGTTAAGAATCGATACCCCTTGTCGCGCATTGATGACCTGTTCGACCAACTCCATGGAGCATCGGTATTTTCCAAGATAGACCTCAGATCCGGTTACCACCAGTTGAGGATCAGGGAAGAAGATATCCCTAAGACGGCCTTCCGGACCCGCTATGGCCAATTCGAGTTCGTGGTAATGCCTTTTGGTCTTACAAATTCCCGAGCCGCTTTTATGGACCTGATGAATCGTGTCTTCAAACCCTACCTGGTCAAATTTGTAGTGGTGTTTTGTTCGGTTGTAATTTTTGTGGTTTTTAGTAGGGTTGTCGGTCCATGAGGATGGGTGTTTAGGCTTGATTTAGGTAATCGGTTTGTGTAAATGAGTTTTTCTCAATACGGAAAGCGGTAAATTATGTAAAGGAAAACAATTAAATCTAACCTAGGCATGAATCAAGAAAGCGATAAAAAGCATGAAATCAAACAAAGCAAATAAAGCAAGGAATGAAACTAGAATGAACAATGAAATTAGAGACAAGAAATTATATCTTTGATGACCAAAATCTTCTAATCTTCAATCTACCTTTGCAATTTCCTCCGAACAAACAAGAAATTGTGGTTTTGATTACCAAGGATCCCCCAAATTCTCACTAGTAAGTAGAATTGGAATTCCTTGACCCTCCTCCCCACTAAAAGTGGATTTGATGTGGCTAAACCTAGAAAGCTTTGAAATCAAGTCAACAATGGAGATTAGAGAGAGAGAGAGAGAAGAGAGAGAAAGCTTGTAAAACTTCAATGGAAACTTGCTTGAATTGAGAAAGCTTGAGAAAGTTTGAATACAAATGCTAGAAATCAAAGAAAGCTTGAAGAATCAAAGAAAACTTGAAGAACAATTAAAGAAAGCAATTAAATCTAATCTAATTCTACTCCTAAACTACTTAGACTCCTTCTTATAAGCTGAATACAAGTACGTATTTATAGAAGAAGGAAAAATACAACCCAAAACCCTGGAAATAAATTGCACAGCGCGCAGCAGGGGTTTCCGCAGCTCAGTCCGACTCGGGCGAGTCATATTAGGCGCGGGCGAGCCCAGCTTCTGCCCAGTTTCGTCCGTCAGCCATTCTCCAAGGGTCGCGGGCGTCATCCTCTCTATCGCGGGCGCGACAGTGAAGCGACTCGGGCGAGTCACAGATGGCGCGGTCGAGTCTCTCCTCTGTCCACCGGCCTCTTATCCTTCCAACACCAGGTCGCGGTCGTCACCCTAAATGTCGCGGGTGCGACAGTGACGCCACTCGGTCGAGTCAGATTCAATGTTCGGTCGATTCGAGCTTCTGTCCGCCGCAAGTCTCTTCCAGTTGAAGGTTGCGGGCGTGACGTCTGGGGTCGTGGGCACGACATCCAGCTGCTGGGCTAATGTTGATGCGGCAGATTAACGTCTCGGGCGGTACACTGCTTGGCTCGAGCGCGAGATGGTTCTGTCCTCTCTCCCCTGTTTTCTGCGCCATAACTTGACATGAAGTTTCCGGGTCGGGTTTTACCTCGGGTCTCGGGTTGACTCGGGAAGTCGCTCGGGATTCCCTAAAAACCGTCAATTAAGCCCAAGCTTCTTCTAACTCCTTATTTTCCTACAAAACACCAAATCATTATATCTAATATATAAAAAGGGGTTAAAACAAGCAAATAAACCCTATAAAAGAGAAGAAATTCGGCTCGGAACGAGACCGAACAACACTCCAACACAAGGGTTTGCTCGCCTCGAGCAAACTAAAAACAAAGAAAAGGACTAAAAAGAAAAACTAAAAACCCTAACTCACTTTCACAAGAATCGCGGATGCATTTAGCACATGCATCAAGCCCTTTAAACCCCCCGCCAGCCCGGGTGGACGATGTAGGTCTCGTGAGGGTTTATAGCAACTATACCCACAAAAGCCAAAGAAAAAGAAGAGAGGGAAAGTGAAAAACAAAACCAAAGAAAGGAAAGGAAAAGGAAAAGGAAAACAACTCGCTTCAAGGGATTATGCAATCTCAATCAAGAAAACGATATTAATCCTCCAAAAGGAACCGTTATGAGCATCTCACATACACCTAACCCAAAACAATTGCCAAGCTTAGAGGTTTTCGATCCCTTACACCTTATGTAAAGTTAAATCCCACTTGCGTAAAAGCTTAAAGAGTTCTATTTGATTCCGATTGACCCCAAAGACTCACACCCGAGCTCAAAACTAAGCGAACAACAGAAAATAAACCAAGAGTTGCCCTCCCTCGCATTTGGTCGCCCTACGCTTGGTGAGGGCCGCAGGTGATGCAAAGAAAGGCCCCTCACTTTATTAACACTTAACTTTCTTTCTTTTTGGGTTGGATATTCCCAACAAAATTCTCTTTTTTAATGGTTGGTGTTAGCCTTATTTTTGGGAATTGGACGGCCCAAAATGGGGTTTACCCTCCCTACACATTCTTTTCCATTCACCTCTCCGTCGCAAAGCGGTATAGGAGGAGGTTAAAGGGGTATCAGCATCGTACCACTGATACCGGTCCCGTGTAGGTTGGCTAAGTGTATGGTAGTTGATGTCGTAAAGCCGACACGCCCCACTTAATCAATTTATTTACAAAAAATTACTTGGAGGTACCCTAATATTTGGAGAAACTATTTTTCGGTACTCCAACTTTTCAAAACTAATTTTGAGGTACTCTTACATTTTGGGTTAGTAATTATTTGGTGCTTTTCCGGCCATTAATTTTATTAACTGACCGAAATACCCTCATTCTTCTTCTTCAAGGGTATTTCTTCAAGAAGGGAAGAATAAGGGCATTTTGGTTACTTAATAAAATTAATGGTCGAAAAAGCACCAAATAATTACTAACCCAACAAGTAAGGGTACCTCAAAATTAGTTTTGAAAAGTTGGGGTACCAGAAAAACATTTCACCAAAAGTTAGGATACCTCAGAGTAATTTTTTTTATTTATTTAACTTTGCTTCCTTTTTTCTTTCTTTTGCTTTTGCTTTTTCTCTCTTTTTTTTTTTTGGAAAACAAGCTCAGATATGAATCCCTAGAATCTCCCAGTTTCAACCAGAACATAAAAAGAAAGAAAAGGGATCTCGCTAGACACTCAATGAAAGGAATCTAATTAAAATGAGTCATGACAATTGCTCGAGATATGGTCGAAAATGCTCAAACCGGTTTCTTTTAAAGAAGATTAAGAACGGCTTCCCAACTTTGACAACAAAATCCAAGAAATGAAGCAAAAACAAAAACAAAACGAAAAAATTTTAAGGTTCTTCACTCCCTTTTTTCTCCTTTTTCACACAAACATTTTCAAACTTTTAGACACAAACTAAGAAAAATGAAAACAAAAGACTCTAAAACTAGGTGGTCTACCCATGACAAATGGAAAAGAACTCCCCCCACTCCAACACAAGACATCACAATGTCCCCATTGTGAGAAGAAGGGTGTCACAAATAAGATAGAAAACCTAAAAGCACACAAACAAACACATAACAAATAAAAAATGGTGGCGACCCGAGCCCACACGGCTCCAACAACAATATATATCCAACATTCACACTCAAGGGGTTCGCCACCCAAAAAGAAAAATCAAGCATGCAACATGGATCACAGATATATGCACATAAAGAGAGGGTGGAAAAAAGTTACCTCAAAATCTTCAATTAAAAGCACTCGATCCGCGATCCAATGAACATCACACCATAGGTTAGAAATAAACAAGAAAAACATACTATGTGTGATGGTTCACATGCAAGATCAAAAAGGAAAAACAAACTATACAAGACACTAAGGACTAAAGAATTAAGAAACTAAAATAAGAATCTCACTCTTTTTTTCTTTTCTTAGACTCGAAAACTGGAATGCAAACTACCCTCCCACTCCAACACAAAGAGATTGACGTGTCCTCAAATGGAAACAGAAGTAGGTAAGCAAGCATCCAAAAATAACAGAAAAAGACACACACAAAAAGAAAATAAAAGAAGAAAAGAAAACTAACTTACTACTATACAAGATAGGTGAGGAAGGATATTACCTATAAGGCTTCTTATCAATAAGCTCATTCCTTGTCACCTCACGATGTTGGGCTCCAAGTCAGAACCATTCAATGCCCGGAATAACAAATCATGCATCCTCTCATGCATCTCAGAATGGTGTAGGTAAGAGCACACTCGCAATGACACATAAACAAACATTAGTGCCCTTAACAATTCATCAAATGCCTTAGAAAAGTCAGAGAAAGGACGGACTACATGAATGCACAAGACTTTCCTAGGCATGGTGAAGTGAGACATGACAAATGGATCCTCCCATTGACTCGTAAATGGAGATTGGGTATACAAATCAACAGGAGGGAACAATACAACACAATCTTAAACATGCTCATGCGAATACTTAGATGCCAACAATGGGTCAAACTCAATATCCATGCAATTTTCATCAAACACAGATTCCAAATCACAACTTTCATCCAAATAATAATCATAATCATCAATGGGTGATAAGGAAAAAGAAAGGTTAGACCACATCATAACACTCCCAACATCACAAATTAGCACATCTTCATCTTCATCAATATCAAACTCACTAGAAGAACTATCAACATCAAAAGACAAAGGTGCATCATTCAAAACAACATCAAAAGTGAAAGTGGAAGGCTCCAGGTCATAACTCATAGTGAATGACTCATACATGTCATCCTCAAAAGCGTCATCGTCAACAACCATGATCAATCCCCAAAGAATTATGCTGATCATCACAAGAATGCACATCAATGGACTCACATAAAAAGGTAGCTAATGCCTCAGTAATGCAATGATCCTCAATGAAAGTGAACAAATCGGCATCAAGCACACATTCAATCACAGAAGATTCTATTTCACTCTCAATAAGATCATGCTCAATTACATCACAAGCATCATGGCATTCACTAAACTCAACCTTTTCTTCACATAAAGGCATAGACAATGGTGTGGACAATGGTTCATCATCAAACATGTTTTCATCAATTTCTATATCATCACACACAGAATCAACATGTTTCTCATGCTCACTAGGTGGAGTTAGAGCTAAGGAATCACTAAGTAGTCCAAGGCATGGTCGGTCATAGTAGTCATCATCCTCATCATACACAGAAGAATCAACTTGCACTTCAGGACTCAAAGATGAATGACCTATTTCAACATTCAAATCAACCATTAGTGAAGACGGAGCTTCTACCCTATGATTCATCTCATGGAACAATCCACGCATGCACTCAGTCATTCTCGCACATAATTCATCGATTCCCTCACTCAAGGTAGCTTCCATTTTATTTTTCAAACAAGAACCAAAACTATGGCACGATGAATCACAAAATAAACACAATGGATGAGACTCAATATCAGCACATTGGGAAAGATCATAACAGTTTTTCACATAATCCCCACCATAAGATTTATCATCAACATACATGGGGTATTCACATGATTGTTCAATTTCGGTCCCGGAGGGTGGTGCATAAGGAGGTTGGAAGATAGGACTAACACTTTGTTGCTCAAATTCATAAGAATCCCTAGACAACCATTCAAGTAACTCCCATGCTTTTTCTTCACCTAAACTAGAAAACCCATAATAATCTAAGAGGTTTAAGGTCTCATAATTCACACCCTCACTAACAAAACCCAAAAGATCTAAAGTATCATAAAAAACACCATATAATTCACATTAAGCGCGGTAATCATGTAATCTAGCAAAATACCTCCAAAATATCTCATGCTCAAATTGGGGGAATTGGGGATTTTCTATAACTCTCTTTTTTTCTTTTTTTCTAATTTTCTATTTTTTTTTTCTTTTCATTTTTTTTCTCTCTTTTTTTTCGATATTCAATTTTTTTCATTACATTTTTCTAGCATAATCGAGAAAGCAATAAACTATGTACACACAAACCAATAGCTTAATCTATCAAATAACACCATCCCCGGCAACGGCGCCATTGCTCGGTTGTAATTTTTGTGGTTTTTAGTGGCGTTGTCGGTCCATGAGGATGGCTGTTTAGGCTTAATTTAGGTAATCGGTTTGTGTAAATGGGGTTTTCTCAATGCGGAAAGCGGTAAATTATGTAAAGGAAAGCAATTAAATCTAACCTAGGCATGAATCAAGAAAGCGATAAAAAGCATGAAATCAAATAAGCATGAAATCAAACAAAGCAAATAAAGCAAGGAATGAAACTAGAATGAACAATGAAATTAGAGACAAGAAATTATACCTTTGATGACCAAAATCTTCTAATCTTCAATCTACCTTTGCAATTTCCCCCGAACAAAAAAGAAATTATGGTTTGGATCACCAAGAATCCCCTAAATTCTCACTAGTAAGTAGAATTGGAATTCCTTGACCCTCCTCCCCACTAAAAGTGGATTTGATGTGGCTAAACCTGGAAAGCTTTGAAATCAAGTCAACAATGGAGATTAGAGAGAGAGAGAGAAAAGAGAGAGAAAGCTTGTAAAACTTCAATGGAAACTTGCTTGAATTGAGAAAGCTTGAGAAAGTTTGAATACAAATACTAGAAATCAAAGAAAGCTTGAAGAATCAAAGAAAACTTGAAGAACAATTAAAGAAAGCAATTAAATCTAATCTAATTCTACTCCTAAACTACCTAGACTCCTTCTTATAAGCTGAATACAAGTGGGTATTTATAAAAGAAGGAAAAATACAACCCAAAACCCTAGAAATAAATCGCACAGCGCGCAACAGGGGTTTCCGCAGCTCAGACCGACTCGAGCGAGTCACAGTGGGCGCGGGCGAGCCCAGCTTCTGCCCAGTTTCGTCCGTCAGCCATTCTCCAAGGGTCGTGGGCATCACCATCTCTGTCGCGGGCGCGACAGTGAAGCAACTCGGGCAAGTCACAGATGGCGCGGCCGAGTCTCTCCTCTGTCCACTGGCGTCTTCTCCTTCCAGCACCAGGTCGCGGTCGTCACCCAAAATGTCGCGGGTGTGACAGTGACGCCACTCGGTCGAGTTAGATTCATTGCTCGGTCGATTCGAGCTTCTGTCCGCCGCAAGTCTCTTCCAGTTGAAGGTCACGGGCGCGACACCTAGCTGCTGCGCTGATGTTGATGCGGCAGATTAACGTCTCGGGCGCTACACTGCTTGGCTCGAGTGCGAGATGGTTCTGTCCTCTCTCCCCTGTTTTCTGCGCCATAACTTGACATGAAGTTTCCGGGTCGGGTTTTACCTCAGGTTGACTCGGGAAGTCGCTCGGGATTCCCTAAAAACCTTCAATTAAGCCCAAACTTCTTCTAACTCCTTATTTTCCTACAAAACACCAAATCATTATATCTAATATATAAATTGGGGTAAAACAAGCAAATAAACCCTATAAAAGAGAAGAAATTCGGCTCGAAACGAGACCGAACATGTTTATTGATGACATACTGGTATACTCAGTAACCCGGGAGAAACATGCGGAGCACTTGAGAACGGTGCTAGAGACTTTGAGGCAGAATGAGTTGTGTGCTAAGTTGAAGAAATGTGAGTTTTGGCTAGAGATGGTGGCATTTTTAGGCCACATGGTGTCTAAGGATGGAGTAGCCATGGACCCCCAAAAGGTGGAAGCCATTACAAAGTGGCCGACCCCCAAGAATACAACAGAGGTGCGAAGCTTTTTGGGCTTAGCAGGGTATTACCGCAGATTTGTACAAGACTTCTCCAAGCTTGTGATGCCACTGACCAACCTAACCAGGAAGTCTGTAAAGTATGTTTGGACGGAGGCTTGCGAGAAAGCCTTCCAGGAAATTAAAAGGAGGCTCACATCAGCCCCTTCGGCACTGCCTCGGGGAAATGAAAGGTTTGTGATTTACAGCGACGCATCACACAATGGGTTAGGTTGTGTTTTGATGCAGGATGGACGGGTTATTGCTTATGCCTCTAGGCAACTCAAGACTCACGAGAAGAATTACCCCACTCACGACTTGGAGTTGGCCGCAATCGTGTTTGCTCTCAGGATTTGGAGACACTATCTTTATGGGGTGCATTGTGAAGTCTTCATCGACCATCAAAGTTTGAAGTATTTGTTCTCGCAGAACGAATTGAACTTAAGACACACAAGGTGGTTGGAGTTTTTGAAGGATTACGACGTGAATTTCCACTATCCCCCTGGAAAAACCAATGTAGTAGCCGGCGCTCTCAGTCGTCGGCCATATCCTACAGGCAATCGCATGCTGACCCTACCGCAGGAGCTATGCGAAGACTTGAAGAGATTAAAAATCAATGTGATAACCAAGGAGAAGAAGGCAACGCTAAATGCGATGGAAGTGCGACCCACTTTGGTGGATGAGATTCGAAATGCACAGGAGGTTGACTTTCAACTCGTGAAAATAAAGGAGGACGTACTGCAGGGTAAAGCACCAAGGTTTGTGATCCATGAAGATTGGACTTTGAGGTTCTACAACAGGGTTTGTGTGCCTAATGTGGAGGAATTGAAGAGGAGAATTATGGACGAAGGTCATAACACCGCTTACTCAGTACACCCCGCCATGGATGGCCAGACTGAGAGGACTATCCAGACGCTTGAGGATATGCTACGAGCATGTGCCTTAGACTTCAAGGACGCGTGGGACGAGGAATTAATCTTGATTGAATTTTCCTACAATAACAGCTACCACGCTAGTATTGGGATGTCCCCTTTTGAAGCCTTATATGGCAGGAGGTGTAAGACCCCCTTATGTTGGCAAGACATTGACGAGGCACTCACCATTGGACCTGAGCTGATTCAGGCCACCACTCAAAAGGTCCAAACCATACTGTAGACGCTGAATTTTGTATCTATTTTATTTTCATTTTTTAGTGTTAGTTTTAGAAAATAGGCTAACCGATAAATGGCACGCAAGCCTCTTTCCACCGAAAACTCCAAAAAAATATACAAAGCCCAAATGCCGGAACACAGGTTCAGGTGGCGGAGCTCACCTCAACACCACAGAACCCGTGCAGGTTCGATGGGCGGAGCTCGCTCGCCCACGAGAACCCGTCTGGGTTCTGGGCGAGGCCCGCTTCAAGCCAGAACCTGCACGCACGAGGCCAAAACTCCTTTCGGGCTCTCAACTCAGGCGATTTCCATTGGGCATGATTATGCGGGTCCACGAGCTAATTATGCATCTTCGCTAGCCCTGAAACTGTAGTTTGAATTTACTTAATCATCTTTTTTTGTTTGGGGAAGTGGGAATGACCCCACCATGTAGGTCGCATATTGCATTACATAAGTTCCACGTCTCCCATCATGTAGGTCACATATTGCATTGCATAAGTTCCATGTCTCCCATCATGTAGGTCGCATATTGCATTGCATGAGCATCATATCAGTTTTAGTCATAAGGTTAAAAAAAAATTATAAAAAAAAAAAAACAAGAGTCCATGACCTTTTTCTAAAAATTGACCTTTTTCCCGGCTTAACTTGCTTCACTTAGGAAAATCTAGATGAGATCTCAAAAGTTTTCAAAAACCTTTTCTTCAAGCCTGCTGGTTTTGAGACAAGTTATAGAAGACGTATCTGGCTGCTTTGACTATCTTAGAAGGTATAAATATGCGTGCCGCAAATCTTTGGGCTAAGCTTAGTTGATTGAGCCCGTCCCGTGAGTCCACATTGCCTAAAACTTGAATTGATTACTTTCATCAATTCCATGATCCCTTGAGCGACTCACCCATTAGTTGCATTTCTAGAACTTGTTTTGCATCTTGCTTGAGACTACATGTTTGCATAGCACACTGTGACAAAGTGATTAAGGCATTCAATTTTCTTAAGCTACATAGCCAAATAGCCTTCCCTGCATTGTATTTACCGTTCTTTTTGCCCCGCCTAGCCTTTGTTCACCCCTTTTTTTTTCATGATTGAACCCTGACAATACAAGCCTTAGCCTATGATATCCAAAGACTTGAGCCTTGCTTGGTTGGAAGAGAGTCTGTCATTTTTTGGAAGGAATAATTGGTTTGGTGTGAGCAAAATATGAAGTCTGGGAGAATCTGAAAGTCCCATATCTTGAGCGAATTTGGTTATGCTGTTCAAAGTCGAGGTTGTAATAGAAATTTCTTCTCCCTGATCAATCAAAAAAATCAAAAAAATCCAAAAATAAAAGGGTTAGGAGATTCAACTTAAAGTCCGTAAAACTTTGACTCGGTTGTATTCGGTTGAGATGTTTTAGGATGGAAGGTGAAACGCTTTGCATACATTAAGTGAGAAGGAGAGTTTAGAGGATTTCATTGAAAATCAATCCAAGCATGGCTTTTAACTCCTCATTCCCAAATTTTACCGCTCCTTACCCTAGCCTAAGCCCCATTACAACCCGAAAAAGTCCTTCTGATTGTCACTTGTGCATTGCATACCAGTAGTGGAGGGCAAGGTTCTTACCAAGCTTATGGTAGTTTGCTTCTATTGGTTTGAGTATGAGAGAAACTCACATACATATTCAAAATTGAGTGTTTGAGTGTTCATTCCTTCCTGTGTGAGGTTCGCTCTTTCTGACTAGCTTACGTCCATAACCAACCGCGCATATTTGCATTGTTCTTCGAATCTGGTGGACTTATGCGTCGAGTTACTTGTTCTCTCCTTAAGATTCAAAACTTCTTCCTATCTCTTTCGAATCGAGTTTTGATCTTGTCCAGATTAATCTTTGTGCTTGTTAGTTCGATCTGTGTTGATCGAAAATCCTTTATCCCGATTGTTTTCAGCAGATATAGAAAGTCATAATCGCATTGCATAACACCATCATTACATGAACATTGCATCAATACACCGCATTAGTACATAAGTATAGAAAAATGCATTTAGTACATCATTGCATAGCATTGTCCTAAGTACATAGCAAAAGAGTCGTGTATAGCATATCATAAGAATCCTGCAGACGCATCGGTCTCAGTCGTCATCACGCCCGACCTCTGTGTCGCCACCGCCACTAGCGTTATCAGCTCTATGGACCCCGTTTCCACCAGATCCGAAGTAAGTGTCCCACTGGTAGTAAGAGGAGTCAACCATCTCAGACGCTACCGAGCGGATAGGTGCGACTTCGACCGCTCGCATTTTCGAGTGACGCCTGCTTAGAAAAAATTCAATCGAGTTTCCATTAAGTCGGGGGCTGTTTGAATCCAAAAAAGGAAGCAAATCACTACAGCAACCATCAATTGACTCCCAGTTTAGCAAGAGTTAAATCAAATCACTAAATGCAGCCCAAGCAAGGGGACGAATCGGCTGGAACAGTCTGCCTAGGTCCACAAAGTCCATCATGGAAAAATTCAAGAAGGGGCGAGTCACTACGACAACTATCAATTGACTCCCAGTTTAGCAAGAACTGCCACTAAATCAGCTATGCTGCAAGCAAAGGGATCGAATCACCCAAAAGCCGTGATTTAAAGATGTGTGGGCCTTCTTTATTCCATCCGCCGGGCCTTTTCACCTCACCCGACTCACGAAAAATAGGAGAAGAGCCAACACTTGACCAAACCCGACGGGTTTCTTTGGTCGAAAATAAGCAATCGAGGCCGCTGAGCCCAATGCGACGATGCTCAACTCGAACCCATTTTCGAGACACAAACCGGCTGTAAATTCTCCGACTCACCTTGGATTTCAAATAAACGATGCCTTCTTTCTTTCTTTCTTTCTTGCAGACAACGCGCGAAATACGGCCGCCATCGCGGGCCCTAACAATACATGACACCATCACCGTCACGCTAATACGCGACATTTCTCCACCGCCATCGGGCCCTAACAATACATGACACCATCAGCCGCCCCCGGCTAATACGACATTTCTCCACCGGGCCGTCGCCATCGTGCCCTAACAATACATGACATCATCACCGTCACGGGCTAGTACGCGACACTTCATCAACAACGCCATCATCTGCCTTCACAATGCGATGGCGCCATCGTCGCCTTCACAATGCGACGACGGCCATCGCCGTGGCCTTCACAATACGACGAGGGCCAGCATCGGCCTTCATACGCGATAGCGCCATCATCGCCTTCACAATGCGATGGCGCCATCATCGCGCCTTCACAATGCGACGCGGCGCCATCGCCGGGCCTTCACAATGCGACGAGGGCCATTGTCGCCTTCACAATGCGATAGCGGCCATCATCTGCCTTCACAATGCGATGGCGCCATCGCCGGGCCTTCACGCGACGAGGGCCATTGTCGGGCCTTCACAATGCGCGACAAGGGCCATCATCGGGCCT
Source organism: Portulaca oleracea (assembly GCA_029582165.1). Classification (NCBI taxonomy): domain Eukaryota; kingdom Viridiplantae; phylum Streptophyta; class Magnoliopsida; order Caryophyllales; family Portulacaceae; genus Portulaca; species Portulaca oleracea. The sequence continues at coordinate 15,074,255 of CM055869.1, read as the reverse complement.
TCACAATGCGATGAACATCACATCTACATCGGCCAGACCCAGCCTTCAGCAAGCCGCCATCGTCGGGCCTTCACACGCGACGAGGGCCATTGTCGCCTTCACAATGCGACAAGGGCCATCATCGCCTTCACAATGCGATGAACATCATATCGACATCGACGCAGACCTAGCTTCCAAGCCGTAATGTGCTTCGATTCATATCCAAGATCATCAAGACTACTTTGATCATCGCTTTACTCAAACTCGATCAAAGTGGGGCTATCTCAGACGCTGAATTTTGTATCTATTTTATTTTCTTTTTTAGTGTCAGTTTTAGAAAATAGGCTAACCGATAAATGGCACGCAAGCCTCTTTCCACCGAAAACTCCAAAAAAATATACAAAGCCCAAATGCCGGAACTCACTTCACAGAACCCGTCTGGTTCCCGCCCGAGGCCCGCTTTTCCTTCCAGAACCCGCTTGGGTTTCTGTTGATTCCCACGGCCGCGGCTTAACCTAGCCTCCAAACCCTAAACCTAAACCTAATTCCCCCCCTATAAATACCCACCATTCATCACCCACAAAAAACACACGGGAATATACTGGGAGTATTGACACTAGTATATTCCTCTTCTCTTCTCCCTCCATTGCGTGCTTTATTTTAAGGTTAGCGTAGCTTTTTTTTATTATTGTAACGTAATCTTATTAGCTTTCTTTGTTTTTCGTTTCTTGCATGACATTAATGATAAATCTATGAAATTTATTCAATTCCTCCCCCTTTTCAAATCTGTCACTTTAATTTAATTCTAGTAGAGTCTATTCGTTTGAATAGGCGGGTTTGATGATTTTTATTGTCAAATCCGTAACCTTACCCCCGAATCCGTCTTTGGGTTCGTAGGCCGGAGTCTTAATTTTTCATTGGTTTGTTGTTTTATCCTTAAATTCAACTGGCGACTCTAACTTTTTCCCCGAAAATCCTTTTTTAACCCTTGACAAGGAACTCAGACGGGTTCTCTTGTTTTCACCCCGAGCCATGGCGGGAACCTGACGGGTTCCTAGCCTGCTTCCCCTTCTCATTCTCCAAGAACCCGTCTGGGTTCGTTGCCTTGTTTTCGTTTTGTTCTCGTGGAACTCAGACGGGTTCCATCGAGTTCTCATCTGTCTTTTTTTCTTTTTTTTTTTCTTCTTTTCTTTTCTTTAATAAAATCGAGTTTTCGGGCTAATCTAATTTGTCAACTTAAAAGTGTCCTTAAAAGTTAAACCTTTAATTATGGATAAGCAATCCTAGTCGGCTCCCAATTTAAAAAGAGAACTCCTCTTTTGAGTAGCGCCGCGAAAAGATCGGCAGATTTTTTCGGGGTCTACACATACAGGACAGGATGAAAGCGGCTCAGAGCCGACAAAAGAGCTATGCCGATCGGAGACGTAGACCCTTGGAATTCGAGGTGGGGGAACAGGTATTCCTGCGAGTTTCCCCGACCAAGGGGGTCATGCGTTTTGGGCAGTCACGGAAGTTGACACCGCGGTACATTGGACCGTACCCCATCTTGGAACGTATAAGGGAAGTGGCTTATAAGCTACAATTGCACAATGTTTTCCACGTATCACAATTGAGGAAGTACGTCCCTAACCCCTCTCATGTGGTCGAACCACAACCTCTCCAGCTACAGGAAGACTTGACCTATGAGGAACAACCGGTGAAGATATTGGATCGCCAAGAGAAGCAACTACGTAGGAAGGTGGTGTCACTTGTAAAGGTGTTATGGGCAAACCACGCGGCAGCGGAGGCGACATGGGAGCCCGAGGAGGAGATGAGGGATAGATACCCCCACTTATTCGCCGCATCAGGTATGTCTTAAGTTTCGGGACGAAACTTCTTTTAAGAGGGTTGTGATGTGACGTCCTGGGAAATCAAATGGGTTGTCATATGGGGGGTGAGTCTCTGAAGTTCTTAAGCTTAAGTGTGATGATTTACATGTCAGACTTTCTGTGTGTTAAACTGCTTGCGTTGATCCTAGTTGTTTAAGTTTCGAGGACGAAACTTCCTTTAAGAGGGGAATGATGTAAAACCCCGAAAAAAAATACATAAATAAATAAAAATAAAGTAGAAAAAATATATAATTAATTCTATTCGACGTTCTAACCGGATTATTACTTCGCTGACTTGATGGCAGGTGGGATTAAATCTGTTTATCGTCCTAGAACAATAGAGCTCGTAGATAGGCAGGATATCGAAGATTAATAAGTTAGGAGGAACCAATTAGTCGGTCTTATATTATTATTATTGTTAATTAAACATGTTATAAAAATGTTAGCAGGTCTATGTAAATATATGTTTTATTTTAATTAAATTGAAATTATAATAGCTTGGTTATTTATTTCATTCCTTTCCAATCACCTTCAAAATCTTCATCCAAATATTCTGATTCTAACCTTACAAAATTTTCAAGTTCTAAGTATTTCCATAATTGAGAAAGATTTCCATTAATCTTGATTATCTTCCCTAAATAAATGACACTAACCTAATTAATACTCTAAAAACTCTAACCGTAAACCCTTCTAACTCACAAATAAGAGGAAACCTTCAGCCTAAACCCTACTGCCGCCAGTACCCACGCCGGAGCGCCGCCCACTGTCACCGGAAAACACTCTGACCGTCGTCACCTGGCCGCCCTCGTCGTGTCCGTACACCCGCAACCGTGAGTTGCGCCAGTGGACGAGAGAGCCATGGGCAGTCACCTAGCAGGGCAAAGATTCTGGAGTGGATTGCTGCACAACGAGGACGTTGTGCGCTTAAAAAGGGGTGATTGTAACACTCCGGATATACGATTAACTGTGGCTTAAAGGGATTGAAATGACTACTCATATCACCAAGGTGCACCTTCTTTGATGGTAGCTCATCCGGTGGGAACTCTTTAGTTAAACGTGCTTGCCTGGGAGTAATCGTAGGATAAGTGACCTCCTGGGAAGTTTTCCCAGGCAGCGTGTGAGCGAGGACGAAATATGCTGGAAAGACTCGTGGTAATTTGTGGGGCCAGTCAGCAATCCTAGAAGCAGTTATCGTTAATGTCAGCGGTCCAAGAGGGGCCGAGGCATTACATATTTATTTTGTAACTTCCTAGTTATGTATTTTGTAATCATCTACTTTTATTCGTACTAGTCTTCAACCCGTGCGATGCACGGAATATAATAAAATAGTTATTTAAATTAAAAAGTAGAATTAAATGATAACTATACGTACAATTTAAAATGAACAAAACAATAATCAGATTGTCAAATGAAAAGATATTATAATAAATTGCTCAAAAGGTACATATCTACATATGATTTATGTTATAATATATAGAAGATTATTATTATTATTATTATTATTATTATTATTATAGGAACCACCAAAATAATTACTGTTATTTGCACCAAAATAATTTAATTCAGAGTCCAAAGCAGTAAAGGATTAGTGATACTTTCTGGTTTTTTAAATTTTAAAATAAAATCCGGATTGAGAATAAAAAATTGAAAATAGAAAAAAAAAATTTCTACGTTGTGATTGACCAATTCCCCTACAATCACTCCCGTGGCTCTATTTCATGGGACCCAGAATGATTTCAATTATAATATATAGTCTTTAACCCGTGCGATGCACGGGAATAGTTTAATAAATAAAATAAATATAAATATGTTAATACCCTCAATTCAAGTAAAAAAGAAGTCATTTTAAATTGTATGAGTCTTTAGGAAAGTGTCTTACCCTGTCATTAAAACTATATTATATATATTAAGATGAAATTTAATGATATGATTAAATTTTATAAATATATTATTACATATAAATTGAATAAAGTTATACTTTCGTACATTATTTTTTATACTTCAAAAAACACTTAAAATAAGCTTAATGGAAGGAACTGATTCGATTAGAATATCGTTTGTGCTCATTGACACAACCTATGCATTCCAAGTTTCTTATAATTGATAATTAATATTTACTAATAAAAAAATAGTATAAAAAATTATAAGAAATACCAATTTGGTGAAGGGTAAGATATATAGATTTGGGTGAGAGGTAGATTCCTGATTAGATTTGGAGGGAGTTAGACTCCTAATTGGGTTGGGAGATAGATTTCTAATTAGATAAGATATACTCCTAATCTGATTAAGCTTTTTGTATATTATTTTTTTAAATCAATGTTTTTATTATTATTTAATTAGAGGTAGACTACTGTAATTTTAAATCTATTTTTTTTTAATATATTACTTATATGTGTGTGTGTGTGTGTGTGTGTGTGTGTGTGTGTGTGTGTGTGTGTGTGTGTGTGTGTGTGTGTGTGAACGTCAAAAGAAAGCATTCGCTCTCAATTATTGCTTGTTCTACTGAGTATTGGAATGGAGATTTTTTGCCGAGTATACCATATCTTCATTCCATTGCTTTGTCCATATTCAGATTCTTTGATTCAAAAGTGTCATATCCTTGCCAAATAATTGAAGCTATTGCCGAGTTTTTCTTTTGCATATTGAAGTTGAATTTTAGAATTTATGTTTCTATAAAATTTTTAAGAAAAGTTTAAGATTAAACTTTACCTCTAAAACTACTTTGAAAACCTACAAAATAATTGAAGCTATTAAGAAAAACGAAAATTCTAATATAACACATCTCACGTCAATGTATCGTGCGATAAACTCTTTATAGGTGACCTTTTTGATATTTTATTTGACCAATAAATAATATTAGAATGAATTTTTAATAAGAATGTGACTAATAAATGTGATTGCATAATACTTAAATCATTGATGTCATGTTTATTATCACTCTTTTAAAACTCTTTTATTAATGATTAAGTGAGCCTTTGGTAAGAATTTGAGGGAAGTTTTATCGGGGAGAATTTTCTATGGGAAGTTTTTCATGGGGAAGATTTTCCCGAGAAAAGTTTTCCTTAGCCCCCCCATCCCCAAAAGTAATGAAGCATATGTTTATAGTAAAGATTATTTGACAACAATAATACGAACTTTAGGAGTATTGACCGATAATAATACCAACAATTTTGTTGGAAAATATCTAGCAGTACCAACTATAAACTTATTTTCTAGCAATAGTACACTACCGAGTTGCCTGATTATTTGAGCTTGAAGGTGGAACAAGTAGAAAAAATGTTGATTATTACTTCGTTTTTTTTTTTTGCCTACTAAGCAACATTGATCAATTTAGCTTAAAAAAACTTTTATTTTTACATTATTGTATAGCTAAGTTTGGTAATGTTGCTTAGTTGGCAAACAAATGTGGTCGTTAACTTTTTTTTTTTCAACTTGCTCTGACTTCTGGCTCAGAAAATTACACGACAAATAATCTTGCTGCTAAGTCAGACACCTTTCTTCTCGTTCTTGAACTATCGTTGGAAAATAGGTCTATCGTTTGTACGACTAGTGTCCACCAAACTTGTTGGTATTATTATCGGTCAATACTCGCAAAATCAGTATTATTGTTGTCAAATAATCCTAATAATAATTTAAATATGCTAATATTTAATTTTTTTGAATGAGTTAGGTAAAATTCAAGATGAATATTAACAATCTTGAATCAAGATCCTTATCATTTTGCCAAATAATTTGGTATCAAAAATTATAATAAATATGAATTTAATGAAAAAATAAGAAAGTTAAACAGTCCACTGCATGAAAAAAAAAAGCGTCTTGCTTCCACGCTTGTATACCCACGTTTGTAAACCTACGCATATTTAAATGAAAGTGAGAAAAGCGAGTAATTTTCTATTCCTTCATCCTTCCACACAAACTAAGAGTGGTAAGACATTGAGCACATATATAAGCGTGGCAGCTATAACACCCTAGCTAGGTTTATGGTTAAGTGTAGCTTAAGAAAATTGAAATGACTACTTATATCACCAAGGTGTACCTTCTTTTAAGGTACGTAGCTCATTCATTGTGAACTCCTCAGTTAAGCGTGTTTGGTTTGGAGTAGTCTCAGGATGAGTTACCTCCTTGGAAGTTTTCTCAGGTAGCATGTGAGAGAGAGGATAAATCACACTAGAAAGACGCGTAGTGATTTGTTGGTCCTGTCAGCGATCCTTGAAGCAATTATCGGTAATGTTCATAACCTGAGAGGGATCGGGGTGTTACAGTAGCAAACCTAAAAGTATTTCAATTCTGAATAACCGAAAAGGAATAAGGAGGGAGACGTGAATATATGCCAATGACCATGATAGTGATTCGTGTAATCAACTCGTTAGATGCAGATGGTGGTGAAGAATCATTCAACTAGCCATATAAAAGAAAAAAGAAAAAATCTTAATATTTGTCGATCTTAATGGATCTTTTCAAGAGAATATATTGAATTATTGGTGACTCGTGTCATGCATATAAAAAAAGTAAAATTTTATTAAAAATTTAATTATTATACATCATTAATGTTCAATAATTATAACCCCCATTAGTTTTTTTCCTTTTCACATAAACAATTATAGAAAAGACAGCCAAAAACTACTGTAACTGTTACAATATTAAGTTGTAACGGAACCCCGGGGTATTAAATCTCATAAATGCCTCGCAGAATACTAATACTAGCAACAATCCAAACTTACATTAAAATTATAGTAGTTGGTGACCTATGGACTGCCACTACCCACTGACTGCAAATAACAAGAAAAAACAACAGTCAAAACTCAAACGTCAAGGACACTTTTTATTATCATAATAAATAACAAATAACAAATAATAAATAATAAAATAAATAACTCCAACGTTAAAAAATACACTCAAATTTCATAAATATTTTTTTTTGTTTTTATGTAAGTTAATGCACTCAATTTTAGTTTCATCTTCTACCTCATTCGTAATTTTTAATATTAATAGTATATTTTCATATATCCATATGAAACATTACGCTTAAATTTTAATACTGGCATAGGAGAATATAGGCAATTTTACATCTTATAATCTTCATTTTCAAACCCAAAATCAACATACAATAGAAGAAACTTTCAAAAACAAATCGCTCTACTATCAAAGTTATAAACATATCATTTCGATCTACTAGGTTACCTATGTATTAACTTTAATAAAATATACTACTCAAAATTATCAAATTTATGTTTATCAATTAAAACTCATGTTTACCTTTATCAATTGTACCAATTTAACGGTTATTTTGAGAATGAGAAACATCTTAAATTACTATTTGTGGCTTACTTGATATCATGATGTATGCAGATTAATATATCCATCTGTACTCCCTCAAAAAAAATTCATTTGTATTAATATGATGTGAAGGTTTATGATATAATAATCACTTTATTACAGTACAATCATTAAAATAGTAATATTTGACACAATAGAAAAAAACAACAATACTCAGGAGGATAACAACAACGACGAAAGCACAACACAATAAAATGAAAACTACAATTCCATGAAAGAAACTCAATTACATATGATTTTCTATTTTAAATCATGGATATTAAAATATGTTTTAGTACAACAAACTTTTTGTTTACTAAACAAATATAAGATGTATTTGACAAAATAAAAAATGAAAATATTTTTGTAAATTTTGTATCGCCCATTCAACCAAACAACGAATTCGAAAGGGAAATAAACTTTAAATAAAAAAAAAAACAAAAACCGATCAATAAGATAAATTAACATATGCATTGCATGGGTACAAACACTAGTTTAAAATTAAAACTAGATATTCACGGTCTATAAATACCAAAGTTTGAGGACCAAGATAAGCACACAACCTCCTCTTCTCTACATTTGAGTAACTTGCTTGAGTAAAGTAATCGTTTCCCAAGGTTTGTTCTTTTCTCTCTCTATCCTTAGAGCTATCTTTATACATGCAAATGTACATATACATACACATATATGCATGAATATATATATATATATATATATATATATATATATATATATATATATATATAATCGAAAAAGAATAAGGAGGAAGACGTGAATAAATGCCAAAGATCATGATAGTGATTCGTGTAATCAATTTCACAACGAATCTAAAAATAAAGATGCGGATGGTGGTGAAGAATCATTTAACTAGCCATAGAAAAGAAAAAAGAAAAAAATCTTAATATTTGTCGATCTTAATGGTCCTTTTCAAGAGAATATATTAAATTATTTGTGACTCAAAAATTCTCTTTATCAGAATCATTTCCTCTAGTGAGTTGTCCTTCCTGCATGCCTTGAAATATAAAGAACTAAAAGTCCCACATGTCATTTAGAATTAAAATAATATATTCACAGTCTATAAATACCAAAGTTTGAGGACCAAGATAAGCACACAACCTCCTCTGCTCTACATTTGAGAAACTAGCTCGAGTAAAGTAATCGTTTCCCAAGGTTTGTTCTTTTCTCTCTCTATCCCTAGAGATATCTTTATACATGTAAATGTACATATACATACACATACACACATATATATATGCATGAATATATATATACATGCAAATGTACATCTATATACCTTTTGAATAGAGTTTACACTAATGTTCTGATTGATAAAATTTTGTTGAATTGAAGGAAGCAGAAGGAAAGATGGCTTGTGCTAAACTTTGCGGGAATGCAGAAGCTTACCAACACCAACACAAGGCGGTCGTGGTGGACATGTGCAACCAGGCACAACACGTCGTGAACCAGCACGGGTGTGCGCAGTCCGTGGTGACAGGAGGGTGCATCAAGAACCTTGCCAACGGGGAGTCTGTCAAGTTTCTCGCAATGAAAGACTGGGCTGGCCGCAACAAGGCCCCCTACCCTAAGAATATCGCCAAGCTCCACGCTGGCACCTTCGTCCACAAGTCTGACTGCAAAAGCTCTGCTGACAAGGCTGCCGCTGTCTACTCTGACAATTGTGGGAATGCTTGGCTCTTTGCCTGGTCCGTCATCGATCACTGCAGCTCTGGAAACATGAACAAGGTGTATGTCGAGGCCGGACCGGCTGCAAACTATGTCGGAATCGACTGGGATTGCATCGAAGAGAAGCTCGACAACTCTTGCGATACCAGCTACTATGTTGATGAGGCTACTGGCTGTGAGATTTTTGGCAAAATCAGCAGGGGAAAGAAGGCTGCACTCGTGGTTTCCTTCCACAGCTACTGAGCACTGTTGTTCATGCATAGTGAATGTCCAAAATGGTTGGCCTCATACATGTATGTGGAGTCTAATTAAATAAGCAGACATTCATACTTCATTTCCTATATTTCTGAATAAAATCAGTTGATGACTGAAAATAACACATGTTTAAGGTTCCTTTAACTTGCATCAAGTATGAACTATTATCGATAAATAAAAAGGATGAAACAAAAGTTTATTAGATATCTTCATGCATCTTGGCTCATAGTTTAATAATGATTTTGTTGTGTTTTAGCTTTTCCTTGATACATGGAGGTGCATGAAGAAGCTAAAATATTTATAATAAATTGAAAATAATAGTATTGAATTTAATCAATTTATCAGTCACAGTTGATGGTTGATTGAAAATTCATATGCACATAATCAACATCATTGTGAATTAAATTGAATTGAAACTTGAAAGTGCTCATTTATTTATTTAGAAATTCGACAATAACATAGCCAATCCATGGGTTGTTTGCATTTTGGACCCTAAAATATATGGTAATTTATTTTTTGAAACCTAGGTTTTATTATTTAATTATTTTTTGGACCCTAATGTTTATGGGTTGAATAAAAAAGATTTTAAAGTTTATAGGTTGAAAAAAAAGGTTCGTGTACTGTTTTTTTTCTTCCCATATTTGAATTTATCTCCCGATTAGCGTCAAACTTCAGGACTAAGGTTCTAATATTAAAGTTGTAATACACCTCTCTTATTCATGTCGAAACTACTTAGACCCTGGTTACTTCAGGGTTTAATTAGTTCCGACATGAATAAGCAAAGTGTATTATAACTTTAATGTTAGTTTTAACCTTAGTCCTGAAGTTTAACACTAATCGGGAGATAAATACAAACATGCGAAGAAAAAGAGAAACATTGCACGAGCCTTTTTTTTCAGCATACAAACTTTAAGGTCCATTTTATTCGACCCATAAACTTTAAGGCCTAAAAAATAAATAATAAAATCAAGGGTTTAAAAAATAAATTACCCTAAATTTCTAGGTCCAAAATGCAAAAAAACCCCCAAGCCATAGCCCCCATATGTCTCTTCTTAAATCTAGATAAAAATAAAAGTTGATATATAAATACTACAATTCAATTCAATTTCAAGGTGACTTAAATCCCCAATAAAACTCACCAATATATCAATACATAAGTGTATCTCTGTGTGGTTGTTAGAAAGTTCACCGCCTACAATATATCAAACGATGGGCCAACAAACACCTTCTCACAACCCCCTCTCATATATTAAACCTATAAGTATAAACCCATGATTATATATGGCATCTAAATTAAAGTACCCTCTAATCCCAAAGCTTTAATTTGTTTACCTTTTCCAATGGGAAGATGTTCGCCATGGATTGACAGCCACTGGAAAAGTGATCCTTCCTTATGGGTCAATTCAGGAATTCAATGAGTCAATAACCGTAGCAGAATTAATGTTGGAGTACCCACAACAACTTACGATCGAGTTAAGAGAGGACATGACGACCTCAAAAAAGGAGAGACCTGCTCATTTACCAGTAGTTAAAAAGTTAGAAGTGAATCAATTTTTAATTATGATTCCGTTAAAGAGAGGAAAACCCACTCATTTGTCACCCCAAGAGGCTCATCTTATACTTCTCAAGGCGAGCAGTCTCCTTAGGTCAAAATCTATAGGGTCATCCTCAAGGTTTCTTCCCCTTTTCATTAGGATTTTACCGGTTTGTTCAAAAATTGAAGATTCCTACCATAAGATCATGGTGTCTAAGAAGAAATTGTTGGTGTTAGAGAAGGGAGAAATGGAAGAAGATGTTGGTGATGATGGGTTTGAGGGTTTGGAGGTTATTGAAAGAGTCTACTACTTTAAGAGACAAGCTTGTTTGAAAGGGTGAAAGCCAAGTTTGGACACTATTGAAGAGAAGAACTACAGCAGTGATGAAGTTTCTAATTGGATGTCTCTAGCTATTAAGGTTGCCAAGAGAATTGAAGACAAAGGGTTAGTTTGGGGTTAAAGTATAAATAGTGCCAATTAGACCTGGCAATTCTCGACCCGACCCAAACCGACCTGTAAAAAATGGGTTCTGAACACGAAATTCTGACCCGGGACCCGAAAATGACCCAATCCAAAGAACCCAGTAAAAAGTGGGTTGGGTCGGGTTTGGGTCAGACCCGTTGGGTCAGACACTTTAATTTTAAGTGTTTTGTCTACTTTGGCCTTGTGCAAAAAATGGGTCCATTTCATGAAAATTAAGGCCCAAAAGTAAAATATTGGGTGACTTTGGAAAGCTATGCATAGAGAGAGACATACAAATAAAATAATCAAATAATAAATGACCAAAACAAAACCCTAACACTGTCACTCACTCACTCTTTCAGTGAACCCTCGAACTCCTGCAGTCCCGCCTCTCTCCTCTCTTTCAGTAAAATAGTGTATTATTGTCCAAGGTCAAAGTTCAGTGCATTATTGTCCAATACCCTAAAAGTTCAGTATATTACCATGGCAAAACCCTATATATTTCGTAAGTACCGTTATTCGTGGATTGTTGACATAAACCGCATAATACTTGTAGACTTGAAGATTGCCAAATTTTGTCCCTTAGGTGTATAGTAATATGTCTATACAACTATGACTTATATCTTGGTGGTCGAATTTGGAAGGGAATGGTACATTACACAGGTGTCTTTGACTAATTATAATCAATTTTATTAGTTGTTAGTGACTGAGAAAAAGGGCGGTCATGACCCATATGTTGGGAATGTCCTGACAATGTTCGATATACACGGAGATTAAACCAAAGTAATATAGTAATTATATGTCTTGCTAGAGACCTCTATAATTAGTAATTAAATATGTTTAATTACAACTATATTATTTGGTCCTACTGGGTCACACAAGTCAGTGCCCTGGAACAATGTATGTAACCTAAGTGATATTGTATCACGTTTAGAAAAGTTGGAAATTGATTTCTGTGAGAAATCAGCCCAACACGGACCGAATTGGGTCCAACACGGGTCGTGTTGACCCAACACGGTCCGTGTTGAGACACCACAGTCCGTGGTGTCCATGGGCCGATTATTTGGACCTTCTGGAGTCCAACATGGACCGTGTTGTTTCAACACGACCGTGTTGGGCCCAGAAAACGCGCCGTCGTTTTAATTCGGCCCTTTAGGGTTTTTTAAACCCTTTCCATAGGTTTTTTAAATACTATATAAAGGGGTCTCTGGGAGAGATTATTCAACACCAACTGCCTAAGACTCTTAGAGAGATACCAGGGTGATTTCCTGAGTTCCTCTCTCTTTTAGTTTGCAGTTCTAGTTTCAGGAAACATTCTCTATTTCCCGAAACAATCTCACATACATCTCAGATTGAGATTCGTCTCGATCGGGTCGATCTAGCAATCGGGTTCCCGGAGTGCTGCGTGGACTTTTCAGTAGTGGGTTTCAGCGTTGGAATCTGGAAGGTCAACCTCTTCTTCAGCAGGAATTAGCGATCAGGTATAATTACTAAAGCCTCTGCAATTGTGTTGATTAATGGTTTATAACTGTTATAATATTCCGCCAATTAATCTGTATCTGTTTAGGAAATAAATAACCTAAAACCTTACAGTGGTATCAGAGCCACCAATTGCATGCTAAAGTATTGTACTTGTATTCATAATTAATTTTGTCAATAGTTGAATTATATTATGAATATGCTAGAGTAGATTTATGCCTAAAATTTTGAATCTTTATGAAAGTTTTAATATTTAATGTTCATGATAGTAAATCTGGAATTTTATTGTAAAATTTCATGCTTTGTTATTATTTGTTTCTTATTGCCTTTAATTAATCGATTTTATGTTTGTTTAATTGTTAAATATAACATGAACTTGATTTAATTTTGAATGTTTTAGAAAAAATCATGTTTAATATTGTTAAACAGTAGGCAATACATGAAATAGGTCTAAATTCGCAAAATAGGGTTTTGTAGAATTAATTTTCTGATTTAGTTTATTTATGGTAAATATGAAAAATCGAAATAAAATATCAAACGAACTCGAACATTTCTGAAAATTTTACTGGAGGGGTCTGGAAGTGTTCTGGACTTTCCATAATTTTTGTAAATTTTTCCCAATTTAAATGGATTTTTAATTGAGTTTTCAGATTTGAAGTGAATTAAAATTTGTTTAATTCTCTTAATTTTATAAATTTGTAGAAATTTGTAAAACTTCTGAAATTTTTACAGTAGGTTACTGGTTAACCATACTTTTAAAAGAAAAAAATTTCGTTAATTTATCCGATCAAATTATATTTTTTAATTTAGATTTTCAGATCTCAGAGAAATAAATTCGTTGCTTCTCTGAATTTTGTATATTTATAGAAATTTACAAATTTTCTGAAAATTTTACAGTAGGTTACTGGGTGACTATTCTTATATGGATAAAATTTTCGTGAATTTTCAAAATCGTTTACTAATTTGCCTTTAATTTTCAGATTAATAGAAAAATATAATTGTTCACTTTTCTGAATTTTATTCTAATTTTCGAAATTCGATAAAAATCTGAAATTTTTACAGTAGCATATTGGATGAACCTACTGTATGGGAAAATTATAAAATTTGATTTTTAAATTTATCGGACTATTTTTATTTATTTTCTTCTTAAACGGAGAATTAAAAGGTTTAATTCCCTAAATTTTAACAATCTTTTAGAAATTGTTAAAATTCTGGAAAATATTCATATTTGGGTTATTAGATAACACTATGATATGGAATCTTTTAATTCAATAAATTATGATATTTTATTTAAGTTTTTTTTTCATTTACGAAATTAACCGAAACTGGGAAGTAACACGGACCATGTTAATCCAACGCGGACCATGTTGCCAGCAGTTTTTTGTGAAATCGTATATTTTATGGTTTGTAATTAATTTTAGAAATTAATTATTAAATCCTATTACTACTAAATCAGATAATGGGCATAAAATCTATTATTTTGTAAAGTTTAGGAAACTTACAATATCTTTGAAAGATATAGTATCTTTTAGACTTCTTGATTTTAGGAAAGTCAAGTATTTTGTATGTATAGGTATAAAATCATAAATCTGTTTAGGTAAGTAAGATAAAATTTAGATTTTGTTTATTATTTTAATCATGCAAACCTTTTTAGGAAACCTTATTTAGTATTTGTTTCCTTATATATGTTGTGTTGCAATTATATATGCCTTTATAATTTGTTATTTAAAGCATGTGTTATATTTGATATAATTATTGCAATATTACATGTTTGCATGTGCTTCTAGTATGACCATAGATAGTCAGTTTTACCGGTATGCGTACCGGGTTGGGTGAAATACGGTCTGCGTACCGTCTTTGAATTAAATTTTAAATTTAAATTTCAGTTAAGTTTATTTTAATTCATGTAAGGACTCAATTGTGAGGTCCAAATTGTAAATTGGTTGTAATTGGAGACATCAAGTTGAGTGGGAGCCCAACAGCAATAGAGGTGATGGTTCGAGTAGAAGCTCATCCAATGAAGTTGCAAGACCCAAGAAGATTTTCTTGAAGACTGTCAAGGCTTAGTTAAATTAGTTGATTAAGTCTAGGTGGCCATACTAGGGGTTTTATTTATGCTTTAAATTTGTTATTGCATGTTTTATTATGCCTTTTATGCTTTTCGAAAGACTTCACCTAGAATTGCATGCTTAGGATATAATAAAACCTACTCTCAAAATTGAATTATTGCTCAACCTATCGAAACACCACTTAGATGGATAAATAAAGAAAGCTAAAGCGAATTATTTGTCCATCATTAATAAGTAGGGTGGGAGCTAGGTCAATTCAAATTGGCTATCAAAATAGTTTTGGGCCAAGAGCAAAGGAAGAGAAATATTGTATTCGATACAAATTTCTTGCCAAGAATCATTTTGAATGATCGATCATAAGACGATCCACCAAAGGTAACATGGGCTCGAGTTTTGTTGGGCCAAAGTCCACTTGAGCCCATGGGTCTTGTGGGTCTTGTGGGTCTTGGTTAAATTAAAACACTAAGTGAGAGTTAATAAAGTGTTTTGATTTGAAATTAAAATTAGTTTAATTTCTTTTGATGAATAATAACTAAAATGAACCAACTTGTCTCGTAGAATTATTTATGTCTTTTCACTCAAACATCCACCACTAATAAAATATTGTTTTCTCCTTGAGAAAGAGAAAAACAATTAACACCAATTCCTTAATTGTCATTGTCATCGCAAGATTGTCTTGAAGGCGATTAAAAAGAAACATGTCTTTGATATAACATTGAGCTAGGCATCAATATTAAGAGGCCAATCAAGCCAAATGAATACATGTAATGTCATAGTATTCATACAATTTTAACTTCAAAATGTTTGAAGATTAGAGGAAGATTTCAATATTACCAACTCAAAACCAAGTTCATCGAACTAGTTAGAGTTGATAAATATGAAACCAATAACCAGATAGTCTCGGTTGAGCTAGATAAGAGCCAATTGTTGGCGCTCATGTTCTGAAATAATTTGACTATTTTAAAAACATGAGAAACCTCAGATCCCATTTAGCCAAAAAATTGGAAACCAAAGATAGTCTTTTAGTGAAAGAGAAAATAAGATTTAAGAAATCTATCAAAGACAAGAAGTCAAAGGAAAGGTAAAGACAAACAGTTGTACATACCCAACCAATGACAGCAACCGGTTAACAACCAGATCATATATATATGACACTGGGAGCGTGAATAACTATAAGAAAGACTTGAGATATGATTTCAATTCTAGGCAAATGCGTATATGATACACACTACCCTTATTAAACCCACTTTGAGTATAAGATATCGGATGTGAAACTCGCATTTATGCAAATGTGCAGTATCTACAGCAGAGTAGATGTGCTTTGAAGGATAAGAGTCAACCTACAAATAGGAACATGCAATTAGTTGTAGTTCCTTATGAAGAGTTGGTTGTTTATCTATTCCCTCAAGACTTATAAGAGAAATTTATAGGTGATTCTATGTTCTCATTATAAGTAGAAATTTGATTTCTTGCTCTCAATGAGAGAGAGGATCTCGGATAAACACACCCAATACATCAAAACCAAAAGGTTTAAAAAGGAATAACTCATGTTCAAACATAAAACCTGTAACTATCTATTAAGTCATGCAAATGAGAGCGCATTTAGAAGCGTCACAGTGATAGACTTTTGAATGATAAAACTTTGAAACATGTGATGTTTGCAAAGCATGACTGTATCTTTTATAAGAAAGGGTGAACGTGCCAACAAACACTCATGCATATGGATGTATGTAGTCCAATTGAGCACAAGTACAAGAGATGGATTACTTCAAATCTTCAAAGATGAATAAAATAACACATGGTGATTCATGTCTGTGAGATTCATCTGAAGCTGGAATGTTAAAATAGTTTAAAGATTTCCAAAATGAAGTAGTCTTGGCGAAACAATGAAGAGCACCTAGATAAGATCGAAAGGATGCTAATGGTTGAGCCAAGAGTTTGAACAAATGACTCAAATGAAACATAATTCTGGCACTATAAGCTTAAGTCATATTAATCAGAAATGTATTCAGAAACTGCATAGTGCAGGATTTTGGAAAACCTAAACTTTGAAAATTTCAATGTTTGCAAAGCATGTCTGATGAGTAAGATGACTAAAATCACCTCTTATTGGAATTGGTGAACAAGCTAATGACTTATTAGGATGCATACATACCGATGTATGTGGGCCTATGAGCACTAGTGCTAGAAGAAGGTTTAATGTACTATTTCATCACTTTCAGTGACGATTTTTTAGTTGATATGGGTATATCTACTTAATACGCCACAAGTCCAAATCCTTTGAAAATGTTCAAAGAGTTTCAAAGTGAAGTATAAAACCAACTTGGCAAGAAAATCAAAACCCTTCAATTAGGTTGAGGAGGTGAGTATTTGAACCAAAGATTTCATTGACCATTCCAGAGAATATGAAATTGTTTCATGACTCTCTCGTCTAAGAATACGACATCTCAATGACATATCTAAGAGCAGGAATCACACCTTATTAGATATGGTGTGATCAATGATGGTTGAGTCAACATTGCCGATTACCTTTTGGGGATACACGCAATTAACCATAGCTCTAATTACTGAACAAAGATTATCTGAAGCATTAGAGAAGACACCATATATGATATGGAGAAGAGAGGTTCTTGAACCGTCTTCTGAAAGAAAGGAGTATCACTTCTACAAACTGTTGTAGAGGAAAGTGTTTGTGTCTCAAAATACTTTCTTCTTAGAGAATATGTTATTCTCTAAAAGAAAGAGTGGGAGAGATTTTGAACTTACCGAAGTTCGAGAGACACAAAACACTATAATTATCACATGAAACTCTGCTACTTGATCCTAGTTCAAATTTTCCTATTTGTCAGAAAATTAAGAACAAGGTTGAGGCACTTGAAGTTTCTCAAAATGTTGAGGAGAGGGTGTCATGAACATTACTCCAAGCAAGGTCAAGTAAACAACTCCGTCAGCCACAAAGATATCGATCTTCTATGGATGAACGTGAGATGTTACTTTTAGAAAGTAATGACACTACCTACATCAAAGAAGCTTTAAGTAAATCAAGATTCCATGCAACCAAGTCTAAAATGGATTCCATGTATTCAACCAAGTTTAGAACTTGGTTGATTTGTCTGAAGGTGTGAGCCATCAGGCATATGAGGGTTTTAAGGCAAAACATGGGTTCATTAAGATAGACATCAAGACTGACTTCAAAATTAGATTTTGAAGAAAGGTGTGTACTTGACACAACTGAGTGGTCTTTTGTTGGAATACTTGTAAACTTCAAGAGACCATATGTGGTCTTAAGGAAGCTTCTAGGAGTTGGAATCATTGACCTTCTTGACCAGGATATCAAAAATGTTTCACATATTGGGAAGTGCCAAAGATAATATTGTGTTTACCGGAAGTTCAGTGGGAGCAATGCGTTTTCTGATATTGTATGTGATTGACATACTGCCTACTGAGAAGAATATTCCAATGTTGCTTCTATTGAGGTTGACTTGGAAATAATTTTCAAAGTGAAGGATTGGTGGGGCTAAGAATTTTATTGGAAACAAGATCTATAATGATAGATTAAAGATTTTGATTGTTTGAATCAAAGTTATCTAGGTGTTGAATAGTTCAACTCACTTCGAGAATGGATTAATTTCCGAAATCATGGCACATCCTTACGGAATTTGATTGTCTCAAAGCAATCAGAAGTTCTAAGAAGGATGAGACATATAACTCATGCTTCAGGCGTGAGATTAATGTATGCCATGAGATGTTCAAAGTCCAACATAACATATACATTGTATATGTATAAGCAAAACTAAGGATGTGTCCTAAGTCTAAAGTGGTTGATAAAAGCTAAGTGTGAAGAGTTGCATTGATGTTACACTCATGCAGAGAAATATGATTATCTGAAAGGTTAGAGAAAATTATACGATCTGTATTGAGTGGTATTGAGGTGAACTGGAAGAAGTTCCTAACATGACATGCGGTTAATTCTACAAATAAGACAAGTATGACACGACTTTAAAAGTTGTGGCAGAAACTGTTAGGATTGCGAAGTTCATTTTTAGAACTGGGTGATGTTTCTAGCCTTGCGAGAGAAATGAAGCCTTATTGATAGGAGCCATCACTCAAGCAAAGGAACTGAAGCTCACTATGAATCTAAACATGTGTTCCGGAAATATCTTCCTATATGAAAGGTCATTAGTGAGATGGTAAATGTACGAGGTTCATTGCAAGTATTATGTACTAAACCCCTGTTGTAGTGCATGATAGTCATGCATGGGCAATATGTATTAAACACATTCCGAAATATTAACAAGTCAAATTTGCATGAATTGTTCATGAATTATGACCTTGTTGATTCATCATTGAGAATAAGATTCCAAAATTTACATCAATTGTGGTTTAGAATTATGTAAATGTCCAAAAAGGTTAGCGCATTCAAAATGGGAAATTGGATGAGGTCCGATTTCTGAAACCCCATTAGTGAACTTGATAACGCTAGTCTTGGTCGGTAGTCGACTGGTTCCTAATTGTATTATCACGTAGGAACAGTGGTAATATCAACACAATTAGCATGTAGGATTGAGGTGATGATCAAGTTTCGTGATCATAGTGATGTGATGACATCATAAATCAATCACATGGGTACTGTTGAGAACAACTACCGAACTGACCCGCAGTGGGAGCTCTTTAAGTTGGGAATTGTCATAGGAGCTCTCACTACTCAAAATTCCTAAATCCTGAGTTCAGTACATAGACTACATGGTCTATTGTGACTTTGGAGCGCGTCAAACGTCTTTCGTAACAGTAGGCTATAAAGGCGGTGTCTGGGTTACAATTGGATCATGTGAGAATGTGTGTCTGAACAAGATGGCATTGTCCTCCCTATTAGGGACAATGGTCTTTTGGCCACTCGGTGAGATTGGACTGAAAATGCTTGGCCGAGCTCAGTTGAATCAATAGTTGATCATCTGTTTTTCAAAGTCTAAACTCGGAGATCGAGGAACGTTTCGGACCTTACATAAGGATGACATCATCTTACCTTATCCGAACATGAGACAGTAAGTGACAAGGGAATTCAAGGAATCAAACACTTGTGGGACAAGTGGGAGATTGTTGGGAATGTCCCGACAATGTTCGATATACACGGAGATTAAACCAAAGTAATATAGTAATTATATGTCTTGCTAGAGACCTCTATAATTAGTAATTAAATATGTTTAATTACAACTACATTATTTGGTCCTACTGGGTCACACAAGTCAGTGCCCTGGAACAATGTATGTAACCTAAGTGATATTGTCTCACGTTTAGAAAAGTTGGAAATTGATTTCTGTGAGAAATCAGCCCAACACGGACCGAATTGGGTCCAACACGGGTCGTGTTGACCCAACACGGTCCGTGTTGAGACACCACAGTCCGTGGTGTCCATGGGCCGATTATTTGGACCTTCTGGAGTCCAACATGGACCGTGTTGTTTCAACACGACCGTGTTGGGCCCAGAAAACGCGCCGTCGTTTTAATTCGGCCCTTTAGGGTTTTTTAAACCCTTTCCATAGGTTTTTTAAATACTATATAAAGGGGTCTCTGGGAGAGATTATTCAACACCAACTGCCTAAGACTCTTAGAGAGATACCAGGGTGATTTCCTGAGTTCCTCTCTCTTTTAGTTTGCAGTTCTAGTTTCAGGAAACATTCTCTGTTTCCCGAAACAATCTCACATACATCTTAGATTGAGATTCGTCTCGATCGGGTCGATCTAGCAATCGGGTTCCCCGAGTGCTGCGTGGACTTTTCAGTAGAGGGTTTCAGCGTTGAAATCTGGAAGGTTAACCTCTTCTTCAGCAGGAATTAGCGATCAGGTATAATTACTAAAGCCTCTGCAATTGTGTTGATTAATTGTTTATAACTGTTATAATATTCCGCCAATTAATCTGTATCTGTTTAGGAAATAGATAACCTAAAACCTTACACCGTAAACTCGACCCAAACCGCCCGAAACCAGAATACACCCGACCCGTATTTACCCGAACCCAAAATACACCTGACCCGTATTTACCCGAATCCGATATACGACCGACCCGTAACCCGCCCGCCCGCCCGTATTGACAGGTCCAGTGCCAATTATGTTTATGCTTTATTTATGACAACGAATATGACTAGATATGCAGATATATTTACTTTTGGATTAACATATATATATTATATTATATTATATTATATTATATTATATTATATTATATTATATTATATTATATTATATTATATTATATATTATATTATATTATATTATACTATACTATACTATACTATACTATACTATACTATATTATACTATATTTTATATATATATATATATATATATATATAAACATATATATATATATATATATATATATATATATATATATATTGTGACGCCCCGGAAATTCAATTATAAAAAGTCAAAGTCAAACTAACGTTAATAAACAAAACTTAGCGGAAGACTTCGAATTTAGTTTGGGCGTCACTGCCGTATCCTCGAAGGTATACAAGGCGAGAAAGGAAAACACAACTGTGTGCTAACGGTAACTACTAACAACTCAAAACAAACTTTAAGAATTCATAACGATAACAAAATAAAAGATTCAAGGACTTCTAGACTCGTTGTCCTCACTTCTAACTCCCGTCCCCAGCATTTAGATCTTCACCTGAAAACAAAACATTTCAGAAAATGAGGGGGAAATCTCAATAATGTCTACCCCTAACGTTTAAAACAGTTTAAGTTCATTTCAATTCATTTTGGGGAGAGGGATCGAATCAAACATTTTACAAACCTTTAAACCCCTACTGTTTCCTCAACCCAACCAAATCATATTTTATTATGCGGGCGGGATACCACATCCCTTAAAGTAACAAATATCATACCGGATCCTGCATCCATCACTACCAGCTACGATCAGGTCCTGCCGACTTTGCCTACCACAAGCTACGACGAGAATATCAAGAGTTCACATTTCCGCCTACCACAGTTACGACTGGTCCTGCACTTTGCCTACCACAGGCTACGACCAAAATCAAGAGTTCACATTTCCGCCAACCACAAAGTTACGACTGTGGTCCCCCTTTGCCTACCACAAATCAAGGTCCACTTTGCCTACCACAAAGCTACGGACCAAAATCAAGAGTTCATTCGCCTACCATACCACTGGATCCCCGACCTTTGCCTACCACAGGCTGCGACCAATTAAACCCGCTTAATGTTTCACTTGAATTATTAGTATCTTAAGCAATCTCATCTCACAGCTCTCAAGTCAAACCCAACCCAGGTTTATCAAAATCAATAATTAAACCACTAATAAAAGACCATCTCAATTTCCTCAACTCATAAATCAAAGAACACAAAATTACAAACAGTTATCCAAAACAGATGGTCACATTTCAACATAAAGTCCCCTTTCGGGATGCAATTCTCAAAACAGATTAGAAAACATTAAAACACATTTAAAGAGCATCCCAGTGGGGATTAGAGCATAGACATTACCTGATATACTTCACAGCACAGCAATAGAAGAACACACTTGAGCTCACTAACGTCTCGCACTAACTCGGGCCTAGAATAAAAGTAATTATCTAATCAAAACGCGTTCTAACGAAGTTAGAATTAACTAACAACTACCTAACCCATCCCCTAGGAACACTTAGGTTCCTATAATTTATGAAATTACACTTAACACCTCCAAGAAAACACATAACACACATATTATTTTCACTCAACAATTATTATAAAAAGAAACAAGCAGAGGGCAGATTATAACGTTCACATAAAACGAGTCACAACTCGACTTCCCGACATCCTATGGGTCTGGTTCTTGACTTTTCGGAAACCTCGGGATGTATACTAAAACCTTTATGTTGATGGTTAAGCCCAAATCAGTCCCGAAGGACCTCAAAAACACCCGTCTTTCCCATTGGTCCAGATCTGACAGGTTCCGGTAAAACGGTTATAACTCGGGCTACACAATTCAAACGTTCGATCCGTAAAATTCCTACGGTTCCTAACATCTAAGGGAACCTCCAGTTCAAAGGGTTTGACCAAAAGGTAACTACACTAGCCGTGGCAACCCGATCTTTAGACACTAACAAAACTGTCCCGGTAACGGTTATTAATTAATTTGTTATTTCGGTTCTAACTTTTACCAAAAGGTCTTGGGGTTCTAACTTGGGCTTAAAACGATACTTAGGGTCAAAGGTATATAGTCCAACCCAACTAAGGTCCAACATCAAACTTTTTAACATTAAAACCAATTTATAAAACATGAAAATTCGCTTTACTATTGTCACTAACCCTAAAGTCATGCATAAAACAATTATAACATTATCTTAAAAAGAATTCTACATTATTCTAATTCAATATTTCAAGAATTAACAAGGACGGTTATAACATGTGAGTTTCTTTAGTCAAGATTCGAAAAAGACTTAAAGAATATGTAAATAAACTATAAAGTACATATAAACATTTAAACTACTAATCAAGAACTCAACAACTAATTTCTTTAAACAAGATTTAATCAAGAACCAAGAACTAATAAACCATAAACTCAACCTAACTTATTTAGTCAAGATTAAACATGAATTAAACAAGAATGAACCCTAAGAAAGAAATAAAAGAACATATAATATTTAACTTAATGAAACAAGAGACCTAATTAATTTTCAAGAATCAAGGACTTAGGAAATATAAACATAAGGAACCATATACATGTAGTTACTAATCAAGAATCTCAACAACTAATTCTTTTACTAAACTCAATCAAGAATCCTGATTTCATTAACAAGAATTTAACTTGTAGTAGGTTAACTAATTTATTTAACAAACTTAATAAGATTTACTTTTAAAGAACAATAAAGAACATAACGATTTATTTAACTAAATATTCAAGAATTTACCTAGGTAATTTAGTTCTCAGATTCGTGCATACAATAATATGGTGGTCTACAAAATTCATAAAAGAATATAAAGAATATTAAGGAACCACTTTCAAACCTAATAAC
The DNA here is from genome assembly GCA_029582165.1 of Portulaca oleracea. NCBI lineage: Eukaryota > Viridiplantae > Streptophyta > Magnoliopsida > Caryophyllales > Portulacaceae > Portulaca > Portulaca oleracea. The sequence continues at coordinate 15,050,595 of CM055869.1, read as the reverse complement.
CAACTATTACAACCTAATCTAATTACAATTTTATAACATAAAATTACACATATCAAGTAAACAAATTACACATAACAAATAATTATTTACACATAATTACAACCAAGAAAATAATTACAATTAATTTCCCCTAATTACAAAACTAACAATACAATTCAATAATTATAAAAACAGAATATTATTTTTGAAAATAAAAACAGAAAAGAAAAAGAAGAAAAAGAAAAGGAAAAACATATCAGAACAATATAGGTAACAGCTTAGGGTTTTTAGGGTTAGGATTTTTACGTAAGGGTGTACTAGGCAAAACCACGGCAGTCAGGACGGTGGACGATCGATGGAGTCGTTGGCGGCAGCGAGGGCGTCCGGCGGTGAGGTGTCGACGGTGGTCGGAGTTTGGGATCACGCACAGTGGCAACAATAACGGCAGCACGGGTATTCTTCCTCGCATCCGGGAACGTGCAGCGGTTTTTTGACGACCTCGACGGTGGTGCGACGGTCGACGATGGTTCGACAGGCGGCGAAGACGATCGGCGGCGGCTGGGCGACGGCTAGTGTCGCGCACACACAAGCAGGCGTGAGGGAGAGGAGGTCGAAAACTAGAGGAATGGAGAAGGACGATGAAAACGAACGGGAAATGGATGGTAGTGGTGGTTGCGACGGCTGGAGGAGATTTCCGGGCGACGTGTGACGGCGGCGACGATGTCGCTGGTGGTTGTCGCGGCGCAACCGAGCGAGAAATAGAGGGAGAAAGAGGGAGAGAGAGAGAGAGAAGGAAAGAAGGGGGAGAGAGAGAAAGGGCGGTGGCTGGTGGTGGTCCGGGTGGTGTTCGGTTGTGGTTCCGGCGATTGGTGGCGGGCGGCAGAGAAGAGAGAGAGGGGGGAGAGAGGCTAGGGTTTGAGTTTGAGAGGAGAAAATTAGGGTTTGAGAGGGGGTTTTTATACTAATACCCAATTTAGGCCCACTAATCTAATCTAATCCTAATCCAACCCAACTCTAAAATCTGATTTTTCTTTTAGAAAAAAAAATAACCCTATTAGTAATAAAAACAAAACTAATAATAATATTATCACTAACCACATAACAAATAAAATTCACATAATTATTCACATAACACATTTTAATAAACACAATAATATTAATAATAATACTAATAATAAAAAGACTTAAACTAATAATACTAACACCCAAGAAATTTCTGATATACCCTTGTTAGTCCCTCAACGGTCCTACGAGCTCAAGTGTCAGCATAAACAAACACGAACGAACAACAGTAAATAACGAAGTCAAACCTAATTACTAACGACGTCACGGTCAACATCTCTGGATTTTTCGGGGTTTTACATCATTACCTTCTTAAAAGAAGTTTCGTCCTCGAAACTTAAACTTAAGCCTAACGGTCCGGTAAGGAAACTAACGGTTCCATTCCTCCTAAAACTCGAGGTTTTACATCATTACCTTCTTAAAAGAAGTTTCGTCCTCGAAACTTGACGTACCTTTAAGAGTGAAACAGGTGAGGCTACTTGCTGTCATCTTCTCTTCTACTTTCCAGGTTCTTGATAACTAGGTGAGGCTCTCTGGTTTACATTGTTCCCATCATTTCCATTGCTTTCATTGTCATAGCCCTCCGAGGTCAACTGGGGACATTGTGTCTTATGTGATGTTGGGGGCTTCCACACTTAAAGCATCCTCCCCTAACAATCCTTGTTCTACAATCTCGAGCATAATGCCCAGGTCGGCCACAGTTTCGGCAGGTCGGGACATTCGAGGGCGTACGTCCTGAAGACTGATTGCTTTGCCAATTGTTGGGGCGGAACCTCTTCTCTTGGTAGGGTTGAGATGGGTTGAAACGGGGCGACTCTTTCCTCTTATGCCCTTGCGTGCCAAGTTGTCGCTCCATGTCGTGCATTACCCTTTCTATAGTGAGGGCAACGTTCAGCATATTCTGGTAAGACGTGAACTCACGTGATGACATACGATCCTGAATTTTGCAGTTCAATCCATCCCAGAAACGATCCATCCTCAGTTGCTCACTAGACACAAGAGCAGATGCGAACCGAGATAGTTCGGTGAATTTAGTGGAGTAAGCAAGCACGCTACGCTCTCCTTGGCGTAAGTCCATGAATTCCTTTTCTTTCGCCTTTTGAAGGGACATAGGATAGAACCGATCTTTCAGCACAACCTTAAAATGGTTCCAATCAAAACCCGGTTCGGTTCGTATCTTCTTCACACTGGCCCACCATAGATCGGCCTCCTCCTTCAGGTGGTATGCAGCAAAATCCACCCGTAGCTCCTCGGGACAACAGGTCGTGTCGAAAATCTTTTCAATCTCTCTAACCCAATCTTCAAAGACTTTGGGGTCAGCTACCCCTGTGTAAGTGGGCGGGTTGAAGCTATTAAACCTTTGGAGAAGAGCGGAGGGGTCATCTTCCCTCCCTCCTCCTTGTCGATTCACCACTTTCCTCAGTAGGTCCTCGTGCTTGCCGAGCATCTCAATCAATAGTATGCTAGCAAGGTCGTTCCCCGGTGTTGCCGTACTCGACCCTGGTATCAAATGAGCCAGGCGTTGGCGCAGTTCAGTCGCGGTTTGAGGGCACTGTTCGGCTGCAGCTTGCGGGCACTCCCGATTAACGTTGTTGGGTTGAGAGCCATTTATGTCCGACATCCTGGTTCAAAGGGGTCGATTTAGACTACTAGGGTTCTTATTCTCACAACGTATTTACGAATTCTGAAGTTAACTACTCTTATTAGACTAAAACATAAAAGAACTCAACAAGTAACAGAACCATAAACATAACTTTAACTCTAACCGCATTTAATAGCATCACATTTCAACACTTTGGTACTTGCAACAAATTTCAAGGGTTCCATCTGTGAGATTAACTCCACATTTCACTTGATCATTTGCCAACATCCTTTCACTTTCATAAAATTATAACAATAGCTCAAGAAAAGAATTTCATTATTTCATATCACTTGCACCCGAGCATAACATAAAGTTCCATTCTCTCCTAATCACAATAAAAGCAACAACCACACGGTTATAAATTTAAACAACCAAACACTAATTACACGTAAGTATTACTACTTGGGACTAATCCCACTACTCTTTTACTAACTCTACTTAGAGTATTTTCATACGAGAAAGGGTTCCTGCGAACCACGATTGGGGTCTAATCAGGATCGTCAAACTCATCCCCCGAGTCCTCCTCGGAGTCTGCTTCCACCTTGAACTCTACCAGAGCCTCATTCTAAGGCTCTGTCTTTCATTGAGGCTACCTTCTCTGCAACCTAAAATTTCCAGCGACTACTCCTCGTATGTCCAGCTCTCTTTCAGCCTCCAAGTTCTCATCGGAGGTCTTCTTTTGCTTCTAGACCCTCCTTGGGGTTGCATTCCGTACCCACCTCGGGTTTCAAGTCTTTTAGAGGAGCTAAAGTCTCATGCTCATAGCAAAGGTGACGATATACATTCCAACATATGAAGCTAACATAATCAAGCACAGACTTACAACATATAAGAAATCCAAGAAACAGACAAACATTCCATACCCCCATCCTACACTCATCACTCCGAACATAGCATCCTAAGGTCTAACTAAACCTAAGGGACACTTAGGAGCTACCAGGTCGCAACCCAGAGCTCTGATACCATTCTGTGACGCCCCGGAAATTCAATTATAAAAAGTCAAAGTCAAACTAACGTTAACGAACAAAACTTAGCGGAAGACTTCGAATTTAGTTTGGGCGTCACTGCCGTATCCCCGAAGGAATACAAGGCGAGAAAGGAAAACACAACTGTCTGCTAACGGTAACTACTAACAACTCAAAACAAACTTTAAGAATTCATAACGATAACAAAATAAAAGATTCAAGGACTTCTAGACTCGTCGTCCTCACTTCTAACTCCCGTCCCCATCATTTAGATCTTCACCTGAAAACAAAACATTTCAGAAAATGAGGGGGAAATCTCAATAATGTCTACCCCTAACGTTTAAAACAGTTTAAGTTCATTTCAATTCATTTTGGGGAGATGGATCGAATCAAACATTTTACAAACCTTTAAACCCCTACTGTTTCCTCAACCCAACCAAATCATATTTTATTATGCGGGCGGGATAGCACATCCCTTAAAGTAACAAATATCATACCGGATCCCAGATCCTCTGCCTACCACAGGCTACGACCATGGTCCCAGACCCTTTGCCTACCACAGGCTACGACCAGAATATCAAGAGTTCACATTTCCGCCACAAAGCTACGACTGTGGTCCTGCACTTTGCCTACCACAGGCTACGACCAAAATCAAGAGTTCACATTTCCGCCTACCACAGGCTACGACCAGGGTCCCTGACCCTTTGCCTACCACAGGCTACGACCAAGGTCCCGGACCCTTTTGCCTACCACAGGCTACGACCAAAATCAAGAGTTCACATTTCCGCCTACCACAGGCTACGACCAGGGTCCCTGACCCTTTGCCTACCACAGGCTACGACCAATTAAACCCGCTTAATGTTTCACTTGAATTATTAGTATCTTAAGCAATCTCATCTCACAGCTCTCAAGTCAAACCCAACCCAAGTTTATCAAAATCAATAATAAAACCACTAATAAAAGACCATCTCAATTTCCTCAACTCATAAATCAAAGAACACAAAATTACAAACAGTTATCCAAAACAGATGGTCACATTTCAACATAAAGTCCCCTTTCGGGATGCAATTCTCAAAACAGATTAGAAAACATTAAAACACATTTAAAGAGCATCCCAGTGGGGATTAGAGCATAGACATTACCTGATATACTTCACAACACAGCAAAAGAGGAACACACTTGAGCTCACTAACGTCTCGCACTAACTCGGGCCTAGAATAAAAGTAATTATCTAATCAAAACGCGTTCTAACGAAGTTAGAATTAACTAACAACTACCTAACCCATCCCCTAGGAACACTTAGGTTCCTATCATTTATGAAATTACACTTAACACCTCCAAGAAAACACATAACAAGATCACATATTATTTTCACTCAACAATTATTATAAAAAGAAACAAGCAGAGGGCAGATTATAACGTTCACATAAAACGAGTCACAACTCGACTTCCCGACATCCTATAGGTCTGGTTCTTGACTTTTCGGAAACCTCGGGATGTCTACTAAAACCTTTATGTTGATGGTTAAGCCCAAATCAGTCCCGAAGGACCTCAAAAACACCCGTCTTTCCCATTGGTCCAGATCTGACAGGTTCCGGTAAAACGGTTATAACTCGGGCTACACAATTCAAACGTTCGATCCGTAAAATTCCTACGGTTTCTAACATCTAAGGGAACCTCCAGTTCAAAGGGTTTGACCAAAAGGTAACTACACTAGCCGTGGCAACCCAATCTTTAGACACTAACAAAACTGTCCCGGTAACGGTTATTAATTAATTTGTTATTTCGGTTCTAACTTTTACCAAAAGGTCTTGGGGTTCTAACTTGGGCTTAAAACGATACTTAGGGTCAAAGGTATATAGTCCAACCCAACTAAGGTCCAACATCAAACTTTTTAACATTAAAACCAATTTATAAAACATGAAAATTCGCTTTACTATTGTCACTAACCCTAAAGTCATGCATAAAACAATTATAACATTATCTTAAAAAGAATTCTACATTATTCTAATTCAATATTTCAAGAATTAACAAGGACGGTTATAACATGTGAGTTTCTTTAGTCAAGATTCGGAAAAGACTTAAAGAATATGTAAATAAACTATAAAGTACATATAAACATTTAAACTACTAATCAAGAACTCAACAACTAATTTCTTTAAACAAGATTTAATCAAGAACCAAGAACTAATAAACCATAAACTCAACCTAACTTATTTAGTCAAGATTAAACATGAATTAAACAAGAATGAACCCTAAGAAAGAAATAAAAGAACATATAATATTTAACTTAATGAAACAAGAGACCTAATTAATTTTCAAGAATCAAGAAGGACTTTGGAAATATAAACATAAGGAACCATATACATGTAGTTACTAATCAAGAATCTCAACAACTAATTCTTTTACTAAACTCAATCAAGAATCCTGATTTCATTAACAAGAATTTAACTTGTAGTAGGTTAACTAATTTATTTAACAAACTTAATAAGATTTACTTTTAAAGAACAATAAAGAACATAACGATTTATTTAACTAAATATTCAAGAATTTACCTAGGTAATTTAGTTCTCAGATTCGTGCATACAATAATATGGTGGTCTACATAATTCATAAAAGAATATAAAGAATATTAAGGAACCACTTTCAAACCTAATAACCAACTATTACAACCTAATCTAATTACAATTTTATAACATAAAATTACACATATCAAGTAAACAAATTACACATAACAAATAATTATTTACACATAATTACAACCAAGAAAATAATTACAATTAATTTCCCCTAATTACAAAACTAACAATACAATTCAATAATTATAAAAACAGAATATTATTTTTGAAAATAAAAACAGAAAAGAAAAAGAAGAAAAAGAAAAGGAAAAACATATCAGAACAATATAGGTAACAGCTTAGGGTTTTTAGGGTTAGGGTTTTTACGTAAGGGTGTACTAGGCAAAACCACGGCAGTCAGGACGGTGGACGATCGATGGAGTCTTTGGCGGCAGCGAGGGCGTCCGGCGGTGAGGTGTCGGCGGTGGTCGGAGTTTGGGATCACGCACAGTGGCAACAATAACGGCAGCACGAGTATTCTTCCTCGCATCCGGGAACGTGCAGCGGTTTTTTGACGACCTCGACGGTGGTGCGACGGTCGACGATGGTTCGACAGGCGGCGAAGACGATCGGCGGCGGCTGGGCGACGGCCAGTGTCGCGCACACACAAGCAGGGGTGAGGGAGAGGAGGTCGAAAACTAGAGGAATGGAGAAGGACGATGAAAACGAACGGGAAATGGATGGTAGTGGTGGTTGCGACGGCTGGAGAAGATTTCCGGGCGACGTGTGACGGCGGCGACGATGTCGCTGGTGGTTGTCGCGGCGCAACCGAGCGAGAAATAGAGGGAGAAAGAGGGAGAGAGAGAGAGAGAAGGAAAGAAGGGGGAGAGAGAGAAAGGGCGGTGGCTGGTGGTGGTCCAGGTGGTGTTCGGTGGTGGTTCCGGCGATTGGTGGCGGGCGGCTGGCTTTGGCGGCAGAGAAGAGAGAGAGGGGGGAGAGAGGCTAGGGTTTGAGTTTGAGAGGAGAAAATTAGGGTTTAGGGTTTGAGAGGGGGTTTTTATACTAATACCCAATTTAGGCCCACTATTCTAATCTAATCCTAATCCAACCCAACTCTAAAATCTGATTTTTCTTTTAGAAAAAAAAATAACCTTATTAGTAATAAAAACAAAACTAATAATAATATTATCACTAACCACATAACAAATAAAATTCACATAATTATTCACATAACACATTTTAATAAACACAATAATATTAATAATAATACTAATAATAAAAAGACTTAAACTAATAATACTAACACCCAAGAAATTTCTGATATACCCTTGTTAGTCCCTCAACGGTCCTACGAGCTCAAGTGTCAGCATAAACAAACACGAACGAACAACAGTAAATAACGAAGTCAAACCTAATTACTAACGACGTCACGGTCAACATCTCTGGATTTTTCGGGGTTTTACATATATATATTGGAGTCCAAAAGGCGGGTGAAGTTCACAATTAAGATCTACACACTAGGTAAGGACGTTAGAGCAAACTTTCTTGGTTTCAAACCAAGGATCAAAACAAAGTGTAACTGACATACCTCATTAGATTTATAACAATCAAAGAACAAGTTACAATTACAAAACAAAACAAGAAGTAACAGCCCGAAGGCAGTTACTGATAGGATCACTGACCAAGACTGAATGTCCTTGAGATCAGCTACAGATAAGGATCGTCGTAGGAAAAACCCTAGCAGCGATTTAGAACATGATGGATTACATTGAAGCACAAACTCACACAGCCTTAGTCCGTCAAGGCTTTGCTACACACCATCTCTCCACCACATGTGGATACAACGAATGCTCACCAAGGTCCTTGGCTATAACTTCACCAGAGGTCCTTTACTGGCTACCTTCACCACCAAACCATTGGTTACACACTCGGAGAAAGCCCACCAGATTTCTTACTCCGCAATTACTTCCGTGGAATCGCCTATCTTCTCAATTCTTCTATCATCCTTTTTATAGAGGCATTTGGATGCTTGGACTTGAGTTCTTCCAACGGTAACTTGCCTTATGTATTTATTTCTTCCCTTTTGTTGCAACAATAATCATGATTGATTTCCCTTGATTTGTTTCCTTTTGTTTCCTTTTTGTATCTACAAGAATCATGCCCATAATAAGAATATATAATATATAATCAAAATATATATATTACATACACATAATATGAGTATATAATCAGAATATATATATATATATATATATATATATATATATATATATATATATACTAAGAATATATAATCAGATTATAAAATATAAGGCAACTCCCTTTTCCGGATTTTGGCTTTCATCAAAACCTAAGGTCCTTCGCGGATACACGATGAAGGACCTTGACCCTGTTTTCAATAATATATATATAGGGAAATTGGATTCTAATAATCCCTACTTTTGCAAATTGGATGACAATAATCCCTATTTTCAATTTGTATTCTGGTGGTCCAAAAAAAAAATTGTATTGTAGTGGTACCAAATCTATCACCACATTCTTTTTAATTTTTTCATGCCTACCCCATATTGTTTTTTTTTTCGTTCATGCCCCCAGATAGGTAATGAAGTATAGTTGCTAAAACATTTTTTAAATTATTTTTTTGAGATTCCGAGCAATTATTATGATTTTTTAAAAGGAATAAAATTGAAAAAATCATAAAAAATAGAAAAAAAATTAAAAAAAATTGGGAGAAATGTTGTAAAATCATTAAAAATAGTGGTAAAGTGTTATACAAAGTTTTGAATCAAATGCAACACCAAATCTATGATATTTAGGGTATACTCTCGATTATGTCCCACTACAATACAATTTTATTTTTTTTTTGGACCACCATAATACAAATTGAAAGTAGGGATTATTGCCATCCAATTTGCAAAAGTAGGGATTATTAGAATCCAATTTCCATATATATATATATATATATATATATATATATATATATATATATATATATATATATATATGAACTTGCAAAGTTTTTGCATCAAATGTAAACACATAAGTGCATATTGTGTCTGTCCCTCTCTTTGAACATATTTGATAAAATTAGAATTATCATATTATGGATAGATTGATATGGAAATATATATATGGTGGCATCTTGTCATGACGTTGAAATCTAAGTAGTATATATGTGGTAGCTTATACAACAATAAAAAATAAAGTCTAATCAACAAGAAATAATAATTTTAACTGAATGGCATATATATTTTTCTGATTCTTTATATTTAATCGGATAAAATAATATTCTAGAATAAATTAAAGATGATTACATCTGAGCATATAATTCCTCCCATGCATAGTTAACTACTCCCTCCGTTCTTTTTTATCTGTCATTTACGGTTTTCAGTGCCAACTTTTATCAATAATTTTTAATATAAAATTTTTATAGAAAAATAAAATATAATACTTTTTAATAGTATTTTTTATTACGAATCTAATTATATCAATTTTGTATGATGAATCATTATACAAATTAAGATATTAACGGTCAAAGTTTTTGGCACAATTCCCTAGGCGACAGATAAAACAAAACAGAGGTAGTACTTCTTTTATACCCACTTTCTTTATTGGTGGGGTTTTTTCTTTTTCTTTTTTTGTTACAATCAAGTTATTGATTTATAAAGAAGTATGAGCAATCAATTCAATTAAGAGAGTATTTGGTTGATTAAAAATTTGGAAGAATTGATTGATTTTTTTCAAGTTAACCTATTTCCCCATGTTTGATTGCATTTGGACCTTGGAAAAAAATTATAAGAGGATCACAATTTCTCATCTTCACTTACGGAAAATTTCACATAGAAGTGGGGAAAATTTTTTCCAAGATAATTTTTTTCACGAAAAAACTTTCTAGAAAAACTTCTCGACTAAATTTTTTTTAATTCTTACCAAACGCTCTCTAAGCGGTAATATTCACCTTTTCGATAAAAGAGGCTGATGGTTTATGATCCCACTCAATACTAGGTTTGTCCTTTTTCATATTTCAAGGTTTCCTCCTTTATCCTTCCTTATAAACGACTTAAATTAACATCCAATCTGAACAGGGGAATATGTCTGACACTTTGATGAAAGGAAAACCTATATAGTATTTACCTAAATTCTAAAAAACCAACACATTGAAGGCTAGTGTTAACCACTAAAATTGATTGGTGATTGGGAAGATGAACAAATTATATTTGCTTTGAATAGAAGCTTAATATAACTAACCAACAATGATCCAGCTTATAATCCATAATTACACGATGATTCACTAGTCACATGGATAAGTTATGCAACCACCAACACAAAAAGTAAATTAATCACCTAATATCATCACAATATTCATGTCCTTCAGCTACTCTTTACTCCACATCATTGAAGGTTGTTGGTCATTAAAAAGATAAGATTAAGCCAAAGCCACTTTAATCTTCCATTCTTCATCATGACCTTGCACATAAATATTGGGAAATTGAAATCTAATAAACCAACCTTTGGGGGTGCTTTGATTTAACGAACCAACCTTGAAAATTAATATTAGACGAACTGACCTTAACATCTTATTTTTTCTAACGAACCGCCACCGAGTCCAACTCGTCGGAAGTGTGACGTGGCGGTGGCGGTGACTTATGTGGCAGTTTTTCAAGCAAAATAAAAAAAGAAAAAAATTAACCATATTTTTTTGCTGAATTGGATTAAAATAATCAATAATTTTCATTTTTTTAAATTCAACTCAACACCTCTCTCTCTCTCCCACTCTCGGTCTATATCTCCCCCTTTCTCTACAGCCCGACCCCCAGCACCCCCCCCCCCTCTCTCTCTCTCTCTCTCTCTCTCTCTCTCTCTCTCTCTCTCAACCCCCACCCCAGCCTCTTCTCCCAAGTAAATCCACCATGCATCCATAATGCTTTAGTTTGGGCAAAATGTTTGTGCTGAGTCGTCATTGAAGAAAGCCACTGTCTAGTAACCTAGCAATACTACTCTTCCTGCCAGTGGAGTAGTATTGAAATTACACTAGTACATATCTACAATTAGTCCATTAAACCAAAGGCTCAGATCAACAACCATAAGGAAATAGAGAATGGGGGAATTACAGTTCATAGCATTCATAAAATCAAAATGAATCTAATTTTTAACAAAGAATAAATGAATTGAATCATCCAAACTCAACTAATTAAGGTTGAGCACTTCGTTCACTCACGAATCTGGACTGTGTTAATTCAATTGCTATTTATACACACACTTTGATGTAGAATGAAATAGTCCAAAACCTAACATATCAAGTCATGGAATCCAATAAACTGCTGCCATCCATAAAGAAGAGATACAAATCTGACTTTCTTCGCTGCTACACTTCGTTCTGCTGAAAACTCTTCTTGAGTTCTTCCTGCTCAAAAATCTCACACCAATGGAGGCCAACGAAGATGATTAACCCTCCCTCCCTCCAAACTATGTCAGCTTAGCTGACCTTCAATAGCGATGGCTCAAGCAGCAGGAGCGGAAGAACAGGAGAGACAAACACAAGCAGAAAGAGAAAGAGGAAGAAACTCAACGACGACCTAATCTTCCTGGTAAAGACGCCATTGGAGGGCTCAACCAACAGGTAGCGTTGACAAAATTTCATCCGACCCGAATTACCCGAATTATCCGACCCGGAAAAAACCGGGTCTGGACATTGATTTTTCGTTCGAATTTTCATATTGACCGAATATTCGGACATAAAATTTCTCTTTTTTCTATTGTCCGAACCCGATTTTTGCTTCGTCCGAATTATCCAACCCGGTTCGGCCCGAAATAAAACTGGGTCCGGACATGAATTTCTCGTATGAATTTTGACTTTGTCCGACCCGAATTTTTGCCAGCGCTACCAGCAGGAAAACAAGACAGACAAACAGAATTGCTTCCTCGCTCGAATTGAAGTGAGGAATGTGAATGCGAAGCCCCAATTTCGAAAATCCAACCCTAATTTTCACAATCGGAGGCCGTTTCGGAGAGATTATGGTGATCGGAAAGGTCCTCAGGAGTATTGCTGGGTGAAGAATGCTCCTTTCTCTAGAGGCTGGGGGTTGAGAGAGAGAGAGAGAGAGAGAGTCAGAGAGAGAGGGGTTGGGGGTCGGGCTGTAGAGAAAGGGGGAGAGATGGATTGAGAGTGGGAGGGAGAGAGAGGTGCTGAGTTGGATTTTAAAAAAATGAAAATTATTGATTATTTTAATCCAACTCAACAAAAAATATAGTTAATTTTTTTCTTTTTCTATTTTGCTTAAAAAACTGCCACATAAGCCACCGCGACCGCCATGTCACACTTCCGACGAGTTGGACTCGGTGGCGGTTCGTTAGAAAAAGTAAGATGTTAAGGTCAGTTCGTCTAATATTAATTTTCAAAGTTGATTCGTTAAATCAATGCACCCCCAAAGGTTGGTTTATTAGATTCCAATTTCCCGATAAATATTGGACGAAGTTCAAAAAAAATGAAAATAATTTTAGTAATGTATCAGATGATAACTTTTAACTTTCAAACTTGAAATATAAAAACTAAGGGGGCGTTTGGTTGAGAAACTTTCCCGGGAAGTTTCTCAACTTTTCCAAGTTGAAAAATTTTCCTATGTTTGGTTGAGAAACTTTACCGGGGAAGTTTTGATGTGGGACCCATAATTTCCTTCACAAACTCAGTAAAAAGTTTCCCAGGGGGGCTAAGGAAAGTCTTTCCCGGGAAAATTTTTCCTGGGATAGTCTTTCCCGGAAAACAACCAAACACACCATAAGTTTCTAATGTTTTGATTAATGTAATATTGGAATGAGAGCTCAATCACGAAGACCTCCATCATTCTTGACAAAAATATGCTTGACAGAAATACAAAATATTTTAAAAAGAAGTATTTTTCCTCCTTTGTTGCAAGCATGTAGGTATTTTCAAGGAAATAGATCCATGTGGTGAAGTCCAAAGATTAGGTCCATGATTCAATCCAAGAAGGTAGGTTAAATTGGTGGGTATTACGCATGTATTAAAGGTTTATTTTCTTTTTTTGGTTGATAATATGGTGACATTATGACTACCATTCGGACTAATTATCATTGATCAATGTCGATCAATATGAAACTACCAGATATTTAAGGAAAAATTACTCTATAGTGTTGCCCAAAACAATGACTTATCATTGATGTGTTTTTATTTCAGTAAGGTGTTGCAATAAATCAACGTATATTTGACTAAGAAAATATTTTCTGTTTGGTTCTTTATATAGGTCCAATAGGTTATCATTGTCTAGGAGTACTATAGCTGTCAGCTGAATGAATTATATTTTAGTAAACGAAAACTTAGGATTTTTTTTGAGTGGTTAACGTTAATTAAGATACCGATATTAGATTTATAGTGATTATGTTGTGGTTTTTGGATCTGGGTCCGTGGTGGTCATAATTCGAGGGCTCGTGGTATCCTTAGCGAGTGACAAGGATAAGGAAGGTGTGAGTGTGGCGGACTTCGGCTCACTATGGTCGATTCAATTCAAGCTAAATCAGAAACCTTAGGTTTTGATTTGATATATTTACTTCCAAGTTTGGGATGAATCCGTAAGGCTCAATTCCCTGAAGATCTTATCGTTCCAGCCTCCTTCGATGACCAGTTTAATCGAATCTCAGGAGTATCTCATCGCGATTGCTAAGGTTTAGCTTAGTCCTGTTCCAGGTTATTTTCTGCCTTTCGTTTAAGTTGTTGCTTCATATTTTGTATGTGTTGGGGGGTCCAAGGCGGGAGCCCACTTCAACCGAGGCCCATAGTACACAAGTTAACTGAGGTTCCATCTTAAAACTAATTGGTATTAAGAGGAGTAGCCCACTTGACTTATATATCATGTCCTTTCTCTTTACTTTTTTGATGTGGGACATTTTTACTCACGGGTGAACCCCAACAGTATGGTTTCTTCATGGTTGCTTTTCATTTGCCATTCAATCTTTGTCCGAGCATGATTGCTCCTTACTCAAAAAATTTGGGTGTGTTTTGGTCTCTTGGTGGCGAATAGTGATGTATTGGAGGAGGTTAGCTTAAACTGTTTCTAATTACTCATTATTACGCTACATCTTTGAATCACAGTGAGATGCAACCCTACTAATTACCAGCACGGGACAAATAGTATGAGTTAACCAAGGATCAGGACAAAAAAGTAGCAGGAGCTTATTATTACCTGGATGATTATATTGTTCTTAACAGGTTCCTTTCTTTTTGTAGTTTCTTCCCCCACTTCTATTTCTACAATGAATCCTAGGGAAAAGATTTAGATACCATATATGAGCAAACAAATGAGCAGACATCATGACGTAGGCTTTGGATATTGATATTTGATTTTGAACATTTTTTTATGCTTTATGGACTCCCCATGTGGTATTATAAGCATCCGTTCTTTGTCTGTTTGGATTTTCTGTAGTCTTTTGTGAAATATAACGCTAATTGTTGTTAGATGTGAAGACCAAACTGAGGAACGAAGAAGGAAGAAAACGCTGGCAGCGTGACCAAAACGCCACCAACGCCTAGTGCTCTTTGCCAAAACACTACCCCCGCCATCAGGACGCTGGCAACGTCTCGTCCAGAAGCTTCACCGTTGAGAACGCTGCCAGCGCCCTGGAACTTCCACGGGTGCTTTTGAAACACTACTAGCGTTTTTGGGTTCTGCAATGTGACACTTTGATGGGCTTCGATCAATGCCCATATGTGTGTTATATTTCTTGAGAGGCAAGTCTTTAGGGTTTTAGGTTATTATTAACCTAGTTGCTCACATGTTTCTCTAGTATATATAGGGGTTCAGGTTCTCCCTATTATGTATCCCAGAGCATCCCTTAAAGAATATCCCTGAGATAGAGTGAGACAGAGAGAAACGCAACCATTGTATTGTAATCCTCATATTACTAGTGCATCGATTTCGTGGTTTTTTTTCCCGCTTTGGGTTTTTTCCACGTTAAAATCCTGGTGTCAAATTTCTTATTTCTTTTCCGCTATTATCTCCTATTGATTGTGATTTGCTTGAGTACTCTTTGATCCTAACAACTGGTATCAGAGCTTTCAGGGCTGGTGAAAGAGAACTCGCTTTCAAACAATGGCAGGAGATAAGTATGAAATAGAGAAATTTGATGGATCTGACTTCACCTACTGGAAGTTGCAGATTGAGGATCTGTTGTACACAAATTCGTTGCACGTTCCTCTGTTGGAGAAGAAGCCATATAAGATGGAGCAGGCTGAGTACGAACTGCTAGATCGGCAGGCGGTGTCCCTGATCTGGATATCATTGTCTCAGAATGTTCAGTTTAACGTCATGGAGAAAAATACAACAAAGGGATTGTTGGAGGCACTAGAGCAGATGTATGAGAAGCCCAGCACAACAAATCAGGTATATTTGTTCACCAAATTAACCAGCTGTAAGATTGCTGAGGGTGGGGATGTGGTTGAGAATATTAATGAGATTACTAAAATTTTATCACAACTTGCTTTAGTAAAGATGGTTTTTGCTGAGAATGTTAGAGCCTGTATATTATTGTCTTCTATGCCCGAGTCTTAGAGAACCCTTGTAATTGTTGTTAGTAGTGCTAGGGATACTGACAAGATGAAGTTTGATGAGATCAAGTTTGTATTGCTTAATGAGGGTTTTCGCTGGAAGAATTTTGGTGAGGAATCTCCGGGGATTGCGTTAAGTGTCAGGGGTAGGAAGAACAATAGGAATTCGAATAATGCCAGGGGAGGCAAGCCTAGGGAAATGAGCAATGTTGTGTGTTATGGTTGTGGTGATAAGGGTCACTTTAAGAGGGATTGCCCTAGACCTGTGAAGGGGAAGGGTAATGATGATTGGGACTCTGTCAACTCTGCAGAAGATCTTTGTGAAGCCCTGGTTTTGAGTGTGTCTAGTCTTGAAGAGTCATGGATAGTTGACTCTGGTGCATCCTTTCATGTTTCCTCCGATATGGAGTTATTTCATAATTTCAAGAGTGGGAAGTTTGGCAAGGTGTATCTTGCCAATGACATGTGTTATGAAGTAACAGGTACAAGAGACGTGACGATTAAGACTGCTAACTGTAGTCTTTGGAAGTTGGAGGATGTGAGGTATATTCCTGGAATTAGGAGGAATTTAATTTAAGTGAATTAACTCGATGAGATGGGCTACACTACAGGCTTCAGGAAAGGGACGTGGAAGATCATGAAGGATGTTATGGTAATGGCGAAGGGATTGAGATCCGGTACGTTGTACTCTACCAGGGAAAGCACTAACATTATTTCTTATGCTTCTTGTTCTAGTTTATGGCTTTGCAGGAATGAGAAGAGGGTCAGTTTCGCCAAACTGATGGGGAACCTGAGGCGGTATGGAGTGACTCAGGTGACAAGAAGCCAGAGGGACCTGTGGCGGTCAAGGTTTCTAGTAGGCTGGGTGTGCCTAGGGAGGAAACGGAGGAACCATAGGAAGCTCCACAGGTTGCAGATCAGGCTGCTGAAGAACCTGAACCACAGGAGCTAGGTGAAAGCTGCAGCACACCATCTACTGAAAGGAGATCCAGGAAGGCTACCAGAGATGTTGGTGAGCCAAAGTCCAACACTAAGGTTGTGCAGGCGGAGGCTCGGTTCAAGCGGGAGCACGCAATGGTTGATGAGATTGCGTCACTTGAGGGAACCTGGAAGCCGGTGAGATTGTCTGCGAGGAAGAAGGCCGGGAAAAAGTGGGTCTACAAGATCAAGAGTAAGCCAGTGGATGTTGGGAAATTGAGGCCGGGTGTGGTCTCAGGAGGCCTCTCGGACTGATAAAGAGGTCGGTCGATGCACTAGGGGAACTTGTGGTGAAAGTTGAGGATGGTCGAGGTATGGTCTCCAAGTGGGAGATTGTTGGGTGTGAAGACCAAACTGAGGAACGAAGAAGGAAGAAAATGCTGGCAGCGTGACCAAAACGCCACCAGCGCCCAATGCTCTTTGCCAAAACGCTACCCGCACCATCAAGATGCTGGTAGCGTCTCGTTCAGAAGCTTCACCGTTGAGAACGCTGCCAGCGCCCAGGAACTTCCACCAGTGCTTTTGAAACGCTGCTAGCGTTTTGGGTTCTGCAATGCGACACTTTGATGGTCTTAGGCCCATATGTGTGTTATATTTCTTGAGCGAAAATTCTTTAGGGTTTTAGGTTATTATTGACCTAGTTCCTCACATGTTTCTCTAGTATATAAAGGGGTTTAGGTTCTCCCTATTATGTATCCCAGAGAATCCCAGAAAGAATATCCCTGAGATAGAGTGAGACAGAGAGAAACATAACCATTGTATTGTAATCCTCATATTACTAGTGCATCGTTTACGTGGTTTTTTTCCCGCTTTTGGTTTTTTCCACGTTAAAGTCCTGGTGTCAAATTTCTTATTTCTTTTCCGCTATTTTGTTTGTGGTTTGCTTGAGTACTCTTCGATCCTAACAGTTGTCTCATAATTGATATGACAATTGTCCAATTTGCTTATGCCCATGAGGGATCATCTAATTATTATCTCATATGTCAGATATGTTTATTGGGTTTTGTGACCCATTGGATCCTCCTAGGGTCCAAAATCGGCAACAAGAATATTATTTAACTTAATTTTACACCATAGTTGTTATATATATATATATATGACAGTTCGTACAATCCGTGCACAGACCGTGGGGATCACCACGGGTTGACCGTGGTGGCCACTGGTCGACCAGGTCTTGCTCCGTTTCGTCCCAAATTCATGCCATGGTCTGTTCTTGACATTTGGAGGCTTGCGGTGTCCTGGAATCTGCTAGAAATGTTCCCAAAGCTGGTGTTTTGTTCTCAAATCTGCAAGTTTTCATCAAAAACAACAACACCGAGCATAATAGAGAAATAAGGGGTATAAATCAAAATTTATAATCAAAGTTATCTCTAATTCACTATTGAAAACCTCTAAAAACATAATCACAAAAGGCACTTATCAGGGTGTCCATAGACACCCCTAGCAACGAAAAATGTTTAACAACCTATTAAATTTTAGGAGGTTGTTATATCAGGTGTTACGTGGATACCTTGATAAAAGGTCCAACCGTTTTAATTTGGTTGGAGAAAAATCAAAAAATTACTCAGAGGTACCCCAATATTTGGAGAAACTATTTTTCGGTACCTCAACTTTTCAAAACTTATTTTGAGGTACCCTTAATTTTTGGGTTAGTAATTATTTGGTGCTTTTCCGGTCGTCAATTTTATTAAATAAGGGTATTTCGGTCACTTTACCCAATTGATGATCGGAAAAACACTTAATAATTACTAACCCAAAAATTAAGACGTCAAAATGAGTTTTAAAAAGTTGGGGTACCAAAAAATAGTTTCTCTAAATATTGGGGTACCTCTGAGCAATTTTTTGGAAATAATGGTGGATAATACACATAGTTTTAGTAGTGTTCTATCCTAAAATAATTATAATTTTCACGCATTTTAAGGTTTATTTTAAATCGATAATTTCTTCACAATATTTTATTAAAAATATATTTTATATTTTTATAATAGTATATTTTTATAACTAATCTAATAATATAAATTTTATATGATAAATCCTTGTACATTTCAAAAAGTAACTATTAGAGTTTTTGATATGAAAAGGTGGATAAAATCATAAAACAATGAAAACATATTAAAAATGAAGGGACCAGAGAATGCAACTATAACGCTTGAAATGCCAAATATTTTCACAAAATATATGGACTTGAGAGCACCAATGGATTATGGATTCAAACACATGACCTCTATCAAATTCAGTATCCTACACATACCACTTAATTAGCCACGCCACACTTCAGGATGCAATTTGAAGTTAATTTTAATATACCATTATTTATTCCTAAGTTCAACATACATCCATAATGGGAAAAGCAAGTCAACCTCGAAAACTTGATCAATTGTCCATAATTTTTGACCAACCAAACACACCTAAAAAAAAACTCTTCTTTCCATGCATATTATGCTTGATAGACAACTATTTACTTTTTAAATTATAATTTATTTTCATATACTTTTCTTAAAAGACATTTAAAAAATTATAATCATATTTTTTTTACATATATGTCTATTAGTTAAAGATAAAGTAGAAGATAAAAAAAGCAAGTCGTATTTGTGTATATATAGTATTAAATTAATTACTAGAATCAAATAATTTTTTATACTCAAGTGGTAAGCGTTTGGTTAGTCATCCCTCCTTATGCACTGAAGTCGGAGGGTTTAATTTTAATGTATGTTCGAAACAAAAAAATAGTAATAGGAGGAATATTGGTGTTTAAGTGATGCCAATGGCCATGCTTATAAGCGAGGTACAACAACCCCTTGCAACACTTAGTAAGCGAAGGAAAGTTCTTTTTTCCACACTTAGTGAGCATGCCTAATAATGCCTCGTACATATGCATTGCACGCTTACTTAAGCGTGGCAAGAAATGTCAACCATACATATAAGCATGAATAATAACTATTTAAGCATGCAAGGAAGCCTCTTTCTTACATTTACCAATGTATACATGTTACTCTTCATGATATGATATATTCGTCGCTAATGTCTACATGTTGCAACGAATGGGCAAAATAAAGGGTTTAAGAGAGAGACATGAGTTTGTTGTAAGAGGAAAGAAAGGTGTGTTTGAAGGACTAAGGTCATTCTTTTTCTATGGTACCATACCGCATTTACAAAGAGCATATGCATTGACTGAAACTGATTCCAATCAACCCATTGTCATTCAATTCAATTCCTTAACAATGGTATCTTTTTGCAAGTTTCACAATTTTGGAACTCATTCTGAACTTCTAAACCATTCCGGAATGAAATCCACTTCTTGCATTTTTTCGTATTTGTTATTGGTGGAAAATTTATTTTTCTATTTTCATTTTACTTCAAAAATAGATGTTTTGTGTAGTAAATTAAGATAATGACAACTATTTTATTCAAAGTTCCAATTTGAAATTCCCTTTATTGTGGAGAAGAAAAAATTGAGTTCCAAAAATTTCAAAAATAATATGATTTGGGAATATGGACCCCCAGCAAAGATCCAAAGTAATGGAATTTCACTGTATATGCTCTAAACATACTATCCACAAAATACCACATCTTATCATGTCATACCATACTTTACCACAATCACCATAATTTTCTGTCTCTTCACTTTTCGCTCTATTTTACACTTTTCTCTTTCTTCATTTATCATATCAACCATTCTTACCACAAATTTTCCCACAACCTATTATAATGTACCGCAACATACCACACTTTTCACAATTTACCATACCATTTTCACACTTTACCCACCGCAGACAAGAATATGACCTAAATTTAAGTGCGTTGCAATCTTGTAAGTTTGGTCAACAACCATTTGTCATGTGACAAGCCTCTTCGGTCTTGTTTGTCAATTTCCTTCTTGAGACTTCCATTTTGCTTAATCTGTTGTATCGTGATTTTGTTGTTTGCGTAGTTTCGTTGGTTTTTCTTTTTAATGGTTGTTATATATACTAAGATTTTTGTAGATCTTTGCATTTTTTGATGCGAACCTGAGTGTATTTTAATTTTGAATAATCGAAAAAAAATAAGGAGGGAGACAAAAATAAATGCCAATGACCATGATAGTGATTCGTGCCATCAATTTCACATCGAATCTAAAAATAAAGATGTAGATGGTGGTGAATTGAAGAATCATTCAACTAGCCATATAAAAGAACAAAAAACAAATCTTAATGCATGTCGATCATAGTGGACCATTACAAGAGAATATATTGAATTATTGATTACTCAAAAAATTCTCTTTATCAGTATCATTTCCTCTAGTGAGTTGCTCTTCCTACATGCCTTGCAATCTATAAATACCAAAGTTTGAGGACCAAGATAAGCACACAACCTCCTCTGCTCTACATTTGAGAAACTAGCTCGAGTAAAGTAATCGTTTCCCAAGGTTTGTTCTTTTCTCTCTCTATCCCTAGAGATATCTTTATACATGTAAATGTACATATACATACACATACACACATATATATATGCATGAATATATATATACATGCAAATGTACATCTATATACCTTTTGAATAGAGTTTACACTAATGTTCTGATTGATAAAATTTTGTTGAATTGAAGGAAGCAGAAGGAAAGATGGCTTGTGCTAAACTTTGCGGGAATGCAGAAGCTTACCAACACCAACACAAGGCGGTCGTGGTGGACATGTGCAACCAGGCACAACACGTCGTGAACCAGCACGGGTGTGCGCAGTCCGTGGTGACAGGAGGGTGCATCAAGAACCTTGCCAACGGGGAGTCTGTCAAGTTTCTCGCAATGAAAGACTGGGCTGGCCGCAACAAGGCCCCCTACCCTAAGAATATCGCCAAGCTCCACGCTGGCACCTTCGTCCACAAGTCTGACTGCAAAAGCTCTGCTGACAAGGCTGCCGCTGTCTACTCTGACAATTGTGGGAATGCTTGGCTCTTTGCCTGGTCCGTCATCGATCACTGCAGCTCTGGAAACATGAACAAGGTGTATGTCGAGGCCGGACCGGCTGCAAACTATGTCGGAATCGACTGGGATTGCATCGAAGAGAAGCTCGACAACTCTTGCGATACCAGCTACTATGTTGATGAGGCTACTGGCTGTGAGATTTTTGGCAAAATCAGCAGGGGAAAGAAGGCTGCACTCGTGGTTTCCTTCCACAGCTACTGAGCACTGTTGTTCATGCATAGTGAATGTCCAAAATGGTTGGCCTCATACATGTATGTGGAGTCTAATTAAATAAGCAGACATTCATACTTCATTTCCTATATTTCTGAATAAAATCAGTTGATGACTGAAAATAACACATGTTTAAGGTTCCTTTAACTTGCATCAAGTATGAACTATTATCGATAAATAAAAAGGATGAAACAAAAGTTTATTAGATATCTTCATGCATCTTGGCTCATAGTTTAATAATGATTTTGTTGTGTTTTAGCTTTTTCATGATATATAAAAGTACGTGAAGAAGCTAAAATATTTATAACAAACTGAAAATAATAATTTTGAAGTTAATCAATTTATCAGTCATGATTGATGGTTAATTAAAACTTCATATGCACATAATTAACATCATTGTGAATTAAATTGCATTGAAACTTGAAAGTGTTGACTAATATGTCAATATGAACTTCTAAAAAGAGAGATATGCTCCTTTACCGGCTGATAAGAAGTTAGAAGTGAATAGATTTTATGTTATGATTCCATTAAAGAGTGGAAAACCCACTCATTGTCACCCCAAGAGGTTCATCTTACACTTCTTAGGGCGAGCGCTCTCCTTAGATCAAAGACTATAGGGTCATCCTCGAGGTTTCTTCCCTTTTTGCTAGGATTTTACCAGTTGGTTCATGTGTTGAAGATTTCTATCATAAGATCGTGGTGTCTAAGAAGAAATGGTTGGTGTTAGAGAAGAGAGAAATGGAAGAAGATGTTGGTGATGATCGGTTTGAGGGTTTGGAGGTTATTGAAAGAACATACTATTTCAAGAGACAAGTTTGTGGGAAAGGGTGGAAGCCAAGTTTGGACACTATTGAAGAGAAGAACTATGAGTATGATGAAGTTTCCGATTGGATGTCTCTAGCTATTAAGGTTGCCAAGAGATGTGTGTAAAATTTATGGGTAAAAAGCAGTTGGGTAAAATTTAAATTTTGGTAAATTTTGGTAAATTTATGCTAATAAATCAAAATTAATTTTTTTGTTTGTTAACTTTGGTAATTTTTAGTAAATTTTGGTAAATTTAGGTAAAAACTGGTAAATTTCGGTAAAATGAAATTACATGTGAATTTGACAGGGTTGGTTTGGGATCACTGCATAAATAGTGCCGATTATATTTATGCTTTATTTAAGAAAACAAATATGGCTAGATATATCAACATTTATATTAATATATATATATATATATTATATTTTATAGGAAAATTGGATTATAATAATCCCGATTTTTATGAATTGTGTAATAATAATCCCTACTATCAATTTGGATTCTGGTGGTAAAGAATAAATAAATAAATTGGATTTTAATGGTACCAAATCCACCTCCACATTCTTTTTATTTTTTTCATATCTACCCCATATTATTTTTGTTTTTTCGTTCATGCCCCTAGAAAGATAATGAATTTTAGTTTCTAAAACATTTTTTAAATTATTATTTTCTTGAGACTTTGAGTAATTATTATGATTTTTTTAAAAAAATAAAAATAAAAAATCGTAACAAAAATAGTAAAAAAAAAATTGAAAAAAATATGGAGAAATGTCATAAATTCATTAAAAATCATGGTAAAGTGTTATACTAAGTTTTGAATCAAATGCAACACAAAATCTATGATACTTAGGGTATACTCTCGATGATGTCCCACTACAATACAATTTTTTACCACCAAAATCCAAATTGATAGTATATATTATTATTGTCCAATAATTCGCAAAAGTCGGTATTATTAGAATTCGATTTTCCTATATTATATTATATTATTATTATTATTATATATATATATATTTCATATATATATATATATATATATTGAGCTTGCAAAGTTTTCTACACCAATGCAAACACACTAGTGCATATTATATTGTGTCTGTCCCTCTCTTTGAACTTATTCGATAAGATTAGAATTGTCATATTATGTGTAGATTGATATGGGAATATATATGGTGACATCTTGTCATGAGGTTAAAATCTTAGTATATATGTGCTAGCTTATACAACAATGAAAGAAGTCTAATCAACAAGAACTAATAATTTTAACTCAATAGCTTATATAATTTTTTGATTCTATATTTTTGATCGGATAGAATAATATTGTAGAATAAAGTAAAGATGACTGCATCTGAGCATATAATTCCTCCCATGCGTAGATAATTATTCTTTTGGTTATATGCACTTTCTTTATTGGCGGGGTTTTTTTCTTTTTTGTTAATTACAATCAAGTTATCTATAATCTATCTATAATAATATAAAAGTAATATATCCGAAATTTGAAATACTCAACTCAGAGTGATTGTAGGGGTTTATCGACCAATCAGATTAATGAAAAAAAAATCGATTTAAAATACAGTAAAAAGTTCCCGCCCATGAAATAATAATAAAAAAAATCGATTTAAAAATAATAATAAACAAGAAGTTTAATCAGATTAAGAGTTTACCTTATCTAATTAGGACTCTAACCCCCACTCAAATCTAATTAAGACTCTACCTCTCACCCAAATCTAATTAAGACTCTACCTCTCGACCTAATATATAAACGTCGAAACATCTTTCATTCTCTTTCAATCTGTCAACTATTAACATTTGAAGGAACCATTGAATTGTCGGCAAACCTTCAAATACAAACAGGTTAGTTTTCGAAAAGTACTATTTCCTCGGCAACTTCATCATATATTTCTTTTTTTTTTCAAATCAAATACTGCTTCCTATTCTATCTCTCTCCTTGAACTCCACCATAATTTCGTTCTTGCTTCCCTTTCTCTATCTCTGTCTTTCTCTCTCAAACCAAGAGTAGTATGCATATCAATTACTCTCTGATTTTAGCAAATTACTACTCGAGATTTGGCACTTTCAGGGTTTTCTGAAGTTCGGCGCTTCCTAAACCTATCCACAAATCAATTAAGAGCAGTATGCATATAGAACTGTATATATAACATTGCAACCAAATTTCTGTATACAGGAGAGATATCGCTTGCCTTTGTTTTTATTTTCTTGCTGGAGGAATTTTTATGTCAGGGCTGGAGAATATACCTTAGATATTGATGCTACCTAATATTTGTTGCTCTTTGTTTCATCAGATTGAACAATTGTGTACCCGTAAAATATTTGTTTGTTGTGATTATTCTTTGGACTGTTTAAAATACACTTACAGCAAGACTATGCATATCTCTCAAATTAAATTCCATTAATTAGTCTTTAGGGTTGGGTTGATTGATTGATATTTTTTCAATAATTTGTGGGGTTTTATGTGATGCATTGTTATACGTGTTGGTCACCTATACAGCCATACAAAGGTATGTCTGTGTAAGAGTGAAATGTCGTTTTGTCATTATATCTAAATCCTAATTCTTTTGTCTTAGTTTATATTTGGATAAGTTGTAAATAATCTACCTTCTATTAATGATATGTTAATGTGAATCCGAGCAGGTTTTCCTGGTGTACGTGTGACACTAAAGGTGAAACATCAAGCATACATTGCTGGAATTTAGGAAGCTCGCAATAGAAGAAAATTTGATGGACGTCAGTTGTGTATAATGGATATTGTTCATAGAATTAAGAGGAATATTTTTTACTAACACACTACATGCATTAAGGAATTCATTCAAGCATCATATATGTATAGATAATATTTTGCATGGATCATATATGGTTTATGTAGGAGATTTGATATTGGTGTATATAGGGTTCAGTGAATTTTTCCCTTTCATTTACGACATGGTAATAAAGGTCGTTGCCCTTTCATTTTCTACTTATACGATATTGTTTATGAATAGAGAAATGTCACATGCTTCTTGCCAATGAAATCATATGCAACGGGCAATTTCTAAATTATGGGTAATTAATTGAAATTTTTCTATCTAAATTGCAAGATATAGGGTAAGATTGTTACATTCGACTCCTCCATTTCCCGTCCGGGCAAGATTTCGGAGTATTGGTTTTTATCATTCCAAGTCGCTTTTTTTTTTTACTTGGATTGAGAATGTTTGATAGTAGTAATATATTTATTTTTTTAAAAAAAATACATATTTATTTTATTTATTTTATACTATTTAAAATTTTAAATATCCCATGCATTGCACGGGTTAAGGACTAGTTGATTTATAAAGAAGTATGAACAAACCTTGAATTAAGAAAGCATTTGGTTGATCAGAAACTTGGAAAAATTCATCGATTTTTCAAATTAACCAATTTTTTTTATGTTTCGTTTCATTTGGTCCTTGGAAAAAATTTATAAGAGGATCACAATTTCTCATCTTCACTTAGGTAAATTTCACTTAGGAGTGGGGAAAAACATTTTAGGAAAACCCGACGAAAATTATCTCTAATTCTTAACAAACACTCTCTATGTGGTAATACTATTGCCTTTTCGATATATAAAACAGGTCGATGATTTAGATCTCACTTAACATTAGATTTGCCCTCTTTCATATTTCAAGGTTTCCTCCTTCATCCTTTCTTATGAACGACTTAAATTAATATCCAATCTGAACATAAGAATATGTCTGACAGTCTGACCGAAGGAAACCCTAAACCTATATGGAATTACCTAAATTCAAAAAACCAACACATTTAGGTGAAGATAAGTGTTAACCACTAAAATTGATTGGTGATTGAGAAGATGAACAAATTATATTTGCTTTGAATAGAAGCTTAATATAACTAATCAACAACGGTCCAGCTTATGATCCATAATTACATGATGATTAACTAGTCACATGGATAAGTTATACAACCACTAACACAAAAATTAATTTAATAACCTAATAATATCATCACAATTTTTCATGTCCTTCAGCTAATCTTTACTCCACATCATTGAAGATTGTTGGTCATTGAAAAACTAAGAATGGGCCAAAGCCACTTTACTCCTTCATTCTTCATCATGACCATTAATTGCCATATCACTATAAGAAAAGATTTTTCATTCCACGCTTAAAATAGTCAGTATCCATGCTTATATGCGTGTAGACATCTTGCAAAGGATATGTAGATTTGAACCCCGACTTCACCTACACGCCGGTATTCCACCTATTACGAATTTTACTCTTGAATGTAGATTCGAATCCTTGATTTCAGCATATAAGAAGGAATGATTAACCAAGCATTTATCACTTAAATATCAAAGATTATTTTATTCTACTAATAAATTTAAGACTATATATAAACAAATATCATTTGACTTCTTTTTTTTAACTTCTATTTTAACTTTAACAAATAGACAGATATATTTAAAAAAAAATATAATTATAATTTTTTAAATATTTTTTAGATATTTGATTCTTGAAATTAATCCAATACGTACTATTTATACACAATATCACTTGAATTCTTTTTTATCTTTTATTTTATCTTAAACTAATTGACGGATATATTAAAAAATTTAATTTTAATTTTAAAAATATTTTTTAAAAAAATATTTGAAAAATGATAATTAAAAAAAACTAATAGCACTCTACCATGTTTGTTATGCATGAAAAGAAGAGTTTTATTTAGAATCAACAACTACCTCACTCAATAATCGTGGTAGCACTCTTATAACATGTCGTTACACTCATAAATGTGTTTAATGTCTTACCAAAGGATGAAGGATTAGAAAATTACTCACTTTTTCAACCCTTGTTTAAATATGTGTGGGTATATATACAAGCGTGGAAATAAGACCTTTTTCTTGTAGTGTACTTTATATATATATATATATATATATATATATATATATATATAGGGAATTGATATAGTGAGAAGAAAGATTTTGTGAGAAGAAAAGCATAGTAAATCATAACCATTGGTTCCAAGATCAAGGGAAACGGTGAATAATAAATGCTGTAACTTTTTTTTTTTGTTGTTGGCTAGGAAAAAGAGAGCAATTAATGTACTGTGATTTCCAATGACATGCTAATTAATTCGCAGCTCTAGACAACTCAGAATGAACATCAACTATACCTAGAATGAACAATAATTTTACCATAAATGAACGTCAACTATACCATAAATGAACACCACATATACCCAGAATGAATATCAACTATACCATAACTGAATGTATAGTATATTGACGTTCGTTTATGGTATAGTTGATGTTCATTCTAGCGTATATGTGGTGTTCATTTATGGTATAATTTACGTTCATTTATGGTAAAATTGATGTTCATTCTGGGTATAGTTGATGTTCATTCTGTGTTTTCTAGAGCTGTGAATTAATTAGCATATTATTGAAAATCACATTGCATTAATTGCTCTTTTTTTCCCAGCCAACAAAAAAAAAAGTTGCAGCATTTATTATTCACCTTTTCCCAACAAGAAAAAAAGTAAGATTAATACCCACCCTTGATCTTGGAACCAATGGTTATGATTTGCTATGTTTTTCTTCTTACAAAATCATTCTTCACATTATATATGCGCGTAATTGTGTATACCTTATTCAACAAATATTTGTATTTCTGAAGAAAAGAAAGTCTGTTAACCTTATAGCCCTGGCCAGTCATTTACAATTCAGCACATTTTCGCCAATTCACGGGCATGTTCTAATTTCTTCAACTTCAAGATGACTTTTAATATTATTAATTTCTTATTTTTTTAAAGAGTAAATGAGGGGAAAGCTACAAGACAAAGGACAAGAAGTACAAAAGTTCAAGGGCACCATAATCTTAAAAGGTAAAAAGTAAACAATTTTCAAATAGATTAGTTGAGGACAAGTTGTGAATTTACATCAATATTTTCCCAAATATTTATATGAGACCATCATGGTATTGTTGTTTTGCAATCTAAGGATAAGATATGGGCAGATTGTAAAGATGATGTTCAAGCATTTATATAGTGGTTTTAAGAGAGTTTAAAAATAATAGCTTTGTAAAATATTTAAAATATTTAAAATTTTCAAGCTTGACAAAATGTGCATCTTTACTTGCATATATTTGTTCTTAGATATGGGAATAACCTTTGATGTGAGACCCATTATATGCTAGAATATATTCTTAAGGCCTCGTTCTTTTGTGCGTTAACGCACCCAAACGAAACGCAAAATAAATAAAACCTAACGCAGGATAAACGCAATTTATCGCAATCTAATATTCTTATATTATAATAAACACATTAAATGCAACGCAACCCAATGCAACCGCAACTTACCGAAACGCTACGCAACACACAAAAGAATGGGGCCTAAGAATATTTTGAAGTCATTATCATAAATAAGTTGATCAAAGATCAATGATACTCCATTTGAGAGGTTTTATCGATTCAAGCAAGGGACTTTCTAATAAATATTATCTGTAATACGCCTGGTATATGATTAAAATGTAGTTTAAAGGATTTGAAATGATTACTTATATCATCAACGTGTACCTTTTTTTAAGGTAACTCATCTTTATAGTTTCAAATTTTTTGGGAAATTTTCCCAAGCAACGTGTGAGCGAGGACGAAACACGCTGAAGACTCGTAGTGATTTGTAGGATCAGACAACGATCCTTGAAACAGTTATCAATAATGTACGCGGCCCGTAAGACTCCAGAGCGTTGCATTTTCAAAATAGTTAGAAGTCATTCTTGTATTGTTAAGTACTTCCTTGTTGTGTAATTTGTAATCATCTGCTTCAATTTTATTTATTAATATTTGGAGAGTTTTGAATATTGAAGTTGAATTCTAGAATTTATGTTCTTCTAAAATTTTTTTTAACAAAAGTTTAGATTAAACTTTACCTCTAAAGCTACTTTGCAAATTGTTGGAAAGCTACAAAATAATTGAAGATATTAAGAAAAAAATTTATTTCCATCGTTCTCTTTTAAATAACTTCTAAAAGTGGTGGAGAAAACTAATATTTGAGATAATTAGTAAGAAAATTATTTAAATATCCTTAATTTAAAATCAATTTTTGGTGTTTCATTAATTCAATGAATATTATGAGTAAAATATGAAAATTAAAGTAGTAATTATTAATATGATACTAAAATTGAAAATGATAGGTAATATGAAATAAGAGAAGTTTAAAAAGTCAGATAATTAAAAAGAAATAGAGGAAATAACATATTGCAAAAAATAAGCATAAATAAAATTGATCGAGGTTTCGATGTTGTGATTACTTTCAAACTTCTTAACGTTTGAATTCTGATATTCGTTTAACTCCAAAAGAACAAGACTTGTTTTTAGGTAATTTATATTTATTCAACTCACAGAATTTATTTGAAAATTAAAAAAAAAAAGATGATGTGACATTCACCTACCTCCACTACTTTTTTTTATCTAACTTTTCTAATCGAATCCAAATCTAACTTTACCTTACCTAACTTAATTCTACACCCATAAAGAATAGGACCTAACTTTCATAATATTGCAATTTTTTAAGAATTTTTTAATTACCATTCAAGAAAACAAATACTCAGTACTCCGTCGGCTGACAAAACCCTAGGCAAACCCTAGTATGCCGTCGTGAGGGCCTTCTGTCTCCATTGGTGAGACCCGCAGTTGTCAAGGAGTGCCTTTCCGGCGAAGGATAAGGCTTTGAGTGCCACAGCAGGTAGCGAAAGGAAGCTTTGTATTACAGCGAGATTACGTGGACAGAAAGTTAGGGTTGAAGCAATGGAAGGATCTATGGGGATGGTCTGGGGAAAACTGCGATTGACGGAGGAGGAGGAGGAAGTTCTGGAGATCGAGGACGTTATTCCGGTCGAGAAGAAAGAGGAAATCAAATTAAGTTTGGTGGGGCATCTCCTCACAACCCAACCTTTCAACGCCAGGGTCATGAAAACCATTCTGAGGAACATTTGGAAACCGACCAACGGCGTAGTTATCCGTGAACTTGATACAAATATCTTCCTTTTTCAATTTTTCTCGGATAAGGACAAGGAATGTGTCATGAATGAAGGACCTTGGTCCTTTGATAACAAATTGCTTTTGATCCGTGAATGGGAGGGTACAGAGCAGTACGCTGATATTGATTTCAAATTCGCTCGTTTATAGATCAAGGCTTATGAAGACCCTATCGTTCGACAAACAGTAGGGTTTTCGGAAGTTCTGGGCAATAAAATAGGTACTTTTGCAGGGTGCGAAGAAGCGTTCATGTTAGGTGCAGATAAATCTTTATACTTTAGGGTGGATGTGGATGTGACTGCACCTCTCCGGAGAGGAATAATGGTGAAGATTGGAGGTAAGTCAATATAGATCCAGTTTAAATACCTTCGTCTCCCGGAGTTTTTCCATGGATGTGGTAAGCTAGGGCACATGCTACGTGAA
Source organism: Portulaca oleracea (assembly GCA_029582165.1). Lineage (NCBI taxonomy): Eukaryota > Viridiplantae > Streptophyta > Magnoliopsida > Caryophyllales > Portulacaceae > Portulaca > Portulaca oleracea. Next base: position 15,019,432 of record CM055869.1, on the reverse strand, counting down.
TGTGATACCATAAACCCTAATACTCCTAAGGAAGACCTGCAGTACGGTAATTGGATGAAGGCCTCGCCACTCAAAACAAGGAGGAATGTCAAATCCGAATTACAGGAAGAGAGAAGGCTATTCATGGCCTTTAAAGGACACCCAGTGCAATCTCCAGCAAGGCAGCGCCTCGCCTTCTCGAAACCAATGGAACAGGCTTCAGACGGAGGTGGAGCATCGCACAACGCAACCGGTGATGGTGACAAAATGCTGCTCGATGGGGCCATGGAGGTAGGAAACGAGGTCTTTAAGCGGAAGCATCACCACATTCACAGCAGTGGAGGCATAGAGAAGGATTTGGGGCATGAAGGGGGATCGAGTTTGGCAAAACACAAGGCTATAGAGGCGGAGGTTGCTATGCAACCCCGCCTATACCAATGAGTCTCATAAGCCTCAACTGTCGGGGGCTTGGCAACCCCCGGGCAGTTAGGGACGTGATGAAGTTTTTTCACAGGTCCAAGCCAAGCATTGTCTTCATTTCGGAGACAAAACGGAGTTCGAGAGAGATGATCCCAATCAAACAAAAGATGTCAAACTTTTTCTCGATCTGTGTTGATAGCAGAGGGCGTTCAGGAGGCTTAGCAATGTTCTGGAATAAAGAGGTAAAGGTTCAACTTCTTTCATATTCTTTCCATCATGTTGACATAGTTATTGAAGAAGGCTTAGGGAACGCCCCTTGGCGTTTTACTGGCATTTATGGTTGGCCTCATGGCAATGCTAAGCTGAAAACGTATGAACTAGTAAAGGAGCTCAGTACCCATTCATCCCTTCCATGGTTGATCGGAGGTGACATAAATGAAATTTTTTTCAATTATGAGAAACGAGGTGGCCCCCCCAAGGTACAAAGTGTGCTGGAAGCATTTCAGGATACCTTCACACAGTGTGGTCTTTTTTATCTAGGCTACCATGGGTACGATTATACTTGGTGGAATGGTCGGGACAATGAGGAGTTAGTAGAAGAGCGCCTTGACATATACTTGGCCAATACATATTGGAGCAGTCTCTTTCCCCATGCCACTGTTGCTCATATGGAGGAAGACATTTCAGATCACCTTCCAATTGGCATAAACCTCAACATGGACAGTAGAAACACGCATGGAGGCCTAAAGAGGAGGTTTATGTTTGAAATCATGTGGGCCTCAGAGACAACTTGTGAAGACATAATAAAGGAGGCTTGGGGCGGCCCACTACCAAGAGGAACTAGTCAAGAGTGCCTTCAAAAATTGGGCTGCTGTAAGATGGCGCTTTCAAAGTGGGCCAAAGAATCTTTTGGTAACATCCAGAGAGCCATTATGGATATCAAACACAAGCTCACAAATGCTTCTGGGGTCATAGAGAGGAATCACTTGTTGAAGGAATTAAAGGAGCTGAAAACGAAGGAGGAAATAACGTGGTGGCAACGAGCGAAGCGGGGTTACTTGGCATATGGGGATCGAAACTCAAGATGGTTTCACCAAAAAGCCTCGGCTCGTCAAAAAGCGAATTACATCAACCAACTGACTAGTGCTGATGGTACTCATCATACCACCCTAGATGATCTCGAAAATTTGTTTGTGGAGTATTATGGCACCCTTTTCCAGACAGAAGGAGCTCAAGATATTGACACCATCCTGCAGCACGTGCAACCGAAGGTGACGGAGGATATGAACCTGATGTTCACAGCCCCCTACAGCCTGGAAGAAATCAAAACTGCGGTGTTTAAAATACATCCCAGTAAATCACCAAGCCCGGACAGTTTTAAACCGTTTTTCTATCAGCGTTTCTGGCACATCATTGGGACGGACATCTCTGATGCGGTTATCTAGATGCTGAATAACGGAGCCGTATCGGATGACATTAATCACACTTTGGTGGCTTTGATTCCCAAAGTTCGTCAACCGACCTCAGTTGCTGACTTCCGTCCCATTAGCTTAGCTAATGTTCTTGTCAAGATTGCAACGAAGACCGTCGCTAATCGTTTGAAGACTATTCTGCTGGAAATTATCTCGGAAGTTCAAAGTGGATTTGTCAAGGATCGGCTCATTAGCGACAATATCTTGGTCGCTTACGAGCTCTTCCATCACACCCACTGCCATTCGGGTGCTAATGGTCCTATGAGTATCAAACTAGACATGCGAAAAAGCTTTCGACCGAGTGGAGTGGCCCTTCCTCAGAGGCATCTTGACCAAGCTTGGCTTTAACAGTGGATGGACAAATACTATCATGAGGTTTTTTCAGACTTCGACCTTTTCCTTCATCATTAATGGCACCCTAGGGGACGGGTGACACCCACGCGGGGTCTTCGTCAGGGAGATCCATTATCGCCTTTCCTCTTTATTATTGTTACTGAGGGACTTTCAGCATTGTTACAAAATTCTGTTCGCCAAGGGAGTCTTCAAGGGATAAGGATTTGTAGAAATGCCCCCACCATATCTCATCTCCTATTCGCTAATGACACCATACTTTTTTATAAGGCTACGGAGGATCAGGCGGAGGAGATAAAACGCTTGCTCAATATCTATGAAAAGGCTTCTGGGCAACAGGTCAACTTTAGCAAGACTGATGTAGTCTTTCATAAGGACGCACCTCCGGACCGAAGAGCGGCTATAACGCAGATCTTAAACATTAGAGAGGTTCTCTCTCATAATAAGTATCTTGGCCTTCCAACCCGAGTAGGAAAGTCGAGATATAAAGATCTTCTGTGCGTTAAGGACATGGTATCCAAAAGATTGAGCTCCTGGGACGATCGCTTTCTTTTATGGGCTGGACGAGAGGTAACCCACAAGGCTGTGATTCAGTCACTCCCTGTTTATGCCATGAGTACTTTCAAGCTCCCAAATTCCCTATGTACTGACATCCAGCGCCTCATGAGCCATTATTGGTGGGGAGCAAAGCAACATCACAAAAAGATGCACTGGGTCAGCACATCTACAATGTGTTCAAGCAAGGAGCAAGGAGGTTTGGGACTGAGGAGCCTAGAGGAGTTCAATACAGCTTTACTTGCGAAACAGGTGTGGCGTTTATGGAGTTTCCCTAACACCCTTGCTGCGAGAACCCTTCGAGCAAAGTATTATCATGACGGTGATATCTTCAAAGAAAGGCTTGGCCCTAGACCGAGCTATACTTAGCGAAGCATATATGATGCAAGAACGTTGGTGCAGAGGAGACTGAGATGGGTGGTTGGGAATGGAGAAAAAATTCGAATTTGGGAGGATAGACGGATCACCTGAGAACCTACCTTCAAAATTTACACCCCGAAGCCTTCTGGTCAAAGCCCCACTTTGGTAGTCGATCTTATAGATAAGGAGACGGGTGCGTGGAACCGTCATATTTTGGAGCAAACTTTCCTACCCGGAGACACTGAGTCCATCGTAAATATCCCAATTTGTCATACATGGCCTGAAGATACCCTCGCTTGGAATGATAGCAAAGATGGAGAATACACGGTGAAATCCGGATATCATGTGATGATGAACGTGAAGAGGGTTGACTCACCGTCTGCAAGCACACCACTCACAACATCCTTATAGAAAACATTATGGAAACTCCAACTTCCACCTAGGGTCAAGATGTTTGGGTGGAGATTTTGTAGAGAAATTCTCCCATCAGCGGGAGCCATCAGCAGACGTATCAAAAATGTAGATAGTCGTTGTAATATATGCGGGTACATTGAGGAATCAAATGTCCATAGCATCTTCTCATGTCCGCCATCAGTAGCGTTGTGGGAAAATAGTGGGATAGAAGATGAATTCTGGGCCAAAGACTTCTCAAAGACAATTGACTATGTCCACTGTGCTTTTATGGGTCTGGACAATTATCAGAAGGCGTGGTTCATCATGGTTGCGTGGCAATGTTGGAATCTTAGAAACAAGATAAACCATGGTGGTCGACAAGTCCCTGCCCAGGTTTTGATATCACAAGCTCGCCAACTGTTGACATACTTTCTCACCCTCCTAGAGCTGGCAAAATTTTGTCCGACCCGGATTACCCGAATTGTCCGACCCGAAAAAAACCGGGTCTGGACATAGATTTTTCGTCCGAATTTTTATATTGACCGAATTGACCGAATATTCAGACATAAAATTTCTCTTTTTTCTATTGTCCGAACCCGATTTTAGCTTCGTCCGAATTGTCCGGGCCGGTTTGACCCGAAATAAAACCGGACATAAATTTCTTGTCCGAATTTTGACATTGTCCGAATTTATCCGACCCGGATTTACCCGAACCCGAATTTTTGCCAGCGCTACGCCCTCCCTGTCGTTCACAATGCTCCAACGATAAGCCCCAAGGATAAATGGACCCCTCCTCGAGAAGGTATTTGTAAAATAAATTTTGATGCAGCAAAGTTGGGGGAGTGGGGCAAGGGATGGGGCTTTGTCATCAGAGACCACAGGGGAGACATATTGGTAGCTGGCACAAAACAAGTGGAAGGTTTCTCTACAGTTGAATTGGCTGAAGCTGAGGCATGCCTTTTTGGACTCCAAAAGGCGTGGGAAAATGGATTCAGGGTTGTTGAAGTGGAGGGTGACTGTCTCACTCTCATCTCCAAGATCAAGAACTCCTTTCATGGTCGTCGTCCATTGGGATCATTGTAAAAGAGATTCTTGCTTTATCTAAATCTTTCTCTTCTGTTTCTTGGAATCATGTACTTCGAGCAGGGAAGAGAGTAGTCCACTCCCTTGCTCGTCTCCAACTCTATGATTTGCGCGAGCGAATTTGGTTGGATGAGGGTCCCGAAGCGTCATTAGCTTTGGCCCACGAAGATATGAACAATTTCCTAAGTATTAATGAATAAGCCCTGTTGTGGGGCTTTTTCCTAAAAAAAAATAATATTACATTTTTTACTCCATCCTCGCGACTTAAGGTAATTATTTGCTATATAAAATTCTTTTTTTTTAAATTTGAGAGTTTCCCTAAGGCACCGTTCTTTTATGCGTTTCGTATGCGTTGCATTACGTTTGCGTTTCGGAAAGTTGCGTTAGGGTGCGTTTGGTTGCGTTTGGGAAATAATAATTTGGGGAAACTTTTTTATTTTTAAGAGAAAGATGAATAGGACATTGCGTTAAGGTGTGTTTGGGTTGCGTTAAGGTGCGTTAGACTTTGTATATTTTGCGTTGCGTTTCGGTGCGTTAACGCACAAAAGAACGGTGCCTAAATGTGATTTCATAATGCTTAAATCATTAATGTCAAGTTTATTATGACTCTTTTAAAACTCTTTTACTTATTAATGATTAAGGCCTCATTCTTTTATTAGGATAACATACTGCAGTGTCACATCCTACAGTAACTTTTCATATTCCACCACAGCCTACCATAACCCATCATAACCCACCACAACCTACTTTTTTTAATTTAATTTACTTTTTATTAAAAGTTAAACTTTTCATATTCCACCACAACTCACCACAACTTTCTCCAATCCACCACAATTTTTTCCAACATACCATAATCTACGACATTTCCTCCATACCATACCGCACCGCAACCAGCCGCATAAAAGAACGGGCCTAAGAAGAAGATTGTAATTTGTAAATACATTTTGAGATGATTTGTCCGAAAAGAAAAGGAAAAATAAAGAAAACAGTAAGAATTACTGAATGATGAAATGAAGCCTGGTGTTGTACGGGACCATTCCCGAGGAAACCTGCTCTGATTGCTTCCCCAACTTGTGAATTGCCTTCTCAACAAACCATGAACTCATCCACCAGATAGTATTTTTCTTTTTTTTGAACTAATTAGGTTTTTATTCTGTGAGGTTTTCTGTGTAAGTAGGATTTTAGCCATGTTTCTAAAATTAGTTTTACTTTCCCTCAACTTTAAATAAACTAATAATTAATCCACCTAGTCTTTGTATTAAAAATTAAATTCAACCTTTTCAAATCAAATTAATGTTGATGGACAAAATCACCCATAATATAAAAGACTTACGGTAGAAATTAAACTTCACCCTTGTGTCCTCTGTCCTTTGTCGCTCTTTTACAGAATATTGTATAGAAAGCCAAAATTCCTCATCTGCCATACAAAACTACCTCTCCTTGCTTTGCTTCCTTCTTCTCAAATCGCTACTCACAACTGCCCATACACCCATTTTCTTCATCTCTCATTTCTTTGATTCTCGTCACATTAGAATTCCTCAAATGGGTATTTGAATCATTCTAGGGTTCTAGTTTTGCTTAAGATTTCTGTCCATGAGATGATTGTTGATGGGTATTGTTTGTTTGTACAATTGAGGTCTCAAGTACAATCTAATATTAATCTTGATATGTTGTCTTTTCATATTTTTAATTAGGGTTATTTTAGACTTTTCACACCCTTCTATAAGAGCAATTTTGTCATTTGTCGAAAAAGGAGTAAAATAATAAGAGGTTCAAAGTTCAAGTAAGATAAACCTAATTTCTCAAACCTTAAATGTAAAATCCTACTTTCACCGAACCTTGATGGCTAAAAACCTAATTTGTTCATATTTTTTTTTATTATTTAAAGTTTAAACTAGGCTAAAAAAATTTGTAATTGTGAAACTGTACAAACAATAGTTCAATACTCACCGGAAATATCTTTAAGATAATCAAAATATGAATACACCAAATAAAGTCTTACTTCTAGCACTTTGTCATATGATGACATGATTCTTTTTTGCTAAGTGCTCTTACAATTATTCACGAATGATGTCTTACTTCCAGCATTTTCCAGGTAAGATCTTGAGCTTAAATTCAAGATAAAATCCTATTTCAACATAAATAAATAAGATTACATATGGAATATGTTGGTACTCATGATTTTACGTTTAAAATTGAAAACAAAAAAGATGCTATGTATGCTAGAATATAAAAAAATCATCATTTGATCTTCAAACTATAAACTTAAACCAATAAGCTTTTGGTTGATATAGTTTCACACTTATCTTATTCAATTCAATTATTGACATCGTTGTATTATTATTTGGGCTGAGCAACTTTTTTACCTGCGCGCTGTAATATTTGAGCTGGCAATGGTAAATTTTTACAGCCCATGGAAAGCGGTCCACTAAGTAACTTCCATTGGTCTCTGTTTTTTTTAGTGGGTGGTGGTTGTTGTTTTCCTTTAGAAAAATGGGATGATAAATATGACGGGATTTACTAGTTATCTTCTTGGAACTTTGATTCACATTCTTGTCTTGAATTTGTGAGAAACAGGACTATTCAGATAGTAGGAAACTCAAACATACAGGCTTCTCTGATATGTGAATATAAATAGGTTCAATCATAATCTAATTGATTAATTAATAATTGTGGCTCATTTTTTATGAGATCATCGGCTAAAATCAGTCCCTAGATAAAAAAAATTAAAATATGTAAACGCACCTTTGCTAATTTGATGATATAGGATTGTTAAAGTTAAAAGCTAAAACTTGTTAAAATTGAAATAATAACTGTTCTTTTTTTTTGGATCGTTGGAAGCCAACAGGATAAAAAAGCATAAAAAAATGTTACAAAATATTCGTGAAAACTACAAAAACAGTATAGGCAAACCACTAAAACAAACAGCAAAAGCATAAAACTATTACCAGGAGAACCCGAAAAGACACCTAACTATAGCTGGAAAACCACCCAAAGAAAGAAAAAAACAATAATTTCTTCTTGGATGGAATAGCCTTTAGCCAACAAACCTTTTCCACCAGAGCCTGCTTTCGATCAATCGTCACTCTAGCATCCTCAATGATCTTCAACTTCCACGCAGATTCAAAAGACGTCATACCTAATTGTTCTTTGCATTAGATAAAATGAAGTTTGGATGGATTTGTTGGATTGGATTGGATTGGATTAGATTTGATTTGATAAGTTTGGATTGTGTAAGGTTGGATTGTATTTGATTATGTTTTTAGAGAGAAAATTTTTAGAGAGAATTTTTTGGGGAATTGTGTAAGGTTGGATTTGATTTGATTGGAAAGAGTTACCAATCCAAAGAACATTGTAAAAAACTTTTCTGGAAGATAATTTTCTTAGAGTGTAATTGGTAGGAATGATTTTCCTATTTTCCGGTGTTTGGTGACTGAAAAATGGAGAAAATTATTTTCCAAAAAAATCATTTTCTCACATCCCTTTATAAAATATTTTCTTGACTTCTACCTCATCAAAATCATCCCCCCCCCTCTCTCTCTCTCTCTCTCATTTCTCTTCTTTCATTCTCTCTCTCTTCTTTCTCTCTCTCACGCACCAATTTAAATATATATATATATATCTCTCCTCACGATTCTCTCTTATACACTTGTTTTAATATTTCTATCTCGTTTTTCTCTTTTTTCACCACTCTCTCTTATGCACCCATTTTAATATTTCTCTCTCGTCTTTCTCTCTCTACATCATTCTCTCTCATACACCCGTTTTACTCTCTCTCTCTCTTAGGTACCTATTTTAATATTTCTCTCTCTCTTCATCTCTCTTTCACGCACACATTTTAATCTCTCCCTCTCTGCCACTCTCTCTTACATAAGCATTTTAATTTCTTTCTCCGTATTGTAAAACAGGTGAATCATTTTCCAGGAAAATCATTTTCATGTGTACGAAACATGGGAAAATATCAAATAAAAATTTATTTTCTAGTAAAATTATTTTACAAGAAAAATAATTTTCCCAGAAAACAGTTTTCCTTTGCACCAAAAATAATCTTGGTGTTAAATAATTAAATACTATAAAATACAGATGATAACTATTTGTTATAAATTGAAATAATAAATTTGTGTTGTAGTTCCCATAACAGGAGTACTACAGTTTAGTAGTTGTTTTATGGTGGTTACATTTTGCAGGGGAAAAAGTCAAGCAAAATCGTGTAATTGAAACCTGAGATTATAAGCTAAATTAGTTGAGATGTGATGCACTATAATTGTACTATTTGAACGAATTTAGGTGAAATTTAGAGTAAAATATTTCTAGATTTGATGATGCGCTATAATTGTACTATTTGAACGAATTTAGGTGAAATTTAGAGTAAAATATATATAGATTTGGTGACCTAAAGTAAGTTAAAAATTGTACTATTTGTTTTCTTGCTTGTAAGAGAAGAATCATTACAGTACTCATGTTTTTAGTTGCGGCTTCTTTTATCATAAAAAAACAGCTTTGCATTATTGTTTGAAACAATTTCGAATTGTTTAGTAATAAAACCTTTGAAGCAAAGTTATGTCATAGTCCTTTCCCTTGTGCAAGTATGGGCATGGGGATGGCATTTACTGTTCGGACCCCATCATCGTATCTAATATGTTGCCCCTTTTATTAGGGATCGTTTTTCCTTTTTGTTTATTTTATTATTTCTCGAGAAAGTATTATTGGAAAAACAATGTATAAGGCCATGTTTTTTGGATTAGATAAAATGAGGTTTGGATTGAATTGGATAAGTTATGATGTTTTTTTGGGGAATTGTATTTTTAGAGATGATTTTTTTTTAGAATTGTGTAAGGTTTGGATTGGATTGAAAAGAGTTACCAATCCAAAAAACATGGTCGTATTTTGGCTTTCTATGTATTTTTTGAAGTATCAATTAATTTGGAGGGGTGATGTTATTTTTCCTTTGTCCATTGTTTCAAAACAATTTCTTTTTGGGACATTCTACTATAGTTGAAGTTTTCTTCAACAATGGTAGTTGAAAAATATATTTCATCTTTATAAAGCCAAAATTAATCTATATTGGTCAAAGTGACTCGTTATAATAAGTAATAACATTCGTTGAGATCCAATTGTTTTACAAAATTTAGGTCATGTGATTTGGATTGGTAACTCTTTCAAATCCAATCCAATCCAATCCAACCTTACACAATTATCCAAAAAAAATTTCTCTCTAAAAACACAATTCCGCAAAAAACTATTTAATCCAATCAAATCAAATCTAATCCAATCCATACAAATTTCATTTTATCAAACCAAAGAACAGGGTAACATGTTCTTTGGATTGGTAACTTTTTTCAATTCAATCCAATCCAAACCAAACCTTACATAATTTCCCCAAAAAACATTCTCTCTAAAAAAACAATTCCCCAAAAAAAAATCCAATCCAATCCAATCCAATCCATCCATCCAAACATCGTTTTATCCAATCCAAAGAACAGGGATTTGAATAACTTGTTACAATAGTTATCTTAGTTATTGACACATAATTTTTTTAACAGATAAAATTTATTTTAGTAAAATTAATAATAATAAACTTTCAACTACCATAGTTGAAAAAAAATTAACTATGATAGAATTTTCATTCTTTTCCAAACGGAAAAAAAATATCCATCCTTTCTATCTTTTCTTTCAATAGAAAAATCATAGCTACCTTTTTTTAAAATTTTTTCTTGGGACTGACATCAGTTATTAATTGTTGGTAGTAAGTCGCACTTTTTTTGTTTTATAGACTTTGGTTGTTTGATAGTGGATCTATTAATTATTGAAAGTTTTTTCAAAAAAATTTCTCTTCATTATATGAGAGTTAAGTTGTTGATTTGGTTCATTGCCTAACTTGGGTTTCATTTCTCGCATTCAATGTGAGTTTTGTTCTCATATTGGTGCCATTCTAATAGATATAAAGATATTTAGTTTAGGAAATTATATAAATGTCGATAGTTTTCTTCTGAAGTTGATTCAACATTGGAAGTTCATATATGATGTATTACCTGATCAAGAAGGGTTCTTGATTTCAATAATACATGAAACACGTGTAACCAAACAACAGAAGGGGGGGATGGTTCACGAGATTAGGGAGAGAGAAGGCGAAGGTTCTCGTGAATTAGGGTTCTTAGTGGAGGATGTTTTGCCGAGAGGGCTTTTGTGGTTTCAAGATTCAAGAAAGATTGAATCTTGAACAGGAAGGGGATGAATGAGAGGAATCTTGTATGGAGGTTAGGAGGGGATTGACGTTGGGATGGGGAAGAGAGAGGGAGGTTGGCGTGAGATAAGAAGAGGGGAGAGGGAGAAAGTTGGCGTTTGATGTGTGAGAGAGAGTGAGGTTGTTAGGTTGTTGGAGGAGAGAGAAGGTTGTTATGGAGAGAGAGGGAAAAGAGGGGTGGCGTTGGAGAGAGGGGAAGGGTGACGATTTGTGGGGGGGAGTTTGAGGAGGTGGAGGTGGCGTTGGGATGAGGGGGAGGATAGAGGGTTGAATGTGACTTAACTGTATTGACAGAAAGCTCACAATGTAATTACCTTAACTATATTGATAGAAAGGTAAGAACGGATAGATCTAGGTTTCCTAATTGAATCCACAAAAAGGACAACCTAGGGCTAACTTGATCTAGACCGCAACCTAGGATCAAGCTCTTCCTAACCACTTGGGTGCCAGACCAAGATACAATAGAAGAAAAGGGGTGAGAGTTTATCCAAACACTCGAGGGAAAGCTAAAAGCTTAAGGGGTTTCATATTTCTGAATTGAATTGAGTGCCTTGAGAGGCTACATCCCTATTTATACTATGAGGGTCCTGAAGGGACTAAAACTCTCCAACTTGGCGTGCAAGCCAAAGAGTTCTACTACTAGTGGTCTAATCTATTCTACTCCTCCTTGGATTAGAATTCCTTATCCTAGGGGGAGTTGGTTTGTAACAAACCTTATCCTAATAACAAACCTTATCCTAATCATCTTGGCTTTCCTAATCCGGATTGGATTAGTTACAAAATTAGCCAATTCCTAACTAGGAATTATATCACACGACTATTCTAGCCTAATTAAAATAAACACACTAAAAAACTAATTAAGCTGAAAATAATTAAATTACATCCAAAATCATGATCATTAAATTGGGCTTGTTAACTTGACTTTGGACGTGTATTGCTCCTCCTTCCCTGGGCTTGGCGTGTGGCCTTGGCCCATCTAGGATGTTTGGACATCCTCTTGAAATATGAAGCACACCATATGAATGGGCCTTCGTAGTTCAACTTTGTACCTTTCTTCGTTGGCCCATTTGATGTAGTTGATCCAAATATGCCCTCTTGGCCCTTTATAAGTTGTAGTCCTTTGATGAAGGACCCTATGAGTATGATGGACCTTTAATTGGGCCTTCTTGATTGGGCCTAGGGGAACAAGCGTGAGCTGATTTCCATCATTCCCCCCTAGTTGAAAGAAGTTTGTCATCAAACTTGGAGATTCAAGTTCAAAGACTTCAACTAACCCAACTGTAATCTTCACATGGATCAGGACCTCCACATGAATCATGATTGTGCCAATGACCTCCACGTGAATCAGGACCTTCACGTGAACCATGGTTGCTTCAATAATCTCCACGTGAATCAGTGTCTTCAGGTGAACTGTGACTCCTTCGATAGATTGACAGCCGTTATCCTCCATGAACCTTGGGTCCCCAAAGGTGAGACCAAGGCTAGGTAGATCTCTAGTATTCTTCGTTAGTTTCCAAGAACTCGACAGATTGAAAGAGATCTTATTAATGTATAAGCGGAGTTGGCTCCCATTATCTTCCATGAATCTAGGATCACCGAACTTCTCCCTGTAATAAGGCAAGGGGTGATCCTCCTTAGATAGAACAACTCCAATACCAACTCCAGGAGCATCACACTTAGCCTTACACTTCTTATCAAAGCTTGGTATGGCTAGGGCAGGTGTGGTGCAGAGTTTCTCCTTGTTGATGTCGAACACTTGCCGGGCTGTTGGAGTCCACGAGAACTCCTTAGACTTTAGTAGAATAGTGTTAAAATTCTTCACAAACCTCTTATAGAAAGAAGTCAAGTCGTGGAAAATTCGATCATCAAGAATACTTGTTGGAGTAAACCACTCCTTGCTAGCGTTGACCTTTTCTTCATCAATCTTGGTCACTTCAGTTGAAGGTACATAGCCAAGAGAGACTATGTTGTTGATGAAGAAGAAGCTCTTGGACGGATTACCATGTAGCTTCACGTGAGCCAAGGTCTCCAAAACAGATTGGAGGTGAAAGATGTGACCTTTCTCACTTTTGCTATTCACAAGTATATCTCCGAAGTAGATAACGATACTTTTGCTAATAAGGGGCTTCAAAACCTGATTCAACAATCTCATAACAGTAAAGAGAGTGTTAGTTAGACCACAAGGTGGGACTAACCATTCATAGAGGCATCCTTTGGTTTCAGCAGTGTCCCCTTCTTGAATTTGAGCCTGGCAGGACCCACTTCTTGGATTGACCTTTGGAATGTCGTGGGTACTAAGTAGCTCACCCACTAGATCTTTACTTCTAGGAAACCTATACTTGGTAGTAACCTTGTTGGTGCACAGACTTTGGCTTCCTTCCATTGGGACCCAAAAGGTAGGGATGGCGCATGGACTGAGACTTTCCCTAATCATACCCTTTGCTTAAGAATATTACTGATTTGAAGTAGGCTAACAAGAGACTTGCCATTAATTGTTTGATGAAAAGAATTTGTGAACTATGGTTAAGCAGCCGAGTATGTGGTTAAATTTGTTGTAACTGATTCTCAGCTCCAACCAAGCATAGTCCTTCTACTGTCCTCTTTCTCCAATAGATTTCCTTCTATAAATATAGGTATCATACCATTGTATACGTACTTTCATTCCAATCAATAATAGTCATTACAATCTTTTGCAATGGCTCTAGACGATACAATAACAACCCTCTTGTTGGGGAGATCCACGGAGGTGAGCCAACTTCAACCAAGACCCATGGTACATAAGTTAAGTGAGGTTCCATCTTAAAACCAATTGATGTTAAGAGGAGTAACCCACTTGACTTATATATCATGTGATTTCTCTTTACTTTTTCGATGTGGGACATTTACTCATGGGTGAATCCCAATAAGCTCCCCCTTCACACATAAGTCTTTCCCCCTTGATCGGAAGCCTCTTTTGCCCAAGGTTTCAAGTCACCAACAGGAGCCCATCATAGCCGTATCTTACTCTACAGAGCCGCACCCTACTCCACCCGAGTCTCATGCCACCACTCTGTCTCGAGAGTCCCAACCGCACCTTACTCCACAGAGCCGCACCCCACTCCACCCGAGTCTCATGCCACCACTCTGAGCATTCAGGAGACCCAGCCGAGCACACACTATGGTCCTTGCTCCTGTCTACGGTGATTTTCCTGCACCTTGCCTGCGCCCAGCCGAACGAACCATCGGCTCTAATACCACTTGTTGGGGAGATCCAAGGAGGTAAGCCAACTTCAACCAAGACCCATGGTACACAAGTTAAGTGAGATTCCATCTTAAAACCAATTGGTGTTAAGAGGAGTAGCCCACTTGACTTATATACCATGTGATTTCTCTTTACTTTTTCAATGTGGGACATTTACTCATGGGTGAATCCCAATACCTCTCATTACTATGGTTGGTAGCAAGCTTCTTTTCTTCATTACTATTGTTGGTAGCAATTTGTTCGGTCTCATTTCGAGCCGAATTGATATCATTTATGAGGTGTTTTGCTTGTTTTTAACAATTATTTAATATTTTTATTATGTTTTTACTCATTTTGCAATTTTATTAGGTTTTATGTTATTTTACTATTTTTGTTATTATTATTGCTAAATTGAAAGAAAACTATAAAAATTGATAAATAAAATAAAAACCTAGAGCTTTCCTAATTCTACCTTGGCCCAATTCCCTTCTTCCTTCCCCTTTAAATCGGCCCACAGCCCACACTCTCCACCTAGCTACCCGATAACCCACATCCAGCACCCAATCCTCCTACCCATACCCATTTACCCGACCCTTCTCCCCCTTTATTTTGTCTCAGCCGAAATCCCACAAAAGAAACCCCAACCCTAATTCTAATAATATTCCCCCTTTTCCCTCCTTCACTCTCATCGTCCCCTGTTCGGTTGTAATTTTTGTGGTTTTAAGTAAGGATTGTCGATCTCAGGGATGGGTGTTAGGCTTGATTAAGGTAAATCGGTTTGTGTAAGGGGTTTTTCTCAATGCAGAAAGCGGTAAATTATGTAAATAAAGCAATAAACTAATCTAGACAAGATAATAATAAAGAAAGCAATTAAAGGAAAGCAATAAAGGAAGCACTTAAGGATGAAAGCGATTAAAAGACATGAATGATGACAATGAATGAACAACGAAATTGAGAACGAGAAATTATACCTTCGATGACTAATCTTCAATAAACCTTCAATCTACACTTGAATTTCCCCCGAACAAACAAGAAATTGTGGTTTGGATTACCAAGAATCCCCCAAATTCTCACTAGTATGTAGAATTGGAGTTCCTTGACCCTCCTCCCCACTAAAAATGGAGTTGATTGTGGCTAACACTATAAAGCTTGGAAAACAAGTCAACAATGGAGATTAGAGAGGAGAGAGAGAGAGAGAGAGAGAGAAAACTTGTAAAACACTTCAATGAAGACAAGAGAGAGCTTGAGAGAGATTGAGAAAGCTTGAGAAAGTTGAATACAAATGTTAGAAATCAAAGAAAGCTTGAAGAACAATGAAGAACAATTGAAAACTTGAAGAACAATTAAGAGAGATTAAAGCAAATAAAGGAAAGAAATTAAATCTAATTCTACTCCTAAACTACCTAGGCTAATTGATAATTTAGATTAATACAAGTGGGCATTTATAGAAGAAGGAAAAATACAACCCAAAACCCTAGGACAAATCGCAGCACGCGTGTCTGCAGACAGAGTGGCTCGGGCGAGCCACCCTCTGGCTCAGGCGAGCCAAAGATTCGCTGGTGTTTTGTTGCCCCGTAAGCTGGCTCGAGCAAGCGTTAGCGATTTTCCCTGCCGACTTCAAACGCGCATAACTTCTTCATCCAAACTCCATTTTAGGCCCGTAAGATATCGATGGAAAGCTCTCGGTGTGTACTTTAAGCTCCCAAAATTTCAGACCTATCGAAGTTGTAACGAAGGAGTTATGACCCAAAGGGTGAAGGCACACGTATTTCAAACCTTTGAGTTTGTACCGTTCCCCTGTTTTGCGCCAATCTTGATATGGAATTTCCGACTTCGGTTTCGCCTCGGCTCTCGGCTCGGGTTGACTTGGTTTGACTCGGGAAATAGCTCGGGATTCCCTAAAAACCTTCAATTAAGCCGAAACTTCTTCTAACTCCTTATTTTCCTACAAAACACCAAATCATTATATCTAATATATAAATAGGGGTTAAAACAAGCAAATATACCCTATAAAAGAGAAGAAATTCGGCTCGAAACGAGGCCGAACATCCCCTCTCTCCCTTACTCCCTCTCTGTTTCGGTCTGTTGCGCAAACCCCACAACCACCGAACATTCCTCACAATCCCCCATCTCCATCTCTCTTCTTCTCTTCCATTTTCTCCTTCTCTCATCTTCTCATCTCCTTCTCTCTTTTTTTCTCTATTTCTCGCGATATCTCTCATTTCTCACTCAATTTCTCACTCTCTTTTGCAGATTCGATTTGAGGGAGGAGAAGAAGTACAACGCTTGCAGAGCATCCACCACCAACATCGCATACCACCTCTATAACCGTCAGAATGCTTCACGGCCGTCCAGGTCGAAGAAAGATGAAGGGCCGAGATTGAATGTTGATATTCGAATTCCACTATAAAAGAGAGAAGAGGAGTTGTTTTGAGTAATGGTTGCTAGAGGGGAAAGTGACAAACATATATACAAACACCTAGCACACAAACATATATACAAACACCTAGCACACAAGGCCTCCATTCTAGGGTTAGTAATTAGGGTAGATTTTAGATTTAGGTTTATCATACTTTGAACCTCTTATTTCGTTGTTCTTGTTGATCGCTTTTGGTTTACTTGTTGATGTACATTTATTCTGGTTTTGTTGAATTAATGCTAGTGTTTGAATTCTGGGTATTTGATTGTGATTATTATGTTTTGTCTTGATCACTCCTGTTTCGATTGCTCCTACTTGTCCCATTTCCCTTGCTCTGTTTTGTGTTCTTTCGTTTCCCTTGTTTCTATCGGGCTTCCCCCTGTTTCTTCCTTTCTCTCTTCTTTGATCTGGTAGTATTAGTAGTAGGTATGTAAGTATTTTATTTTTCTTTTCTTTCTTTCAGCCAGTAATTAGTTTAGTTAGTAGGTTTGTTTTTCTTTTGGTTTGTTTTAGTCATTCTAGTCTTCTTTAGGGTCATTTTAGGGTTTGTGATGTTTTCATTAGTTTAGGGTTAGGGTTTTGTTTAGGGTTTGTCCTTATTCGGTTTGCGCTTTTAGTTGGTTTGGTTTAGCTCAGTTACGATGAAAAATCCAAATACATGTGAACATTATTCGGTTTTGAACTAAACCGGATTAATTCGGTTTAATTTTCGGTTTAGACTTTACCTCTTATTCGTTTTCAGTTTGGTTTTGAACCAAAGAACAACCCTAACGTTTGTGATGATTTACACTCTCATTACTTCAAACATTTCAGTTCCATGAACTGAGTTTTTCAAGAAAACTAGTTTGCTCCATGGCTTAATAATGTCCTCAATTGTCTCCCAAGTTCAAGCATCTGTCAGCACACCATAAATTTCAACCCAAATTCTTCATGTGTCTGGATTATCATATTTGGTCCATTTTTTGATCTCCCCTAACCATTAATTTAGTTATTCAACCTCTCAAGTTGTTTCAAAAGCCAAAATGAACTTGGTACTTGATAATGTTGTTATCTTTAGGCACAATCCATAACCTAAGTGTATAGCATCGGTTAAAGATGCAATATCCCTCGGCATACTTCTCGAGCATACTAAACTTCTCTCAAGTCACTCAATGAAGTTTGGATTTATCATTCCATTGACTTTAATTTGTTCCTCCTCATCTCTTTTAATTTGCTTTTCATTTGGTCCATCTCCATGTTTAATTTCCTCCGCCACACCTGTTTTACTCCATATGTTTCTGTTGTTGATGCCACCTTGATGTCATATCTTCTTATCCTTTTGTTGTTTAGCATTTTTCCTCCCTTGACAGCGTCTTGCTTGTTCTAGAATTGAACAAATCCAAATCTTCCACTTGTGATTTTGCTTCTTCTTGCCGGTACGTAGGTGTCCCTAACTTTTCCACTCTTCTCGAAAACTCTCTTCAGTTTAAATTTATCAAGTCGAGGTGGTATGTTATCCACATAAAATTGTTTTGGCTCTTCCTTTGTCGATGCCCTGCTTCCATGGTTATATGTCCCGAAGCGAGTGGCTCCGGGAGCTTTGTACTCCAAAAGAGGTTGTAAAACGTACCCTCTGATGATCAAACTTATTTAGGTTCCTCTCTCTCTCAATCAATTTTAAATTAGCTATTTTTATTCTTTTTTTATAATTAGCATACAATAGTCCATTTTATTCAAAATGCCGCAAGTGCCACAAGAGAGAGCTACTTTCACTTTCACTTACTACTTTTTTTTTTAACAATATAAGTGAGAGAAGTGGTTATGAATTTCTTCTCACAAGAAATCCACCCACTCTATCCTCATACAAAATGTTATTGAAATCCCTATCATCTATCTGTTCCCATTTTTCAGCTGCTGACAAATTATGCCATTTTTTTAAAGTCAATCAACTGCTCTATTCGCTTCTCTGTAAACATGGGAAATATTACTTCAGGCGAACTTTGAAAGAAAGTAACGGATATCATCTATCAAATTCCGAATCTGCCATAAAATTGCAAAGTTATCAAAGATTACTTATATTACCATAAAGTTGTCACCTTCTATAAAGATATTGAAGTAGCCTGAAACTTACTTTCACTTACTTGCATTAACTTAACTTACACAACTTACATATATCTTAAAAAATGGAGCCTTAAAAAGGTGGAAAAAACAACCAACCTATCCCTTTTGGCTATGCACAAAGTCTATTCATGAAAAAACAAGTTGCTGCTCCGATTAATTATTATGCCACATCACATGTAACAAAGAAGCTCTATCTCTTTAGATATGAACTAACCAAAAAAATGCATGCACTACATTTTATGAATGGACCCTCTAATTTTTTGTGAGCAATAAATAATTTAGTCGAAAAGATTTCTAAGACGATCGTTGACTGAATAAGTAATTGAATTGGATTTCAGTTCTCTTTTTGTTTGATCACTCCATATAATTGATCGATCAATTTAAACATCAAAATATGGTGGAGGTATTAGAATTTACCCCCTCTATCTCAACAATATTGTCTACACTTGAATTCAGATGTCAAGAACTTTAACTGTTAACTTGTTTGATAATTTCTGTCAATTAAATTTCTGTGTAAAAAAAAAATAGTTATCAATATTTTAATATACATACTGGTTCATCGTACAAAATTAAGGTCATTAGATTTATAATAAAAAATATTATTAAAAAGTATAATATTATTTCTATAAAAATATTATATGAAAAATTATTAATTAAAAATTGACATAAAAAATCTTAAATAATAGATTAAAAAAGGGCATAAGAATTTATTTAATTTTAGGTTTTTGAAAATCATGCTATGAAATCAAAGTAATTTATAAAAACACATAATCTGATAATTTTAAACCACTTATATTATTCTTAAGAAATGAATGATCAAAGTGTTGTATTGTAGTCCTTAAAATATCAAACTAAACAACAATTTTAGGCCATATTGAGTACTATATTTTTCTTGGGTGATGACATGTCTCTTGTCCCAAGACACTACCCAAGTGTCTTCCTTTTTATAAACTAATACGTATTATCATTTTTAACCACAAAGTTTTTGACAGATATTATTATTTATCAATTATAAGAAACTTGAAACGTATCTACGCCAACAATTAAAATTGACACCCTAAGGAATGAACCACGTCCGCTGGGCACATTTTAGGCGCCTTTTTGTAAATTTTTAAAGATATATATATAAGTGTGCTTTTATACCATTTATATATATCATCATAGTTATAGAAGCCATTCATATAATTTTTTTTCAATTTAATTTACAAATATATAAGTTTTGTACCATGAGAAGACACTTAATAAGTGTCTTCCCCAAGACATTTATCATTTACGATTTTTCTTTTTGCCACTTGATGAAACGAATTATCTATCTCTACTTTCGAAATTAATTTTAGTGAATTTCGTTTTTTTTCACTAATATATAGGAATTGGATAAAGTAAGATTGCGTAGGTTTAAGTAGAAGCACATAATTAATAGTTTTTTTTTTCAAAAAAAAAAAGAGATAAATTTATGTATATTTATATAAAAATAAGTAAAATTGCATAAAATTGAATTAAGCTAAATAGGATAAAAATAATAATAATTTACCTTGTGAAAGAACATGCCTTAAAATTTCAACAAACTTTTCTTTTTTACAGGACTGTTGGTTAATTATCACGCACAATTCACATTATAAAAAGGAAAATTGGATTCTAATAATCTCAATTTTTTTTATATATTAGTGGTCTAAAAAATAAAATTATATCTTTTTGATAACATATCTACCTCCATATTTTTTAATTTTATTCATTTCCACCCAAAAAAGTCATGAAGTGTAGTTATTAAAAAAAAATTAATTACTTTTTTGAGAATCCCAGTGATTACTATGATTTCTTTTTAAGGGATAAAAGAGAGAAATCATAAAAACTAGAAAAACAAAATTGAAAAAAAGTTGGGATAAAATTAGTTGTAAATTTACTAAAAATTGTGGGGATGTGTTGTGCTAAGTTGTGGTGCAAACGCAAATCAAAATTCATGATATTTAGGATATACACTTGTTGACAGTCATAAAAAATTGTAATTTTAATTTTTTTGGGACCACCACTGACATATAACAATAATAGGAATTATTTTCATCCAATTGTCAAAAATAAAAATTATTAAAGTCCAATTTCCCTCCTAAAAATGCATTATTGTAAAAGCAATTAACTAAAAGTTTCTTTCTTATAGGATCACACTCTTGACCGGAGAGGTACAAACATAATCCTATTTACTTATCAAAATTTACTCAAACTTACTTACATTTCTCTAATTTACTTGCATCACATATTACGTACTTACCTCTCTAAAGAGTAATTAAGAACACTATAAGTAAATAATAATTTCTCATTTCCTTTTTATCTATCATTTATATAAATATTTTGCGATTTTCAATGTCAATTCTTTTATTGGCAATTTATCTTAAATATTTTACTAAAAATTATAAATTTTGTATTGCTATGGTATTATTTTTTCATTACGAATCTAGTTATTATAGTACTACTTTTGTATAATAAAACTGCTAAAATGTTGAGAAATGAATGATCAAAGTTTTTCAAATTGAATTGTCACTTATGTCAAGGTGACGGATAAAATGTCCATAAGAATTAATAAAATTTGTACATTTATTTATAAGTTTTAGTACATAGTACCTCCGGACTATATTATTTATTTCTTAATTGACTGTCCCGGTCTCCAATATTACTCTTTGATTGATGATTTCACATACAATATTTTGTTAATAATTGCAATATTATACTTTTAGAAATATATTTTTCGTTATGAATCTTATGATGGTAATTTTAAATAAGAAATCATTGTATATATTGACAAAATTTATCATAAAAAATTATTTAAAATTTGATGGTACAATTTCTAAAATGGACAAATAATATGGAAGTCCGTGGTCAAATTCAACAAGGCAAGCAAACCAAATAAAATATAATATAAATTGCCTAATTTTTTTGTTTAAGGATAAGATGTTCTTGGTGGAAATTAAATATATATGGATGAAAATAAGAGCAAGGGGTGGGTCACCAGCAGGTAACGACCAACAGTCCCGAAATATCGTTTAGTTCATCACGGCTCCTAATTAAAGGGCCTTCTCTAATGTTATATACGTTCCTTGTTACGTGAAAAGTGTTGCAAAAGATATTGATGAGTTGATGAGAAGGAACACACACGTTGGACATCACTTACCCTTTGCTTATCTAAACAGGATTCAATGGAGCCAAATATTTATCCAAAATACTACTACAGTTGCTACTTCATTTCTTTCTAGTCACTGTCTTTTATCATATGTGTATATGGTCCATATGGACCTACACAATATATATCTGCAAGGGCCAACCTCCAATTGCAAACTTACCAATATTTTAGCCACATATATAACTGCCTTCCCATACCCTGCTTTTGCTTTCCTACAACTTGATGTATTGTAGGCCTGATTTGATTCGCTGGATAGTATCTTATACATGAGGTGATATGTTTATCGTAACATAAAAGGATATATTGTAGGGCTTCCATCTGATTAGACAAGCGATATATAGGTCCAGTTTTCATCTCAAAGAATAAAGGGAAGAGAAAACAAGTGGAAAATCGCGAGAATAGAGAAATTACGACAAGACATTTTATAGAGCAAGGGCAAGATTATTTTGATGATATTGATGCTGAGATATATAGATTGCAGGTTTATGATTATTGACAATGATATATGCGTGCGAGTCATTGATGACCCACCCAAATGAAGTGGTTGGACATTATAAGGTTGTGAATTGATGAAAAAAGAAGAAATATTGGTTAATGTTGGTGTACAAGTCGTTGTTGTAGTGCTTTGATTTAGCGGTATTTTTAGATGTAGCCTTTTGATCATTATAGGTGGTGGCTTGTTGTTTCTATAATATTGTGTTTAATTGTTGTATTTTACTCCCTCCATTCCATATTAATTGACATATTTCATCATTTTGCACATATCTAAAATAACTACCCACACAATTAATTAATAACACTATTTTTCAAGGTATTTTTTCGCATATCAAGGTATGAGTAGTGAGAGAATGTGAATAGGAGTTGTTTTTATTTGTTGAAAAACTAAAAAGTTAACAAAATTATTAAAGTTAAAATAATTAAATTAGGCATTGAAAAATGAAAAGTGACAATTATTTTGTAATAAAAAAAGTTAGTTTAAGTGTTAATTAATATGGAACGGAGGGAGTACAACTTTTAAACATTTTGGCTTTCAATAACAAAAAGAATGATAAAAGATTTTGAAATGAGAATGAATATATGAGATTTTTCCGATGTAATTGGTTAACAACCAAGCTATGACCAATGTAAATGAGGAAAACTTAGAGCCTACGTAGACTTAATTAAATGTCATTTTTTTTACTGATTTGAGGCATGAGATTGAAGTACTCTAACTTCACAGACTTAAATCAACATCGCTATGGCCACGGTTATTAATTAGCACCTTCGCTCTTAAAGTGTATTATACCTATTTCAAAATATTTGTTCGTTGACTAAATTTTAACTGTTAATTATTCACAAATTATACTGAGTTGAAATATGAAATCACTACCATTTGAAAGATAATTTACTAAAGATTATAATGATAATAATTTTATATTGTAACTCATTATAATTTGTGAGTAACAAATATTTTAGGATGGAGGTAGTACGTTGAATCATGTTATACATATTGTTTGTTGGCCAATCTTTTTATTTTATTCATCTAATAATTACTTTAGTTTATTTTCTACTTTGACGTACGTTAGAGTATTTGAAAATGGTGGAACTTGGAGTAAAACTAGAGAGATATGGCATGAAATTAAACAATATAATAATAATAATTAGTTAAAATTAGCTGAAGAAGTTGCGAATGGGAGTGATCTAACCCCGAATGTCACACAAGTGACAATAGTTGTCATAATTGCTTCCACCAACTGCCCACCACCATCTCCCCCAAAATTCTTCACTTTACTCCATTTTCATTTCACCTTCCATTTTATTTTTTTTAATTTAATTCCCTTTTCGCCCACAAAATATTTCCGATTTCCTATTTCCTATTTCCTATTATTAATACTTTACGTCTAACACAATTAATCATCCCAACACTAATCCGACCTCCAAAAAGGCTATCCACAACCCAATCCCCATGGTAACAAGCACTGTCCTCTGACATCACACACCCTAGCTCCCCTCAAAAGAAAAACTAAAACAAATAAATAAAATGAGAATGTGAGACTATATATATGGATACACTGACTCCCAAGTCTCTCAACCAAAGGCCTTGCGCCAAGCCGCATAATATCCCTTCCATTTCTTTCTTTCTTTCTTTCTCTATACATACAAAAATGGAAGGCCGTCATCCGTCCATTGATGTCATTGTTCTCTTTATTATATCGACGGCCCTCATTTTATCGGGGGCCGATGCCCGGGGACCGTTTGCATGCAACCCAAAGCATGTCGGGTCTCGGGGCTACCCGTTCTGTCGGACGGACCTGCCGGTGGCAGAACGGGTGAAGGACTTGATCGGACGGCTGACATTGCACGAGAAGGTGAACCTTCTGGTGAACAATGCGGCGGCGGTGCCGAGGCTGGGGATTCAGGGGTATGAGTGGTGGTCGGAGGCTTTGCACGGGGTGTCAAATGTGGGGCCCGGGACTAAGTTTGGGGGGAAGTTCCCTGGGGCCACCAGCTTCCCTCAGGTCATCACTACTGCTGCCTCCTTCAATGCCACCTTATGGGAAGAGATTGGTCGGGTAAGTGTGTTTTTCTTCCCTTTTACTTTTTCTGATTTTTTCCCCTACCCATTTTCTTTTTTTTTCCCCCTTACTCCCGATGTTATATGTTGAGCATCTACAATAGTGAAATTGAGCTAGATTTATTGGATGAGTTAGAATCTGTCCATCTTATCAAGTGGGTCAAAATTGGTCTCTTTATTTAACTAGTTTTCCGATCGTGAACGTAAGTTTGATTTATATTAATTTTTTATAAAAAGTGAGTTCTACTTAATGAAATAATTAATTTGGTTCTATTGATAAAAAAATGAGGTAGGAGAGGATAGTGAAAAAAAATATAATTAAAATATTTGTGTGATAAAGTCACCCTCAAACTAGTCTCGTAAAACTCTCGCGTCTCGTGGGAATCTCATTCTCATCACTTGAATACTCTGCATAACATCATTTCATTCTTATACTATATTAAATCAGCAGTATGTCGAATTTATACTCACATTGGTAGTCTTGGATACTTAAAATTTAATATTTATAATATTTTTATATATAAAATTTAAAAATAGAACATTGAGGTAGTATAAAAAAAAAGGGAATAGTTTAGCTACAAGGAATTATATATGTTCCCCTATGTTCCCTCTAATCTTATATGCTTTGTTGTTATTTAGGTATCCCGCATAATAAAATATCAGTTTCATATTATTTTGTTATTATGAGATAAATGTAGTTAAGGCACCGTTCTTTTGTGCGTTGCGTTTGCGTTTCGATAAGTTGCATTTGGGTTGCGTTGGATTGCGTTGGGTTGCGGTAGGAAATAATAAAAAGGTGAGTAGAGGTGAATAGTAGATTGTGATAAGTTGCGTTATCTTGTGTTTACCATGCGTCAGGTTTTATTGATTTGGCGTTGCGTTTGGGTGCGTTAACGCACAAAAGAACGGTGCCTAAGTTGTATAAATTGTGATTATAACTCATTTATGTAACAATTTATTATATAAACTTGTTAATATGTAAAGTATGAATTCTAGAATAAAATTTTAGTACAGGTACATTATTGCAATTTTTTGTTAAATATTATGTTCAAAATTTATGATTAAAATAATACACAACAAATCATAATAAATTCAAAAATTTAAAGGCAACAAATATTATAAATCAAAGATATTATAAAGAATCACATGATTCTAAGACATTAGTATGCATCTAAACTTGCTTTTAATCGTTACAAAAGAGTTACAGAATGCCATTTTCAATAAATTGGGTGGTAGATTCCAGATAATAATTTGTTGGCGTTTGAAAGAATAGAATATAGTCCAAATTTGTCAACATTTTCCTTGTCCCTCTGAAAAACTTGACATGCTACAGTGACCCTTCCGGTTTTCTTTTTTCCGCTTGTCAACGTCGGAAGAGGACATTTATATCGAACGTGACAGTTTTACAAACTTCCTAATAGTTAACCATACGTAACTTTTGATTCTTAAAATCAAGGTAATTGGTTGCGTGACAATACTATCAATGGCTACGAAAAACTGTATGAAAGAGTTGTACATAAACAGAAGCAGCTAAGAAAAATGAATCTCAGCAGATGAGGACATACATCGCGCGAGTTTTTCCCAAGAAAGAAATTATTATATATAATTATATATTATTTGTTTATTGTTATTATTTATTTTGGTAGTGAAGAGGTAGGCATACTTTTTTGTAAGATAAGAAGTGTCATTTAGTGGAGTTAGCATAATTGTTGCGTAGAAATGTATATAAAGCATCCTACTTTCTCAGTGGCTGTAAAAAGGCTGCAGCAACCTGCTCATTCCTAAATGCTGATTAATCTAGTAACTATCAGATCCTTATATTAAGCACTGTTTAATTATAATGGTCACAGATAAATTATTTATTACAAATTGAAACGAATAAACAGTAAATCATGGTAATTAGGTAATATGATTAAGGATGTAGGCACAAATAATTGGTGATAGGGACAGGGTTAGGATTAATTTATACAGTACTATGCTTTTAGAGGTATAGGGGGGGTAGCTGCAAAACTTCAATGAATTAGGTAGGCAAAACATGGAGATATTGGCTAAGATTTGTTGATGACAGAGAACAACATGGTTGTGGTTAACCATGTGATTTCTTGTTACTTAACTCATTTATCAGGTCACCTACTCAATATGGTCAAATTTCACTTCCTTTACGATTTGTCTGTGTCTACTACCCCTATATATATCAGGGTTCACGAGCCAGTTTGTTATGGTAATTAAAAATAGTAGTTGATCATATATGCATATGAGATATCTGAGTGTAAACGTTACGTAGTTGTACATTCATTTGATTCTTTTTTCTTTTTTTTTTCAAGAAAAGTTGCTTCTTAGAGAAATATGATGAACATAATTAAACATAAAAATCAAGGAAGTCCGAATTTTACCTAAATTGTTGTCGATGAATGTAAAAAGAAATTGCGAGGAAGTGGAAGGAATGTCAAAGAGAGAACCGTGCTGATTTGACAATGCACGTACTATCTAAAATTCAGCAAGTACAGTAAACCTATAGAGGACTATTTGGGTCAAGTTGCAATAGGCATCGGTCTGTAGGGGGGTCCGTGTGAATGGGGGGCCACTTGACCCTTGCTGTATCAACATAATCTTATCTTATGGTCTACGGCTACACTACCATCCATAATCGTATCCTTATTCTATATGCTTTTTCTTTTGTTAGTAAGACAATATTTTATATACTTTTAAATTCTTACTTTATAAATTTTTCCGTGTATAAGATGGGGTCCATGTCCATTAAGCATATATGGTCACATCAGCCATATGGGTCATGAAGATGAAATGATAGATAATATGATAGATTGATAGGTATATACCTATACTTTTGTAAGTTAGGGGGTGTTTGGTTACTATTTTTTTATAGTTTTTAAAAAAAATTATATAGTTAATTTTTTATTTATATAATATATTTGGTAAAAAGCTTTTTATATTAATTTTTGATTTCAATATATAAGTTAATTTTTAAAAAAAATATTTGAAATAACTTTTTTCAAACAATTATTTTATCAAATATCTTTCTTTCTATTCAACAAGCTCATACAACTAAAGTTAAACCATTAATTTACAATTAAAATTAAATTTGGCGAATAGGTCGTGTTTTTCATTTTCCATTGTTTTTACTTACGATAGCATCTACGAAGGCTTAATTAGGCTAGTACTAGGCTATGGCACCGTTCTTTTATACGTTTGGCATGCGTTGCGTTGCATTTGCATTTCGGAAAGTTGCGTTTGAGTTGCGTTTGGTTGCGTTTGAGTTGCGTTTGGTTGCGTTTGGGTGCGTTTGGGAAATAATAAAAGAAAATGATAAATTGCGTTAAAGTGCGTTTGGGTTGCGTTAAGGTGCTTTAGGTTTTGTATATTTTGCGTTGCGTTTTGTTGCGTTAACGTACAAAAGAACGGTGCCATAGGGGAATTGCATAAGGCCGGGAATCCCACACAGCATAATTTTGCGTAAAATAATGTTAGTTTGCTTACTATTATTATGCTTGTACATTAAGGATAAAGGATGCATGAAGAGATTATTGTTGAAGTTTCTTGCATGTATCCATTAACAGTAAAAAAAATCTTCATAACTTTGTGTAAATTTCGTACAACTAATACTAATTTTTGACATGGAAACTCATAAAGATGTATGAATCAATCAACCAAAAAAAAAAAAGTAAACGTAGTCATGTAAGCATTGAAAGTTAGAAGATTGGTGAGGCTGTTAATGTTATCTAGCTGTTTATCATGTAGCATGATCATTATTTATGTTGATGATTAATAAGTTGGTGGTGTTAGGCTTGAAATTAACTAAGGTGGCCCTTTGTGTTTGTGGGTAGTATTCTTTAGATCAGTCACTTTCGTTTTCTTACGTGTGGGTTTGAATAAATTATTGTAACCCAAACTATGGTCACTTTGTTTATCCATCAACCCATACTGATGGGCCCAACATTTATTGAGAATAGTAAATAATTTTATCCATCTTTCTTCTTTTCTACAGACAATTATTAATAAGTTTTGTATGTTAGGAGATTAAATAATTTCATCCATCACAATATATTTACATATATTAGAATAGGTGAATTTTTTACACGATGAATTTGTATAGAAAAAGTTAAATAGATTTATCTATAAATTTTACAATATAAATTAATAAATATTTATAATTTATCCAAAATAATTAAGACCTTAAAATGACCTAAATTCTGAGGACCTGAATGGTGTATATATCATATAACAATTGAAGTGTTTGTTTTGTTGTTTATTTATGGAATGACAATAATACGTGGAATTTGAGAAGAATTGATGTGATGGGGGAAAATAATATGAATGGTTGTATGGAAATGAAGGTGGTGTCAGACGAGGCAAGAGCAATGTACAACGGAGGTATGGCAGGACTGACGTACTGGAGCCCCAACGTGAACATACTGCGGGACCCACGGTGGGGCCGTGGACAGGAGACTCCCGGTGAGGACCCCGTCGTTGCCGGTACTTATGCCGCCAGATATGTCAAGGGTTTACAGGGTAATGACGGTGACCGGTTGAAAGTTGCGGCTTGCTGCAAACACTACACGGCCTATGACCTTGATAACTGGAGTGGCGTTGATCGCTTCCATTTCAATGCTAAGGTACTACCCCCGCCGTTCTATATTAATTGTCGTAATTTTGAATTTCACGATCTCCAATATTACTCTTTAATTAATAATTCTTATATAATATATTATTAACAATTGCAATATTATACTTTTATGATAGTATTTTTCGTCACAAATCTAATGGTGATAATTTTATATAGCAACTCATTGTATATATTGAGAAATTTATAGTCAAAATTTTTGAACTTTAACTGCACAATTTCCAAAGACGACAGTTAATATGGAACGGAGGGAGTACTTCCCGTCTTTTCTTATATATAATATTTTATTGGTTAATTTGTTATCAACTTTAACACTTTAATTTACTTTGAATATTATTTATTATCAGTATTTTTGTGAAGTTATTGATTATAAAATTTTAATTGTAAGAATATTTATTTGATTATAAGTTTAATGATAATAATTTTGCTACTTTCATAATAATATAGGAATATTTTGTATTTGTTGAGAAATATATAATCTTTTGAAATATTATTTGAACTTGGATTGTAACAAGCAACAATAGATTATTTGAAAGACATGATTTACATCAATCCTCTAACGAAAAGGAAGGGTGAGCATTGAATCATGAAGATATTGTTTTTTTTTTTTTTTATAAAAGTTATTAGTAAGGTTAAAACTTAAAGGTCGGACAATATATACATTCTTGCTAGCTACCAGTTAAAACAAAAACAATATAACATAGTTTGAAACACATACCATATTTACTCCCTCCATTTTTTTTTAATTTGTCATTTATATTTTTCGAAATTCTTCTTTAAGCAATAATTTCTCACACAATATTTTTCAAAAAAATCATGTTATACTTTTTCAATAGTATTTTTATTACAAATTTAATGATACAATTTTATATGATGATTTATGATACAAAGTAAGGTGTTAACCGATAAACTTTTTAACGCAATTACCTAAACAGTAGCACCATTCTTCTATACGGTGGAATTGAGGTGCGGTAAGTTGCGGTGCGGTGGGTTGTGGTAAATTGCGGTTGAAAAAAATGGGTTAGATATATAAAAAAGTAAATAGTAGATTACGGTGAGTTGCGATTAGTTGCGGAAAGTTATGGTGCGTTAAGTTGCGGTACCGCATAAAAGAACGAGGATTATAATATAGAATGGGAGGATTGGGAATATATTGCTTAGGAGCTCTTTGAAAATATTATCTCTTCGAAATAATGAAGGCAGTCAGGCTAAACAATGTGTGCAGCAATAGGCAGGGAAATTTTGGGGAACAGCAGTGAATCCAAGCATAGGAATTAGGAAGTGAAATACTTCACGAGTTTTTGTGGCCTCACGGGGTTTGCTTGGGATTTTATCAGTCTGTCTCTCTCTGACAAAACACTGAAATATAAAATCTATGAGTGATTTGCTTTCATTATTCCACGACATAACATTTATGTATGCTCTGTTTCAACTTGCCATATTGCAATACCCAATAATTTACATGTTTTTCCCTACCAAATCAACTTCTATCAACAATTTTGTGCTCGCTCCATTTCATGTTAATTGTTAATTATTTGATTGTTAAGGTTTTTCAATATAATTTTTAATTAATAATTTTTTATATAATATATTATTAACAATTGTAATATTATAATTTTAAGATATTATTTTTTTTATTACAGATCTAATGATAATATTTTTTTATTACGAATCAATGTATATAATGAGAAATTTATTGTCTAAATTTTTAAATTTTGAGTGTACAAATATGTCAATTAATATAAAGCAGGTGGAGTATAAAACAGAGACATTGTTAATTTGGAACTTTTTGTATGATATTCTAATTGTTAATTATTTGATTGTTAAGGTTTTTCAATATAATTTTTTAATTGATAATTTTTTATATAATATTTTATTAACAATTGCAATATGATAATTTTAAGATAGTATTTCTTTTATTACGAATCTAATGATAGTATTTCTTTTATTACGAATCTAATGATAGTATTTTTTTTATTACGAATCAATGTATATAATGAGAAATTTATTGTCTAAATTTTTAAATTTTGAGTGTACAAATATGACAATTAATATAAAGCAGGTGGAGTATAAAACAGAGAAATTGTTATTTTGGATTTTTTTGTATGATATTTTTACGAATATTGACCATAGCAAGTATGAAATTAAAAAAAAATACAGGTGAGCAAACAAGACATAGTAGACACATTTGATGTGCCGTTCAGAGAATGTGTGGAGGAAGGGAAAGTGGCTAGTGTTATGTGCTCATACAATCAAGTTAATGGTATCCCAACTTGTGCTGATCCTCAACTTCTTCGTAACACTATTAGAGGAGATTGGCGCCTTAATGGGTATACTTTTGTTCTCTCTTCCCTCATTTTTGGACCTTCATATGTTTTATATCTACATTTTCTCACAGTAATTATGCCCTGTTTTTGTAATAAATAGATACATAGTCTCGGATTGCGATTCTGTTGAAGTTTTCTATAGTAACCAACATTACACATCAACTCCTGAAGAAGCCGCTGCTGATGCTATCAAAGCAGGTTAGTTCTGCGCCGTTTTATTTTCGATGCAGTGTAAAGTAATAATCTCAACTCACTAAATTGTTGTCATAGATCTATTTAGCGTCTTTAGAATCAAATAACCAACATTATAAAAAATACCGAGTTATGAATTAAAATTTGGATGAATCGTTGAAAGTGATTTTTCTTTACAATGGATTAAGGATAGTACATTGAAAATTCAAATTTTTAACGACAATTTCTTAAATTCTAATTATTTGCTTCCAAAAATCCTCAAATTTTGGATTATTAGAATTCAATTCCTTTTTTGTATCCACTTCTGTGTTGGTAGAACTGTTAAGACCAAATGCCAGAAAGTAAATCTAGACCTTTACTTATATTTGCTCAATCCATTCTTTAAATTAAAAAACAACCAAAAAAACTAATATGAGAATTAAATGGTGATAGGTTTGGACTTGGACTGTGGGCCATTCCTGGGAGCCCACACGGAGGATGCCATAAAGAAGAATTTGTTGAGCGAGGCAGATGTGAACAACGCTCTAACCAACACACTGACAGTTCAAATGAGGCTGGGAATGTTTGATGGGCCACCAACAGCCCAACCCTATGGACATCTCGGCCCAAATGATGTTTGCACTCTGGCCCATAAAGAATTGGCCCTCGAAGCCGCCAGACAAGGCATTGTCCTCCTTAAGAACCATGGCCCGAACCTTCCCCTGTCCCATATCCACCACCGCACCGTGGCAGTTATTGGGCCCAACTCCGATGTCACTGAAACCATGATTGGCAACTATGCTGGTATGTCGACACATAATCTTAAATATCGCATAGTAGATAATAACATAACATTTATCATGTGGGACCGTTTTCACTCTTTTCAAAGACCGATTAAAAATATTTCTTACTCATTTTTATGATTTATATTAAGAAATAATATTTTTATGATGACTTTAAAAAATATGATCAATAAGTCATTTAAGATTGATTTACATGAACTGATTACGTCATTTCACAGGGAATTATCAATCATTTTCATGTATCTTATTAATCATATTAAAACAGTAAAAAAGACATCTTACACTAGAACTTGTGATATAGTAAGTGTTTTATCCAAAGTTAATATGTTTTATTTGAAGGCGTAAGTTATTGAATCTAAACTTTTTGACCTCAGGTGTTGCATGTGGATACACCACACCCCTACAAGGAATAGGAAAGTACGCCAAGACAATTCATCAACAAGGTTGCGCCAATGTGGGTTGCAACGACGACAAGTTATTTGGGCCAGCAATCAACGCGGCTCGTCAAGCAGATGCAACAATACTGATAATGGGCCTGGACCAGTCCATAGAGGCAGAATTCAGAGACAGAACTGGGCTGCTGTTGCCGGGCCGACAACAAGAGTTGGTGTCCAAAGTTGCTGCAGCCTCAAGAGGCCCAACTATCTTGGTCTTGATGAGTGGTGGGCCTATTGATGTGTCATTTGCCCAAAATGATCCGCGGATCCCCTCCATCGTGTGGGCCGGATACCCGGGTCAGGAAGGTGGTCAAGCCATTGCGGATGTCCTTTTTGGGACTACCAATCCAGGTAACCCATGATCCTATTACATCTTTAGATTTTCCAAGTCATCTCACATTATTCTTACTTATATTTGCATTTATATGGTAATTTTTTTTATAGGAGGCAAGCTACCTATGACTTGGTACCCTCAAACATACCTCAACAATCTACCTATGACAAACATGGGAATGCGTTCGAGCCCGGGGTATCCAGGAAGGACCTATCGATTTTACCAAGGGCCCGTAGTCTACCCATTTGGACACGGCCTTAGCTACACTCACTTCACACATACAATTGCGAATGCGCCGGTAGAGGTTGTGGTTCCCTTAGATGGTCATCGTCGGTCTAATGTTAGTGCCTCCGGTAAAGCTGTTCGCGTCACGCATGCTCGGTGTGGACAACTCTCACTGTCTGTTCATGTAGATGTCAAAAATGTGGGTTCTAAGGATGGCACACATACTCTTCTAGTGTTCTCAACGCCGCCAACGGGGCAATGGGCTCCACAAAAGCAACTTGTCGCATTTGAGAAGGTCCACGTGGCAGCAGGGGCCCAACAAAGAGTCCCACTCAACATCCACGTCTGCAAGTACTTGAGCGTGGTGGATCGGGCCGGAATTAGAAGGATTCCGTTGGGTGATCATAGTATTCACATTGGCAACGCTAGGCACTCTGTCTCACTCAGACCGGAGGTTTTAGGGGTCATTAAATCTTAAGTTATTTTTTTTATCGATTCTTTAAGATGTATGTCCCTTCTTAATTGTTTGATGGCTTCTTGCAACAATGAAACATTGTTGCATCTGTAACACGAAGCCTTTATTTTCTAAGAATTGGCAATTTTTTAGTTAGAATGTATTGTTCAATTCAACAATGTTTATCAACAAGTTTGCAACTTATATATATTGATATAATGATATGTGATGAAATCAATTTTTACTTATTAAATCTATATAGTTAAATCTGTATAACACAACTATGTTTCATTCTTTTTAATCTTGATGTGTATAAGCAGTATATTCTCTTCACACTACCTTTATAAACCATTTTATTAAATCTCTATATAAGCAATTTGTAATCTTAATGTGTATAAGCTAGTATCCTTTGTAAATCATTCTTGTGAAGATGTAACTGAATTTATTTTCATTAATGTGAAGATATGGATCCCTTTTTTTTATTATTATTAAGAAGGCTAAAATTTCGCAAGTATTTATTTTCTCTTCACACCACCTTTTTTTAGTACGACATTGCAACATAAAAGAAAACGTCATTAAGGAAGAGCTCTTTTCCTAGCTCTAGTAGTTAGCGAATGTGCTTCCTTAATGCTAGTTTTTTTCCCCTAAAGTTAAGTAAAAACAACGATATAAACTAAAACATGATTTTGGTAAATTTTGAAGGACGTCTTAGCTTTTCCATGACTGTTACAAACTTCCTACACCTTGTTCATTGCCTTGGAGACGTCGCTTCTATTGGACTTGATCTACCCAAAAGAGACTCCACTCTTGCAATTTTTTCTTGATCTCTGCAAGACAATCTTTGAAATAATTGGAGTTGGTCGCTTACCATCAGATACTCGTGAGTGCCTCCTGGTTGCATTGTCATTTCCTCAAGTTGCGATGAACTTGAAACAACCATCACTTTGCTATAGATGATGGGGTTCACCTACACCATGGTCTTTGCATATCTGATGGATGATCCACATCTTGATTTACTACGAGTCCCAATATTTCCTTTGTTTTTCCTCCAAAGGCAGTGAAGTGCCATTGCCCACGAACATTTCCTCCAAACTTTGAAAATGACCTTTAATTTCTACCGCCAAAAAAACTCATACTCCTTTGGTCATAAAAACACATTGTTGTCACCTGCACCAGCTCTTGGTAAGTGTTGTCAAAGATGGACAAATATTTCCCCTGGTTGCTTTCTTTACATATCTTAAAAAAGGTTTAGCATCTATTGTGTCTCTTGTCCCATGATTGAATACTAGAGATTGTATAGGGCTTGAGTAAGTCCTATCATCCACGCTTAGCATAGAAATTGAATTAGGAGAAAGAGATTGAGCCTTTTAAGACCCACATATCCTTTCTCCTAGTCCTAGACCTTAGAGTAGTCAACTGCTACTCTCTCTCTCTCTCTCTCGCTTCCCTTTTCCCCTTAAAATGGGAGACTTGGTAGCATTGTACCAAGCCCTTGTCCCTTGCGAGAGCAACCTTTTAGTCCCTTGAATGATACCACTTTGTTTATATGCCCCGAATTCGAGTTTTCTTTTTCAGAGATGAAAGTCTTCTTTCTTGCATCTATGAAATCTTCAACCTATTTGAGTTCATATTGTGCCTTCAAGCTTGATGGATTGATATTGAGAACCCATATAAATGCTTTCCTGGCTTCATTCAAATTTCCTACTCTAGTATAAGCAATACCACTGCGGTATAATGCTTTGATATTGTTTGAATAAAATATTAAAACGTACCAACAAACATCGATGACCTTCTGGAATCCTCAAAACTTTAATTCACAAACAGCAAGATTGAGGTTAAGTTACATAGCCAAGTGCCACATCAAAGAGCAATCAACTTCAGATAGTGGTTCACCAACACATTCAAATTGGAACGCTTTTTCATATAGGTTGGCAACATCATGGTACTGCCCTTTTCTAAACAACCTGTTACCTTCTTTTTTAAGCTCTTTAACTTTGAATATGGCCTTTCAGGGATGAAGCATCTGTTGTAAAAGACTAACAACACTTGCATCAAATTCATCCTACCAGGCATCCAAAGGGGCCTGACCAATGAGCGTTCTCCTCCATTCAAAATCCAATGCTAGTGCTTACAACACTTTCCCAACCCCAAGCCCACTATGCTAATTGTCTGAATCTCCAAAGTGATCTAACCCACTAACTTACAAATTTAATTTAACAAGTAGGACACTCAAACACCAAGAATTTGGTAATACTCACCACCAATTACTTATGATCCTAGAACCCCAACACTCCATTAAAGCACAACACATGATCTACCACACAAATGAACAAAAAAATAAATAAATAAACAGGGACAGCTACATAGAGAACATATTGGGGGCCGAGAAAGAAACGATACACCTGGTATTCTTCGCAAGAGAGTAGACACCAAGTGAGATCATAAATCGAGCATCGTCCACTTTAAGCGTTTGTGACCTTGAAAAGCCTGACTTGTGTCTTTGTGGCTCTCGGAAATACCCTCTCGCAGTCGCCGTTGGCTTAGAGCCTTGACCTCAACCTTCCAGCCACCGAGATAGTTGTCGGTGTTCTCTGTTGATAGACCCCAAGACTACTTCACACACACAAACAAACACTTGGAGAATATAATCTAAAGACAGTTGAAAACGAATGACTACGAGTAAGGATATAAAGATTAGGGGATGGTGGTGCCAAACGACTATTAACCCACCATCATTAATATCGGCGAGCTTAGTCAAAGTTGGGCAGGTTTATTAGAGAGAGATAGAGAGAGAGAGAGAGAGAGAGAGAGAGAGAGGAATTGTCGGTGCCACCACGCACTACCTTTTTCATTGAAGTGTTTTTGTAATATCGTTATCTAAGCTAATTCTATTAGACTAATAATGTTTAGGAATGTCACATGTTCGACACCCCCCCAATTAGGGGTGAGAGGGATTAGGATCCTGGTAAGTTTTGGAGATCACGGTCGCGATTGTGACCGGGAGCAAACATTTGCTTCCATTATTGATTGTAACTAGGAGAAACCTTTTGCTCCCACTTCCTGTCCTGTTGGGAGTGGATATGAACACAAATGTAGAGAAAAACAACATAGCTCTAAAATGCACCCAAACTAATTATGTTCATGTAAAGATACTTGTCATGTCCTAGAAAGGCTTTAGGCCACAATATCTCACACTATGATGTAAAAAGGTTGAGTCAGCATTCTACAAAAATCCTTGTAATATCATAAGAAACATGTTTTTTGCTTGGTAGAAACTGTACATTTTCACAACTGTTGGGTAATTAGTGGTTATGGCTTATTTCACTTTTCTGATTTATATATCCTTCCTAGAGTGAAGACTCAACGCCACCTCTGGAGAGAAGAACATTCCTCATGTATTCCGCTGCACACATTCATACCAAGGGGTAGGAAAGGCCCAGAGTAGGGCATATGTAGTCAACACCAAAGATTGAAACTTGCTTGTAATTGAAAAGTTGAATTCCTTTTTCTTTTTGGACATGAACTCACATGGCATCTTACATAGATTCAAAATAAAGTTACTTAGGATGGTTTACTAGAGCATCCCATCTACATCCACTAATCGAATCAAATATACCAACAACACAAGAGTAAGAATTGAGTAAGGCTAAATCCCTTTGCTGGAGATAATTTTGCTGATGATAACAACTCTGTAAAGCTGAGAGTCATCTGCGAATGTAATGAGGCAGGGTTACCGATAAGTGACAATTTAGTTGATCAATTTCAGCAAATTTTGTGCAACAGAGCATCAGACTATCAGTAGATTACTAGACTAGTAGAGTTTTAGGACTAGGATTATAGCAAACTGATCATAAGTTGAAGAGTTTGGTAATATATTATAACTAAATACCAATCAAAAACTTTGACACGTCTGAGATGGCATCATTTATTCAACTCTAAGACACAATATCATACCTAAAGATATGAGATCACACGCAAACTGGACCCAATTTTCAAACATGATAGGGACTAGGGAGATAAGAGCCTAAAGTCACTGATGACATACATACAAAATCAACCCCTGTTTGCTGTAGTTGATCCTTTTCTTGGACTTGCTCCTTCCAAAATGAAAAGAAATTCAGAGTTGGTTAACCTCCAAGTTGCAAATAATAGCATAAGCAAATAGGGAGATGACGGAGATTACGACAAAATTAGGAACGGAAATAAAAACTGTGAAAATAACAACACCAAGATTTACGTGGGAAACAGAAGAACTCGGAGAAAAACCCACGGATGACAGCAACTAGAAAATAATCCACTATGAGAAGGGAGGAGTATAAAGGCGATCACTATCACATGGTGTGATACAATCTAGCACTGGATATTACAATACAAATCTCTCAAACACTCAACTCACAATCTCGCTAGGGATTACAAAGGTGGAACTCTCTGAAAAAAATATTGGTGAAACTACTCTATCTCAATATTTCTCTCTAATTGGCACACCTAATAGAAAATATATTGTTAATCCTTTTCGTTGTGTTGTTAATAGAGTTGTAACTACATGCTTTTATAGGCAAATAATAAGATATAAGATGTGTGAAATAACCTCCTATCGTAACAGATTGGAAAACAACGTATATAAAACCTCCTCGTCATATTTAATAATATAACTCTTCGTGGGAGGTTTTTGGGACATCCATAACACAAAACTTTGATTCAGCTGGGTTCAATTTAGCTGAACTTCGATTTTCAGTCCACTTTCGGCGAAGCTTTTTGTATATGGGTACAATGATTCGGGTTTTTGGTCAGTTTTGCTAGGCATACATGCAACATTACTAAAACCAAAATATGAAATCATACACTAATGCACAAACTGGACAAGATAGGGATTAGGCAGATAAGAGTGTCTGAAGTCATAAATGTCATACAAAATCAGCCCCGGCAAGCTAGAGGTTATATGGTCCACCGACCACTTGTATTCAATTTTTTAAATAATTCATCAATATTAATTTATAAAATTCATCATAAATATATCAATAATATATACAAAATTCATCAATATTATTAATGTCATCAAATTTTTACAGGAATTAGTCATAATAAAAATTAATGTATTTCAACATATTGGATGTACATATGTAGGTACACCACGGTGGATGGTGTAATTTGCGCCTGCAAGGAGTGCATGTTGATGATCTTCTATTCTTTTCTTTGACTTGCCCCTCCCTAAACACTCGACAAAGCACTCATGGTATTTATTAGTTATGTACAGTTTTCCAAGAATAAATCCTATAGCAAAACCACTAAGACAACCCGACAACTTGATAATCCTGCCAACCAACTCAGATTCATCTCCTGTGTGATCCGTCCCAACTTCAGGTTATGTCATATATCCACAAATCTTAGAGAATGGATTTCCACACAATCCTAAGTTGCCTTCAAACGAGCTGTTATCAAAGGTGTTGGGCTGCCCTCCTTCTGGTATTGGACCTATGAGCTTATTATGTGACACATTGAAGACCTCCAAATATGTAAGGTGTGACAATTCTTGGGGTATTCCTCTAGAGAGCATATTCTCAAAAAGGTCTAGTGATTCAAGCCCTTTAATGTTTACAAGAGAAGCTGGGATGCTGATACGCCGCAAGCAAGGTTGTTAAAATCGGGATCCTAACTCGAAACTATGGGGAAATTAGGATTGGAATTTAGCCCATGTAGGATCGTGGATCGTGTGTAAATTGTAGAATTGTATCAACGATTTTGGACCATAAAATCGTAGGATCGTAAATCAGGATCGGGATTTTAATAACTATGGCCGCAAGTGCACAGGTGTAGGTGTAGTAGGTATCAAGGTCGTTCCCACAGGGACTTTGCTAAACTACACACCAAACTAGCCTCCTGTGTAATCGCTAAATTGATCGGATTTTATTCTAAAACTACTTCTAATCACTATTTGTAACGCCCCGGAAATTCAATTATAAAAAGTCAAAATCAAACTAACGTTAACAGACAAAACTTAGCGGAAGACTTCAAATTTAGTTTGGGCGTCACTGCCGTATCCCCGAAGGAATACAAGGCGAGAAAGGAAAATACAACTGTCTGCTAACGGTAACTACTAACAACTCAAAACAAACTTTAAGAATTCGTAACGAAAACAATATAAAAGATTCAAGGACTTCTAGACTCGTCGTCCTCACTTCTAATTCCCGTCCCGAGCATTTAGATGTTCACCTGAAATCAAAACATTTCAGAAAATGAGGGGGAAATCTCAATAATGTCTACCCCTAACGTTTAAAACAGTTTAAGTTCATTTTAATTCATTTTGGGGAGAGGGATCGAATCAAACATTTTACAAACCTTTAACCCTTAACTGTTTTCCTCAACCCATCCAATCCATATTTTAATTTGCGGGCGGGATACCAAATCCCTTAAAGTAACATCGCCTACCAAAGGCATCAAGAACATCGCCTACCAAAGGCATAAACATCGCCTACCAAAGGCATCAAGAACATCGCCTACCAAAGGCATCAAGAACATCGCCTACCAAAGGCATAAACATCGCCTACCAAAGGCATCAAATACTATCCTATATCAGGGAAGGAAGCCCTGATCTCCTGGTCCATAACCCTGCAGGTTGTTACACCTGCACAACAGGTTATCCCCCGAAACCCGCTTAACGTTTCCACTTGAATTATTTAACAATATTCAAACTCGACTCACAACTCTCAAGTCAAACCATCCCAAGTTATCAAAACCATTAACAAAACTTCAAATAAAAAAAAACCATCCAATTTCTCGACTCAAATAAACCAAGATCACAATCGAATCAAAAAGATTATCAAAACAGATGGTCGTATTTCCACAAAAGTCCCCTTTCGGGATGCAATTCTCAAAATAGATTATAAAACATTAAAACGCATTTAAAGAGCATCCCAATGGGGATTAGAGCATAGACAATTACCTGGTATACTTCACAGCACAGCAAATAGAAGAACACACTTGAGCTCACTAACGTCTCGCACTAACTCGGGTCTAGAATAAAAGTAATTATCTAATCAAAACGCGTTCTAACGAAGTTAGAATTAACTAACAACTACCTAACCCATCCCCTAGGAACACTTAGGTTCCTATCATTTATGAAATTACACTTAACACCTCCAAGAAAACACATAACAAGATCACATATTATTTTCACTCAACAATTATTATAAAAAGAAGCAAGCAGAGGGCAGATTATAACGTTCACATAAAACGAGTCACAACTCGACTTCCCGACATCCTATGGGGCTGGTTCTGGACTTTTCGGAAACCTCGGGATGTCTACTAAAACTTCTATGTTGATGATTAAGCCCAACTCAGTCCCGAAGGACCTCAAAAACACCCGTCTTTTCCATTGGTCCAGTTCTGACAGGTCCTAGTAAAACGGTTATAACTCGGGCTATACAATTCAAACGTTCGATCCGTAAAATTCCTATGGTTCCTAACATCTAAGGGAACCTCCAGTTCAGAGGGTTTGATAAAAAGGTAACTACACTAGCCGTGGCAACCCGATCTTTAGACACTAACAAAACTGTCCCGTTAACGGTAATCAATTAATTTGTTATTTCGGTTCTAACTTTTACCAAACGGTCTCGAGGTTCTAATTTGGACTCGAAACAGTAGCTAGGGTCTAAGATAGGAAGTCCAACTCAACTTAGGTCCAACAATTAAACTTGTAGAAGTAAACTTAATTTAGAAAACATAAAAGACACTTTAATAAATCTAATCAATCCTA
The DNA here is from genome assembly GCA_029582165.1 of Portulaca oleracea. Classification (NCBI taxonomy): domain Eukaryota; kingdom Viridiplantae; phylum Streptophyta; class Magnoliopsida; order Caryophyllales; family Portulacaceae; genus Portulaca; species Portulaca oleracea. The sequence continues at coordinate 14,977,970 of CM055869.1, read as the reverse complement.
AAGTCATAAAAGGAATAAAAAAAATTACTTAATACATGAATTACTTGACCAAGATTTTAAAGATTAAAGCATGGATTATTTATAAATAAGTTATAACAAGGGAAAAAAAATAATCAAGAATCAAGAATTAATAACAAGAATCGAATTCCTTTTTAGTAGTTTAACCAACTCACTTATTTAATCAAGATTACACATGAAATTAACATGAATGAACCCTAAGAGAATTTAAAGAACATATGAATATTTAACTAACGATTCAAGAATTAATCTAGATAATTATACTTTAAAGATTCGTGCATACAATAATAATGTTATCTAAACCCTAACATGAATGATTCCCAAAAATAAAAGAACATACAATATTTAACTTAATGAAACAAGGAACCTAATTAATTTTCAAGAATTCAAGATTTTATTAACAAGATTTCAACTTCTAGTAGGTTAACTAATTTATTTAACAAACTTAACAAGATTTACTTTTAAAGAACAATAAAGAACATAACGATTTTTATAACTAAAATTCAAGAATTAACCTAGGTAAATAAATTTCCAAATTCGTACATACAATAATATTGTGGTCTAACGATTCATGTAAAGAAAATAAAGAACATTAAAGAACTACTTTTAAACCTAATAATCAACTATTACAACCTAATCTAATTACAATTTATTACATAAAATTACATATATCAAGTAAACAAATTACACATAACAATTAGGACAAAATTACACATAATTACAACAAGAAAATAATTACAATTAATTTCCCCTAATTACAAAAATTACAGAATTTATAACAATAATAATTACAATTATATAAAACAAAATAATAATAATAAACCAAGAAAAGAAAAAGGAAAAAGAAAAGAAAAAGAAAGAATGAAAATCAGATAGTTAGGGTTAGGGTTTTAGGGTTTACGTAGGTCTCGGTGGTTCTGGGCAGGCGTCAACGGCGGGCGGCGGTCGGAGAGGGGTGCATTGGGGTCGCAGGTGGCAGGCGTCGGCCGTGGGCTCGTCGGAGGGGGTGGTTGACGTCGGTTTCTCGAGCAGTAGCAGCGGCGGGTTTCGAGGGCTTTTCCTTCGACTGGGACGGCTCCGGCGACGTTAGGGTGGCGGAGCGAGGGTCGTCTGGTGGTCAGCGACGGCGACACCAAGGGTTGCGGTGGCCGGCGGTGATAGCGGCGGGACAAGCGGTTAGCGCATGGGAGAGGAGAGAGAGAAAAAGAGAAAGAAAGAAGGAAAGAACGGCGGTTACCGGCGAGGGTGGCGACGGGTGGTGGCGACGGTGCTGGTGGCGTCGGTGGTGGTGCGTCTGGTGGCGCGGCTGGTCGGCGAGAGGAGGGAAGAAAGCGAAACAGAGGGAGAAAGAGAGGAAGAGAAAGGAAAGAGAGAGGGAGGGTCGGTTGCGGTGGTTTCCGGCGACACCACGGTGGCGGTGATGGTCACGATGGTTCTTGGTGGAGGCGAGGGAGGAGAGAGAGGTGGTAGGTTTAGGGTTTGGTAATGAGAGGGATTAGGGTTTGAGAGGGGTTTAGGGGGGTTTTTATATTAATACCCAATTTAGGCCCAAAACTAATCCTAATCCAACCCAAATAACAAATAAAAACTGATTTTTCTAAAAAAAAACTAATAATTCTAAAAAAAAATAGCAATAATAATATTAATACTAATAATCAATAATCACATAACAAATAATATTCACGTAATTATTCACATAATAATATTAACTAGCATAAATTACTATTCTACCCTTGTTAGTCCCTCAACGGTCCTACGAGCTCAAGTGTTAGCGTAAATAAACACAAACGAATAGCAGTAAATAACGAAGTCAAACCTATTCTATTAACGACGTCACGGTCAACATCGTTGGATTTTTCGGGGTTTTACATCATTACCTTCTCAAAAGAAGTTTCGTCCTCGAAACTTAAACTTAAACTTAACCCTAACGGTCCGGTAAGGAAACTAACGGTTTCATTCCTCCTAAAACTCGAGGTTTCACATCATTACCTTCTTAAAAGAAGTTTCATCCCCGAAACTTGACACGGCTTAGGCTTGGAACAAGTGAAGGTACTTCTTCCTCATTTCGTCTTCTGTTTCCCAGGTTGCTTCCGTTGTGGTATGATTCGCCCATCGTACCTTTACCAAGGGAACTACTTTCCTCCTAAGCTGCTTTTCTCTAGCGGCTGCTCTTCATAGCTCAGATCTTCTTGCAGCTGAAGCGGCTCGGGATCAATCACATGGGTCGGGTCCGGAACATATTTCCTGAGTTGTGACACATGGAAGACATTGTGCACTCTGGGGAGTTCTCCTGGCAGCTGTAACTTGTAGGCGACTTCCCCGATGCGTTCCAAAATTGGGTATGGCCCGATAAACCTTGGTGTCAACTTCCCCGACTGGCCGAATCTCATAACTCCCTTTGTAGGTAAGACCCGCAAAAACACGTATTCCCCTACTTCAAACTCCAAAGGCCTCCTCCTTCTGTCAGCATAACTCTTTTGTCGACTTTGTGCTGCCTTCATCTTGTCTTGAATGATTCGAACCTTCTGAGTAGTGGCCTGTATTAGGTCCGGTCCAATCGTTAGAGCTTCATCGATGTCCTGCCAACATAGGGGAGTTCTACATCTCCTTCCATACAAAGCTTCGAAGGGTGACATCCCTATACTAGCATGGTAACTGTTGTTGTATGAGAACTCAATGAGAGTCAACTCGTCATCCCACGAGTCCTTGAAATCTAAAGCGCATGCTTGCAGCATATCTTCGAGGGTTTGGATGGTCCTCTGCTGCCCATCCGTCAGTAGCTGGGTGAAAAGCGGTGCTGAACTTGAGCTTTGTGCCAAACGCTTCTTGTAACTTTTTCCAAAAACCCGACTGAAATCTGGTGTCTCTGTCTGAGACTATAGAACTGGGTACTCCGTGTAACCTTACAATCTCTCTTACATAGGCCTGAGCTAGCTGATCTAGGGACCAATTGTTGGCGATGGCTAGGAAATGGGCTGACTTGGTCAAACGATCTACAATCACCCATATTGCGTTGTGTTTCCGCCTGGTCCTTGGTAGACCTATCACAAAATCCATTGATATCGAATCCCATTTCCACTCAGGGACATCTAAGCGGTTGCGGTGATCAGGTGGTCGTTGATGTTACGCCTTGACTTGTGCAAGTAAGACACTTGGCCACAAAGTCTGCCACTTCTTGTTTCATATTACTCCACCAGAACATCTGCTTAAGATCCTTGTACAACTTATTTCCCCCTGGATGCACTGAGTATGGCGTATTGTGTCCCTCTTCTAGAATCCTCCTTTTCAGTTCTTCCATATTGGGTACACAGATGCGGTTATGAAACCGTAATGTACCGTCTTTGTGGATCACAAAGCCAGGGGCTTTCCCTTGCAACACTTCTTCTCGTATCTTGGCAAGCTGTAAGTCCAGCTCTTGGGTTCTCTTGATCTCCTCTATTAGAGTAGGTTGTAACTCCATGGCATTCAATACGGCTTTCTTCCCAGGAGTTACCACATTAATCTCCAACCTCCTAAACTCCTCGCACAACTCGTGCGGCATCGTCATCATGTGGTTTATAGCAGGATACAGCCTTCTACTCAGGGCATCAGCCACTACATTTGCCTTCCCGGGATGATATTGGAAATTCACATCGTAATCCTTTAGAAACTCTAACCATCTTGTCTGCCTAAGGTTCAGCTCCTTTTGCGTGAAAAGATACTTCAAACTCTGATGGTCTGTGAATATCTCACAGTGTACCCCGTAAAGATAATGCCTCCAAATCTTAAGCGTGAACACCACTGCTGCCAGCTCTAGATCATGAGTGGGGTAATTCTTTTCATGCGTCTTCAGTTGTCTGGATGCATATGCAATCACCTTTCCTTCCTGCATGAGCACACAACCCAATCCACCATGCGATGCGTCACTGTAGATAACAAAACCCTCATTCCCTTGAGGTAAGGCAAGAATAGGGGCTGAGGTAAGCCTCTTCTTCAATTCTTGAAAAGCTTGTTCACATTTTTCCGACCATGCGAATTTTATTGATTTCCGAGTCAAATTGGTCAACGGGGTGGCGATTTTCGAGAAATCTTGTACGAACTTCCTATAATACCCTGCCAAACCCAGAAAACTCCTAACCTCCGTGGCATTCTTCGGTGTCGGCCACTTGGTGATGGCCTCCACCTTTTGAGGGTCTACTGCCACTCCTTCCTTAGACACCACATGTCCTAAGAACGCTACTTGTTCCAACCAAAACTCACACTTCTTCAGCTTCGCATAAAGCTTGTTGCTCCGTAGAGTCGTCAATACTTCTCTCAGATGATTCGCATGCTCCTCTCGTGTTCCTGAGTATACCAATATGTCGTCGATGAACACCACTACAAACTTATCCAGGAACGGCTCGAACACTCTGTTCATCAAATCCATGAAGGCGGCTGGGGCATTTGTAAGCCCAAAAGGCATTACCACGAACTCATAATGACCATACCGAGTTCGGAATGCGGTTTTAGAGATATCTTCTTCGCAAATTCTCAGCTGGTGATAACCTGACCTCAGGTCTATCTTAGAAAACCTTGTTGCTCCTCGCAACTGGTCAAAAAGATCATCAATACGAGGTAGAGGATAACGATTTTTGACGGTAATCTTGTTCAACTCCCGGTAATCGATGCACAACCTCATGCTACCATCCTTCTTCTTCACGAACAGCACAAGTGCTCCCCATGGTGACGTGCTGGGTCGGATATACCCCTTTTCCAACAGCTCATCCAGCTGAGTCTTCAACTCCTTAAGCTCTGCGGGCGCCATGCGATATGGGGCTTTTGAAACAGGTGCGGCCCCGGGCTCCAAATCGATGCAGAAATCTACCTCTCTGATTGGAGGCAAACCCGGAATCTCCTCTGGAAATACATCAGGATACTCACGCACTACCGGGATATTCTCAATCGCAAGCTCCTCCGCCTTGGTGTCGATTACGTTGCATAGAAACCCTTCACAACCTTGACCCAACAACCTCTGGGCCTTGAGGGCAGAGATGATCCGTATACTATGAAGGTGCCTATCACTCCAATGCACTACCTTCTTTCCGTTTGGTCCCATTAAGGTCACCTTTTGCTTATAACAATCTATCTGGGCTCTATATTTTGCTAACCAGTCCATCCCCAAAATGACGTCGAACTCCATTAGGTCAAACATATAAAGGTCAGCCTCAAACTCCTGCCCTGCTATCACTATAGGGCATCCACCATATAACTCTCCACAACTAATGGTATCCCCGGTAGGTAGGGCTACCGACATAGGCTTACTATTCTCCGAGGGTTTCATCTTAGCCTTCTCTACTATGGCTCGTCCAACAAAAGAATGACTAACACCAGAATCAAACAAAACAGATATAGTGTAGAGGTGGAGAGAGAAGGTACCCGTCACAACATCTGCTTCATTCTCAGCCTCTTCTTTCCTCATTACGTATACTCGTCCTCCTCAGTTCTTGTGGTTCTTTTATTGCGGACGAGGCGGGTTTGCTAGCCTCCCTCGGTTATTCTGATTTCCACCAGATCCACCTTGGTTTTGCTGTTGTGGCCTTTGGTTCCCATTATAGCCTTCCCGATTTTGATATGTTGTCTGCGGGGCTCTCCAATTCCCATTGTTCCCATTATTTCCGTTGCTTCCATTATTCCCTCCATTTCGGCCCCCGTTCTTGAGCAGCAGCGTACGATGTTGGAAACTCCCGCGATTGAAACATCCTCCTCGCGTTCCTTACTCTACAATCCGTGGATAATGGCACAGTCGACCACAAACCTTGCAGATTGGAGTATTCGACGGTCTACGCCCGAAGATCGATTTCCTGCCGATTCTTTGGCGGAACCTCTTCTCCGAAAATGTTGAGGTGGGTTAAAGCGGGTGGTTCTTTCCTCTTTTGCCCTTGTATGCCTAAGCTGCCGTTCCATGTCATGCATCACCCTTTCTACGATGAGGCAACGTTCAAAGATATTCGGTAAGGCGTGAACTCCGTGGCGACATGCGATCCTGGATCTTACAATTCGATCCATCCCGAGCGGTCCATCCTTAGTGCTCGGTGGCTACCAAGGCGATGCAAACGAGATAGTTCGGTGAACTTTGCGAGTAGGCAAGCACGCTAGTTTCCCTTGTCGCAGATTCATAAATTCTTTTCTTTTGCCTTACGGAGAAATTGGGTAAAATCGATCCCTTAGCACAATCTTGAAGCGGTTCAATCGAAACCGGTTGATCCTTATTTCCTTCACACTGGCCCACCACAAATCGGCCTCTTCCTTCAGGTGGTAAGCAGCAAAGTCCACCCTTAACTCCTCAGGACAGTGTGTGGTGTCGAAAATCTTCTCAATTTCTCTAACCCAATCTTCAAAGACTTTGGGGTCAGCTACCCCTGTGTAAGTGGGCGGGTTGAAGCTGTTGAACCTTTGGAGAAGAGCGGAGGGGTCATCTTCCCTCCCTCCTCCTTGTCGATCCACCACTTTCCTCAGTAGGTCCTCGTGCTTGCCGAGCATCTCAATCATTAGCATGCTAGCAAGGTCGTTCCCCGGTGTTGCTGTACTCGACCCTGGTATCAAGTGAGCCAGGCGTTGGCGCAGTTCAGTTGCAGTTTGAGGGCGCTGTTCGGTCACAGCTGGTGTACGTTCCCGAGTACCATGGTTAGGTTGAGTACCGTTCACGTCCGACATCCTGATTCAAAGGGTTGATTTAGTCCACTTAAAGGGTTTCCAAACCATAGTCTCAACAACATACTAAAGGTAGCTACTTGATCCGGTCTTCTCATAGGGTGCTAAACAATACGAAAACGTAATTCCATTTCACCAAGTAATCTCTTATGTCAATAGTTTATTTCATGAATTCTCATCACATTTGGCAAGGCCACAAAACAATATTTCCATATACCAATGTAATCATGTGTAATACTTCCAAAAGAACAACAAGTCAATATTCAGATTATTTCACAGTTTAACAAAATATCAACATAACAACTATACACCAACACTCAACACATAGTAGCCATCCCATTCAGATGATCCTCCTGCATCGAGGGTTCTTCCTCGCTGAGACTGGAGTCCACTCAGGATCACTCGTCTCATCCCCTGAGCCCTCCTCGGGGTCTTCTCCTGTTTCCCGGTCCACCTCATCCTCCTCCTCGGGTGGAATATCATGCTCGGGCTCAACGGCGGGTGCAGCCGTGACCCTTGAGGTTACCTCGGGCTCAGAAACTCAGGCGCGTCCTCGGCGGTCCTCCTCCGGATCTTCTTGGTCATCCTCATGATCCTCGGTGTGCGGTGGGTTCACTGGACCCCTCTCTACTCAAGATCCCAATCCGGCGATCTTAGAAAAGACCCGGGATTCGATGCTCGACTCCACCCGACTCGACACCAACGGACGGTGTGGTACCTCTCCTCGAGCGAGGTGGCAGCAATGAATGACTGATATGGCCCCACCAGGATCGTCTCGTAAGGTGAGTAGAAAGGCATTGGCACGAGCTTCCTCGTTGTCGCAAGGCGAGTTCGGGACATCCTTGGTGTATCGTTCGATCTCATCGTAAAAGTTCAGCATGTGGGTTCCCAAATACCCACCAGGAGGAATGGGTGTGTAACGGTGAAAGCACGGCGTGGGGTGCTGGTGACAGTGTGTGCGTTGTGCCATCCTACAAGGTTAGAACGCATTACACATAAAATACTGATGATATAATCAAACAACATATTCAAGGAAAGCATGGAACCATTTTCCCCCATCCTACCCTCATCACTCCGAACTTAGCTTCCTAGGGTCCATCTAAACCTAAAGGACTCTGAGGAGCTACTAGGTCGCAACCCAGAGCTCTGATACCATTCTGTAACGCCCCGGAAATTCAATTATAAAAAGTCAAAATCAAACTAACGTTAACAGACAAAACTTAGCGGAAGACTTCAAATTTAGTTTGGGCGTCACTGCCGTATCCCCGAAGGAATACAAGGCGAGAAAGGAAAACACAACTGTCTGCGCTACGGTAACTACTAACAACTCAAAACAAACTTTAAGAATTAATTGAAAACAATATAAAAGATTCAAGGACTTCTAGACTCGTCGTCCTCACTTCTAATTCCGTCCCAAGATTTAGATCTTCACCAAATCAAAACATTTCAGAAAATGAGGGGAAATCTCAATAATGTCTACCCTAACGTTTAAAGCAGTTTAAGTTCATTTCAATTCATTTTGGGAGAGGATCGAATCAAACATTTTACAAACCTTTAACCCTTAACTGTTTTCCTCAACCCATCCAATCCATATTTTAATTTGCGGGCGGGATACCAAATCCCTTAAAGTAACATCGCCTACCAAAGGCATCAAGAACATCGCCTACCAAAGGCATCAAGAACATCGCCTACCAAAGGCATAAACATCGCCTACCAAAGGCATCAAGAACATCGCCTACCAAAGGCATCAAGAACATCGCCTACCAAAGGCATAAACATCGCCTACCAAAGGCATCAAATACTATCCTATATCAGGGAAGGAAGCCCTGATCTCCTGGTCCATAACCTGCGAGTTGTTACACTGCACAAAGTTATCCCGAAACCCGCTTAACGTTTCCACTTGAATTATTTAACAATATTCAAACTCGACTCACAACTCTCAAGTCAAACCATCCCAAGTTATCAAAACCATTAACAAAACTTCAAATAAAAAAAAAACCATCCAATTTCTCGGCTCAAATAAACCAAGATCACAATCGAATCAAAAAGATTATCAAAACAGATGGTCGTATTTCCACAAAAGTCCCCTTTCGGGATGCAATTCTCAAAATAGATTATAAAACATTAAAACGCATTTAAAGAGCATCCCAGTGGGGATTAGAGCATAGACAATTACCTGGTATACTTCACAGCACAGCAAATAGAAGAACACACTTGAGCTCACTAACGTCTCGCACTAACTCGGGCCTCGAATAAAAGTAATTATCTAATCAAAACGCGTTCTAACGAAGTTAGAATTAACTAACAACTACCTAACCCATCCCCTAGGAACACTTAGGTTCCTATCATTTATGAAATTACACTTAACACCTCCAAGAAAACATATAACAAGATCACATATTATTTTCACTCAACAATTATTATAAAAAGAAGCAAGCAGAGGGCAGATTATAACGTTCACATAAAACGAGTCACAACTCGACTTCCCGACATCCTATGGGGCTGGTTCTGAACTTTTCGGAAACCTCGGGATGTCTACTAAAACTTCTATGTTGATGGTTAAGCCCAACTCAGTCCCGAAGGACCTCAAAAACACCCGTCTTTTTCATTGGTCCAGTTCTGACAGGTCCTAGTAAAACGGTTATAACTCGGGCTATACAATTCAAACGTTCGATCCGTAAAATTCCTATGGTTCCTAACATCTAAGGGAACCTCCAGTTCAGAGGGTTTGATAAAAAGGTAACTACACTAGCCGTGGCAACCCGATCTTTAGACACTAACAAAACTGTCCCGTTAACGGTAATCAATTAATTTGTTATTTCGGTTCTAACTTTTACCAAACGGTCTCGAGGTTCTAATTTGGACTCGAAATAGTAGCTAGGGTCTAAGATAGGAAGTCCAACTCAACTTAGGTCCAACAATTAAACTTGTAGAAGTAAACTTAATTTAGAAAACATAAAAGACACTTTAATAAATCTAATCAATCCTAAAGTCATAAAAGGAATAAAAAAATTACTTAATACATGAATTACTTGACCAAGATTTTAAAGATTAAAGCATGGATTATTTATAAATAAGTTATAACAAGGGAAAAAAAATAATCAAGAATCAAGAATTAATAACAAGAATCGAATTCCTTTTTAGTAGTTTAACCAACTCACTTATTTAATCAAGATTACACATGAAATTAACATGAATGAACCTAAGAGAATTTAAAGAACATATGAATATTTAACTAACTATACAAGAATTAATCTAGATAATTATACTTTAAAGATTCGATCATACAATAATAATGTTATCTAAACACTAACATGAATTATTCCCAAAAAAAAAAGAACATACAATATTTAACTTAATGAAACAAGGAACCTAATTAATTTTCAAGAATTCAAGATTTTATTAACAAGATTTCAACTTCTAGTAGGTTAACTAATTTATTTAACAAACTTAACAAGATTTACTTTTAAAGAACAATAAAGAACATAACGATTTTTATAACTAAAATTCAAGAATTAACCTAGGTAAATAAATTTCCAAATTCGTACATACAATAATATTGTGGTCTAACGATTCATGTAAAGAAAATAAAGAACATTAAAGAACTACTTTTAAACCTAATAATCAACTATTACAACCTAATCTAATTACAATTTATTACATAAAATTACATATATCAAGTAAACAAATTACACATAACAATTAGGACAAAATTACACATAATTACAACAAGAAAATAATTACAATTAATTTCCCCTAATTACAAAAATTACAGAATTTATAACAATAATAATTACAATTATATAAAACAAAATAATAATAATAAACCAAGAAAAGAAAAAGGAAAAAGAAAAGAAAAAGAAAGAATGAAAATCAGATAGTTAGGGTTAGGGTTTTAGGGTTTACGTAGGTCTCGGTGGTTCTGGGCAGGCGTCAACGTCGGCGGTGCATTGGGGTCGCAGTGGCGGCGTCGGCCGTGGGCTCGTCGGAGGGGGGGGTTGACGTCGGTTTCTCGAGCGATGCGTGGCGGGTTTCGAGGCTTTTCCTTCGATCGGGCGGCTCGGCGGCGTTAGGGTGGCGAGCGGTCGTCTGGTGGTCGGCAGCGACACCAAGGGTTGCGGTGGCCGGCAGTGATAGCGGCGGGACAAGCGGTTAGCGCAAGGGAGAGGAGAGAGAGAAAAAGAGAAAGAAAGAAGGAAAGAACGGCGGTTACCGGCGAGGGTGGCGACGGGTGGTGACGACGGTGCTGGTGGCGTCGGTGGTGGTGCGTCTGGTGGCGCGGCTGGTCGAGCAGAGGGAGGGAGAAGAGAAAGCGAAACAGAGGGAGAAAGAGAGGAAGAGAAAGGAAAGAGAGAGGGAGGGTCGGTTGCGGTGGTTTCCGGCGACACCACGGCTGGGCGGTGGTCGCTTTGGTGGTTCTTAGGTGGGCCGAGGAGGAGGGAGAGAGAGGTGGTAGGTTTAGGGTTTGGTAATGAGAGGGATTAGGGTTTGAGAGGGATTTAGGGGGGGTTTTTATATTAATACCCAATTTAGGCCCAAAACTAATCCTAATCCAACCCAAATAACAAATAAAAACTGATTTTTCTAAAAAAAACTAATAATTCTAAAAAAATATAGCAATAATAATATTAATACTAATAATCAATAATCACATAACAAATAATATTCACGTAATTATTCACATAATAATATTAACCAGCATAAATTACTATTCTACCCTTGTTAGTCCCTCAACGGTCCTACGAGCTCAAGTGTTAGCGTAAATAAACACAAACGAATAACAGTAAATAACGAAGTCAAACCTATTCTATTAACGACGTCACGGTCAACATCGTTGGATTTTTCGGGGTTTTACACTATTAAAGGCAAAACAAGCAATTATTCACACAAAAAATGAGATTAATCAATGGCAAAAAGACGTTCAGGGGATAAACCTAAGTAACTATATGAATTAATCAAGTGGATTGAATATGTATGTCACTAGTTTGGTACATTTTAGGGTCGATAATCGCATAATTTCTTTCGTAGCGAGCTTTTAGCAATGAAACGAATTGCTTAGTAAAATTAATCACCTACTTTCGTGGTTATTTCAGTTTTGACTAAGTTAAAGATCAAATTATCTCAATACCCCTAATTACAAAATCCTCTATATCTAGTTCATTTCATAATCAGTTTAATCCTAAGGGTTCCGATTATCGAATTTCTTCGTTCGACACTTCACTCAATAATCTAATTCCATATTCTTGATGACCGATCAAAAACAATGACATACATAATCAAAGGATAAATAAAATGCATTCAAACTAGATTAACACTTGTTCAATCCAACAAAAGCAACTAAATTGATTTATCCCCTAAACTAATAAAACTATTCATTACTCATGTTCAAGCTACAAAACTTTTAAAAACTTATACTACAAAGCATGAAAAACTATAAGAAAGAGAAATAAACCGAGATGGAAATCGATCTTTGCTTGACTAGTAATCTGCGAGGACTTTTGCTCCTCCACTTCTATGGAAATCTTGAGAATGATTTTCAAAATCCAACAATACTTCTCAGTCTTGCGCAATTATGAATGTGGATGGGAATATGGTTGAAGTGGGAGATGAATATAGCTATGGAAAATGATAATAAAAGGCTTGAATGATGAACAAAATAGTCGAATCTGTCATTGTATAGCAATAATTAAGAGCATCTAAAACAACATTTTGTCATAAATAGGGGCCAACACGGTCCGTGTTGATCCCAACACAACCCGTGTTGCCTGGCCACGGGTCATGTTGCCCACAGGAGTAGTTTTGTTGACTTTCTGGACCCTCAAACGGGTAGTGTTGGTCATTTTTGCACCTGTGTTACACCCTGGTAGCCTTCTTTGATGAATTGGGGTGGATTTTTCTCTTATTTGTGATCCTCTGGGACTCCAAAATTTGATTTGAGCTTTTGATTTCTTCAATTCTACTCCAATTTCCTACAAAACTATACAAAACTCCAATCAAACATAAAATGGAGAATTCAAGTATAAAATAATACATTCATATCTAAAATCACCCAAATTAACTCCAAATAATCCAAGATCGCATGTATATAAATCACACTCATCAAATGCTTAGCTCCTTCGAGATTGTTGTTTGACAGGTTGAGGGCATCAAGCCCGCTCAGGGACGGAGGATGCTTGGGGCAAGCAGGGGAAATCCCCCCCCCCCCCAACCCAAAAAAAATTAATATATAATAAAATTATTTTTGGATGAAAAAAAGGACTCACTTTTACTCAGCTATACAATAAAGAAACCCTAATTTTAACCGCCTAACAGAATAATCGTCCCCCTCATATACTCTCAATTATCATTACTTTTCATCTTTTTTTCCAATTTCAGTTTCCAAGGCTCCAACTCTCTGATTTGCTACATAATTGGTGACTTTTGTACGGGTGAGTATTTCAATACTACATGCTAATTTACTATCCAATCTATTTATCTATTTCGTACTTGTACTCTCATTCACCATGACTGATGAGTACTCCACGATATCTATATATAGTTTATTGATTCTTTTTCTTAATTCTTTGTGAATTCAAATTTTTTCAATTGTGAATTGTCATTTGTCAATCAACACTCATGCAATACAGTCATGTGTCATCCATCAGACCATCAATAATCAATTAACCATGTACATATGTACGTTTAATTTTTAATTTTTTTTAGTGTTAAAATTTATATTTTTTTAAAGATTAGTCCAATTTAATTTTTTTAGTCTATTAACTTTTTCCTATGTACCATGTAAATATGTAATGATGTGAGTTGTAAGTTGTGATTTCTTTAGTATTTGTTAGTTATATTAATTGCACGATTAACTAGATTATTATTTGGCTCGTTTTTCTAATTATTACTTAATTAACTTAGTTGTACTCTTGCTTAGTAGGATTAATATTTTTCCTCTTTGTTATTGGTTATTATATTTATCATTTTTATAATTGCTTTTTTATCGTTATTATTTATCATAATTGGCCTATTTGTTATTATTATGTATTATATTTTTGAACTTTCGTTATGATTTATCTTGAATTGTTATATTTGATATATATATATAATAATTTATAAATAGAATTATATTGAGATATGAATATATGGAATTTACTTTTTTCAATATTGATATATATTTAATTTTTAAATAATGATTGATTAGTGGAAAGTATAATCTTGTTTAGTTTTTTAGATATTTATACAAACAAGATGAAGATACAAACACAAGGCAAAATTGATATGTCGTTTAAAAGACAAAGAAAGGAGACTCGGGAAGATACTAAAGCAAATTCGTCTACATGCGAAAATTAGCCAACATCGACTAATGACTATGAGGCAGTGCCTAGAAGACCTGGTGAAGCACCTAATACATCAACTTGTCCTCCGGATATTTCCTCCCATATTATTGTTGTAAAGATTAATGAGCCATTAGAGCGTGATCCGGGAAAAAGGAGACAAATTTGGGAATATCCTGTAGAGTTGCAAGATGAAATTCGAAGAGCTTATAAAAGCAAGTCCCTACCAACCTGAGCATGCAGGTCATCTTTGTCGATTTCGGACTTCCTGGTACAAAAACTATCCCTCTTGGTTAGAATATTCTCCTGAGAAGAATGTTGCTTTTTGTTTGCCTTGCTATCTTTTTAATAAGGAAGATAATCCATCTGATTCCAAAACATTTACAATAGAGAGTTTTCAAAATTGGAAGAAAGTAGGTGGGAAAGATTGTGCCTTTTTGAATCATGTGGGCAAACAACCAAACTCAACCCATAAAAAGGCTGAACAAAGTAGGGAGGACCTATTGAATCAAAGGCAACCCAAATATTTGAAAAACAATCGAAGCAAATCCAAGAAAATAGGTTGCATTTGAAGGTTTCAATTGATGCAATTCTCTATTTGGTTTTCCAAGGATGTGCTCTAAGATGTCGTGATGAAACTAAAGACTCAAAATCGCGGGAATTTTATTGAACTCGCACGTGAAACTTTTAGCTTCTTATAATTCGCGAGTTGCAAATGTTGTATCGGAAAATGCTCCTAAAATTTACTCCTATACATCACCTGATTCTCAAAAAGATATCTCAAAAGTCATGGGAAAGAAAGTAAAAAGAGCCATGCGTGATTCAATTGGTGATTCAAAATTTTGTATCATCGTTGATGAAGTCGGTGATGTTCCAAATCAAGAGCAAATGGTCATTGTCTTACGTTATGTTGATAGTCAAGGCGTTATTAGAGAGAGATTTTTTAGCATTGTCCATGTTACAAATATTTCTGCGATAACTCTTCGAGATGCAATTTACTCTAAATTATCTCTTTATGCCTTTAATATTCAAAATATTCGTGGGCAAGCGTATGATGGTGCAAGCAATATGCGTGGAGAGTGGAATGGACTACAAGCTTTTGTCAGCAAGGATTGCCCTTATGCTTATTATGTTCATTGTTTTGCCCACCGCTTGCAGTTGGCATTAGTTGCTGCATCAAAAGAAGTTAAGTCAGTCTACAGATTCTTTTCTCAGTTGAATACCATTATCAACACTGTGCTAGCTTCCCATAAGCACAATGATGAGTTAAAGGTTGCTTACGCTGAAAAGATTGCTTATTTGGTTGATAATGGTGAGATTGAAACTGGCACTGGGCTTAATCAAATTGGCACTTTACAACGGCCCGACGATACTCGTTGGGGCTCTCATTTGAGATCTATATCAAGTTTGATGAAAATATATAATCCTACATGTGTTGTGCTTCTCAAGTTAATTGAAGAGGGGAATACTTCAGCTAAGCGGGTGAGGCAGATGCTGCATATGAAATTATGATCAGTTTTAACTTCATCTTTACCATGCATATGATGAATGTCATTATGGAGATCACCGACATGCTTTGTCAATCTCTACAACAGAAGTCTCAAGATATTTTAAATGCTTTGCAACTAGTTTCAAGCACAAAAGTATTGTTTCATAAACTAAGGGATTATGGATGGGATTTTCTTTTGAACAATGTAAAGTCATTTTGCGAGCGCCGTAATATTGACCTACCAAATTTCAATGCTATTATATTGCTAGAGGGGGTCGTGCTCATCACCAACATGATCAATTTACAGTTAAGCACCATTATCGAGTTAATATCTTTAATGCCACCATTGATTTTCAAATGCAGGAGTTAGAAAGTAATTCAATGGAAATGCAATGGAGTTACTTCGATTAATGTGTGTTTTGGATCCAAGAGATGAATTTATGTTCTTTAAGATTGCTGATATTTGCAATTTAGTTGACAACTTCTATCCTGACGACTTCACAGAGATAGAGAAGAATGATTTGAGAATTCAGTTATGCCATTATGAGGTAGAGATATCAAGAGGTTTGGATATCAAGAAGTTGTCAACTCTTTCTGCGTTGTGCCATTGGCTTGTGGAAACAAAAAAATGTGATATTTATTCTCTAATCTACAGATTGATTACGCTTGTTCTTACTCTTCCATTCTCTACAGCAAGCATAGAACGAGCTTTTTCGGCAATGAATGCTTTCAAGACCAAGCTTAGAAATAAGATGAGTGATGATTTTCTTGAAAATTGTATGCTGGTCTATATTGAAAGGGAGATAGCTAAGAGGTTCGATATAGATTCTATTATAGATGATTTTCGTGATTTAAGAGAGCACATAACACTTCTTTAGAAATTTATTTATACTACACAAACTTAATATAGTATTTGCTTGGCTTTATTTAATACTTAATAATTATTGTTAAATTATTTTTGTTTTATATATGTATTATCTACTAACGTGACTTCTTATATATCTATAGTGTTAGTTTTTATTTTTAATTTGTAACTATAAATTAATAAGTCAAACTTGTCGAGTGATTTGCTCTCCCCTCCCCCCCCCCCCCCCAGTGTGAAGCCCTTGCTTTGTCCCTGAGCCTGCTAAATGTCCCTATGGATCCTAGGATTCTTGCGGTAAACTTGTTGCTTGAGAACTCAAAGACTTGGAAGACATTCAATATCTTGTGGTTAACCATATTAAAAAAACCTCAACGTAATTGGTTTTCTTTTCTAGTTCAGTTTTTGGAACATTTTTGTTTTTCATAATCTAAACATGAGCACTTGAAGCTTGAAGCTTAGGCAACTTCACTAGAAAATTAAAGAAAAACATGAAATTTTGTTCTAATATTAGATTTTGTACTTGAAGTGGAAACTTGTTCCACATTTGAACGGAAGTTATGGGCCCAAGGAATGCAGAAATGAAAACATAGAGGCACCGTACCTTAGGAGGTACTGCGGAAGTGGTAGATGATACTCATGATAGTGAGGAGAACAACCACTTATGAATCACACTAGATTTTTCTCCTACCAAAATACAAGAGAAATTAAATAGTTTGCTAGAAACAAAAAACATGGCTAAAGATATAAACAAGTAGATGAAGTGGAGGCATATATCCATAGAAGAGACAAAAGGGCTCAGAGAGGATGTGATGGATCGAATCAACGCCTTAATCTCCTGGGTCTTCTTTTCGAATTGGTCTTTCCAAAAGTATCCACAAAGTGTGCATGATTTCTATCAGTTACGTAAATTTTTCCAATGAAAAAACCAATCACAAACCCACTTACACAACCAGCCAACCTTACCATCCATTCAACCAACTCTGATCTGTTATTGTGCTCGTCACTATCTAGTAATTCAGCGGAAGACTTGTTGGACAATGGAGCTTCACACAATCTTAAATTGCCTTCATAGGAACCCACAAGGTTATTGTGCGATACATCCAACTCCTCCAGATAGGTCACTCCTAATAGCTCTCGAGGAATTCTTCCTGAAAGCATGTTTTGAGAAAGATCTAATGACTCAAGCTCAACCAATTTGCCAATAGAAGACGAGATGCAACCTTCAAGGTTGTTGTTGAGGGCAGCAAGTCCACTCAGTACTGTCCCAATGGTCTCTGAGATCTTTCCACTGAACTTGTTGCTTGAGAAATCTATGGCATTCAAAACAATTATATGGCGTGGAAAAACAAGCTCAAGGCGTTTCCATGTCATAGAGATGGAACAGGTGTATTCTTCACGCCCAACGTAACGCTCCCCAGAAATTGGTACAATCGTACTACAAGCAGAATAAGCTACCCTGTGAACATGTTCCTTCATCTTTTGCCATTGTTGAAAATACCAAGACAGAACAACTTGCAGCAGACTTGCCAACCATGATGGGAAAGTGTCATTGATGTTATTTCTCTCAATGTCCAACACCTCAAGCATTTCGCAATTGGCCAACCACTGTGGCAAAGATTGAGCGAGTTGGTTCCCCAAGCACTCGCAAATTGGGCCACTCATCGTGATGTCGGACAAGTCTAGCACTTTGAGAGAGCTAGTATTACAAATGTTGTTGTATGAAAGATCAATAAACAACAGACTCTCTTCAGAAGTGTCCACAAACCATTGTGGTATGTTGCCTTCAATATTGTTCCAAGAAAGAGACAGGTATTCCGGCTCATGTTGATCCCCAAGGAAATCCGGGAGCATGGTCAGGTTACAGGATTCGAGGGTCAATATTTCTAGCGTTGGTGAAGATGAATTAATGCTGCTAATTTCAGAAGGGAGCATAAGGTTAACTCCTGACACATCTAAACAAGTTAGCTTCTTGAGCACCAAAAATGTGTTGTTATGGCTGAACAAACCATGATTGGCAGAAAGATCTAGGGTGGAGAGGCTTGAGAGTTTTGAGATTTGGGAGGGAATTTGGCCTGTGAGACCTGAGTTGGAGAGATTGAGAGTTTTCAGCTTATCAAGATGGGAGAATGCCAAAGGGATTTGGGAATAACTGAAGTTATTGGAACCAAGATTAAGGGTTTGAAGAGAGGATAGGGGATTGTTAGAAGGGAAGTTGCCATGCAGACAACTCTTAGTCGCACGGCCCGTGTCCTGGTTGCACTCCACACCATCCCACACGTAGCAGTCCCCACTTCCTTTCCCCCATGGCTCCATCTTTGAGTACCCATAATAACAGAGAACTGAAAAGCTTTGCGTGAATTTTAGTAATGTCAATCCATTTCTCTTCATCATGGCACAGGGGTGTCTGCTGCACCAAGGAAGTGTGACAAAAGGAAGTGATAGAATTCACAACACAAAGGCTTGACAACAAAAATCACCCATACAACCATACTATATATTTCCAGTACGTGAGTGGTGATGAATTTTTTTGATAGGAACTATACTTGCTTTTATAAAAGAAGAATGTTCTCTACATTCTTGTCTTGGCTCTGTTTAGAGCATCTTTTACCATCACTTTGATCTGATGGTCCTACATGCCACATAGGCGCTATGAATTCAATCAAATTTGGGGGTGCAAGGCAAGGAATTAAGAGGGCCACTCGTTTAAGATTATCTACAATGGTAAATTTAAATTTGACGCGCTGACATGCTATATGATAAGCAGTTAAGCACAGAATGAGGTTGTGTACGTAGGATGTGTAAGTAGTGAGAATAAGACTCTCATCGCAAGACTTTTGTTGTTAGTTTCACGATACGAGCTTGAATGTGAGTTTAAGACAAACATTTTAATTATATTTTTATTTCTTTCTCCACTTCCATTTCATTTTTTTTATTAATATAATTAAATTAATTATATTATCAAGTAGGGTTCATTCACTTTTTTGACACCATTGAAAAACTAGCCAATACAAAGATAAATTTTGACTTTTTTTGGTACGATTCACGGATTTTATCTCATCCAATGAATCAAACTAAACCTTACTATTACGGATGCTCTAAAAGCTTTGCTTTCATGTGACGATATCATTTACCGTTTAAAACGTGTATATTATGATCAAGATATAACAAATTCGTAATATCATTTCACAAACATATTTATAATTCATCAAATTAAGCCAAGTGATGATCATTAATCATAAAATGCCGACTAAACATTCACGTAAGTTGAAATGCCATACACTTAAATACTTAATTTTTGCTAGTCAAGTAGAGTTATTGTTCACATTTGACTACACGGAAAGGTTTAAAAATCACTCAATTTTCATTTTAAAGTTCTAAAGAACCACCAAATTTCAAAAACAGTTATTTAGAATTTGGGAGTTTGGTTTTTAGAAAATATTTTGTTTTCATCCAAACTTGAACTAGGTTGAGAGTGAGAAAATGGAAAGTGATTACCACCTAGCTACCAATTCTTTAATAACATAAATGTCACCTTAAAAAAACAAACGCATACATATAGGTTACAATTGTTGATACACAAGTAAAATAATATTCATTAGCTTTTTTATAAAAAAAATAGTCATTAATTAGTCTTTTTTCCACCAAACTTACTATCATAATATATCAATCTCAATATAAAAAAAACTAAATTTTAAGAGATACTAAAGCGTAATACACTCATAAAAATATATTATTGCATGTCCTATGTTTTCTTTAATAATTTTGAAAGGAAAATAAAATTCTAATCAACATTACGATAAAAAAAATGTAAATCAATAATCACATAAGTGATATATATAGGCATCATATGAAATTAAAATGAACGTAAATACGAAGTATCAAAATTTGTCTCAACGCATAAGATAAAAGATTGAGAATTTGATATCATTATGGTCATTTACCATAAGTAAAATATTATTTCTTATTAGAAAAAAAATGGTGAATAAATTATCTTCTAAAACATTTATCCCTTTTATCAATGACAGTATAATTTTTGGGATAAGTTAATTACTTAATTTGATTATTTACAAAGAAATACAAAAATAATAATAGTACAATTGTTGTATAATTTTTTAAAAAATTTCTATTTATTATTTGAATTGATAATTGTTATAAAATTACTCCAAAAAATAAATCACATATAATATGCAAATACTAAAAAAATTTCATGTATTGCACGGGATATTCAACGCTACTTAGGCCTCATTCTTTTATACGGTTGGTTGCGGTGTGGTAATGATGCAGTGCGGTGGAATTTGAAAAAGTGTGGACTGTGTGGTGACTTGTGGTGAAAGTTGTTGTAGGTGAGGTAGGTTAAGAGAGAATGTGAAAAGTAGAGAAGAAAAGTGAGGAAAAGGAAAAATGAAAAGATATATTGATAATAATTGTGGAGTGGTGTGGTGAAATATGGTGGAAAATTAAAGAGTGCGGTGCGATGTGATACCGCATCGCAACCTACCACATAAAAGAACGGGCCTTAGACATTTACATAAGGATGAATCGTCTGGTCCAACTTTCGAGCTTGTAGATCCAATCAATATAATGTGACCAAACCACCACTTAGGCCTTATCAAATTTAGGGTTGTTCATCAGTCCTAGACTGGACCGAATTGGATTGGATCGAATGGACTGAGGACCGAATTAAAGGACTAAGCTGGACTGAGACTGGACTATAAATAAAGAAACCCTATAATTTTAGTAATTTCAGTCTTTCAGTTCGGTCCATGAGTTGGACCGAGGACCGAACATCAAAATTTTCTGGAACGAGGACTAGATCGAACTTCCTTCGGTCCATTCTGTCTAGTCCGGTCCAGTCCCTTTTTCAGTCTGGACTGGACTATGAACAGCCCTAATCAAATTCATAGGGAAATACAATTTATCAAAATTTACTAGTTTTTACCTAAATTTATCAAAATTTACTAAAAATTACCAAAACTTACCAAAGTTAAAAAAAATTAAATTTAATATATTAGCATAAATTTGCCAAAAATTACCAAAAATTACGAAAATTTAACTTTCACCCAACTATTTTTTACCTATGAATTTTACATGCCCTTACTAATAAAACGTATTTGAAGCGCAAGAAAATATAATGTGAGAATGGCCTTTGGGACTCCAATGATGGACTCTTAGTGATAGAACGCATCAAGTCTTAGCTTGCAAAGATAGCAACTCTTTTGGCAAAAGTTCATCAAAGGCTTCATTTTGCATATACCCCCTCTGTTTGAAATTATCTATTATTTAAAGGAGATAAGCTAATGTCAATGTGTCTAAAGTTTATGGGATAGAATACTAAAATTAGTAATTAATAGGCTATTGAGTTTACAAAATCACAGATAATTAGAAACGAGAAAAGTTAGTTAAAGTGACAGATAAAAAAAAAAGTAAGGAATATATATATTGATCATGATACCAATCTATTTCTCGACAAGTTAAATTACCGGCAACAATTTTTTTACCTGGTTATCCCAATTCTATATTTTTTTTAATCTAAATCTATTTAAATTTTCCAGCTTAAATTTAAAAAAAAAACCCTCAATATCTACTTCTACAGTTGTACCTACCTCTGCTTGAACTTACAAAAACTTATTTAAGCCTACTTTAATCTTAGAGAGTGTTTGGTAAGAATTTTAAGAAAATTTTTCATTTCTCAAAAAAGTTATTTAGGAAAAATTTATTGAGAAAATCTATTTTACAGTACCCTGAAGTCCTAAGAAAGTTTTCATAGTGTTTGGTTGAAATTATAACTTTCTAGAGAAAAATGTGTAAATTGTCCAAATTATCCTTATTATTTCTTGTAATTTTCCTATGTTGTGTAAGGGGTATTTTCGAAATTTGCTCTCCATCATATTTCCCAACAAGCTCCGTAAAATTTTCTTTACCTTTCTTACGTAAAGTTTTCCTTGGGGAAATGTAGAGAATTGTAGACCCATTATAAAAATTTTCTCTAAGCCTCAATACAACAAAACATGGGGGAAATTAATCAACTAGAAAAAGTTGACCGACTTTTCAGATTTTCCATCAACCAAAGGCTCTCTTACTTTATCAAAATTTATACGAACGGATGTAATAAAACAACTACTCTTGATAGCGATAACAATGACTTTTGGGTATCTGCCTGCCACCCCACAAAGGCCATACAACTCAAATGACATTACTAAAATTCACTCAGAAATTAGAGCACCATCAATCTTCTACTAGTAGTCCAACGTATCAAAACTGCAAGAAAATTGTACCTTCTGATGAAACCATATTCACATTTGGGAACCAATAATTCGATAGTGGACCGACTCTAAGCCAAGTTCTTACCTCAAACAAAGGTCATAAGAAATAGGAGATTTTTTTTTATTTGCAAGGGGTCAAGCGAGGACATTTTGTTTAAGAGGATCCGAATAAATCCGAATATTTCAAAATCTCGCCCAATGGGATAGGAATGAGTCAGATATAAGCAGTTTTGCCTCTAAATTTTATAATTTAGTTAGACAAAACCTTTTTAAGTATATCAAACCCTAATTAAATACAATCAAAATCATCATAATTACTTTTAGATGTTTTGCTATTCAAAATTGTAAAACTTGACAAATTCAAACATGACTTAAAAGAAATCTTACATATGAAAAAAGTTTGTATTAATTAAATTATCTTTTTCTAATAGATTTCTTTGTGATATATGTCAATTGGATTGTTTGAACGTATCACTCCAAACTTTCCTTTTAAATCAATGACAATAAAAACCACCACAATCAATTACGTATAATTGAAACTAATTATTTGTCTCAAGAACGGAGGTAATAGAAATTTGCATAGATAAACTATATTATTTATTAGACTTATTGTCAAAGATAAAATTATATTATATATACATCAAACTGCGTGATAGAATAACACAAATATGATGGAAGTGGGAGGGGGAGAGAAATTAGGAGTCTTTGCAATATAGTGAACTTTTTCTATTGTAATTTTTGTGGCGGTGAAAAGGGGAGTAGGGGCCACCAAGAATGTTTCTGCCCAATCAAACAATGCTAATTGCTAAGGAGTATCATGTATGATGTATCCGTTAAAATAAAAAATTAAAAAAAAGAGTATCATGAAACTTTTTTTTGACTATTTTATTATATAATTTATCAGATGATTTCGGAGCATTTGCTCCAAATTTTATAATTGTTCACCCATATGTATTAGGTTGTTCACTCTGATTATTATGATTGTTCACTCTGATTCACATGATTGTTCACTCGCAAGTATTTGGAGCACATATTCCAGGTATATATAATATATATTGATTTTATTACTAGCATGACGGAGGAGTTGAAGGGGGGCATGGCCCTATTTGCTCCCCTCACTCCTTCGCCCTTGATTAGTTTCTTTAGATACAAAATTATTATATTTATTACTAAATACTAATAATTTGTTTTAATATTATTTTTTTTAACGTTAAATATAAAGGCCTTAATAATTTTAGGGGAAAAAGGCCTTTAAGGTATATTTAGTAGTTTTAGCTAATGAGGTGTTAAATAAACAATTTTTTGGATTAGCTGTTTGGTTAAAAAGAGTTTTTTTTTCCAAAATGCTATTCCTATGAGTTTTTTTAGATTAGCATTTAGCTGTTTGGGACTAAAATTACAATATTCCCTTATATTTTCACCAAATTACATTACATGATATATAATAATGATTTTAATAGTACTTTATATATCTCAAAACATTATATTATATTGTCACTTAAGTAAAAATAAATCAGTGTACAAAGTGTCCCCACAAACAACTGCTTCCTGTACTTAAATCCATCATCTTATGTCCACTTAAGTAATGTTTTTGTTGCTAGTTATATATTTATAAATTTTCTTGTAACAACTTTTCAAATTTTAATCTCCACCAATAATTAATTTTCTAGCTTTCTATAAAATATTTCATAAAATAGATGTATTGCTAATTTAGTAATTTAATTCCTATTTTAAATAATTTTTACAATGACTTTGGTATTTATCCTATCACTTAAAAAAGAACATATGGAGTCTATACATTTACATATCAATCTTATGGTCCAACTTTCCAGATTCCAAATCAAACAAATGGACAACCATAATGCATATGGGAGGACCACCTCTTAATAATCAAACATATTATAGCACTATTAATGGCGAGAAAAACTTCACCCAACACACAAATCAAAATAATTGTGGGTGAGAAATAGCAGCCAACGGAGTGAAATTTAATCTCATGGGTGGTAAATCAATTCTCACCCGTCAATTCGAGTGAAGCACATGTCAATAAATGTGAGATCGCCATTAAATTATTATCTTTTTATTTGGTCAAACTGTTAAAAAATAATACAAATAAATACATTAACCAAAGTTAAAATGAAAGAAGGTTGGTCCAATATTGATTGTGAGACAAATCTCACCCACTGTTATAGAAACATCTTTATTGTAAGTGAGTGAGGACTCATATTTATAATATTTTAATAGATGCGGGTAGAATTTTACCCATCATTGGTGGTAATGGCCTTACAAGGGCAAGAAAATATAAAGTGGGCATGACCTTGTGCCATCAATACAAAATAGTGATTAGTGGTTATTGATGAAAGACATCAAGTCAGATTGCAAAAATAGTAGCTATGATGAAAGTTCATCAAAGCCTCATTTCACATGTTAGATAATAATAAAACCACGTTGATATCTACAAAAATGAAAGGCCATTGTTATACATTTCCCCATTTTTTTACGCAAATTCTAGTATAGGACCGTTTCACATAAATTTATCATGAGACGGACCTCCCACATGGTGACCTTTCAAATATTTTACTAGGACTAATAAGTGATATCATAATGACTTTTTAATACAAATGTGACTAATAGTTTATCAATAGGTGACTTTTATCAAAGTCTACCGACATAAATTATAGGGTTTTTGGCTCAAAATAATCCGAAGTCGGAGGTCATTGGTTGAAAATAATCCAAACTCATTTTTTGCCTGAAATAATCCAAAATTTTAACTTATTTACTCGGACTAAAACCAAAATCGATTTCCGGCGTCGGAATGGTGACTGGGCAGTCTGAGCACGTGTTTCTTTAATTGATTTTGGTTTTGAATTTTTTTTAAGCTTATGTAGACTCCAACTCACTTAAATGTATAATGACATGGCAATTGATTAAAAATAAAAAACACTTTAACATAATAAATTAGACTTCCAACCCTAAAAATTTAAAATTTGACCTAACCCTAACTGTTTGTCTTTTATCTAATTCCTCTCAGTCTCCTATGTCCTTCTTCGTTATCTTCTTCTGCTCTTCTTTCATGTCCAGGGCTTTTCAATTAAAGAAACACATGCTCAGGCTGCCCAGTCAGCATTCCAATGCTGGAAATCGATTTCGGTTTAGTCCGAGTAAATAAGTTAAAAGTCTGGATTATTTTCAGCCAAAAAAGTGAGTTTGGATTATTTTCAGCTAATGACCTCGGACTTCAGATTATTTTGAGCCAAAAACCCTAAACTATAAGTCACCCTTGTATGCATAAATAGTCACCAAAATATTATACGTCTTATAATAAATTTATGATGAGACGGTCTTACATAAGAATTAATGTTTTTATTAACATCCCCTCCCTTGCTCATATTCTCCCAAAATTCTCTCTTTTCTCACATTCTCTCATCACTCCCCTGCCTCTCATCTCTTTTAATATCTCAAATCTCTCTAACTAAATTAATTACGGTCATTGAAATTTAAGTTAAAGACACAATGCAAGATAGTAAATTATTGGACGAAAAAGATGTTAATTTGTATAATTTGATTTTCAATAGTAGAATGAAAAATGAAAAAACCAAAAAAAAATTATGGCCGAATTCCAAGCCGCGTACCAACCACGGTCGAGCCATGGGTGGCTCCGCTATGGCTTAGCCGTGATCAGCGTGCGAGTTTGCTATAGCTGGTCGGGACCGGTATGCGGCTACGCCATCACGGCGCCGCATACCTGGCGCGATCCTACCAAGGCAAAGCTACATGTTGGGTGCAGTCATGGATTGTTGCTGAATTTTTTTTTTTATCAATATTTTTATTGTTATTAATTAACTAAGTGAATAATATTATGATTATATTGTTTATTAATACTTAATTAAATTGTTAATGTGGTTATTGTTATTATTATTAATTAGATTAGTGTTTAATATTTTTATATTATTTATTAATGCTTTATTATATTGTTAATTATATTAGTGACTAATATCAATGTTTTTATTCTTATTATTATTAGTAATTAAATTATTAATATTGTTATTTATTGTTATGATTGTTATTATTATTATTATTATTATTATTATTATTATTATTATTATTGTTGTGTTCGAATATTTAAATTTGTTTTTGCAGGTTCCGTTAGAGGAATTCGGCGAAGATGATGTAGATTATTCATCCTATTTTGCTACCAACAAATGGTTTGATTTACTTGATGCAGTTTATGTAAGTATGGACGAGATAGCTCGGGGAATCAGGGTTTGTGCGAGCTACCCATAAGAGAAAAGATGAAGACAGTCCGCTTAAGGTTTACCTGGAATGTTAGAGGTACGGTATGTGCCGGGGAGATTGGATGATTTGATTGTAACCACTCATCGAGATACGTCGACGAAGTCCTGCCAGTGCAAATTTGTCATTGTAGCATGGACTTAGATGGGAGACTCGTGGTGCGTCCGTGTGTGTGAGGGAGAAAGGGGGAAGCAGGACCATCGGTTCATCGTCTACGAGGGAGGCACCGGCATAGACGCCCTTTGACATCCGATATGAAAGACCATTTTCGGGAAATGACAAACACCAGATGTACTCCTGCTATGATACACACATCACTCAAGCATAATTTCCCGGATTGCAATGCCAACGTCAGGCAGATTTACAACGAGCATTAAAAAATGCGGAGTGATGACACGGACGGCAGGACACACGTCCGACACTGTCTCCACTTGGCGAAACAACACGGCTACCTGTCATTTACCAACTATGAAAAAGATGGCAATCTCCGGCAACTATTTTAATGTCACTCATACTCGTTGAAGTTGCTTCGTACATATCCGGATGTTATTCTCATTGACAATACGTATAAGACGAACAAGGCGAAGTGGCCCTTGTGTGAAGTAGTTGGAGTAACTTCGACAAACAACAACTTCCTCACTACATACTCGTTTATGAGGGATGAGAAGATGGACTCGTATGAATGGCTATCGGGAAGATTGCAAGTCTTGTTGGGTCTCGGGTTGAGTCAAGGTGTGTTCGTGATGGACCAGGAGGAAGGGTTGGCGGGTGCGATTGCCTGTGCTTTTCCGGGCGTCCCTCACCTTTTATGTGTCTGACATATTGAGAATGATGTGGAGAACAAAGTGAACGCCCTTACTGGAGAGAAAAAGACTGGGTGCGGGCTCCACTTCAGACACCGTTACTGGAACAACCTATCATCTATGCCAAGACACTTAATGAATTCAATTTGAACTAGATGGCATTCCAACATGCATGGATTAGAAGAAACGGTTGCGTTGTGGAATATCTGAATGCTACCTGGATGAAGTAAATGGAGAAATTTAATTTGTTTGTGCTTTCAACGACGAAGTCCTCGTGACTTCCTGAGTTAGAGAGCCAGCATTCACCGCTCAAATATTGTATCGGTAGTGGTCGAGGCACCTTGATTGGGTGTTTGAGGGTTCATCAACATCTCGTGGACCAGCAAACTAAGATTAGGAGGGTCCTTAAGCAGCTAAGAAGCACGCACAAATTGTTGAGGACCTCACGACTATTCACACATTTACACGGGCATGTGTTTCATCATGCCATGAGCTTCATGAACAAGGAGTACAATCGTATGGTGACCACAATGAGCATAGGTACAGAGTCCAAGTATGATCACAAGATTTAGAAAACTCGGCACCTTCCTTATGCATGTTCTCTATTAAACATACTTGACAAGGGAGACGAATTGCATGCGACCACCATTGACAAGTCCTGGGGGTGTAGACACCAGGTATTTAAGCATAATAATAGCATTGTGTAAAGATAGTTTTATTGTTCTTTTTATGTATTTTATTTAGGAAATAAAGAAGTAAGAGAAGCCGAAGAGGAAAGACTTGCATGCATGCACTGTACATGCACAAGTTTACGTGGAAAATTGCATGCAAGGTTCTAGCCTAAGCATGCACAACTTTTACGTTAAAAAAAAAAAAAGTGTCAAAACCCTAGCCATGCATGCCATGCATGGACTATGTAAAGGTGACATGCATGAACTTCCAAGAGGTCCCAAACTCAAGCCTTTATGCAACCATTACCGTCCAAGATTGTTAAAGCCAAAACACGCACTAAGGATTAAACACATTCACACACACCGTCCAAGGTATGAACTTAGCTCAAATACATGCATGGAACAAGTCTAAAGTCTGATCAGACTTTAATGACTTCACACCACTCCGACCACACGATACATGGACTAGGACATATTCATCCTCCCTTTTCCCCTCCAAGTCCAATTGGCCAATAAGAGTTATCACTCAAATTCATCCTTCTACCCACTGCCGACCAAAGTGTGCATGTGGTGTTCCCTCCCTCTTAAGTCCGATCGGCCATTACCTCGATAAATCCAAGGCAAGCAAGTTCATGCACATACATCCTCCCATGACGCATCTTAATGCATATAAATAGCTCGAGGCAGAACACTTGAAACACACAACATCTTTATACCAAAACTCTACTCTCATATCTTCTCTTCTCTCTCAAACTTCATCTTTCTTACATTCTCTCGCTAACTTTAAACATCATTCTTATACTCATTTTCCCCTTTTCCAAAGGCCTAAAGCACATATCTACCCATACTATCCAAAACCCCACATAAAACACATACAAAAAACCTCACAAAAGAGCCTTTTCTTACCTAAATCTTGGTTCCATTTTACATCAACAAGGGAAGTGTTCAAGTCTACAAGCAAGCTTCTTCAAGGGTGAAAAGAAAGTGTTCAACCAAGGCTGGGCAAGGCTCCTCTTGGAACATCATGTAGGTTTTTTTTATTGTGTTTATTTTCTAATGTAAAGTGTCTGCACATGTTGTAATTTATTTATATCTTTTGCATGTTAATGAAATAATCATGTAAAGTTTTAATTTACTTCCGTTCCAAACTTTATCAAAAGCACATTTTCAACTTTTAGTTGAGTCTTTCCTAAAGTGAGAGGTGAACTCAAAGGTCTTTATCTTTCGAGTTCGTAACCTTACCCCTGATCCACTTCTTGGTTCGTAGGCGGAATCTTTCTTTGTTTCCTTTCAGTTTTGTCTTGGCTTTTCTCCTTAAAAAGGTCGAGTTGCAACTCCTTTCAAATTAAAACACATTAGGATTACCTAAATCATGTTTAGTATGGTTTTACAATGAACCAATGTAACTTTAAGGGACTTTTGTTCATTTTTAAATAGTGATTGCACAAATTATCTTCTTCCGAGCTTAACATTTTGTAAACATCTATATATTATAATAGAAATCCTTGTGGGTCCCACGACATAGAGCTACGAGAGTGATTGCGGGGGAATTGGTCAATCACAATCGATAGAAAATTATATTTTTTTTCTATTTTCAATTTTTTTATTCGCAATCCGGATTTTATTTTAAAATTACAAAAAATCAGAAAATATCACTAATCCTTGACTGCTTTGAACTCTGAATTAAATTGTTTTGGTGCAAATAATAGTAATTATTTTAGTGTTGCCTATAATAATAATAATAATAATAATAATAATAATAATAATAATAATAATAATAATAATAATAATAATCAATATATTATAATAGAAATCATTGTGGGTCCCACGAAACAGAGTCATGAGAGTGATTGTATGGGAATTGGTCAATCACAACGTAGAAAATTATATTTTTTTATTTTTAATTTTTTTTATTTCCAATCTGGATTTTATTTTAAAATTAAAAAAACCAGGAAGTATCACTAATCCTTGACTGCTTTGGACTCTGAATTAAATTATTTTGGTGTTGCTTATAATAATAATAATAATAATAATAATAATAATAATAATAATAATAATAATCTATATATTATAATAGAAATCATTGTGAGCCCCACAAAATAAAGCCACGAGATCGTTTTTCGGAGTCTAGACCAATCACAACGCAATAAATTCTATTTTATTTTCAATTTCTTTCCATATTTTATTTACAATTAAAGAAATTAAAAAATATATTTATATATACGTACATTTATATTATAGTTGCTTTTAATTATTAAACACAAATTTTTTAATATACTCATGCATTGCGCAGGCTTAAGACTAGTATTGGACTAATACTAAAGAGTTGGAACAAATGGATGTTCACTCTAAAAGGTTTAGTTTAATCATCATGAACTGCATACAGTAACGGGAAGGTGTTTGTAATCTTAGGCATCCATTAGGCTTTGTTAAGTGGTAGTGTGTGGCTCCTACCCACCACCACTACCACCAACAGCACCACTACTTCAACGCTCAGCCACCGCCGAGAACAACAATGGTCATTTTAAATCAAATCTCTATCTAATTTTGACACAACCTAGCACTAATCCCACTTCTCATTCTATGTTTCAAACTGAATTCAACACTCACACCATAACCACCAATCATACTCTATTTTTACATTCCAAATATCACCAAAAAAAGCCACTCCAGCCACTCAAAAACACCCATAACCACCCGGACTCAATCCTGAACCATCCCCGTTTCTCCTCTATTTCGCGCGACTAGACCCGCAGTTGCCGTCGCACCCTTCCTCCTCCTCTCTCCTTGCTTGCTTGATATAAGGTCTTGATGGGTTGAGTTAAGACTCCAAAAAAAAAATAGATTGAGAAATTGATATGCTAATGGAATGAAGAAAGGGTTTTGTGCTTGGTTGTGTCAAACTTAGATTGTGGTTTGATTTAAAACAGTCGTGGTGGTTCTCGGTGGTGGCTGAGTGCCAAATTGAGTGATGCTGGCGTTGTTGGCGGTTAGACTGGTGGCTGTGCTGGTGGTCAGTTGGTGGACGAATGAAGAAGGAGAAGAAATTGGTTTGTTTATTAGTTTTGACGGGTTGAGTTGTGTTGATATTTGGGAGAGGAGAGAGTACATAGAAGAGGTGTGAAAAAAGTAGTCCTCGTCCTGTCAGTTTTTAGAAATATATGACGCCCCCCAGCAATTGCTTGATAAAACATAGGGGTATTTATGTTTTTTCATATATATATGTCGCCAGAATTCAGTAAAAATAGTCGGAAAATCACCCAGCAGTCAGTTCTTTGAAGATGTGGTCCATTTCGAGTGCATTAAAAAAATGTGGTCCCTTTCTAGTCAGTTGTTAGAAATGAGTAGCACATCCCTGCAATTTTTTGCAAACCTACGTGTATATGTAGTTGTAGTCATGCAACCGCAAGGCACGCAACAACTCTCTTATGGTTTTTTTCCTTAACCATTGCATCGTCAATATGTTAGCAATTTTAATTTATTTTAAATTATGAAAATTTTACCATAGGTGAATTTATTTAGTTGAAAATTTTATAACATTCATTTATCAAAAATAAATCATATTTATTAAAAAGATTTATATCATCCTAAACATCAGCGGGATGACCATGCGCCTGGGTGCAGGGTGCGCCCATTCAACCTTTTTTTTGTGTAATATTATATTTTAAAACATTTTGTGTTGGACTTTTTTATTTTTTTATTGTATGAATGTTCATAAAATTAAATTATAATGTTTATAAACCAATATATGGATGTTCAAAATTTACTACAATATTTATAACCTACAAGGTCAATGCTCATAAGCCTTAACTACTAATTATTATGTTCATAAACTATAACTATTATGCTCATAACCTACAAGACCAATGCTCATAAGCCTCTACATCAATGCTCATATTGTACAACTACTATGCTCATAACTTATAATTATTATACTCATAAGTCTCTACACTAATGCTCATACTATACAACTACTATGCTAAACTTATAATTATTATGCTCATTACATAAAACCATAATGCTCATCAAACAGAACTACAATGCTCATAACCTATAACGACAATGCTCAATACATGAAACCATAATGCTCATCAAAGCAGAACTACAATGCTCATAACCTATAACGACAATGCTCATTACATGAAACTATAATGCTCATCAAGCTAAACTACAATGCTCATTACCTAAATGTTCATTACATAAAACCATAAAGCTCATTACCTATTACTACCATGCTAATTACCTATAACTACAATGTTTATTACATAAAACCATAATGCTCATCAAGCATAGTTATAATGCTCATAACCTATAATGACAATGCTCATTATATTAACAAAAATACAAAAAAAAAAATGTAATGAAACTTCAAAAACATTTAATAAATAAATGAATAAAAGATATAAATAAATTAAACCACAAATTTAAAATAAATTTGTATTAAAATAAAAAAATGGCTGATTTAAAAAAAGAAAAAAAAGAAAAAAGAGAGTTGGGCTCATGGAGTATTGTGCTCCTGGGAGCACAATCTAAGTTTTATCCTAAACATGGTTAATTTTTGTGACAAGTTACTTTGATCAACTTACATTGATTTTGAATTGGGAAATTGGATTCTAATAATACGAACTTTTGGTCATATAAGACTTAATAATACGAACTTTCGATTTGGTTCTGAATAATATGAACTTTGACCCCCTGTTGCCCCCAGTAACAGGCCACCGAGTTAAGATTAACTTGACTCGGTGGCGCTCTGACGTGGCGCCAGAGACACGCGCCTGGTTGTTTTGACTTTGCCACGTCATCCACGTTGAGTCAAAAAAATAATACGAACTTTACCTTATGTTTCTCTGAATAATACGAACCTTTTCCTCTCTCTAAAAATCTCATATCCCATTTTTACTTCTTCATCTTTTTCAATCCTCCCCCTCTCTCTCATCCTCCATCGAGATCAAACCCAAAAAACCTTTCACACATCATCATTCGGCGCCACCCGATACATCTTCCTCTTCTTCTTCTTCTTCTTCTTCAAATGCGACCCAGACCCATCATCTGTTTCAGGTTTAGGGTTTTGGGCATCTTCCAATTCGAGGTCTTTTGTAGGTTGTTTGCTCGGAGAATTGTCGTCGAGATTGTTGTCCCTTTTCTCCTTGTCTTTCTTCCTCTTCCTCTCCTTGACCTGGGGAGGATTCTCTGAATCGACATTTTTAGGGTTTTCTGGAATCTGAGAAGCGTTGGATGAATTGGAAGGAGAGGGATAGGTATCGTCGAAATTAGGGTTAGGGTTAGGGTTATTATTGGGGTCTTTGGATTTCTTAGCCATTGTTGGCGGTTGGGAAGGGGATGTGTGAAAGGTTTTCTGGGTTTGATTTCTATGGAGAATGAGAGAGAGGGGAGGATTGAAGAAGATGAAGAAGTAAAAATGGGATCTGAAATTTTTAGAGAGAGAAAAAAGTTCATATTATTCAGAGCAACATAAGGTAAAGTTCGTATTATTTTTTTGACTCAATGTGGATGACGTTGCAAAGTCAAAATAACCAGGCGCGTGCCTCCGACGCCACGTCAGACCGCCACCGAGTCAAGTTAATCTTAACTCGGTGGTGTGTTACTGGGGGCAACAGGGGGTCAAAGTTCATATTATTAAGTCTTATATGGCCAAAAGTTCGTATTATTAGAATCCAATTTCCCTTTTGAATTTCTATGGTAAAATTAATGGTATTTTCACTTTACAACTACGATAGTTGAAAAAAAGTCAATTATTGTATAATTTCCTTAAAAATATTCAATTTTGTAAAAAAAATAACTTAACATATAGATTTACTTATTATAATAAGTCTTATGGCGAATATATATATTAATTTTAATTTTTGATGATAAAATTAAGGGTAATTATACATTTCAACTACCATAGTTGAAATTTTTTTCAACTATATATGGTAGAATCTTCCTTTAAATTATTGTAAAAGGATTTTGATGGATGTGATGAACTTAGATATCATATCTAATGGTTGTAAGTCTCAGACCTCCGCTATTCACTCTTTGGAAGGTCAACGGGATTTTGCTACTATTATATGTAGAATTTATTGTGAAAGGATTTTGACAGTCGTGATGAACTTATATATCAGATCTAATGGTTGTAAGTCTCAGGTCTCCGCTATTCACTCCCTTGAAGGTCAACGAGATTTCGCTACTATTATATGTAGAATTTAAAACTCAAATTATTATCGACCCCATTGTTCGTAATTTGGATTATTAGAACCTAATTTTTTAAATTATTATTTGGCCTTTTTTTTTGGGAAATTGAATTATAATAATATGAACTTTTGGCCATATAAGACTAAATAATACGAACTTTTGATTTGGTGATAAATAATGCGAACTCTAACCCCATGTTGTTCTGAAAATTACATCACCTTAAGTTGAACTTTAACCCCATGTTGCTCCGAAGGTAGCATACTGTTCAAAAACATCATGGGTTAAAGTTCGTATTATTTATCGCCAAATCAAAATTAGTATTATTCACCGCCAAATCAAAAATTTGTATTATTTAGTCTTATATGACCAAAAGTTCGTATTATTAGAATATATTTTTTTTTGTGTTTATGAATAATGATAATGTTGGACGCAAATTTCTCAAAACAAATAGAAAATAGTGAATAGACTCAATATTGA
Organism: Portulaca oleracea; assembly: GCA_029582165.1. Lineage (NCBI taxonomy): Eukaryota > Viridiplantae > Streptophyta > Magnoliopsida > Caryophyllales > Portulacaceae > Portulaca > Portulaca oleracea. The sequence goes on along the minus strand of CM055869.1, from coordinate 14,942,914 downwards.
ATTGAAAGTTTGAAACCCTAACTCTAGCCGGTGACTTGAACCCTCCTCTCCGTCTCTCTACTCACTCCACGCCACGTCGCCACCGCCGGACCACCGCCCTACTTCAACCCCGAAGCCACCGGACCACCACGCAGCGACAGCAGGCGAGCGGTGTCGCACGGAACCACCGCCGTCCGCCGTCCGCCGTTTTCCGGCACCGAAGCACTGTGTCTCTGTCACTGTGAGTGGCTACTTCGTTATTTCAATTTCAATTTTAGGGTTTAGACTTTGTACAATTCTGATTTTGTTTATTTATTGATTAGTCTCTGTCTCTGTGATTACTTGAGCTTTGAAGGCTTGAAGGTTTTTTATTGTTCCAATTTGATTAATCTAATAATTTGCTGTTTTTATGGATAGGAGTTTATGATTTGACTTATGTTAAATTGTGATTTTGGACTGTGGACGGTGATTTTAATTTGAACTGGGATTTATGGTTTTGTTGATTTTAATTTGATTAAGCCTATTGAAATTATGTTGTTTGAAGGGTTTGATTACTCAAATTGCGGCGAGTCCGACTGAAACAGTCAGTGGGAACGTTTGAAAGTACTTCATTGAAATTAGGTGTAATATGGTTTGTTTAAATTTGGTTTGGTTACTTTGAATGGTTTCTTGTATTTTGTGTTTTCATGGAGTGGCCAACTGTAATAGTTTACTATGGAAATATTTGGTGTCTTGTATGATTTTCTTTTCAAATGTATGTAACAGTAACTATTGTTAGGTGGCCACTTAGGGATAGATCCACAACTGTGCGTGTCTTCCCTTTATTCAAATTCACTTACTTTTTCATAACCTTATTCAATTCGCCATCTTGAATTTTGGCTGTTGATTGGAATTCATCTGCTGCGTTTCATGCAATTCAAGATTAGGTTTTAAAAGTTTTCTTAGATTTGTCTGGAATTCTGGATGTATGCACTCAATTTCAAGTAAATATTGATTTCTGGTTGTTATATTATAGTTTAGTAGAATTGCCTTTCTGTTTTGCAGCAGACATGAGGGTTTCTTTTCGTCTGTTGTGTAGGGTTCAGATGAGGAGTAGAGTCTAGCATCTAAGAATGGGGGCTGTTGAGACGGAGGATTATAAGAATCGTGTTGATGGAGTGGTAGCACAAGTGAATAGGGTAGGTATCTTTCTTACTTGGAATTTGGTTTGGCTATTTCCAAAGGCGACTGCGTTTAATTTAATTAGGGTTTATGTATATGTACCTTTATCACTAAACTATGCTATGTTTAAGATTGCTCCTTTAAATCAGTGCTCATGGACTATCAAAGTTGAATTTGTACATAGCGCAGGAGAGGGCCAACTCTGAATCATTTTGTAAAATGATATGGCATTCAGTGTGATAATAATGAAACAACAAACAGGCTTTCATACAACCTACTAAACGGGATCCTTACCTTTTCTTTTCTCCTGGTTACTTTTATGTAGTTGTATTTGCAATTGTGTATTCGCAATATTGGTTTAGATGGTTAAGTGAAATGTGGTATGTGGGTCAGTGAATTTAGTCATTTACCGAGAATTATGTACTTCATATTTGTTACAAATCCGCCGAAGCATTGAGAAATCATGTGGTTTTCGGTCTGTGCTGAAGGCTCGGAATTGAAACTTAGCATTACAGTGTGTTACTTGGTGTTCAGGTTCAGCCTATAGTGGTGACCCTATTTTCAGAGGCATTTTGGATGATTGTTTTTCCAGTCTGAAGACAAGTAATTGATACTGGATACAAAGCTCTTACAAAAATACATCTCTTGCACAACTTTGACTGGATTTTTTCATTTCTTTCCTTTCATTTTCAACAATCTATCCCATACCTAATGTCACCCTTGGTATTAAAAATATGGTTCATACTGTCTTATTCCCCTTACTCACATAGTCTCATGGCATATTGTTCTCCCTCCATCCCTTATCAGATGTCATTTTTGGCGAGAGTGGAGAAACCAATGCAAGGCAAAGATTTATGTAAACATGTCCCAAAATGTCAAAAGTTGTACTAATAGTTTAGTGATTGATTACAAAGTTACTTATCAAGGGTAAAATTAGTAAATATACAACAACAACCTCCCAGGTCACACGTTTGAGCGCGGTCTGGGGGATCCTAAAGTAGGCAGCCTTACCTCCATGAACAAAAGTTCATGAAGAGACAAATATAATAGCTCAACTACTAACTAGTCTATGGAGTTCTAAGCGTGGTTCTCAGAAATTTAATAGTTCCATAGAACCAATAATTGTGTGGATATTTGCAATTTTTGTGATGAGGTGTCCAGTAACGTGTATTTATTGTCACTTATTCATTGAAGCCTTCTTTGTATGTCATACATCATAGTTGCACAGTGTGATCATCAATTTTACTTCTTTGCATGAGAGAAATGATATTATGTTTGTATTCTTTGCATGAGAGAGAAATGACATTATGTTTGTATTCAGATAGAGCAAAAAGTGCATGAGGTCGAACAATTTTACCTAAACAACAGTAAAAAGCAATCAAACAACTCCAAAGGTGGCTCTGCTTCGAAGGAGAAAGATAAGGATAAAGATAAACATGTTAACGCCAAAAAGCCACATCAGGACACTGCAAGTAGGGAAGCAGCTGCCTCGAAGAGAATGCAGGAGTTGATACGCCAGTTTGGCACAATATTGCGTCAGGTATCTATTATTCAAGCTTACATAAGCTGTTGCTATTGGTTAAGTTGGACAGTGCTACTCAAGTACTATTAGGGTTTTACTTTTATGCTCTTTAGGCTTCTGCTTCATTTCTTAAGTTTTAGTGTTTCACAATGGTCTGCTAAGTGAACTTGGTTAAATCCACGAAGACAATCTACAATCTGAGATTGGTTTTGGTTCGTAACGCTAGGCATGAGCTAGCTGATGTTAGATCTAGGGTGATATTGAGCTGTTTTGCCCCCTTGGATCTTTTGGGGCGAGGCTTGTGATTTGTTGTACGCATATTTGTCCTGCTTGTTGTGCTATGCTGTGTCTCTATCAACGATGCTTTTTCTCCTCTTAGCCTAGTTTTTTCTCCTACTACCTGGTTGTTATATTCTTCCTATTAAAAAAAAAGGATCTTTTTTAACTAGGCTCTTTAACTGGCTGTCGGAATCAGCCTCTTCATGCACTTCCCATTCATGGGGGGAAGGCTTTGTAGTTCGTACATCCAGGTCCCCGTAGACTGGGGCATGTTGTTGTTGTTGACTCTTTACCTGGCCATAAAGGAGCTTAAGTAAAAAAATATATTGAAACAATTTACGTTAATTTTTGTTTTATTTTGTCCATTTTATTGAGAAATTATGTTTATGAAACTCTAAAGTTTTACCTGTGTTTTGTATCTGGGAGAGGGTCAGAGTGGTTCAATGGAGATGGAATGAGGGATATGTTCATGGAAAGGTGCTCAGCTCAGAACAAATAGACAGTGCAACCTTTGAACCCTGCTTGTTGCCTATTGCTAGAGTGTTGAGACAGATATAGTGTTACGGCAATTGAAGCTGTTGGGGAGGAGGCAGAAGCCTTGTGTCTCTGAGTTTTGCAAGCTTTGTGTATCTGACTTTCTCAAGCTTATCGTGTGAGTGGATCACTTAATCCAGAATGTCAGATCACTTATTTTGGACAAATTTAGTTTACTTTAGACTTTGAGTTGTTAATTCCCCAAACACTCATTGTGGGGCTATATAGTGATCCCGGTAACTATAGTCACTAATAAATCCTTGCAAGGATGCTGTGGTGGAGTGGAGATGGGTGGAGGTGGAAATTTGTTATTGATGATGAGGAATGTTTAGTGCGAATTGCTTGAAAGCATCAACCTAGGATGTTCAAATTTTGCCTCTAGAATCTAGAGAACCATTTTGTATTTTATTGGGGAGTATTATTCATGCCCAAAATAGAGTTATCATGGGGGTAGAATATTTCTTTGTTTGGGCAGCCAACAAAATGACTATTCCTATGGAGGAAGTTAGTGGTCCTAATAGGTGTTCTATGTGCTGGAAGGTGGAAGAGTATGTGGATTATGTTCCTGTCCATTGTTAGTGGGCTCCTTTGCTTTGGCACCTTGCTATCTCGTTAGTTAAGGGTTTCTTGGGTTCAAGCAAGTAGTGTGAACTGTGAAGGATGTTGGCGGCTCCGAGGAAAAGGATGAAGTAAGGTTGGGTTCATGACATGTGGAATTTGGTTCCTTCAGATATTTGTTGGCCACTTGGAAGGGAAAGATACGATGGATTTTTGGGGGTAAACCTTTGTCCCTTGATTCAATCAAGCTCTTCTTTTGTGGGTGTTGTATAATTGGAGTGTGGTGCGATTATAGAAACTTGATTTTTTTAAGTTTGTTGATAATGTTATTGATGAGAGGACACGAGTCTTTTTGTGCTTGCCCCTTTTTTAAAGATGACATCCCCTTGGTATCTTTATGATATATCTCTCTTACTTGTAAAAGAAAAAAAACCTTGAAAGTTGAAAGATCTTGAGGGTTTAGTACGACTGTAGGAGTATATAGTGTTGAGTTGTCCCACATCGGCCTTTGACACCCATATTGTGGTGTTTATAATGGCTTGGGTGCCTCAACCTTCTAAGCTAGCTTTTGGGGTTGAATTGGGCTCAAGTCCATTATTTCACATGGTATCAGAGCCAGGGTCATTGATGTTGGGGCCGCGCCCGCAGTTGTCTGTGCCTTGTGGTGAGGGGGGCGTGTTGAGTTGTCCCACATCGGCCTTTGACACCCATATTGTGGTGTTTATAATGGCTTGGGTGCCTCAACCTCCTAAGCTAGCTTTTGGGGTTGAATTGGGCTCAAGTCCATTATTTCACATATAGCTACCACTTATCAACTACTCGTCAAAAGAACAGTAAACCCTACCATTGTTTTGTTGATTAGGGGCTAGGGAACGAATTTGCTCATTGGTTCTTTTGCTCAGTGTGTTTGATAGTTTCTGAGTAGTACTGGAGTTTCCCTACTTTAGTTGTGCCAGGATTCAAGTTATTTGCAGTACGATAGTTCGACTTTATGTCATAGTTAAAGTCATGTTTGGTTTGCCTGGAACTTCAGTTTCCTTATAATATACGATCATATTGCTCAAAACTTGCTGAAGAAAAGATAAGAACTTTATCTATAAAGATGTTATAATCTGATAGAATTTGAAAATATACACAGAATATCTGCAGATTATAAGATTTAGTTTGAAATTAGGAGAACTTAAGACGAGAAGTCCGTAGGGAACGACCTTTTAAGAATTAGTAGTTTTAGATTTTTTTTTTTTGAAGAATTTAAGAATTTGTACAAGTCAAGATGAATCGGAAAAAAAAGAAAGAAAAGCATTCTGTTGAATGTTCTGATACTGAGAATATTACGCTAGCCCTATTCGCTGTAATTTGTAATTAGCAATGTGCCTAATAACTTGTCTTCCATTTGCTTTGTTTCTAGATAACTCAACACAAGTGGGCACGACCTTTTATGGAGCCTGTAGATGTTGAAGGCCTTGGTTTAGATGATTATCACGACGTAAGTTTTTTTGTTTGTTTGTTTGTTTTTTTTCCTGTTACCAGAGTATCCTATGCCCGCTGTTCCTTCTCTTGCAATAGCACTTCTAAATTTTTTAATAAATGTTTTTCACGAGGCTTGTGGAAACACCCTCTACATTGGTCAGATTAGATATAGCTAACGAGGTTGGGTTTTTGATAGCCTGACCATCCTCTTTTTTTTTTTTTTTTCCATCCGAACAAATGAAAAATTTCTGTTTTGGACAATTATTTTAGTATGGTTTAGAATAGGCTGCAGTAAAGTATCTCTCTTAAATGATCCTTCATATTATTGTACTGTTAATCATATCCCCCCTTCCCCCCTCTTCCGAGCCAAGAAAAAAGGAAAATAAGTGTTTGTATATTTAAAATTGGTGCTTGTACGTGACTTAGGGCATGTATGTTGGTGGGGCATCTTGACTTGCCATATTATACCAACTGCTAAATTATCGCTGGCATTTTACTTTTCATATTTGATTTTTTCAAGCCTCAAGTTTTCTGCCTGTTTCTATCAGGTTATTGAGAAGCCTATGGACTTCAGCACGATAAAAAAACAAATGGAAGCTAAGGATGGCACTGGGTATAAACATGTACGGGAAATTTGTGCTGATGTGCGATTAATTTTTAAGAATGCAATGAAATACAATGATGAAAAGAATGATGTTCATGTTATGGCCAAAACCTTGTTGGCAAAATTTGAGGAGAAATGGCTTCAGTTTCTGCCTAAAGTTGCAGAAGAGGTGAGACTTTCAATCCTTGAACCTTTCTTCCTGTGTGTTGTGCTTTTGGTTTTATGTTATGTGCACATGAAAAACTTTTTGTGATTATGATTGTTCTTTTTTCTTTTTCTTGACTTGATTCTCTTTGCAGGAAAAAAGACGGGAAGAAGAGGAAGCTGAGGCACAGTTAAACATGCAGCTAGCGCAAGAGGCTGCTTATGCCAAAATGGCAAGGGATTTAAGTAACGAGGTGTGTTGAATTCTTTGCCTTTTGTTTTGAGCTTCGATTAACATTGTACTGGTATCACGCAAATAGCAAGTCATTAAGCTATCACTAAGAAAAACCCTCTTGAAAAGTAAATTTAAAATACTCTCATCCCATTTTGATGCCTAGAACACCTCTAGCTCATGTAGATACTTTAGTAATAAAGTTCTGGCATAGAAAACCCAAGACACTCCTTGTCCCAAGCTAACAAATAGATCCTGGAAAGGGTTGGTAGCAAATTTCAGTCTTATAAGTATTACACTGTAGAACATCTAATGAATACAGCAATCCAAGGTTCACGTTTGATAAGGTCTGGCTTTCAAGAGAAGGTGCTTTGGAGAGCAAAACGTTCAGCTGCTTTGCCAGTAGTTTACCAAATAAATAAATAAATGAATAAATAATAAATTAATAAATAAATAAATCCACCGTTTACAAAGCGAAATGGTAGAACTGCTGCTGCCTTTGAAGAAGTGGTCAACATAGCAAAACTAGATTCCTTTGTGCGTCTTTTGGATGATTGAAGTCCGAGCCGTGGCAAAGTAGATGAACAGTGATTCTCTTTATTGTAATCCTACCGTTACATGAAATTGGAGTTTTGGGTGATTCATGTAACCGTAACGAATGGAAGTTTTGGGCGGTTTATATATTTGGAAAGTAGTTCTCTCGCATTTTCTTTTAACACTTTTCCTGAGTTGAACGATTTGCGTTGTGGTGGTTCATAAAACTGTTGTGGCATTGCGTTCTTTGATGGTTAGCTCCGTCTTGCATCACTCAGATTTGTCTTTTTTTCTTAAATATTTGTTGGTTTTTTCAATGTCTGGTTTCAGCTTTTCGAGGCAGAGATGCACCTGGATGAACTTAGGGAACAATTGGTTCAAAGTTCCAGGAAAATGTCAACAGAAGAGAAAAGACAGCTCGGAACAGCTCTAACCCGGCTTTCTACGGAGGACCTAAGTAGAGCTTTGGAGATAGTGGCTCAAGGTAACCCTGGGTTCATGGCACATGCTGAAGAAGTGGACCTTGATATTGATGCCCAGGTGCTTACTTTCTCACTCCCAGAAATTTTCTTATTGGCGCACTTGGTTGGAAAATTTTCTTGGAAAAGTCGGTCAAGTTTTCCATGTTAACCTATTTTGCAACACTTGGATGAGAAATTTCTTGTGGGGTCCATTTTCATGCTAAAACTCAGTAAAGAATCCACGGAACACACCCCTAGTAAATTTTGTTGCTGAATCTCAAACCTGTTATTGAGCTACTTCTAACCAACAATGGTTCTCCTTTGAATCATTTCAGAGCGAATCCACACTGTGGAGGCTGAAGCTGTTGGTGAAGGATGCACTGCAAGCTCAGAGCAAGACCGCTGGGAGCATGGGTGGCAACACGAATGATAACGACAATAACAACAATAACAACACCAAAAACAACAATTCAAAGAGGAAAAGGGAGATATGTGATGCCCTTGCCAAGACTGCCAAGAAAAAGAGCAAAAAGGGCGGATCTTGATAACTTTCAGACAGTGCATACATACAATCAACTTGTGATGTGTTCTTGGCATCGGTATCACTCATAATCCTCGCTCGCTACTATTTTGATTGTACAAAAGTTTAGTTTATCTAGAGACAAATTGGACTGGCACCATGCAACTAATACTTATGAAGAAATTAGCCGTATGTTCTTTAGATCATGCAGCGGTGTATCAATTTATGTGATGGAATTGATGTCTCCATATCGATGTAAGATGTTAAAGCTTGAGGGGGAACCCAAAGCATCAAGGGAAGTGTTGCTGAGTTTATACCTTTCAATACTCGGGCTTCAAAGTTTGATGCATACGGATGAATATAAGCTTAGGTAAACTAGGGTGAGTCTGCGTAAGTTTGAATGAATTTAGATCTAATTAATCCAAGCTTATGTTTGCATACCCAATATTACCCATGGATAATAACAACAGGCCAGTGGAATTGTGCTACGGCACGTATGGGCTTTTGAGGTCTTTTTGCCCTTGTCAGAATATGAAGCTGTAATCCGAATAATCCGAATTTTCCAGCCCGGAAAAAATCGGGTATAGTCACATTATATTCTTTCGTAGTTTGACATTGACCAATTTGATCAAAAGTTTAAACACAATTTTTTTTTCTTCAAATTTCTATTGTACAAACCAGATTTAGGCTTAAATTTATGCTTGTCCGATTTGTCCGACTAAAAAATGTACGAAGAAACTTGGTATCGAACATCAAGTTTTCGTCCGATGTCCAATTTGTCCAAATTGGAAATTAAGCGGACCTGGATTTTGTTCGGTGGTTCATCAGTGTTCTTGAAGAGCCTCACATCCTTTTCCCCTTCTCTTGAAACTGGAAAAAGATGATATGGATAGACCCCATTTGAAACGAAGCTGAAGCCCATCTGATGCCTAAATATCCTACATTCTTGGGCTGCATATTACTAGAAAGATTGTTTCGTCAACTAACTTATTTGTAAAAGAACAAATCTAGAATATGCTATGCAAAACTTTTCTAAAATAGTTCAGGTTAAGTTTATGATAATTTTAGAAAAATAAGAATATATTTAGAATAAAATGCAGAAAAATAAAATCAATTTAGAATAAGTCTAGCAAATAACATTCAGTACCTTTTGAGAGGTTTTCTGGAAAAAAGTTTCTAGGTAAATTTAAGAATCCAATAAAAACCCTGACAATTTTAGGGAGTGTTTTTTATGATAAAGATTTCCTTGGAAAAAATTTCCCTTAGCCCCCAAGGGAAATTTTCCTCAGGAAAATGGAGAAAATGATGGGCCCATCGTGAAAAACTTTTCCGATGTCAACCCGCATCCAAATATGGGGAAAATAAGTCAACCTGGGAAAATTGACCATTCCCCGGATTTATTAACCGACCAAACGTACCCTTACAGAATTTTTCTGACTCGATTATGTCAAAAATCGTCATAAATAAATTTCAGATCTCTTCGTTAGCATGTTGTACTGCTTTTATTTTGTAATCAAATTAATACAAGATTACCTTTATTGGCTGTTAACATTGGTAGAAATATATAAATGTTTACATATAACGCTTATGTTTTTTTTGTTTTTTTTAACTAGGGTAATACAACAAACACTAGGGAGCCTTTCTCTCAAGGGATCTCCCAAGCGCATCCCCACTTACAATCAATAATGGACAAATCTCTATTAAAACTATAATTGAAAAAACAAGGCGAATGCACAAATAACCCAAACTTAGCTAACCAATCTGCAGCACGATTTCCTTCAAGAAAATTATGGTGTATCTCAACTTCTTCACACTCTCCCATAAAGGCTCGAATATCTTTGACTAATTGCGCGATCTCCCAAGGAATTTGACAGGAGCCCTTCACAGCATTAATAAGAGCGAGATTATCCCCTTCTAAGACTATCCTTCGGAAACCATTAGAGACAGCATCCCTAATCCCATTACGCATAGCAACAGCTTCAGCAACTAAAACGGAAGAGGTACTCAAATTAAAGGCTGCCACACGAAGCACCCTTCCTTGAGCATTCCTTATAATGTATCCACCTCCAGCACGATTAGCGTTTCTAGCCCCATCAAAATTTATTTTGATCATGCCCCCTGAAGGTTTTGACCAAGATACTCATCTTGCGCCCGCCTTAGTGGGTGGTGACTGTGTTCGAACCCCACCAAACGAGTTAGCCAACCTCTCCCTAATCCTCCATTCAGCAGAAGCACGCTTAGCACGCAAAACGCTTATGTAGTATGTGGGTAGGTTAAGGTATTTTAGGTATTATTTTTGTTCCTAAATGAGTATTAATTTCACTAAATTTTGATCATTGATTATTCACAAATTACAATGAATTATAATATGAAATTACCATGGTTGATATAGTACTAAAAATTACAATGATAATTTTATATTGTAGCTCTTAAACAATCAAAGTTTAGTTAAACTAATACTTATTTAGTGACGAAGGGAATAGTTTAATAATGTAAATGGTAATATGGATCAATTAAGTATCATTTATAATCAATAGTTTGCTAAGTTTCATGGAAAACTTAAATGGAAACATAAAATCTATCAACTTAAAACTTATGTAAAACACTATATTTATATTTTGTCATGTGGAACTTTACCAATGCTCCTCATTTCTACGCGAAAACAAAAGTCAACCCCCCCCCCCTCCCCAAAAAAAATTAAATATATAAATAAATAAATAATGAGGATTGAAAATAGTGTGGTGCGATGCCGCCCATTTTTATGTATAGAAACAGTAATGCTGAAAAAAATTTAATAATAAGATGATACTAATTTTGTGGTTCTAGCACCATTTGTTGTATTACCCTTTGTTAAAAAAAACAAACCTTATTCCAAAATGCATGTCCACTTAGAGTGCGTTTGATTGGTCAATAACCCCGAGGAAATGATCAATTTTTTCGTGTTGATTTATTTTCTCTATTTTGGGTGTGGGTTGACCTTGGAAAAAATTTCACGGTGGGCCCAACACTTTCTTCATTTTCCTAGGAAAAATTTTCCTTAAGGCTATCCACATTGGTGTCCCTGGGATTGGGGGATGAGTGGGTATGAATAGTGGAAATAGTATTATTTTAATGGGTGTTGGGGTATGGTATTGTTAATGGTGTCCTTGGAGTTGTGAGATGAGGTGAGGGATAAGTGGGGTAGGGAGTAATATTTTATTGGAGTATGGGACCCACATGTAGAGTATAATTGTTTTTCTTTTTTTGTATTGGACTATATTTATTTTCTACAATGATGAAATTGGTTAGTTATAATTAATAATTAAAATATTAAAAAATAATTAGAAATGTGAAAATATTGTACTAATATATTTTTATTTTATTATAAAATTTTTATTTTGTATTTAAAAAATGATTATGTTTAAAATTTTTAAAAATAAATATGTTGATTAATATATTTTTATTTTAAAGTTACGTTATAAGAAGTATTCGTAAATTAGCATAAAACCAAAATGTCAGATAATTAAATACACAAAATATAAACCTCGTAATTAATTAATTAAATAAACTATAAAAATCTAACACATACTTAAATAAACTATTTAAATTATCATAAAAGGAAACATAATTAAAACATTAAAAAAATTTGAATTATAATATTTATAATTAATTACCGTTTGAAACAAATTAAAAAAAAAAGTTACCGTTGAAAGGAAAGAAAGAAAGGAAAAGAGAAAGAAAAGAAAAAGGAAAAGAGAAAGAAAGGAAAAGAGAAAGAAAAGAAAAGGAAAAAAAAGCAACTGTCAGTGCGGGCACACGGCGCCACGCCATCGCGTGTGGCGCCTGACAGAAAGAAGTGCACACGCCCACTCTGCGCCTGTCTTCCCCTTTTCTCCCCTGCGGGGCGCATGCGTCCCTCAATCTCTTTTTTTTTTCTTTTTCCTTTTTTTTTTGTCTTTTTCCCAAGTCCCTCATGGTGAGGGACACCATTGAGGTTGGTCTAAGGGGGCCAAGGGAGATTTTTCCCAAGGAAATCTTTTTCCCCGGGAAAAATTTCCCTGGGGTTTCTACCAAACGCTCCACTTAAAAATTAATTGCCATTTGGGTTTAAGATTAAAGTCAGGGGTTATCCCTCGCAGTGCTCAATGGAAGAGTGATAAGAGAGAGAGAGAGAGAGAGAGAGAGAGAGAGAGAGAGAGAGAGAGAGAGAGAGAGAGAGTGAGGAGGGAGGAACTGGGAGAGACAGGAATGCAGTTCATTCTTCAACAATCTTCATAGGTAACCTTCCAAAAAAACCTAGACAGATATGGCCTAGGGGGGATATTCAGAAAATATGCTTCGATCAAATCCGTAATTATCATCAACCGTAGGAAGGCTATGCCAAACTTTGGATTCATTGAAGTTTGGCGACACTATGAAGCTAGGCTGTGCATTAATCGGCTCAATAAAACATTGGTTAGAGGAAAGAAGATCATTGTGGACTGGGTTAAAGTGAAGAACAAAGTAATAAGGAGCAAGCAGATTTGGGTGCGCGCCAAAACCAACGGAAAGCAGCTCTGCAGGAAAGGTGAAGCATAGAGTTAAAGGAGAAGTCAATGAAGACTTCATGGAGTGGCTTCCAAGGAGTCTGGTCTGCACTACAACCGTTCCTAGAGATCTAGACGCTTTGGCTTGCCTAATCAAAGACCATTATAGTCCAATCTCAAGGATTACAACACTTAGTGGAGTCAAGTTCATTCTCACATTTGCCTCTATTCAGGAGATGAAGGAAGCTCTAGCAAACCCGTTGGATCTTAATGATTGGTTTTATGAGATAAAGCCTTGGTCCATCTATGAGACTTCTGATTCGAGGCGAGTATGGGTAGATATAACACATGTGGGTTTGGGAAATTTTTAAAAAGTGTTCAGAACCGTGGGGCAAGCTTCTATCTCTCGCCATATGTATCTCCTCAACGAACTAGTTTGAAGTCATGAGAGCTTTACTTCAAACTGACATTTTCAGGAGAATTGAGGGTAAGTGCTGCTTGATGTTCAAAATTTCTCTTACAGAGTGTCCATTAGGGAGGTAAGTACTCATCTCATTCCTCCGTCCTTAATTCATGAGCTTGTAGATTCGTCGAACTATTCAAGTGATAATGAGGAATGCAGCGAAAATGGTGATGGAGATTATCATGGCAGTAATGAGAATGTCCCAGAGTCTCCATTAATCCATGGTAGTCTTAATCACAATATTAAAGGCAAGGAGATGAATCAGCTCCGTCTGAGTGTTGATGGAAGTCAAAGGGCTGATTCTTTAGAATTTTTGAAACAATCATCGAGTAACGGGTGTCTCGAGGAGGTCCGGAAGCTTAACGACCAAACAAATGCTTTGAAAAGTGAATTAATTAATGCTCTTGGTGTTCAAGCTTGGAATGAAGTAGGGGCCCTTCATGATGAGGAATTGAATATAGCTGCAATGATTGGTGAATCTGAGAATATCAACAATCATTCCCTGCCTTTAGTGCTTGTCATAAATGATCTACAACTTACTAATGCAACAGTGGCTTTGGGAAAAAGTTCAGCTTTTGGCATTGAAAAATCTGTTGAGATTGTGAATGATTCCAATAACCATTTGGAATTACAAAGGACAAACAACTCCCCTTCTCTTCAGAGGGCATTACTGAGTAATGAGAAATACCTGGATGATATTAGCTCCTCATATTCTGACAGTGAATCCATTGAGAATGCACGAGCTTACATAGCTGAGAAAGCAATTCAGTTTGGTAGGGATTCTGGTTTTATGATACCCAAAACGCACATCAACCCCAAAAAATATTTTGAAGGCAAACTTTCGATTAGGAAAAGAAGAAGGTTAAAGAGAGTGATAGAAGGAAAAACAAAAACTCGGCAGTTTCATCACCTTCTGTGGAAGGTGACGACCTTTGATATATAAGATTGAATCTTGGGAAGGGAGGGGCTTAGGAACAAAGAAAAAGGAAAAGTACACGATGTCCCTCTTCAAGGCATTCTTATTTTTGCCTATCAGATGAGGCTTGATATCAGCTGAAACTTTGCAGCTGATTATGGAGTATGGGGGGTCAGTGGTTTGAAGTAGTAGTTAAGGGTTTTCATTTGTGATCCTACTGTTTCCGTTGTCCTCTCTGACTGGGTGGATATATAGAGTTATTGGAGATGTGCAATATTCTTTGCTCTGATGTTTGAGTTCAGCCGGTGTGCTCTTAATTAGGAAGTTTGATACTAATGCAGCTGTTTTTTTTTTTTTTTTTTTGGAATGGTTGGAAGATGGGGTGCATTTCAGGAGGTTGGAAAATTAATTAGAGGAATTGTTGAATGTGTCTTGGTCCAATCCAGTTAGTTGGTATGTCAATCGGATGAATTGATCAAATGTTGATTATGAGGTGTTGGTGCTGTTGTTTTTTAAATGTCTTATTGGAAGGAGGAGTGAAAATTAGTTGGTGGAAGTGCAATGGTAAAGGTGTTGGGTGATAGTTTGTGCAATCTGGTAGGTCCTGTTTGTGAGCCCAATGATTGAGCATTGTGTGCTGCTGCTGCTATATTTAACATCAGGATTGGAGAGTGTGACATGCAAAATTGGGTACTTGGCTTGGGTGGTGGCTTTTTGGATTTGATCTATCATCTGATGAAGACAGTAAATAAGGGTAGTGTGTAATTGCATTGGTTATTTTCATCTTGCAAACATAAGGGGAGGGTCTTGTATTGGTCTTGAAGAGTCCACTGGCTTTTCTTGGAGATAGATGTTGACATTAATGTTCTGGTGTTGATCTACCAATTGGATAACTCTCATGAAAGCAGGGTGTCCATGGCTAATTTTGCTATAAGCTGCTGGTTGTGGTGATATTTGGCTGGATATTGGTGTCTATCTATTGCATCTAATTATCTCAATTACGTAGACCTCTAGCTCTGAGTGCGTTGCGATTTGGTTCTGTTCATCTGTGTGGAGTTGTAATATTTTCTCAAGTGTTTGATTAGGTTGAAATCTTTGTTCATTTACAGTGGTATCATTGAGCTGCTGCTCTTGTTGGTGCTCATTTGCACCAGTTTGTTGAAATAAAAGGGTCTGTTGGCCGCAACTTATCAAAAAAAAAGTCAGGGATTGTCCCTGAAGTTGTCAGCTGGGTTTGAAAATTTGTTCATCTGTAAGTATATACCAAGATAGTACCATTATAATAAACACCCATTAGTTTCCACGATTTTCTCTATATGCATAAGCATAAATGCATAGTAACTAAAACTTAATATTCTGCTGTGCATTTTAAATTAGTTTTGTCATTGTATAAAAATAATACAATAGACTCTCTAAATTTTGAGTTAAGAGTTCGTTCATTTAAACATTTAGAAGGTTCCCCGCAAATGTCATGACTTATGACTAGTACTGATGTCAGTTACCCGTTAAATTACCAGCAATCACCAGTGAGCGTGAATAATGTTTATAAATAATAATGAAGGTCAAGTAGCATGAATGAAAGGATTGGAAATGGTCAAATGTTAAGAGTTTCTCGAGCTAAATTTCGTAAGAGGTTGTTATTTAAAATCTTATGAGTTTGAGTGAAAGGTTTGAGAACGGGATCCTAACAATCTTATTGTCCAACACTCCAACCTTTACTCTTTGGTGATAGTTAGAACACTTAAGGAGGGTACATTGGTACATAGCCTTATCGCATTTATTGAACTAATCTACTTAGATGAAAGCATTCGACTGAGGTCTTTGGGCAATGATGACAATAAAAGGAATAGAAAGAGTACTAGGGAGTTGCGTCAATGGTTGTACGTCGCTAAGAAGAGAATTGCATTTAAAAGTCTATCAACATCATGTTAACCTATTAGTAGCAACAGCTTCAAAGATATAATATCCATCGATTTGCTCGAGAGTCCATGAACTTGGCAATCTGTTGACTCCCGAGCTTGGAAATTTGTTCGACTTTGAAGCCTAAACAACGGAATGTGAAAAGTATTGAAGAAAGTTTAGGATGCCAAAAGTAACATCGAGAGACGTAATATCTTTTAGCCATGTTGTTATTATTTATTTTTGTACTATAACCCCGTTCTTTTTTGCGGTAGGATCATTTGAGGTTCCACATCGCACCGCAAATTTCCATTTTCTACCACAATTCACCATAACTTTCTATTTCCCTTTTTATTAAAAGTGAAAACTTTTCAAATACAAAATTAAAACTTTCACTTCATACCAACCCACCTTCCATTATTTCCACCATATTTTTTCACTTTTAATATAAAAAATCAAAACTTTCGCTATATACCAATTCACCTTCCATTATTTCCACCACAACTTTCCACATTTCACCATACTGCAACCAACCGCACCGTTAAAAAGAACGGGGCATATGTGTTGGACTAGGTTTTGATAGCTATATGAAAGAGCTAGTAATTCAAGTAGTATGGAAGTAGGAGTTGTATGGTTCAAGTTCCGGTGGTCATAATTTCCTTGATAAGAACATTTTATATACATGCCGCATTATTTTTCTAAACTTATTTTAAACATTTTGTAAGAACCTTTTATGTAACTCCTATAAATTTATTTCTCTAATCTTGGCCTTATTCCTTGAGAATATAAATTAAGTTTAACCTTCATAACATTTACCTACTTGCTTTACCAATTTATCAACTTACTACTTTCCTTGTGTCTACATAAACAAAACAAAACAAAATATTTATTTTAAATTTACTTATTTACCAATCTACATATTTTTATTAACTCAACTCACGTTTGTTATCTATCAATAATTTACCTATGCCCCGAAAAAAATAGGGCCTTATTATAAAGGAAAAGAGGTGGACGGAACATGCCATAAGATTAGTTCAAAATATGTTCTACAACAAGCTTTCATAGATAAATTTAAAAATAATTTTAAAATTTAGTAAAATAATTCAGAATAAATTCACTCAAGACATATACCCTTAAATTTATTTTTAGTTTCTTTGGAAAGTGCATCACCAAAGAAATAATTATGCATCCCACATCAGGCAGATGATACCTCGCCATATAACATTAACAAAACTACCAAACTTGTGATTTGATTTTTTTTAAAAAAGTTATTGTTCAAATCAAGCTTATAACAATCATCAATAGAAAAATATTAAAAAATTTGACATTTTTTTTTCATTTCTATTTTAACATGTTTAATATTAGTTATTTTTACCTACCCTATTATTAATTTTGTTAAGTGGGGAATTATAAAAGGAATAAAAGCTGCAAATCTAGGGTTTGCCGAAAAGCTTTGTTCCGAAATTCCTAAACAAGAAGAGTCAGAGTCACCTGCTCTCTATTCATGTTGCTTGTCTTTGTAAAAGCCTGCCTTGATTGAAGTTGATGGGCTCGATAAAAATCCCCCCACCTTTATAATTATTTAAATCTTCTTCCAGATCTCACATAAGCCCATTTCCCCACTAAATAAAAAGCCCAATTCATTTTCCAAAATCTAAAAATAAAAATGCTGTAATGGTAAACCAAATTTCTTTCAATGCAGGAGGTAATATGGTAAGTCCACAAATTAATTATTAAGTTTACTGTGGCCTATCTATTTAGGCACCCGACATACATTGAAATTTATTGATTTTTTTATGTGATGAATTTCTGTAAATATTCAATAACGTTAAAAAAAATGATAAATTTTATAGTAAATATTGATGCATTTTCAAAATTTTTTAATACAAGTAGTATATCTAAATAGGTACACAATAGAAAACAATATAACAATTGAGGTAAATCTAACATATGTGTAATTATCTTTATTGTCTATTAGCCAAAGTCAAATTATTCTCATCTGCAAAAAATAATGGTACGTATTACTGTATATAAGCTTTCACCATGTATATTATATTAAATTTGGAACTTGTACTTGAAAGAAATGAATAGAATCGAACAATATGCTAGTTTAGAATACAAGTAATTTTGTTATTAATCATTCATAATGAAGAAGAAGGTTTGTTTCTTTCCAAGGATCCAAAGAAGTGGAGACATACTACCTCAATTAGTTTTTATATGATTTCTTGGGGATTAATTTAAACATTGGTCAACTTTTTTATAAATATGAAACCTAGCTATAAAAAGTGAGAAATAAATGGAGAATATGTACTTGACCATACTTGTATATATTGATAAAATACTCCACTTGTACGTGGTAGTAATGGTACTATATAATTTACTCTTTAATTATTTTTCTTTTTTCGTTTTGGTTTCATTTGGAGAATGATGAAGCATTCGCTGGTCACAGCAAAATATGGTCAACTTTTGACTCCCACCTTGTAAACCACATGTGAGTTTAGTTTTTGAAATTATTGGCATGCCGCATTTTTTTTTAAAAAAAAATATTCAAGATAAAAACTATAGTACATGCTAAAAGCCTAAATAAATTTTATTGCTTCCAAAAATCTCCAAATTTGCTACAAATTCTTATAAGATCATTTTCAATGGCGAGTTTGAATCGACTCTCTGTTGATGAGACACAGGATGAGAACAGAATAAGGTTATGTATGATATTTCAGTGGTGAGAATGAGACTCGTCTTGTGAAACTCTCACCGTCAGTATGTCAAGATGAATTTGAAATGAAGTTTAACACATTAATATTTTAATCATATTTTTTCTCTCATCCTCCACCTCTTTTCCTTTTTTTTTATCAATATAACCAAATTAAT
The DNA here is from genome assembly GCA_029582165.1 of Portulaca oleracea. Taxonomy (NCBI): domain Eukaryota; kingdom Viridiplantae; phylum Streptophyta; class Magnoliopsida; order Caryophyllales; family Portulacaceae; genus Portulaca; species Portulaca oleracea. Next base: position 14,924,262 of record CM055869.1, on the reverse strand, counting down.
TATACTATTAACCATGACTCATTTATTTTTTTAATTAATATGAGTTAAATTCATGTTCACCATAGAAAAACTAGCTAAATAAATGAATAAATTTTGACTCTCTTGATGAGACTCCACAAATTCTAACTCATCCAATTAGTTAAACTCAAACTCATGGTTACCGATATTAAGAAGGTGACAATACATTATATGATCTTTCAATACATTGTTTAATGTGGGAAAGATTGATGGATGACATACCAGTTGTATGGATTGAAAACATATACCATTTCGTTAATCGATCATAGGACGTGACACTTGAGTCTCTCATGATATTTATCTTGACAACGTGTATGCTAGTGGTGAAATTTAGGAGTTAAAAATTTATGACATTTACCACTACTACCTCCGTTTTTTATTTATCTGTCGCGTAAAAAATTGTGTTAAAAATTTTAATCATTAATATTAATATCTTAATTTTTATAATGATTTATCATACAAAATTGATGTGATTAGATTCGTAATGAAAAATATTATTAAAAAAATATAATATTATATTTTTTTATAAAAAATTTATATTAGAAATTATTAATTAAAAATCGACACTGAAAACTGTAAATTACAGATAAAAAAGAACGGAGGGAGTACTTTTGAGAGAATTTCGTTTTGAACTACTTATTTTCTTAATTTTTTTCTAAAATTATTATAAAAATTGTTTATTATTATTTTCTGTACGACCTATTTTACTCTTATTGAGTGAACTTGTTTTAAATATATTTAACATTATGAGCTAAATCTACTCTAAACACAATTTAAAGAGAACATTTCCTTTAATCTTATAAATATGAAGACATACATACAAATCAGAGAAATATCGGAATCTCATGAAATAATTCATGGGATCTATAATTCATTCATCATCTGATGTGACATGCATACTGAAATGCAAAACTAGAATGATAATAGAAACAGAGACAGATGCAGATCTGCAAGAGGGACCAATTCGATAAAAATGACCAACTTTGTAATAATTTAGGGTTCTTCCTATTCTTCTTTTATGCAAAGAATGTGGTAAATAATGGATATATATGAGTCACAATAATGGCAGAATATACCCAAAAAGAAGAAAGAAAAAAAAAGATGCATTATTATTATTATTATTATTATTATTATTATTTACAGAGCAGAGAATGCATGTGATCTGAAACCAAGTTGCAGCAAGAAAAACACACTGACAAATAATGTGGATGCCTTAAACTCAAGAATCAAAGAGATAAGATCAGTTATCTCATCTAAATTCTAACCTAATAATTCAATTCTGCACTATATATCCACCTTCTACTTGCATATTCCTGACAATCTCTGAACTCCCAGATATATTTACCAACAATTAAATTAGGGGGAGGAGATATATATATATAGAGAGAGAGAAATTAAGAGAGATTATATATCTACTTAATTACTATGATAAACTTTGGTATCTATTAAACTTAATACAAGAGATCGATGATGGAGGCTTTGATTCTTATTTTTATATGAAGAGTAGTTAAGGAGAACCAAAATATGAGCATAATAATAAGTTTCCGCATAGTTTTGCATATTGTGGAAGTTGGAAGTGTTAAGAATAATATTGATTTATTAATACGAAAATATTATCTTATCCTGAGTTTGAAAAAAAAAACCGTAAATTCTAATATAAGATTGTCTAACGCAAACTTATCGTGAAACGGTATGATGATCTTTTGAATAGTTTACTGTGACTAATAAATAATATCAAAATGATTTTTTAATACGGATGTGACTAATCATTTACTAAAAGATGACTTTTATTAGAGTCAACCTAAATCTATAATAATTTACCAATGAGCTAGCACTTAATTCCTTCGACATCATGGTAGTCTTTAACCCTAATTGTTTCATTTTAGGCCCCGTTCTTTTATGCAGTAGGTTACGGTGCGGTATTGCATCACACTGCACTTTTTAATTTTCCACCATACTACCATATCACAGCACAATCATTACCAATATATATTTTCATTTTTCTCTCTCCTCACTTTTCTCCTATACTTTTCACATTCTCTTTCTTAACTTACCCTACCAACCACAACTTTCACCACAACTCACCACATTTTTTTCAAATTTCACTGCAGTGCACCATGCCATTACCACACTGCAACCAACCGTATGAAAGAACAGGCCTTATTAGTCCGGCCAGAGAAACTTTTAGTTCTATTATAGATGTGCAAGCAAAATTTTTTGTCATTCAAATTAAAGGGTGACATTTTGATAATATTAATCCATTACTAATTCTACTATAACATCTAATTGTTTGTAACTTATATTCTAATTCGGATAATTGACAAACTTTTTAGAACTTTAATTTTTCCAAAGATAAAAGTTTATTGAGGAGATTTAAAGTGAAAATCCACCTCTACTAAGCCTCATATAACAAATGGAGTAAAGCTTCATTTAAAACCAATTTATGATAGAAGAAATATAACTCAATTAACTTATATATTATGACCTCTTACTTAAAATTGTTAATGTACATGGGACATTTAATTCATAAATGAATTCAACAAAATGATATTAATAACGTGATTGTGGTGCGGTGCGGTACAGTACGGTACCACTATTCATTATACTACTCAATATTCTTTCACACTTCATCACACGTTACGACAATTATTACTAATATATCTCATCAGTTTTCTTCTATACTTTACATTCCAAAAAATTATTCGAAGGTACCCTAATATTAGGGGAAACTATTTTTCGGTACCCCAACTTTTCAAAACTCATGAGGTACCCTTACTTTTTGGATAAGTAATTATTTGATGCTTTTCCGGCCATTAATTTTATTAAGTGACCGAAATACCATTATATTTCTTCAACAAGGGTATTTCTTTAGAAATGGAAGAATAAGGGCATTTCGGTCACTTAATAAAATTGATGGCCAGAAAAACACCTAATAATTATTAATCCTAAAATTAAGGGTATCCTAAAATGAGTTTTGAAAAGTTAGGATATCAGAAAAACATTTTACCGAAAGTTAGGGTACTCACAGTAATTTTTTGTTTACATTGTCTCTCCTCATTTACCACACCAACCTCACTTTTCATAAATTTTATCATACCATTACATACCTCACCGCACTTTCCACAATTTCCCCACACCGCACCATTTACACATGTTGCCAACCGCACAAAAAAAACCTGATCCTATTGTCATGTTGTTTTTCCCTAATTACCCCTAGAAAGAATTGAAGAATATGAATTGATTCAAGTTGTCAACAGAGCAAGCTAGCTAAGCCAAGACTACACAGACGCACACGCGATTATTGGGCAAATGTCAAAAGGCTTAATATTAGTTTAGCACATGATAATCACAATTGGATTTGATTAGCCAACCATAATCCACTACTACTAATCCTAGAATGTCTTCTCGATCCTATTTTAAATTTATTAAATCGCACAACTTGTAAATCATAATTTTTAATTATTTGTTTTCATACTTTTAACATAAACCTGTGGACAGTTGCATATATATAGGCTGGCCATTTATCCACCACTATGAAATTTCAAAACGGCTAAAAACTCTCACTAATTTCCTCAATTTTTTTTAAAAAATAATAATTTTAGGGAATTGCACATGACACATGTGGAGTGTGCCCCCCACGTGACGTCTCTGATCCGCTGGACACGTGACTTACACCCTCTTTCAAAATACTGCTTTGCATTTGGGAGCCAACATTATATTCACCCTCATAAATTATCTTTGTATAATGCTATTTTTTCTTTGTACTTTCAAAATTATGCACGATATCTTTGCATCAAAAAAAAAAAAATTATGCACGATATATCATATATATGATTGATTAAAAGCATGATTCAAGAGATTCGGTTGATTAGTTTTATGGCTTCGTACGTATAACTCTTCATTTGTTACAATGTGCAGGTTATTTGATCTTTAAAATACAGACATTGGGTTGAAAGTTCTTTCATGTAGTTGCAGTGGGTTGAAATAGATTAGGTAAAGGTTGGGTGCAGTGTAATATTGTCTGTGATCTTGGCCAGGAGTCGTGCAGAATATGTGCTTCTTTGAGGCTTGGCTTCTTTTGGTTGTATTGCAATTGTTAAGAGTCGTATGCTCTTCTGTGCTATTGTGCACTTTCCTATGATGGAATAAAAGGGCTGTTTTGGCCACTACTTATAAAAATAAATACAGACATTTGTATTGATTTGATAAAGTTTACATAAATATCCTTAAAATCAAATCATTTTTAAAATAATGCAAACACCTAATTTTGTAGAGACATCATTTATCTCCCATGTATATGCTAGTAGGTATTTATAGAACATGAATATCATTATTATTTTTTCTCTCACACGCACACATATGTATATGTGTGCATATTTCTAATTTTTTTTAAATATGCCCGAAATTAAGTTAGGGAGTACTAATATAGTCTTAACGTATGAACAGAAATTGAAAAAATCGATGCACAAAATGACTACATACTTGTACAAAATGTTGACCAAAGCACACGGACATTACATCCACAATGCTAGAGGCATGAAATTGTCAACTTTTGGAAATTCCTAGTTTACCAAAAGTCAATTAATTGGTTTTCTAAACGACCGGTCCTGAGGCAGACATCACAAAGTTGGGGATGAATACGTTCTTGTAGTGGGTGATGGCCCTCCAATTGGAAACGCCCGTCATCTAACCTGCACCTTTCCTGCATTCGGTCACGCGATTGTACAATAGAATAATGCCTAGTACATAACTGCCATGTATCCTTGCACCACGACACTTTGAAGATACTTCTTTGCATCCTGATACCAACATGATTTTAACAACCATGATTGAAAGGGGATTGGGCGATGAAAAACCAAAGGACAAATCAGAGCTAAAGTTAATAGCCACCAAGAGGGGCAGAAGTGACCGTTCATATACAATAATGACGCAGACACAAGAGGCGAGGTTGCAAAGTTAACCAGAGGTACTACCTCTCAAAAGAGGAACAAGGCTTGGGGGGTTGCTAATGTCAATCATATATGAGCTATCTGCAAGTTAGCTTGCACGCAAAAAGGATAGGTGTTGAGAAAACGAAACTCAGGTTTTCTCTATTCTCCGTTGACATTGGGACTGAAATGAAACGGGAGGTTTCCTTGGAACCACTGTCTCTTTGGGTTGATGTTTGAGTTATGGTGTGTTAGCCCTGCCAATCTCAGGACATTCCCATTGTAGATCCTAAAAAATTCTCATTCAAGAAATTTATTTCAAAGTGCTACTCATATTGGGAGCCGACTAAGATTGTTTAATCCTTAAATAAAGATTTATTGAAAACACTAACAATCTTAGGAACCATAAATTTGTAAATTTAATTTGTACAAATGAAATTATACAAGATATAATTTAAAGAGTCGCCATTCAGTTTTAAGAAAACTAACAAACCATAAAAACAAATAATAAAGAGGACTCCGGTCTACGAATCAGATATCAGATTCGGGGTTAAGGTTACAAGTTTGAGAATTAGACAACTCTTTGACTTGCTTGTTTTGTAAACAGACTCTGCTAAAATTGAATTAATGTGAACAAATAAAACAAAAGGAATTTGTATAAATATCACAGTAAAACTAATGTGTCATGCATTATAAAAATAAAAACTTTCGAGCTGTATATTTATTGATTATTCAAGTTTACATGATAATACAAGAATTAAAAGTGATAAAAAGAAAATAAAAGATTAGCTAACCTTGTTAACACTTAGCATGCATAGAGAAATAGAGAGAGAAAAGAGAGAGTTATGTCGGGGTTAAAATATATGCCAACAGAATTCGGGGTCCCCCCAATAACGAGGGCGAAAGACTCTATTTATAGTGGTGGAGGATAAAATATTAGAAGAATAAACTAAAATAATTAGAGGTTTTATTTGGTTAAGAAAATGGAGGATGAATAAAACAAAATCATGGAAGATTATATATATTTTGGTTGAATTTGGGAAAAAGAATAATAACAATAATTGGAATAATATTATCGCAATATAATCCAAATAATATTATATTCTTTGGAAAATTATGAAAGTGGAAAAATAAGATTTTGGCTTGGATTTATGATAGATAGCCGAATTTTGGGTCAACAGTTGACTTTTTCAACTACATGTTACAAATAACATCTTGTTGTTGCATCAAAACATATAAATGTTGACTAATCTAGCTAACATTGAATTTGGTAAAATAAAATGTTTGAATAATTGAATAAATGAAAAATGAGATTATTCAGGAATACATATGGAGCAAACGAATTCGGAAAAAATCAAGGTACAACTACAGAAAAGAATATATGATTGAAGATTGTAGAGGATTATTGTCAAGGATCAATTCCAAAATATTCAAGCTCTAATTAAGGAAGGAAAAGAAGGATTCATCGCACTTACCACTATTATCTGGAGTTCCATTTCAAGCTGCAAATCTCCAATGGTCATACTACTTTGTGGCTATAAAAAGAGGTTGAAAGCAATGAAGAAAAATGAGGGAATTACGCCACTGTACAAGAGAGAATCGTTCACTCCTATTCTATTTATTCTATTGTATCAATGTCTTTGGTCTGAAAGTTTACATATATCTAATGAGACTTGTGTTAAGAGAGTTGGGAGCTCTCTTAGGTAGCTAAGTATTGATGCTTAATTAGTTATAGATCAATGTTGTATTGCCTTGATTGAGTAGCAGATCGAGGGGGTGTGTCTCTTTGGTCGAATATTGTAAGCTTTCCTTGGAGGTACTCAAGGGAGGCGAAATTGACAACAAATTATACTTCTTAAGTGAATAAAAAGTGAAACGGTTCGAAATCCTAAGTGAAGAAGAGCTTAGGTCTATTGACGTAGCCCTGTTTGGAAGGGCGAATATTGGCTAAATCCTTGTATTTTATCTTCTTTGATTTTCGCCTTTCAATCTTTGTTTTTATGCCTTGACCTTGATTGTGCCAACGAGATTGACTAATGTATGTGTTTAAGTGTTGTAGTCCTTTACCCTTCCCATTAGTGTTTTGGAATGAAAAAATAAAAAAAATGACAAAATTAATCCCCAATTAATATTATCATGTAGACCATAATCTAAATAAGCAAAATCCACAAATCACTTGTCCATCGCGTGGAAAAAAATTTAACACAACTAAGGATGGTTTGAGATTTAAACCACATCTCTCACATGGACCACTGTGAAGAATAAATATCAAGATTAGTTTAATTAATTCTTGATATAAAGTCCTCTAGTCTCCTTCCTATAAATAGACCATCTCCTTTTACTCTATGTACTTGTATCAATACAGATAATACAATTCATTCTTTACCTCTTGGTTTTTCTCATGGTATCAGAGCTCAATGTATTTTCTTGAGTTTTTCCTTGCAGAAGATTTTTCTGAGACTTCGAGTCATGGAGTTTGAAGATCTTGAAAGTTCAGTCATATTGAACTGAAGAAAATAGCCACTGGCGAAGCATCGTCTGGAGGAGATGGTTCTGATCAAACCAGAATCAGAACTGAGGAAGACTTGTACAACAACGATCCACTTTACCTTCAAGGAACAGATCATCCCGGATTGCAGATTGTGAATATCAAATTCACAGGGACAAATTTCCAGAAATGGGGTAGAGCAATCAAGATTGTTTTGAAGACCAAAGTGAAGCTTGGGTTTATTACAGGTGAATGTAAACAACCTACTCAAGTTTCTTTGCTAAATCATTGGGTTAAATGTTACAGTATGGTTATTAGTTGGCTTCTAAATTGCATGATTCCGGATCTTGCTGAGTCTTTTCTATATGTCAATACTGCTCATGAGTTATGGTCTGAGCTTGTTGAAAGGTTTGGGCAAAGTAATGGAACTTTGGTTATCCAATTGGAGAAAAAAATTGCTGAACATTTTCAAGGGAAAAATTCAGTAGCTGTGTATTTTACCAAGTTAAAGAAATTGTGGGATGAGTTGAATGAAATGTTTGAAGTTTCTATATGCACTTGTGTAAAGACATGTCCACATATTAAAACTACAATAGATATGGAGCAGAGGTGAAGATTAGTGCAATTTTTTATGCATTTAAATGATGAGTTTGACAGTGTTCGGAATCAAATTCTTTTAATGGATCCTTTACCTACAATCAACAAGGCTTATTCTTTGGTTCAACGAGCTGAGAGTCAAAAGATTGTTTCTGGAAGTCTGAATTTCAATGGGGAAATAGCAGCTGCGTGTATTCAAAATGATTATGGTCCGTCTGATTCACAAACTTTTCTTGCAAGAAATTCTTCAGGGACTTTGTTAAATCAAAGGAAATATATATCTGATATTCTTCATGATGCAGGTTTATCAGGAGCAAAACCGGCAAAGTTCCCTCTTCCAAAAGGCTTAAAGTTGTTCACTGACAAAGGAAAACCTTTCAAAGAACCAGAGAAGTATAGAAGAATTGTTGGCAGACTTTTTTACTTAACTCTCACAAGACCTGATATATCATATTCGGTGCAACATTTGAGTCAGTTTTTACAATCTCCTACTAAAACCCAATATGATGTAGCACTACATGTACCGAGATATTTGAAGGGAACAATTAATCAAGGTCTCTTCTTTCCATCAAAGACAGATTTCAAAGTTCAAGCTTATTCAGATGCAGATTGGGGAACTTGTCAAATGACTGCAAGGTCGCTTACTGGATATGCTATATTTCTTGGAAAATGGCTAGTATCATGGAAAACAAAGAAACAAAACATAGTTGCAAAATCAACAGCAGAAGCGGAATACAGGGCAATGTCATCTACAACGTCTGAATTAGTTTGGATTACCAACCTTATTCAAGATCTCAAGCTTCCCCTACAACTTCCCGTTGAATTACACTGTGACAACAAGGCAGTTATGCACATCGCAGAAAATCCAGTTTTTAACGAAAGAACAAAACATCTCAATATTGATTGTCATTATGTTAGAGACAAGTTAACGGAAGGGTTTCTTTCTATTTCTCATGTTTCCTCAAGTGAACAATTGGCAGATATTCTAACAAAGCCTTTAGGAGGACAACAACATCATTATCTGTCTACAAAACTTGGTCTTTTGGGCAAGCCTCCAAAAGAGGGGGAATGTGAAGAATAAATATCAAGATTAGTTTAACTAATTCTTGATATAAAGTCCTCTAGTCTCCTTCATATAAATAGGCCATCTCTTTTTACTCTACGTACTTGTATCAATACAGATAATACAATTCATTCTTTACCTCTTGGTTTTTCTCAACCACGACTTTAGACACTATTTTTCCTAATTATCTTATTGTTGGTGCAATTTATTAAGTGCACCCGGCCTGTAGCATGTGCTCCAAATATTTACGATTATTCGGCCACATATATTATGTTGTTAACTTTTATTATTATAATTGTTCACTCAAAAATATTTAGAGCATATGTTCCAAACGCATGTAATATATATTCCATCGTGAGAATCTTACGATGATTGCAATCGCATACACATTTGATCCAACCAGATGTATATAAATGTAGATATGTGCGTTGCTTGTAAGCAACATTATGATTCATGAACTCCCAATCTATTGGAAGGTGGAACAACCTAAAGCAACTCCAAAACAAAGCCATGATTGTCTGTCCATGCTTGATAAGTGTGTGCTTGTACATACTCTAATCAATTACTCTGTTTACCAACAGTTCATAATCCTTTTTGGTGTTGAGGATACACTCATTATATATGGTTCATTACTTTAAGTTTATTCTTCAAGTATTGACCATACAGTTATATAAAAATATAACTTTGCTTTCCTCCAAGCTCCAATAAAAATAACTAAAATATAAGAAAAGGCTTATAATAATCTCCTATGATTGGGAAATGTGGGAGTTTGAAGTTGATGACATCATTGCATGTATTATTAGCCTAGCTATCTAGGTAGGTCCTCTGTGTACAGGTGTCAGTGTTGTCTGACATGGAATTCCATCAAATTAAAGATATTCTTTTATTTTTTTATGCTTCCACTAATCTTGTATTTATAAAGAAGATTAACAACACTCATATCAAAAATAAACGAGAGCTTAATTTAATGGATACTAGGCTTGGACGTTGTATACGTACATAGAGTATATAAATATGACATTTTTTACTTGCTCTTTTGTAAAATTGATTAGAGTATGAAATTTGTCTATCTACAAAATATTGAATACTTTTTAATAATTTTCTTTTTGGTTGAGACTTGAGTGTTTGAATATTTAATTTATATTCATCTATATATGTGTACTGTGTTGAGACAAAAATATGTTAAAAGTTTTAAAATATTTACTCCATATATAATAGAGATTTTGACTTCTTAAAAATCTAAATCAAACTATTCCATATAATTACTCTTTCTTGTGTTTTGTCTATATTCAAATTGTTAATGATCTACAACACTCAATTAACTTTAAATATGATAGTGGATGAATAAAACTAACGCATAAATATATATTGATCGATCAACAGTTAGTGAAGAGTTTTGTAATCTTTCCTTCTTACTTTTAATTTTCTTGTGTTACTTTAATTTGTTGTCTTCTTAGACTGTGTTCGGCAGTAGCGTTTGGGTAGTGTTTAGCGTTTTGGCCAAGTTAAAACTCTTATTGCATAAATATTAGTGTTCGGTAAGTTAGAGTTTTGAGTAGCGTTTAGCGTTTTAAGGAGTGTTTTGTGAAACGCTAATAAAGTTAACGTTTAGCGTTTGGAGTAGCGTTTCATATTTTTCGGTCAAAAAACACCCTTTAAAAAATTTATCGTTGGAAATTATGGATACCCTTTTATGTCAATTCACATTAATCTGTTAATTCAACCGCTAAATTTACCGAACACAATTCTCGTTTGAATAGTCATCCGCTATCCGCTACTTAAACTGTTATCCGCTGCTTAAACCGCTATCTGCTACATAAACCACTATCCGCTATCTAAAATACTAATTTTGCCGAACAAGGCCTTAATTATACTTTTCTATAAAGTTCTACTATAGTATTAATTTTGTGATGTATGCATGGAGTTAATAGCATTTAGCTATGTGAACAATAGCTAAAAAAAGATATATATCAATGTTAATTTTTATTAGGTTAATAAGTTTAAATGATAACACAATATATAAATAAGGAAATCAAAGAGCTAGGCACCATATATATGCAATCAAATAGAAACATACAAATGAATTGATAAAGTAGGCAAACTTTACACTTGAAACTTGCATGTGCAAAAGGGGAGAATATAGATCATGTACACTCAAGCAAATTCAAGTAAACCAAACTAATATGGGGTAAAAAAAAAAAGTTAAAGCTACCCTTTAATTTATTTAAATTAGATGCCAATTAAAAAGGGCTTTTTTGGTGGGGTAATTTTATTCGTTTATTCTTTTTCTTTCTTCTTCTTTTTTTCCCTTTCTTTTTCTTTCATCCTTAAAGGATAAATTAAGAGCAACAAGGACAAGGAAGGAATACAATCATGTGATGTGAGTAGGAATAACAACACAAAGTTTTTGTTACATATATTTTATCCATACAAAAGTAGATATGTTAATAACTTTAAAAAAGAAATTAAGGAGGTATGGCTGGATTAGATTCTTAAGTTTCTTTTTATCAACATTTGATTTTGTGCTTTTTAATTTTGCAATTAGCTTTTTTTAAAGTCAATTTTGCATTTGGCTAGTTACAGATCTTAACATGAGATTTATTTACTATTAAGTATAAAATAAGATCAACTATATAGTTTGTATTAACATAGGCATCGTTTAGGCATGCAATATCTTAATTATGTTTTCAGAGCATAACATAGTCACGAAGGTTAACTTTTAAGTTTTAGTGAAAGTAAAATATTTTCCAGAAGTGAAAATTATGAGGTTGATAGGTTATACTTGTCACGAGTCTCAACTAATTTGGTACCGGTTTGTTAAGTTCACCCGTCTTTATATACATCTAAAATAGGAGTCCAGTGAACATATCAAATTTATCTTGTCTAAAATAATTTCGATCAAATTAATTTCCTATTATAATAACTATCATAATACAAAAAATATTCAGTCATTGCTTCTTATAATTTCGATAGTTTATTATTTTATGATCTATCATTAGAAACTTTCAAAAGTTGTTAAAACACAGTGTACAGATTTCAAATACGTTGCAGAAATGGTAGCTAGATGCATAGACTATAGAAAATTACGTTCGTACAACAGCTAGAATTAAGTTGGACACTAAATTTGACTTGTTTACTTTATTCAATCTCTGTTTTAAAGAATAACTAACGGCTATGGCATCTTAACTTCAGAGAATTTTGCAGGCAAAAATGACAAATTGCTTCGGGTTGATTATTGGTTTGTTAATCAATACAATAATACATCTTGCTGCCTACTACTACTAATAATATTATAAATAAATAAGTGTAATTAATATCTGAACTGTGCCGCATTATTCAAACTTCATTTTCCTGCACCATTGGAAGGTCTTATTTATTTATATGCATGGTTATACTGATCACTACTGCATTATCAGCGATTACTGATAATAACCTCAGCCTGAAAAAAATGTTATAATTAATATTTCTCATTTATTTTTTTGCACATTCTAATGGTTGGGTGATTGGAATACATGCAAGAGTAGGTTAATTTTTAAATTTTAAAAAATTATTAAAATCATTTTTATCCAGTGAATCATATAAGTGTAAGGTACTCCATCTGTTCTTTTTTAATTTGTAATTTACGGTTTTCATTGTCAATTTTTAAATAATAATTTCTAATATAAAACTTTTATTAAAAAATAATAATATTTACTTTTTAAATAGTTTTTTTATTATAAATCTAATGACATCAATTTTTTATGATGAATCTATATACAAATTAAGATATTAACGGTCAAAGTTTTTAACACAATTTCTTAGACGACAGATAAATAAAAACGAAGCTAGTTTTAAAGAACGCAAAATATATTTTTGTGTTTGTATTTTTATTTATTTTTTGATTTTGTGCATGTGTTTTGGGATTCAAGAATATCTGTTGTACACAATGTAATATCTTACTCCTATATTTTAACTATATATATTCATCACACTCCAAGGGAAATGTCGAATAATATACTTTGTACATGATTAAGACCCATAAAATTTTCTAAAACTTAAAAGAGTGGAAGTAGACAGCTAATAACTTACAAAACTAAATATCTTTTCGTAAATTAATGAAAAGTGATTCATACATGCCATTTAAATAGAAGATGACACAAATAAGTCCACTCAGAGTCAGTTCATTTATACGGTTGGTGCAGTGCGGTACCATACCACATTGTATTCTTTAATTTCTATCGCTCTCTACCACACCACGTCATAATCATTACCAATATATCTCTTCACTTTTCTCATCGATCTACTTTTCGTATTTTCTCTCCTCATCTATCGCATCTACCACAACTCTCATCACAACTCACCATACTTTTTCAAATTCAACCGCACTTCATCATTACCACACCGCACCAACCGTATGAAAGAACGGTGCCTCAGCGTTAATATATTATATATATTTAATTATAATTAATTCATAATTGTTTTAGTATAATTTCGAGTTTGATTATATCCACAAAGATAGATTTAATTTCTTTGTTTCAATCTTAAGATAGATCGTTTTTCTCCAAAAAAAAAAAAAAGTTTAGATATTCTTATTCTTATCCTAGCTGGAGACATAACTTTAATCAAGAGAATCTTCAGAAATTCGTCACTTTCTGCCTCCTTGGACTTGGACATACCTTGATAATGGGAACCTATCATCTCGATTTTATTTTTTTTGGGAGTTTGTAGTTTATTCATTTTCAGGTATAGATTATTACATGTATTTCATAGGATGCTGATTCTCATTGAATAAAGGACTCCATGATATCATCATTTCCTTAATTTAATGATTTCAGCCATACTTCCATTTTAGTTAGTGGTCGATTTATTGTTAATGCTTGTTTACTGCCCTAATTAATTATAATTGCTTTTGTGTATTACAGTTAATCAAACATGGTTAGTAGGAGGTCCCCTTCTAATCCAGCTCACTCTATAAATATATATATTTATATATGCAATGCAAGTGCATGTAAAAAAAAAAAAAAAAAGTACTTATGTTCAAAAGAAAAAGATATGATATACGAACTAATTACATAAATATTTCTAATATAAATGTAACCAAAAAACAAATAACACGCTGTATTTGAATATTTTGATGAATTCTTTAGCAAATTAAATATTGCTACAAGTGAATTACTCCCGACACCTTTTTTTTAAAAAAAAAAAGTTGACATAGCAGTAAATAACATTATTAATATATAAAATACTTTTTTCTGACATGGTTATATTATCCAACCACAAATATACTGGTAGTCCCCAAATTAAACTTGTGGAAAAATAACTTTACAACTATTCACCTAAAGGGTGCCACCACAATTACATCAACCAGCAAAAGTCAACTTATCATTTTAACCATGCCCTCCTACCACCACATTTTTTTTGTGCTAAAACTGAAGTGGTAAAAACTAAAAAGTATATAACTATATAAGCACACTAGTAGAATTTAACCCTAAATGCGTCTGTAAATGGCGTCTGGAAAGCGGTTAAACAGAAGCCAAAATGGTTTTGGCGTCTGATTAAAACGGACGCCAAAACCTAGTACGCCTTTTTTAAAAAAACGTCTGTAAATGGCGTCTGTTTCAATCAGACGCCAAAATTGTTGCAGACTGCGAGGGTTGTGTCAGACCAAGATCGGCGTCTGTCTGGCATGAAACAGACGCAGTTTTTTATGAAAAAACGGCGTCAGTTTCATGCCAGACAGACGCCAATTTGGGTTTCAGAAACAAAAAAAAAACTTAAATGATATATATTTGCATTTGTAATTATAAAATAACGTGAATTCAATAATGAAAATAATTAGAATAAATAGTATATTTTGAGTGTTCTAATTATAAAATAAAGCGTAAAAATTAAATTTTTGTATTTGTAATTAAATTGTTTAATAAGAATTGTGGAGACATTAATAATGAAAATAAATACATTTTATATAATAATAAATGATATATATGTGCAAATATTCATGTATGTACAATTTCATATATATATATATATATATATATATATATATATATATATATATATATATATATATATATATATATATATATATATATATATATATATATATATATATATACATTTTATAGAAATAACAACAATAAAATGATAATGAATATATATTTTAACAAATAAAAAAAATATAATACAACTTTATTAATGATATTTTTTACTAAATTAAATGATACAAACAAAATAAAAACCTAAATTACAATTAATATATGACTTCAATATTTTTCAATATTGATTTTTCAATCTTCAATCTTGTATCTTAAATCTTCAATCTCCAATGTTCATCAATCTTGGATGGATTTGAGGTATTGTGAAGGTTTAGGGGAAATGAGAGAATTGATGAGAGAAGATGAGAGAAATGAAATGGAGATGGGTGGGAAAAATTCGGAGGGAAGTTTGAGGGCTTAAGGTTTATATAGGTGCTGGCAAAATGGCGTCTGTTTTCCCACCAAACAGACGCCATTTTCAATTTCAATAATTTGGGCGTATGTTTGGCGGGAAAACAGACGCCAAAATTGGGTAAATTTTGAAATTTTCTCGCTGCTGGCTGGGCGCGCGCAATAATTTGGGCGTCTGTTTGGCGGGAAAACAGACGCCTAAATTGGGTAAATTTTCAAAAAATTTTCGCTGCTGGCTGGCGCGCGCTATTATTATTATTATTATTATTGATATTATTATTATTATTGATACTATTACTGTTATATATTATTAATTTTAGTTATAACTAATTATGATGTATATATGTGTATATTTTTTAGGTATAGTTAATTATTAATTATTATTATTGTTAGTTATATTGTAATTTTTTTTAGGCAGATAATTTAATTTATATATATATATGTTTCACTCTCGATTATGTTGTTAATTATAATTATTCTTATGTGTACGTATGTGTTATTATATTTATATATATATATATGTTAATTAATTAAGTTAATTAATTTGTACGTACGTATGTGCGCAAACATAATGAAAAATATTTCGATGTTTGGATTAAATATGTACTAGCTAATAAGTATGAATGTAATTAAGAAAGAGTTTAAATATTTTGTTCGTCTATACAATGTAAAATATAAACACAATTAAAATGATCGATTAATGTCGTCACACGGCGGCGGCATCGTCATCATCACTTCCGCTCTCCTCTTCATCGTCGTCATTATCACCCTGATTCTGGCATTGTGTCAATTCTTCGAGGCTATGGAATAGGTATTGGCCTCCTGGGATACAACAACAATTTGGAAATTAAAGGTATGAAATACAATCAAAATGAATTAAGTAATTATTGGAATGTGTAATTAGTAATTTAATTTTGTGTTTATGGAAAAAAATATGCTTACCTGGGTAAGCATATAACAAGTCCTCGGGAGGAACGGTGGGCTGAGGTTGTGGGGTTTGAGAGACGGGGGTCCGACGAGAAGTACTGCGGCGGCGGCGGTGGAGGAGGCATCCAGTGTATGACACTTGACTTCGGAGGAAGATCCAGCGAGGAAAGGGCTTGCCGGCTCGACTTGTTTCTTCTTTGCATCATTCTTTGCATTTGCAACATTTGTTGCATTACTTGTTGCCTCACCTTCTCTTCCAAGGTTGCGTCAGATCGGCGCCGTTGTTCCTCTAATTCTCTCTGGAATTGTTCCTGCAGCATGCGCTTATCTTGTTCGCGTTGTTGCCTCTCTTCCTCGAGTTGACGCTAAAGCTCTCTGTTCAGCTCCGTAATAGAGGCTCGGACGTCGACGTGATCGGTGTTATTACGACGTCGTGGACGTCTCCTCGATGAGATGTGGGGGAACTGCGTCTTCATAGCTTCCCCCACAACCCCCATGCCCACGACGTGTCCCCGACTTTGCAGTTGTTTGTCCAACCAGAACTCGTCTCCAGACATAATGGGAGTTTCTGGATGACCGTCCTCGCGTTGCTTTGCCTCCATCTCTCTTCTGTACGATTCATAATCACTATGCATCGTCTCCTGGTCGATACAAAGAAAGAGTAGTTGGGATAAGTGAATTAAAGTTAATGTTCATACGTGTACGTACGATTATAATAACTTAAATATTGGATGATGAAGGTACTTACCCCAAGCTGGCGGAACCTGTCGTGCACCCACTGATTGGTGCCCTGCTTCACGTGGGTCGCTTGGAATTGCTCCCATATGTCAGGGTCCTTTCCATCGTTTTTTCTTTCTGTACGTAAGTGCGAATATAAATTAAACGTTAAATTAAACCATAATTAAAGTCATAATTAAATTCATAATTAACTTACCAACTTCTCTCTGACGATGCCGAAGGAAACTGGGCCCCTTGTGTGTGACGGTGGGCCCTTATCTTGGTTCATTTTCCTCGCCTTGCTCATATTCTTGCTCTTCTCGACGAATTTGGGGTCTTGCCAATGGGCAATGAATTTCTCCCAAATCTCGTCGTCGACAATCCATTTGGGTTTGCCCCTCCCCGACAACCATCTTTTTTTGGATTTCGATAAGCGTCGTCTTGTTTTTGGGCCCTCCTAAGGAACCAATCACGCATATAGGTCTCGTGTTGGTCTTCCCACCAAAATTTTTTCTGCATTCAAACCATACATGAAGAATTAAACATGCAAATAAATTAAACCATTGCACTATACACTAATTCATATTAATATATCCGAACGGCCACACACCGGATAACCATACACAAACATACACGTACGCATTATATATATATACAAACATACACCAATATGAAAGACAACGTACGTATGCAAAAATTCTAAAGAGATAAAAATGTGAGAGTTTTACCCTGAACTCGTCGTATATCAAATCCACCGTCCTCCTGGGCACTTTGCTCCATACCGGCCAGAACCCTCGAAAATTCTGCTTTACTATGTCCATGATGGCCCTGGTTGCGTGTGCCCCATATGGCGCCACACTTAAATCAATTTGAAATGAAACATCGATTAGATTGAGGCATACAAAATTATATATATTTAAACACAAATTAAGTTATAAATGCATAATCAAAGTTTAGATTGATACTTACGCGCCATTACAAGGTCTAATGATGAACCTCCCATCCGGTGTTTTTTGAGCGTCCGCCCGAACGTCCAGTTGAATTCGATATCGATCGGAGATATCGTTCCCCGACGTTTGGGTAGTGTCGCCCTCCCCTTCAGTCCGCGGCCCACCCTGTTCGGCCTGGGGTCCATCCCCTTCAGTTTGGGTACCCCCAACATCAGTTTGGTCACCCCCATCATCAGTTTGGGCCCCTCCCTGAAGCCCCTGAGCATAAAACCCGCCCATCGTCGTTCGCTCGCCGATGCTACGCAAAGAACGGCATGAGCTCCAGCGTGGATGGGTCTAGCTGTGAAAAGAAGTCGTAGTTGCTTCCCTCGGGTTGAGAAGCAGCTTCATGGCCTGGATCAAACTGGGGAATGTATGGAGTCTGTGGGGCCGATGAAGAACCACCCCTCGTGTTCGGTCTAGATCCACCACGGGTCCAAGGTCTGCGTGATCCGTCTCTTCCTGACATAATGCAACTGCAAAATAAAAGTAGAATAAACATTGAGTTAGTATCAGGATGCACGAAATAAAATGGTTGGTACTATGAACTATTAACCACTCCCAAACAATACAATGTATTAAAAGAGGCGCCGTCCGACGGATGGCAAAGTACACCTTCCTCGCGCTTGTTCTCCGCGTGCCATCTCATATGCCCGGCCGTATTCTTCGAGGCATACAGACGCTGCAATCTAGGCGTCAAGGGAAAGTAAAACATTTTCTTATGCAGGGCGCCTTTCTTTGTCGTGGTTGACGATTTCTGTGGCTTATACCTAGGATGGCCACAAAATTTACATTCAGTGAGATGTGCATCGTCCTTATAGTATATCATGCATCCAGTAGGGCAACAATCAATTGTTTCATAGCCCATCCCCAACTTCTTAACCTTCTTTTTCAACTCATCGTAGTTTCTAGGCACTAGGTTCGGCTGGGGACAGCTCTCGCTCATCAGTTCCATGATATCGTTCATTGCCTGCTCCGACAAATTGTGCTTCGACTTCTGACTTATCAACCTCACGGCAGTGGACAACTCAGTATGGGTCGTACACCCTTCCCACAGAGGCTGTTGAGCAGATTGTAGCATATCATAAAATTGTTGAGCTCCTGCATTAGGCGCCTCATTCGCCATGATGAAATCATTCATCATCTCTTCCGCTCGCCGATGAGCGGTGGTGGTCGGTTCCTCGTTTGTCGGAGGACTACCTGCAGACGGTTCCCAATCACCTTCCGCATCGTCACCACTGTCATCCTCATCATCAAAGTCACCCCATTCTTCACCATGGCTCGTCCAACACCAATATTGTTCCATAAACCCTCGCCTATACAAATGTTCTTTAACTTCTTCAGGACTAAGTCCGCTCTTATTCTTGCACTTCACACATGGGCACCGATACTTTCCAGTCCTCGGATACTCATACGAATTACTCTTTGCAAATTCATCAAACATAGCTACCCAAGACCCATTCACTACGATAACCCTCCTACCCGGTTCAAACCTCTCGTACATCCAACGGCGATATGGGGGCCCGTCCATAATGTACGTGAATCTATTATTCAAGCCCACCATGAATTTAATTAATAATAAAAAATAAATTATTCAAGCCGACCATGAATTTAATTAAGCTATGTCACTAGGCAAGAGGATCATGTTATTATCCAAGGAGAGTGTGTTTGTTAACTGTTAATCTATGGCTGAAAAAGACTTTCATGAGTCGTACCGACTCTCCTTTATTCGTCTGGTTCCCAGAAAGCGGTATGATTTTCCTAAGTGAACTTGCGAGGGCTTACAGGTGCTGGGAGTAAGAAACATCTCTGATTCGATACAATGGAGTGTTTATATTGCGCAGATTGAGGGGTAGCAAGACAAGGTGGGGTTGAAAGAGAAGCTCATAGTAAAAGGTCTAATAAAAATGCATGGTTTTGGATTTCTATATATTAGACCTTTTACTATGAGCTTCTTTTTCAAACTCACCTTGTCTTGCTACCCCTCAATCTGCGCAATAGAAATACTCCGTTGTATCGAATCTGAGATGTTTCTTACTCCCAAAGCACTGTATAGCCCTCGTGCAAGTTTACTTAGGAAAATTGCGCTGCTTTTTAGGAACCAAACGAATAAAGGAGAGTCAACACGCCTCATGCAAGTCCCTTTCATCCATAGATTATCAGATCACGAAACACACACTCGTTGGACACTAACAGGATCCAAACTCAACCTCTTTTTATGACATATATATATAAATTCCCCTACTTACTACCTAAATTACCATCATAAATAACTTATTCACTAAGTATGTATTTCTTTGGTTGTTGAGTACATACGTAAGTAAATATGGATGTACGTGACATAATTATTTACATAATTTATGTCTTCGTTTGGAGTTATGAATAATTAAGTTAGCACTTAGGTTGGATTAGCAGAAAATTTCCGCGCGCAACCAACTTTAAACGCTAACTCACTTATTAATAACAACCAAAATCATCCAAACTCAACCTCCTTTTATGACAACTAATTCTTATAAACTTATTAACAAAACTAAACAATTATAAATAGTTTTATAATTAAATTTAATACGTACGTAATAATAGTTTATATATAATAATTTTTTTAATATTATTAACTTATTAACTAAACAAATTGAATTATAAATTCAACCAAAATTGAATAATAGTTTATATACAAACTAAATATGTATTCCTAGCTAATTGTATATTTCTAACTAATTAAATAGTTTTTAAATTTCCTAAAAACCATCCTAAAATATAACATATTTTTTACTCAATCAAAACACATTATAATTTCCCACAAATTTAGAACATACAAAACATTCAAAATTCATATATATTACATACTAACGTTTATATAATGCTCAAAGTTAAACAAATTTTACATGCATTAATATATATATTCTTTTGGAACAATAAATATAATAATGCATATTTTAATTTACTTCAAAACATATAAAATTCAACATTATACTCAACCTAAACATATTTACTTATATACTTCACAACATTATAAATTAAAACTAAAACTTAAACTTAAACATAACATACACACAATCAATTAAACTCAAACTAAAACATACAAACAATACATCACGAGCCCTAATTTCACAAATAAAATTCGAATACAACATCCAAAATATATTACAATTCATACAAATTAACTAAAACTGCTCAATTTCTCAACTTATACTCACTCAATCAACCAAATTAGATCTAAAATTATGCTAAACAAAAAATAAACTCTACAAATATTCAAATTTTTCGTTTTTCATCATATTTTAATCAAATTCTTACAATTTTTCAAACTTTTCACAACAATAAGTAAATTATAACAGATCTGAAACAAAAATTACCTGTTGTTTTGATTGAACGCCGGTGTGTCAACTTCTTCGTCTTCTCCTTCTTCTCGCTTCTTTCTCCTTCTTCTCGTCGATGGCGCCGCAGACAAGTGACTGAATGAAATTTTTTTTACCAATTTAAACCTAATCGGCGTCTGTTGGGCCTCAAACAGACGCCATCTTTGGCCCTAAATAGGGTTTCGGCAGTCGAGGTCTCAGAGTTGCAGGCTAGGTTTTTTTTTTGTATTTGCCAATTTAGGCGTCTCTTTTGGCCTTGAACAGACGCCGAAAAGTAACGGCGTCTGTTCCAGGCCAAAAGAGACGCCTAAATTCAAACGTTCGGCGTCTCTTTACAGCAAAGAGATGCCATTATTTGTTTAATTTTTTTTTTAAAATTTACTTAGTAGATTTGGCGTCTGACTTTTTATCAGACGCCAAATCACAGACGTTTTTCGACCCTGATTCTACTAGTGGCATTAAAGCTAGTCCTAATAGAAGCCCTTGCCATGGACAGGCTAATTTTTTATTTAATTTATTTATACGTAAGTTTTATAAATTAATTTACCAAATTGGTTAATAAATTATTTCTTCTTAGGAATAATACATAAAATATAATTACAGGAAACTACTTTATTCTTTTTGTTTAATGAAATAGACTTTTGATTTTATTTTATTTTTTTTGACGAGAAAAAGAATCCATATTTCATTCATTCAAAACTAACTTGTCCATCAGTACATATGTGGAAATTTCCAATGGGCAAACCCCTATCCAAACATGTTCCAACTCTCTGGGAGTAATTCTAGCAAGATGGTGAGCAGCAAAATTGCCCTCCCTCCTTACATGTGTCCAAATACAGTGACTAAAACATCTACTCTCAATTAATATATCTTCCAGAATGGTGCAAACTGGAGCCAAAAAAATTCTGTTATGGGAAAGCCTTTGTATAAGAGTTGCACAGTCAAACTCAAATATTACTGAGTCATAGCCAAATCTTCGTGTCAATTGCACCCCCAGGAGCATTGTTTCCGCTTCGGCTATCAATGGTGACCATCTTGCACTCAATCTCCGAGTTGCTGCTAACAACACTTCTCCTTGGCTATCTCTTACAATCACTCCCAAACCAACCCAACCATTATCATCTACATGAGCGTCCATGTTTCCTTTGACCATACCTCGATGTGGTGCCTTCCATGTAGCGACTTTTGATTTTATATTAATATTGTTGGACTTCGGTTTTACCATTTTTTGCCTCAGTTTTTATTGTCTTATTGAACTTAACTAAATTATTTAGTATAAGTTTAACAGTAATTTTTGTCATCTTTATTAATTGAGATTAATTTGTTTAATTGTCTTACTTTTAGGCAATTTTGATATAAGTGATGATGCACATGAGGAAAAAGATTGAAATTAAAGAGTAAAGGAAGTAAAAGGAAGCCAACACAGTCGCGTCAAAATATTAGAAACAAAATTGGAATTTCCAGTTTGGGTGTGCCAGTCGGCATAGACAACTGTATCAGATTGCAGTATTTTGTTTTAAGCAGTTTTATTAATTAGAAAATACAGTTTTCATTCGACGTTCTTTTTCAATTTTCTAGTTTTCTCTCTAAGGCTAGAAGGGAGGTTTTCTCCCAAAGCCTCCCTAGGTTTAGATTTCCTTTAGATTAATTAGATTAGGTTATTTTTTGTTCAAGATTCATCAACTTCGTTCTTCGCATCGAATTCAAGACTAAGTTTCTCTTTATCTTTATGTTTATTTATATTCTTGTTAGTTTCGATTTGTTCCTTTTTACTTGCAATCCCATATTAATTTGTTGTTAATTTTGTATTGTTTGAGTTGTGATTGATGTATTTGATGATGAATTAATCTTGTTTAGGCCTAATCTATCCAAATTTGTGCTTGTAGTTAGAGGTTTTCTCATGTCCACCACGTGTTCGATGAAATGCTCAAGAGAGTGTTCATCTATATTTCTTTAGGCAATTGATGTATGCCGAGAGGTGAGATTAATTTACTAGTGTGGTAGAGAAACTGGTTAGGATTTTGACATGATAATGTTGAATTCTGACTAGGTTTAGGATTGCCATTGCTATAACTTAATTAGGCTAACTCTATGAGAATAGGCAATTAGAATAGATAAGCTAGCCCCTAACCCTCGAGAGAGGGCTTGGGTGAAGTCTCTGACCCTTGAGAGAGAGCTTTGGCGAATCACTGGCCTCGAGAGTGAACTTTGGCGTAATTTAAAAGTGCAATCCACCCCTCTTTTGCTTGTATAGAATTGGTAGATTAGGTTGTTCAGATTAATTAGTTGTTGAATATTGATTTTGTTGCCTGAACATCTTTTATTGCTTTCATAGTTTATGATTATCATCTCCATAATCATCACTTGGTTTATCTACCTAACTTGAAACAGTTAAGTGAGTTTTGATTGCTTGTAACACAACTCCCTGTGGATACGACAACCGTATTCCCAAAAGTACGACAACAGATATATACAACAATATTTCTCTCCTGTTTTGGATATTGTTGAATGAAGATCAGAAGTATTAATAGTTTTATTTTACTTTAGATATTTCGACAACAAGGCCCCATTCTTTTATATACGGTAAGTTGCGGTATGGTAATGGGGCGGTGTGATGCGGTGGAATTTGAAAAGGCATGGTGAGTTGTGGTAGGTGGATTAGGTTAAGAGATTGAAAAGTATATGAGAAAAGTGAGGAGATAGAAAAATGAAAAGATATATTGGTAATGATTGTGGTGAAGTGTGGTGAAAAATTAAAGAGTGCGGTGTGGTGTAGTACCGCACCAAACCTACGCATAAAATAACGAGACCTATGTGCTTTTTAGACCATGTCTAGCGGTTTGTTTTTTGCAGTGGAACATGTGCGTGTGTGTGAAGTTCCTCTCCACCCAGGAACGTTAATAATGGGAAAACAAATTAGGAACTCTATAGTGCTCTCCACCAAATGACTCTCTCTCTCTTTTTTTTTTTTCAACTTCCATTATTTTGGCAATAAACGGTAGAAAACAGAAAAGAAAAATGTAGAATTAAGATAAAGTAGGTTCCACATAAATATTTTAGAGTAAAACATTAGTAATGAGTTCTTATTGTTGTAGAATAAGTGAAATAGAGTTCAAAAAATTAGGAATGATGGATGATGTGGAGGTAGTGAACTCCTACCTACAATCCAAAAAATGGGATGACCATTGCATTTGCTCTTCTAATCCATTTGTATGTGCAACATATGAATCTAAGTACTAATATATATATAAATAAGGTCACAAAAAGAGTAAGGATTATTACCAAAAAAATCCTATAAATAATATGTTTATGTTATTATATACTGTTAGGTTATACGACAGAACTCTTCATCTAAAAAGGAAAAGCTTATATATACAGAAGCCAAATGATTACAAAGGCCAACAATTCAAAGGGATGATTGTTGTTGTGTAGTAGGCGTAGAGGAGGACATATGCAAAAGCGAACAAAACTAAGTTGCATACGTACAAACAAGTGAAATGATTTTTCATAATTGCGAATAACAGATGACAGATCCATCGACGCTGATATAAACCTAACTACGGAATTATCACTACATTTGAGGGCAAAATTATCCACACCCAAAACATATACAATAATTTGGCTAGATATAATCAACTTTGGCATGCAGTTGGCGCTGCGACGAGCTATTATCAGGGTATCAAACCATATATATATATATATATATATATATATTGGTTTTATAGGTACATATGATTGCGCACAGATAATGGTCATTTCGAAATTAATGAAATTAAATTGAAGGCAGGGACACTGCATGTGTTTACCGGTAAGGCTAAACATATATACATGCAGGGATGATGTTAACTGCTTTGTATGCATAGCAAAAGCATAAACATTGACAATTCAATTTCCCAAAGCTAATCTAATTAAAGATAACTACTTTGTATTTGGGAGAAACGAAATGCATCCATAGATAGATATGGGACCCTCGACTTGAGCCAAACCCAGATGTTTAATTCCTTACAGATGTGCATTTGTAATTAGACTAATTAATGAGCTATGGAGATAGGGGGGATGACAGTCCAACTCGAGTTCGAACCAACTCCAACCCAATCGGGAGCTAAAAGAATCGATTTTGATGCAGAAAATTAAATACATCTAAACCCGATCGAGAAAAACCAACTCCAAATATAATTAGGCTCCATTCTTTTATACTATTGGTTTCGATGTGGTAATGGTGCGGTGCAGTGTAATTTGAAAAAGTGTGGTGAGTTGGAAAGTGGGGTAGGTTAAGATAAAATTTGAAAAGTAAAGAAGAAAAATGAAGACAAAGAAAAATAAATAAGATATATTTGTAATGATTGTGATGTGGTTAAGTGTGATGGAAAATTAAAGTGTGCGGTGCGGTGTGGTACCGCACCGCAACCTACCGCATAAAAGAACAGAGTCTTAATCGGAGAGGAATCGAAGGCACCCTCCTTCAGCCTCATTAAAATTTCGGAAAAGAATCCAATTAGCGCACAATTTTCAAAAAAATGAAAATTTTCTAAAATTATGAAAGGTAAAGGATCACCAAGAGCCTAGAACCTTGAATTTCCTTTTGCTTATGACTCCTAGATGCACGACATTCAATTTTATGCTATTAAATTCAATTATCCAATTAAATTTTGCGGTGGGGTCAGAGTCGAAGGTGGTCAATTCCGATTATAACTAGCTTTATGATCCATACGATGCACCACCTAATGTTTATTGATTTACCTAAAACCATTTTAGGGCTAAATTACAATAATCATCAGTGTATATTTAGTAATTAATATAATTAAAAATTGTACTCTCATTATTCATATACATATCTTCATAACACAAATATATTTTGACACTAATTGTACAAATTTATTTTAACATAGATTCAAACCGGAATAATTTGACTAAAATTGTACTCTCATTATTCATAATGTCATTATCTTATTGTTGAGGAAAGCCCACAACTCTACACGAGTCGCTTTTGCAAATAAATTTACTGTTTTAGGAGAAGTTATTGGGCTAAACATAGTTTGTTAAAGTAGTATTCTTAATTAAATCGAGGGGTAGTTTGAGGAATAAGAACCTTATCCGTAAGGTAGGAGGAATCTTGCAACTGCATTGCGTCATCCAACATATGCTCCCTTGAATGCCTACATGTTGGACTGCGGGAGCCACTACTAATTTAACTTCTCGTTATCATAATCAAACTAGTACAGTAATACTCGTAAAGTAAAATCCACACCATTTTTTCAATTTCTCCCAAGTTTTCTCCCCTTCTTTCATTTCTTTTCAACCAAACCTCTGTGAAATTTTTATAAAGGTAGAATTATTTCTGAATAATATTTCTACCTACTCTAATCCAATTCTATATTTTCTATTTAGACATACTTTTTGTTCTTTGATTAGGTTGGATAATTCTCCCAACTTATCTTAACTTATCTAAAGTTATTTAAACCTAAAACAATTCCCTAAAAAAGCATCCACTCTAAAAACACAATTCTTCAAAAAAGCACCATAATGTATCTTAATTTATCCCAACTTTTCCTAACTTATCCATCCAAATTTGAAAATAACCTAACCAAAGAACAGAGCCTTAAACCGAAAACTTTTCTACTAATCGTAAAAAAACTCATTATGTAAAAAACTTCTACATAAATTACTTAAATCTACTCATATCCACTCAACTTTTTTTTTTTTACAAATCTAACAATAATAGTTTTATATAATAAAATGTTACATATAATGAGAAATTAATTATCAAAATTTTAAACTTTGACCGATGAGTAGATCAAAGTAATACTCCCTCCGTTCCATATTAATTGACACTTTGACTAAGTTTTGATCGTTAATTATTCACAAATTACAATGAGTTACAATATGAAATTATATCTACTGTAATTTTTAGTAAAATATCTTTCTAATGACAGTAATTTTATATTAAATTCATTGTAATTTTTAAATAATTAATGATTAAAATATGGTCCAAGTGTCCTTAATATATGGAATGGAGTAAAGGGGGTGCTATCTTTTTGCAGGCATCATTAATTAGGATTGAATGTTCATGTGACATGCGTTTGTGTGAGCAACGAACGTTAATCAATTTTGATGTATTTTCACCTACTTTTGTGATTCTAACTAACCAAGCCATCTACATTTATTTAGGGCACCCAACTCGATCATTTCTCACAAATATATTGACCAAATAGCATGCAAACAAACAAAGTTCCATCAGATTTGGTAAACTTTGGCCAACTTTTTTTTTTTTTTTTTATTGGAACAACAAACAAGATGATAGTGAATATAATGTATTTGTTGGAAACTAGCCATATATTTGTCAGATTATCAGGGTAAAAAAGTATAAAGCTCTCCATGTCAAGAAATTGTGCGATTTTAAATTGTTTGTTTTATAACTTGATTAAATTACCCTGATCCAACTTCTTCCCCATATGGTGTCATCAAAACTGAAACATGTACTGATATACCGAAATTTCATTTCTTAAAGAGCAAATATCTTCTCCAACTTTCAAATGATATCATGGGTAAAGAAGATTCATACAATAATGAGTATATAATTATTTTTTCTTCTCTAATCAAGTTACAACAAAATACAGGGTATATTATACCAGGTATGTTAACAATGACTTTAATTCATTTATCTTTATAATTCATTGACCAACATTACATTCAGACAGGAGCCAGGGAAAAGTGTCATACTCCACTCATTGTTATCTCAATCCCAAAATATTTATTACGCTATTTGACAAACAAATGAACATTGACAACTTATCCAAATTATCCCTACATTAATTAGGAATGATAGTTTTGAAATTACAAAAAATGACAAATAAATTTACCAAGTTGGAGTAAAAAGGAAACTATAATTGTTGATATAACGCCCCGACCCATCCCATGAGGCAGATGTTATCGATAACTACTTCAAGGATCGACAATTGACCCTACATATCACCACTAGTCCTTCTAGCGTGTTCAATCCTCGTTTACACGCTGCATAGGAAAACTTTCTATGATGTTACTCATCTTGAGACTACTCCCAGTCAAACATGCTTAACTAAGAAATTCTCAACGAATGAGCTTCCTGAAAAGAAGGTGCACCTTGCTGATGTAGGTAGTCATTTCAATCACTTTAACTCACATTTAACTATAGATATGGAACATTACAATCACCGCCACTTAAGTGCACAACGTACATCCTCGTTGTGTCTCAATTCAATCCAGAATCTCTGCCCCGCTAGGTGACGACTCGTGGATCTCCCGTCCACAGGCGCAACTCACAGGTGTGGGTCAGTTCTAATACCATCTGTAACGCCCCAACCCCTCTCGGAGCGCGGACATTACCTAAAATTGCTTTATAGAATGATGATTGGCCCCTCAAATCACCACAGGTCTTTTGATCGTGCCTTGTCCTCACTCACACGCTATTTGGGAAAACTTTCCATGAGGTCACCCATCCCGATACTTCCCAACCAAACACGTTTAACTAGGAAGTTCCCAACGGATGAAATTCCTAAAAGAAAGGTGTACATTGATGATATATCATTTCAATACCTTTAAGTCACATTTAACCATAAATTTGGAGTGTTACAATTGAAATTGTAAAAGTGACAAATAAATTGAGATAATGAGTCAGTGAAAATATATGATAAATATTTTGGAATGGAGCTAGAGAGTAATAAACTGTTTATTATCCTAAGTTTATGATGAGTGAGTGTGAATTAATGTTGGATATAAATGCCTGATGTTCGAAATTAAATCATAGAACTCTTACATGAACATAAAAATTCGCAACTTATGAGCAGTGGACCAGAATTAGATGGGTGTTTTGCATTTTGGACCCCGAATTTTAGGGGTATTTACATTCTGAACCCTTGGTTTTCAACATTAACATTTTGGACCCTAAAGTTTGTAGGCCGAATAAAAAAGGACCTTAAAGTTTGTGGACTGAAGAAAAAGGCCCCTGTCTCATTTTTTATTTTCCTCCCGTGTTTGAATTTATTTCCCGATTGACGTCAAACTTTAGGACTATGGTTAAAACTAATATTGAAGCTATAATACACCTCTCTTATTCGTGTCGAGGCTACTTAGACCCCTGAGTACATGGTTTTAAGTAACTCTAACATGAATAAAAGAGGTTTATTATAACTTTAATATCGGTTTTAACCTTAGTCTTGAAGTTTGATGTCAATCGGGAGAGAAATTCAAACCTGGAAAGAAAAAGAAAAACGGGAAATGAGCTTTTTTTTCACCTCGCAAACTTTTGGGTCCTTTTTTTTTCCGCCTACAAACTTTAAGGTCCAAAATGTTAAAGTTGAAAACCAAGGGTTCAGAATGTAAATACCCCTAAAATCCGGGGTCCAAAATGCAAAAAAACCCAGAATTAGATGCATGCAGTATATAGTTGAAATTGCAGGAACCATGCGTGGATTATGCATATGTACAATGTATAAATATCCATGCATATAGCTGCTTCATTATTGCTTCCTTATATATAATACATTTAGGTCTACTTTGTGCTCTTTTCTTTTTTTTTTTTTTTGAAAAAAAATAGAAAAGAAAACCAGTGTTTAAAAGGTTTCGATAAGAAACTTAATTTCCATAAGTTTTGGAGATATATAACAACTTTTTGAAAACAAAAATAATAATTGGTTTCATTATTGTCATTTGTCAATATGTATATTTATATATGATCTAATAGAAACATAATCAATTATAGTAGCCCAAAAACAAAGAGCTAGTTATATGATGGTTGAAAACACACTAATTTGTATTTCCTAAATTAGTTGTATTTTTATTGCCCTACCATAATATTCAATCCAACTGCTATATATGTTAAGCTAGCTTCAATTATGCAGATATATATCTACAATGTCTTATAAATTAAGCTTCACTCTTGGATGAAACAACTGATGTAATTATAAGTAGATTTCTCGGGTTTTTTGCATTTTGGACCCCGAATTTTAGGGGTATTTACATTCTGAACCTTTGGTTTTCAATTTTAACATTTTGGACCTTAAAGTTTGTAGGCTGAAAAAAAAGGACCCTAAAGTTTGTGAGGTGAAAAAAAAGCTCGTTTCCCGTTTTTCTTTTTCTTTCTATGTTTGAATTTCTCCCCCGATTGGCATCAAACTTCAAGACTAAGGTTAAAATTGATATTAAAGTTATAATAAACCTCTTTTATTCATGTTGGAGTTACTTAAAACCATGTACTCAGGGGTCTAAGTAGCCTCGACACGAATAAGAGAGGTGTATTATAGCTTCAATATTAGTTTTAACCATAGTCCTAAAGTTTGACGTCAATCGGGAGATAAATTCAAACATGGGAGGAAAATAAAAAATGAGACAGGGGCCTTTTTCTTCAGTCCACAAACTTTAAGGTCCTTTTTTTAATTCAGCCTACAAACTTTAGGGTCCAAAATGTTAATGTTGAAAACCAAGGGTTCAGAATGTAAATACCCCTAAAATTCGGGGTCCAAAATGTAAAAAACCCTAGATTTCTCTTTGCATATGATAATTGTATACATGAAGACACTGTAAGTTTTTACTTATAATAATGCACGAAAATGATAAAATCATTTATGACTTTGTTTTGTCTATTTATTAGAAATTACGGGGACTTATTAATCAATACTTAAAAATTTACTAATAATAATAATAATAAATAATGATAATAATAATAATACAGCAGTGTTATAGCTAGATAGCATCACCCATGAGTTTGTTTGTCTATTAATTAGCAGTTATGGAGACACCAGCATGTGTTTGTGCATGTCACAGTACACTCATAGATGGGTATGGGAGAACAAATGACCTCCATTTGTTTTCTTTTATTTTGGCTATTGATTATCTTTTCTTTCCTTTGGATTTTTCGTTTCTCTTTTTGTTGATAAATTCAACTAATCCGCCGTAACAATTTACACATACTCCATTGACAAAATGGTAATTAAGCTGAATTTTAGAAATATATTACAATAAGTTGAACTATTGAATCCGTGAA
Source organism: Portulaca oleracea (assembly GCA_029582165.1). Classification (NCBI taxonomy): domain Eukaryota; kingdom Viridiplantae; phylum Streptophyta; class Magnoliopsida; order Caryophyllales; family Portulacaceae; genus Portulaca; species Portulaca oleracea. Next base: position 14,892,733 of record CM055869.1, on the reverse strand, counting down.
TAACAATACACCGCCGCTAGATTTTTCATACGTAGCATTTGTATTGTAGTAATATCAAATGTTAATATATTGGATTTTAGTCGTCCAAACTATCATATATTAGTTTATAGTAGGGTTTTTGGACATCAATAATACCAACTTTGGAGGTATTGGATATTAATAATACAAACTATTTTTTTGGACACTAGCAGTACGAATTATTGACATATTTTCCTCTAACAGTACACCGTCGAATTGTGATGGTTTTAAACTCATCGAAAACATGATGTGACTCCATAATATGTGATATGGAAGGCATGTTAGTGTCCACGTCAACATTTTCTACCCAATCTCCTCCTTCCACGTCACACATCATGGAGCCACGTCATCTTTCCGATGAGTTAAAACTATAACAACCCGGTCGTATACTGTTGGAGGAAAATAAGTCGATAGTTGGTACTACTAGTGTCAAAGAAAATAGTTTGTATTATTAGTGTCCAACACCCCCAAAGTTGATATTATTGACGTCCAATAATTCTTTATAGTATTACAAATTATCATATATTGGATTATGGTAGTTCAAATTGTCGTAGATTGGATTGTAGTAATAAAAAAATAAAAGTTGATCAACTTGGATCGATTTGGTGATGGTGCACTCGAGAAGAAAAGTAATATGAAGAAAGAGAGAAAGAGAAGTATTATTGATAGATTTAATTCGGGAGTCAATTTATATACAATAGCTAAAGGGCTATTTATATATACGGGAGTCAATGACAAAGGAAGTTGATGGCTATAACCGAAGGGCGAAGGTTGTTAGATTAATTGATGAGTTGTCATAACACCTAGATATTCCACATTATTGAAATTCAAGGGTCTAATAGTTCTAAAAAATTGTTGGGGTGCCACACATCTTTTTTAACTGATTCGCGGGTCACAACTTTTTTTTAATGCATTTCAGGGGGACATTAAACTTACTTAAGTGGCTGGGGGTGACAATCCGACATGTTTTGGCTGAAATCCGGCGAAATGTGTTGAAAAAGACAAAAGTACCCTTATTTTTCTCTCTAATTTAACTAAATCTACCAATTTCTCTCTTTCTCTCTTTTACACACCCTTTTCCTCCATAATTCATTCATCTCAAATCTTCACCATTTTCAAAAACCTCTCCAGCAGCTCCTGCTTCTTTGACATCGACCTCGAAGTTATACTCCTGATCACATCCGAGGTACGAATCACACATGAAATACAACGTGTACGTCTTCTTCCTCGGCTCAGGTGGTGGTAAACTTTAGCTTCATCTTGGACTTCCTCTGCAATGTCACCCTCTTGATCGCCAACAGCTGGTTGCTCTTAGTGTCCCCGACCACCAACCACCACCCCTCCTCCTTCACCTTCGGGTACCTCGGTGCGTCCAACGGCCCCAGCTCGGTCCGCCCCTCCAAATCCCTCTCGAGGGTCACCACCATCGTGACATCATCCCCGGCCCCGACGCTGTCACCGTTCACCACCTCGTAGTTCATGTCAATGTTGGGGAACCGATTACAGAACCTCGCAATGTCCAGCAGCTGCATGTTAGACATCTGCAGCAGCTCCCTCCTCTCATCGTCCTCCATCTCGACCAGGTAAAAAACAGTCTCAATCGGCTTCCCGGGGTTGACCTCCATAGCCAGCAGGGCCAGACTCAGCCACCCGTTGCTCGAGATGACATCCACTATGGCCTGCAGGAGCCGGGTCAGAGAGAGGAGCACCTCGCGCTAGTCGGCAGCCAGGTTGCCCCCTTATCACCGCCAAGAGGTAGTGAAGAGTGAAGAGTGAAGAGTGAATGATGATGATGTTGATGATGATGAAGAGGAAGTTCAACCCCAGAATAAAGATGATATTTCAAGGGCAAATAAGACTTTTCCTTCATTCCGGTAAAAACACGCCAGATTGTCACCCCCCAGCCACTTAAGTAAGTTTAATGTCCCCCGGGAATGCATTAAAAAAAGTTGTGACACGCGAGTCAGTTAAAAAAGATGTGTGGCACCTCCCAGCAATTTTTTGTAATAGTTCAACTTATTATAAATTTATAATACATTTATATTGTTTGGTTTACCATTGTTCAAACTCTCAACCTCTATAGTTCGACTTATTACAATCCAATTTTTCCTTTAAACAATTTAAATGACATTAATTACTAGCTACTTTTCGACTTACTCCCAACATTCTAAATTAAGTATCCTGTAATATATGTTTTAGATCTATGTTCTAGATCTACAATTATGCAATCGTGATTTTCATTGTAGGTGTCGTATGATTTGTTATTAGTGAAATCGTTATGTTTTGTTTCAAAAACAAAAAAGTCTCCTTAATAAATATTACACAATCTTCAATATCAATCTTCAAAAAAAAATTAATTTCTTATAATAGTATATATTATCAAAAAAGTTACTCCCTTTGTCCCAAAAAAAAATTATACTTGATTTTGTACAATCTCCAAAGCGTACCTAACTTTGATGGTTAATTTTTCGCATTTTATTTTTTCAAGATTTATAATGTTATTTTCAGATTCAAATATTTTCTATCACAAATCTAACGATGTTAGTCTTATATACTAAGTCATCATATAATTTAATAAATAATAGTTTATGAAGTTTGACACTATTAGTTAAACAGGGGATGAATTTTTTGGGACAGAGGAAGTAAAATATTAATATTAACTTTTGTAATAGTAGTTTTCATTAAAAAATCTAATGATAGTACTTTTGTTTAATAGAATAATTATATATATTGAAAAATGAAAATTCTACCATAGTTGAATATATTTTCAACTATGGTAGTTGAAAATTTTATAGCATTCATTTATAAAAAATAAATCATATTTTTTAAAAAGATTTATATCCTCATAAACATGGTTAATTATTATATCAATTTACTTTGATCAACCTACATTGATTTTGAATTTTTATGGTAAAATTAATGGTCTTTTCATTTTTCAACTACGATAGTTGAAAAAAAGTCAACGATGGTAGAATTTCCTTTAAAATATTCAATTTTGTAAAAAATTATAACTTTAGCATATAGATTTACTTATTGTAACAAATCCTATGATGAATATATATATTAAGTTTAATTTTTACTGACAAAATTAAGAGTAATTATACATTTCAATTACCATAGTTGAAAATAAATTCAACTATGGTAGAATCTCCCGTTGAAAAATTAGTGATTAAAATTTAAATTAATTAAAGTATAAATCAAGATAAGACTTAATATATAAAATGAACGAAAACTACCAGTTCGAGTAGAAATAGAATTAACCGATAATTAAGAGAATTGAGAAGATAGTAAAGAAGTGGACCATGCATTATCATTAACATAGTAGGAAAGGAATGTTGCATTTGTTGTGTTCTAGCTCACTTAGGCCCCTTTTTGTTTTTGTGCGTTAACGCAACTAACCGCTACGTAAATTACCGCAACATATCGTAATCTATCACAATATACCGTAAATTACCATTATCTTTTTACTATTTCTAACGCAACTTACTGCAACGCAACGTACAAAAGAACGGTGCCTAAGGCTGCCTGCTAGTTTGTGTTCCCACTTAAATTTACTATTTTACCTTTGAGTATAACAATTAATCAATAACTTATCTTGTAGCTTGTTTTCATACGTGAATTATTTTCTTTTGTCCCCGAATACAATAATGAAGGATACTATCATCAAATGAATATTTAGTTACTAACCCTATCAATTCGTGTGAGCGGGTAAAATATAAGTTATACGTATATTTAGTTAGGGCCAATATAGTTTAGGTATATTTTAAGTTGGGTGAATTTTAAATTTAGGTAATTCACACGTGAATTTAATTTTCATACTCGAATACAATAACCAAGATTCATGGGATCAAATAAAAATTAAGTTATTAGATCTATCAAATCGGACAGACAGGTTGAACATAGGTGGACGATATATTTGGTTAGAGAAAATACCATCTGAGTTGTATTTCATGTCCACATAAATTTAGCATTAAGAAGTTGTATATATTTTGAATTTAGATAAATATAGGTCGGATGTATTTAATTCAACCTTCGGTACAACGGATTAGTTGACTAGTATTTGTTAAAGAGGAAATTGATGATGGAATTGTGGTGACTAGCTAGGTAGTATAAATAATGATGATCATATATATTGATGTTCATATGGGGTTGTCAGCGAATAAATAAGACAACTTTCATAACTTATTTGTCCATGCATGTCTTTTAAATCATTACCTTCCTACTGTTAACCCTCAAACCCATAGTGTCCTGGATATTATCTTAGCTGTTGCTTCATCCATAGTTGACTTTACCAACTAAACGACTAAATTATACTCCCTATAGTCTAAGTTATTCAACTTCAAACACATACAAAATCATAAATGATCAGAAGATTTTTTCTTCCTTTGTCTTAAATGAGTTTGAAATTCGTGTATAGTATATATCAAATTAATGGAATTTTATTGGCCTTGAGTAAAATCAATTATAAGAACCATCAAATTTTCAAAATTATGATCAAAATAGTTGTAAATTTTTCTAAATTATGAAGTACTTTAATTATTTCTTTGGTGATGAGATCAATTAGAGTGAATTATTCTTTTACACCCATATGACTGATGGTAAATGTAATATGAATCACATACTCAAAAAAAAAAAAAAAGCAATGCTGATTGAAAACAGTATATTTACTATTTAGGGATTAATCAATGAGATTTACGTACATTATTCTTTATGCATGGACTGGCCTGTCTTAATCAGTGATAGTAGCCTATATATCTAGTGCTAGGTTTCTTGCTTAAGAACATTATAAATTATGTTTTAAATTAGGGACTGTTTACTAAGCATTAGAAGAACTATATGCATGAGACGCCACCATTTTAATCGTTGTTAACTGGTCAATATAAAAGTTGTAGAATTAATGATCATTATACAAGTGTATATAGGGTTTTTTGCATTTTGGACCACGAAGTATAGGGGTATTTTATTTTCTGATCACACGATTTTCATTGTTTATTTTTTGGACCCTAAAGTTTATGGGTTGAATAAAAAAAGGACCTTAAATTTTGTAGGTTGAAAAAAAGGTCCGTGTACTATTTTTTTTTCTTCCTATTTTTGAATTTATCTTTCGATTAGCGCCAAACTTCATGACTAAGGTTAAAACTAATATTAAAGTTGTAATACACTTCTCTTATTCATATCGGAACTACTTAGACCCTGGATACTTTAGGGTCTAATTAGTTTCGAAATGAATAAGAGAGATGTATTATAGCTTCAATATCAATTTTGACCTTACTTCTGAAGTTTGGTGCTAATCGGGAGATAAATTCAAACATGAGAAGAAAAAGAAAAACAATACACGAGCCTTTTTTTGAACCTACAAAGTTTAAGGTCCTTTTTTTATTCAATCCATAAATTTTAGGGTCCAAAAAATAAACAATGAAAACCGTGGGACCAAAAAATAAATATCCCTATACTTCGTGGTCCAAAATGCAAAAAACCTGTGTATATATGATTTATTTCAAGATAAATGTTCCGGAAAAGGAATTATAACACTATAACACAATTACAATATAATACAATAAAAAAAGGGTTTTTGGATGCTAATATACTAAACTTTTGGGGTATTAGACAATAATGCACTAAACTTTCACCTTGGACAATAATACACTGAACTTTGGGGGGTGTTGAACAATAATGCACTAAGTATGATTTTGACAATGGCTAACTTGGTGGCAATCCTATGTAGCGGGTGGAGGAGATAAATTGATCCAAAAATATTTGTCTTCTCGGTCTGTCACGTAAGATTGTCACCAAGTTTGTCACTGTCGAAATTGTCTCGAGTGCACTATTGTCCAACACCGCCCAAAGTTCAGTGCATTATTGTCCAAGGTCAAAGTTTAGTGCATTATTGTCCAATACCCCAAAAGTTCAGTATATTAGTGTCCAAGGGCAAGTCCTAAATGATGTTCTCTTGAACAATCGTTTGGGGAGATAGACGGAGTACTTGGTTAACGAAGAGTCTCAAGTCAAGTCTGAGGACCTCATCGCAGCAAGCTCCGACGACCTCCAGTGCCAGCAGATTTTGTTTGAAAGATTGACAAAATTAATTTAGGGAAGTATCTTGTAAAACCCTAAATTATATTCTCTTATATTCCTTCTAAATTGATTCAATAAACGTTGTTTCCATTATTTCCAGATATGAAAATTATGGGAAGTGAATCAAGGATATCAAGATTATATAGAAGATTATGAAGATAATTCAAGAAAGGAAAATATCTCCTCCAAGGGAAAGAATTCGTTGCTGCCTCAAACTCTCCAATATATATACTACCGAATACTTCTCTTGTGAGAAGTGGATTTCCAAGCAAGCAAATCTAAGTAGGAACTTTGTGTGAGAAAGTTATGAGTGTAGAAATATTGTGTTGATATTCTGAGTGTAGCCACAATTGTAAGTGGTGAGTTTATGTAACCAGTGAGCACACTGGTGAGGACCTCTAGGGTCGAGTGTTTTAAAGTGAGGAAGAAGTCTCACTTTGAAGTTTTCTCTCTGTCTGTAACCGCCTCTTCTGTGAGGCCTCAAGTGCAGAAAACTGCCATCAAGTTTTCTGCCCCAGTAAGCTTATTGAGGACCTCACGATTCTCAATTAAGCTGAGTTGTAACCTCCTTTGTTTCAAGCACTTTTGTTTAATTAATAAAGAAGTATTTTTCATTATGTAAAAGTGCTATTAACCTGGTTGTGTTGATTGAAGTGCAGAAATATTTACATAACCCTAATCACCCCCTCTAGGGGTTTTTTCAGTTAAAATGTTACGATAATGTAATAATATATTATGAATAAATACAAATATCAAACAATGTTACTTTTCAAAATGATGACAAATTCATTGAACTCCCTCCCTCTCTTCCATATATTTGTCACCTGAAAAATTATGACAGTTAATCTTTAAAAATTCTTATCATTAACTCCTTAATATATATAATAATTTGTCATATAAAATTATTACCATTAAAGTTATAATGTAAAATAATATCTCAAAATTATATGTTGCAATTACTAATAAATATTATGTAAAAAATTATCGGTCAAAAAATAATACTGAAAACTATAAAAATGGACTAAATTAATGACAAATTATACGAAACCCAGGGATCAGCATAAAACAAATAAGGATAATTAGTTTTGTGAGGGCAATTAATGGAAAATTAAGAAGTTACTTATATGTAGAGGTTGTTGAGATTCTGAAACCACATTCATGGTTACATAGCTAAGGATAGGAAACAAAGCATGCATGTAAAATATGTGTAGGGTTTTCACTCCATTTATTAGCCCATTTTTATTTATTTTAAAAAATAATATAATATGTGGAGGGGTTTAATTTAAAGGACTAACACATTTATGGGCAAACAAATCATTTAATTTGGAATACAACCAGTACTTTGTCTGCAGCTTAAAACCCTCAACTGCACTACAATTGGTAGATCCCTATCTATGTAGCGCTGGCAAAAATCCGAGTCCGGGTAAATTCGGGTCGGACAAATTCGGACAATGTCAAAATTTGGACGAGAAATTCATGTCCGGACCCGGTTTTATTTCGGGTCAAACCGGGTCGGACAATTCGAACGAAGTTAAAATCGGGTTCGGACAATAGAAAAAAGAGAAATTTTATGTCCGAATATTCGGTCAATTCGGACAATATAAAAATTCGGACGAAAAATTTATGTCCAGACCCGGTTTTTTCCGGGTCAGACAATTCGGGTAATTCGGGTTGGACAAAATTTTGCCAGCTCTATATCTATGTATAGCCCTGTTAAATTGTGAACCCATGTACTTATATGTATATATATATATTTACCAATTTCCTAATTTTTTTCATTAATATTTGATAATTTGCATCTTCGTGGGTAACTTTTTTTTTTTTACTTTTTCCCCGGGGTAATTGTGAATCTTGCATGGACATCAAGCTCACAGAAATCTGTACTGGTGCATGCATGGTGCATCATATCACTCATTTCGTCCGTATTAATACTCACATTTTTCGCCTCAAAACATCTATAAATAGCATATTTCAGTAGTTTTGTTCTTGGCCCCTCATGCATATATGGAAGTTTACATCAGCCAATTTAAATCCCTTACAAATTGATAAATTAAATTTATTTTGTTTTCGATTGTTCAAAGGTAGAAAGAGCTGAAATTACAGCAAAGTTTAACACTGAACTTAATACGCTAAATTCCATGGTCTTTTGGAGCGTGGGATAAATTTTACCTACTTAATTCATTCTCACTTATTTTTATTTACCTTAACTATCTTGCTTACATATTTTTATACTCATATATATTTTTAAATTCATATATTTAATAAATGATCTGAATCTGATTAGTGTAACTTGTCCTACTCTCAAAATCTTATTAAAAATTATAAAATATATATTTAAAAATTTATATATTTAAATAATATAATTATTGTGACTTGCCTTATTTATATATTTAAATAATTTTGGATTACCATGATTTAAAAAATTCAACTATATTATAATTTTCAAATTATTTTATGGTATTATAATAATTTTCATATGTACTTTCAACTGTATAATAATTTATAATACATTATTATATATGTACTTTTCAACAACATATGTTTTATGTTGGATATATTTCAAGAGTATAAGACAATTATATAGCCTAAAGAATAAAGTATATCAAGTATAAGGATCATATATAAGTGAAACAATCATAAGAATATGATCAACACGGGTGAAACAGGAAGCAACACGGGTCGTGTTGTCTTCCAGAGAGTAAGGAAACAATTCCTGCGCTCAACACGGGTCGTGTTGGATCAACACGGGTCGTGTTGAGCCAACACGGAACGTGTTGAATCAACACGGGTCGTGTTGAACGTCAGAACTGTTTTAAATGCTAACGGCTATATGATTTCGTGTAATTAGTTTTTGATATGATAATTAAGCATGATTATTATGAGATTCCAACAGCTATATGACTTGACTTGGTCAAGGTCATATTAAGTGTGTGATCCTCCATTAAAGTCACTTGATTGTCCTTTGACTAGGGCATCCTAAGTGTGTTGGTATTCTCCTATAAATAGGAGACATCCTAGGCTATTTGAGACACACCATTCTAAGCTAATCACAACCTCATTCTTGTCTAGGCTGCAGCTATACTAGAGTGATTCAAGTGAGAATCTATTTCTTGAGTGTTACAAGTGCTAAGTTTTATCCTTTTGAACATTTACGGTATAGTAAATAGTTCTTAAGGAAAGTGAGTTCAAGGCCACAACTCTTAGCGTTATCCAAGCGAGTTTTCATTGTTTTATATACCGTTCACTCTCTTTCCTCCAACAATCTTAAGAACTATTTAGGAATGGCCTCGCTACGTGATATGTCTAGCAACTTCCAAAAGCTAGAGCGCTTTGAAGGAGTGGATTTCCGGCGTTGGCAAAGCAAGATGCATTTCTTGCTAACGACCCTCAATGTGGCATATGTGCTTAACATTGAGATCTCTCCCAAGGTGAATCAAGAACCTACAGCCAAGAAGGTGACAGTCGAGGAGTCTCCAAAAGAGGATGCAATTGTCAAGAGTTCCACGGGAGATGGGAGTAACGATCAAGTAAAGACGTCCGTGGAAGATGCGGAGGCTACTCGGCAAAGGCTCAAGATGGAGAATGACGACTATATTTGTAGAGGATGCATTCTCAACGGGGTGAGCGAGACTCTCTTTGATGTGTATCAACATGTGGAGACGGCAAAGAAGCTTTGGGAGATGCTTGAAGCTAAGTACATGTCGCAAGATGCGTCAAGTAAGAATTTTCTTGTTAGTCAATTCATGAAATTTAAGATGGATGATAATAGGAAAATTCTAGACCAATTCCATGAGATTCAACGTATTTTAAGTAACTTCAAGCAACACAATTTGAACATGGATGAAACCATAATCATATCCTCTATTATTGACAAGCTACCTTCTTCTTGGAATGAAACTAAAAGGGCTCTCATGCACCGGAAAGAGGCTATGTCTCTTGAAGGTTTGGCTAACCATCTTCGGATTGAAGAGGAGTTACGCCTACAAGATGGTACCAAGGAGCAATCTAAGGTTCATATGGTGCAAGAGAATAAAGGAAACAAGAATAAGAACAAGAGCCACAACAAAACTAGCAAGGGAATTCAAAAGCCTAAGCAAGTTTGTTGGGAATGTGGCAAACCGGGGCACACAAAGAGAGAGTGTTACCAATGGAAAAAGAAGCATGGTCTTTTGAACAAAGATACATCTAAGGGCAAGAGTAAGGAGAAGGAACCCAATTCCTTCGTGGCCATGATTAAAGATCATATTAACATGGTATCCATTGGTTGTAATGATTGGTACATATATAGACTCGGGTGCGTCAAGGCATGTTTGCATTGACAAGAGTTTATTCAAGACTCTCAAACCGGCGGATGATGGTGTGAAACTCTACATGGGCAATAACCATCCGGTCAAAGTTGAAGGCATTGGGCAAGTGGAACTTGTTTTCACTTCCAGAAAAATCTTTGCTTTTAAATGATGTGTATTTAGCTCCGGAAGTATGTAAGAATCTTGTATCCGGTTATCTCCTTAGCAAGTTTGGTTTTATGCAAGTTTATGATGGAGATAATTATGTACTTTCCAAGGGTGGGACTTTTGTAGGGAAGGGATATGCTTATGGGGAGATGTTTAAATTGAATGCGAAAAGTACTAAAGATGGCATGATTTCCGCTTATATGCATGTGTCTACTTTGAATAAGTCTTTTCTATCCCATGCTAGATTAGGACATGTGAACTTTTCAAAGTTGAAAGAAATGTCTAATCTTGTTTTGATTCCTAAGTTGAATAATGACATAGAAAAGTGAAAGACATGCATGCTTAATAAAATCACCAAAAGTTCATTCTCAAGTGTAAAAAGAACTTCTAAATTGCTTGATTTAATTCATAGTGATTTAGGAGATTTTCATAGTACACCTTCAATAGGTGGTAAGAAGTATTATGTGACATTCATTGATGATTATTCTAGATATTGTCAAGTTTATCTTTTGAGTTCTAAAGATGAAACACTTGAAAAGTTTAGAGTTTACAAAACTAGAAGTGAACTTCAATGTGAGACCTTGATTAAAACTTTAAGATCCGATAGGGGAGGGGAATATTATGATCCAAAGTTTTTCCAAGAAACGGGCATTGTTCATGAGTCCACTGCCCCGTATACACCACAACAAAATGGGGTTGCGGAAAGGAAAAATAGAACTTTAAAAGAAATGGCGAATTCTATGTTGTCAAACTCCGGTTTAAGTAATGGATTTTGGGGTGAAGCCATGTTAACGACTTGTTATATTTTAAATAGAGTTCCATTCAAAGGGAATTCTAGTACCCCATATGAGTTATGGAACAAAAGAAAGCCAAGTCTTAAGTATTTTAAGATTTGGGGTTGTAGGGCTATTGTAAGAGTCCCGGAACCTAAGAAAAGAAAATTAGGTGAAAGAGGAATTGAGTGCATCTTTATAGGCTATGCTCAAGCTAGCAAAGCTTATAGGTTTTTGGTGGTTGAGCCAAATGAGTACATTTCGGTGAATACCGTAATGGAATCAATAGATGCAATTTTTGATGAGACTAGGTTCTCTTCAATTCCTAGACCTAAAGAAGTAATTCAAGATATTGTTCCTTTAATTGAGCCTCAAGATGAAAATCATGAGGGTATATCCATACAAGATATCTTCCAACTCATGAGGTTATTGATGATGAAGAAGATGAAAGTATTGAGTTAAGAAGGAGTAAAAGATCAAGGAAACCAAAAGACTTTGGTTCAGACTTCTATGTTTATTTAGTAGAAGGTTCAAGGGACTCAGTTGAAAGTGAGACCCTATGTATGTACAACATAGATAAGGATCCTAAAACTTTTAAAGAAGCTATGCAATCTCATGATGCTTCTTTGTGGAAAGAAGCGGTACAAGATGAGATTGATTCAATAATGGAAAATAATGTTTGGATATTGGTTGACCTTCCTTCGGGAAGTAAACCAATTACCCTTAAGTGGATCTTTAAAAGGAAAAGCAAAGTAGATGGTACCGTTGAGAGGTATAAATCTCGGCTGGTTGTAAGGGGCTTTACTCAAAAGTACGGTATTGGCTACTTTGATACATATGCACCAGTGGCTAAGATAGCTTCCATACGTGTATTGATAGCTTTAGCTACTATCCATAAGCTAGTTATCCATCAAATGGATGTCAAAACGGCATTCTTAAATGGAGAACTAGAAGAGGAGGTATATATGGAATAACCCGACGGGTTTGTTGTTGAAGGTCAAGAAAAGAAAGTTTGTAAACTTATAAGGTCCTTATATGGACTTAAGCAAGCACCTAAGCAATGGTATCAAAAGTTTGATGAAGTAGTGCTTTCAAGTGGTTATAAGATCAATGAATCGGACAAGTGCATATACTCTAAGTTTGAGAATGGAAAAGGGGTGATTATATGCCTATAAGTTGATGACATGTTGATCTTCGGGACCGACATGGAACAAGTTAATAAGACCAAAGAATTTCTATCCTCAAAGTTCTCTATGAAGGACATGGGTGAAGCGGATGTAATTCTTGGTATTAAGATCATTAGAAATAATGATAAGATAAGTTTATCTCAAGAGCATTACATTGAGAAAATATTGAACAAGTTTGTAGGTGATAAGTTATATCCAGCTGTAACTCCATATGATTCAAGTAAGAAACTAGAGAAAAATTTGAGTTCTCCGGCTAATCAACTTGAGTATGTTAAGTTGATTGGAAGTCTCATGTATGCTATGACAAGTACAAGGCCAGACATTGCTTATGCAATTGGCATGTTAAGTAGGTTTACAAGTAATCCGAGTAATATGCATTGGTTTGCAATTCGGAGAGTATTAAGATATTTAATTGGTACTAAAAGTTATCAACTCACATATAAAGGAGAACTTTTGGTATTAGAAGGTTACTCGGACGCGAGTTTGATTAATAAAGGAGATTTCTCTTCTACTAGTGGATGGGTGTTCCTTTTAGGAGGTGGAGCGGTTTCTTGGGGTTCTAAGAAACAAGTTAACATAGCAGACTCCACTATGTCTTCGGAATTAGTAGCATTATATGCTGCTTTTAAGGAAGCGGAATGGTTAAGGAACTTATTATTGGAAATACCGGTTTGGTATAAGCCAATGGCTCCTATTTCAATTCATTGTGATAGCAAGTCTACTCTTGATGTAGTATATAGTCATGTCTACAATGGCAAGTCAAGGCATATTGGTTTAAGACATGCTTACATACATTAACTTATAAGGGATGGAGTAGAGACTCTAAGTTATGTCAAATCAAAAGAAAATATAGTCGATTCTTTAACCAAAGGATTGACTAAAGATTTGATAATAAGTATTTCAAAGGGGATGGGTTGTAGCTCAAAGTATTACTAATCGCAACAAAGACTCAACTTTACGAATTGGAATACCACCAATTTCTAAAATTCAAATGAGTACGGAGTTGGTTAAATTAGTAGGAAGCATCGATTTTATCCCAAGGACAAGTTATGCTTAAAAATCTGTAATGACAAGAGGATGAGTATTAGTACTCTTAATAGACTTTGTGGAAAGCCTAATTACAGGGGTGGTATAATTACAAAGTCTACCTATGTAAGTGTAATGTGTGGCCGCATAAAGGAACTATGAGCTAAGGTTCCGAAACACTTATGAAGGATAAGGACACAAGGCCGGATAATAGTGTCAAGGTATTTACACTCAAGAATTAAAATATATGTGTGTTATGAATATAGTTGGTCAATATAAATCTAAAGTTCAAAGCTATGTCTACTTTGCGATTTGGATACAATTTTGGCTCATATACACTAATTGAAAAGTTCAAAGAGTAATTTACTTTTCATTAGGCATATGTTTTTAAGGATTCTCTGGTGATTATAAGTTAAGATATATCTCAAATAGCGGGAGTATAAGCCTCTCAAGTAAAGTTATTTCAAGGGTTTTATATACTCTTGAAATAGCGGGGGATTGTTGGATATATTTCAAGAGTATAAGACAATTATATAGCCTAAAGAATAAAGTATATCAAGTATAAGGATCATATATAAGTGAAACAATAAGAATATGATCAACATGGGTGAAACAGGAAGCAACACGGGTGGTGTTGTCTTCCAGAGAGTAAGGAAACAATTCCTGCGCTCAACACGGGTCATGTTGGATCAACATGGGTCGTGTTGAGCCAACACGGACCGTGTTGAATCAACACGGGTCGTGTTGAAAATGCTAACGGCTATATGATTACGTGTAATTAGTTTTTGATATGATAATTAAGCACGATTATTATGAGATTCCAATAGCTATATGATTTGACTTGGTCAAGGTCATATTAAGTGTGTGATCCTCCATTAAAGTCACTTGATTGTCCTTTGACTAGGGCTTCCTAAGTGTGTTGGTATTCTCCTATAAATAGGAGACATCCTAGGCTATTTGAGACACACCATTCTAAGCTAATCACAACCTCATTCTTGTCTTGACTGCAGCTATACTAGAGTGATTCAAGTGAGAATCTATTTCTTGAGTGTAACAAGTGCTAAGTTTTATTCCTTTGAACATTTACGGAAGCAGTAAACATGAAGATGGAGGAAGAGAAAGAAGACAAAAATGTAATCCAAGAAAAAAAGAGAAAGAAAAAATAGAGAGAGAGAAAGGCGTAGTCATTGTCTGTCCTGCAAGAGATGAACTGGACCCTAGCGAAGGTGAAGCAGAGAACACGATAGACCATAGGGGACGGAAATCGAGATGTGCCACGTGGCAGAAGTTGAAGTCCCCACGGTGGATGGATGGACTGATGACGTAGGACGAGAAGAGAAGAGAAGAGAATGAGGTGCCCTACAGTGTGGGGCAGTGTCCTATGTATAAATGATCGCCAGTGTGAAAAGCAGGTTTTTTTTTTTAGGAAGAAATAAAGGCCACCCAGTGGCAGTGCCCATTGTGACCTGGCTCTCCACATTTCATGTGCCTTTAATTAAAATCCTTTGGTACATGCCGCTATGGATCATTGGATCCACTCCATCTATGTATAAATGTCAAAATACAAATACTATATCGGCAACCAGCTGATAGATAGTAACTATTAGCTTGTAAGTATTAGTTGATAGTTGTTTATATTAGTTATTCGATTTTAGCAGTTTGTAGTAAAAGTGTTAGGTAAAGTAGCTTTTTGTGAAAATCTAACTCAAAAAGCTACATCAAGTAATTTTTTTGGAAACTAGCTTATTGAGTCCAAAAAACTAAAATAAAAAGTTACTTACCAAACACCTCAGGTAGCTTCTTGACCTACCAGCTAAAAACTATCCAAAAAGCTAAAAACTACCCAAAAAGCTGGGTAACCAAATACCCCCAAAGCAACCCAAAAAAATTAAGGAAGAATATCGCTCCAAAGTGTGTTTTTCGCATTGTAAGATATTTTTTAAAAGGTTTTTCACTGTACCTTGTTAATTATGCAACTTTTACATTTTTTTTTTTACTACTACTAATCCTTTAAAGAAAGCTTGAGAGATGAAATACTTTGGTGATTGACTTCTAATCATTTGTACTGATAATACAACATCCTCCCTCCATTTTATATCAATTGTCCCTTAACGTCATTAATTTCTTAACATATACAATATTCTAGTATATATGAGTCTCTTGGATTTTGCAGTTGTTGTGAATTGTGATTTAGCAATAGTGAATTCTTGGTTTAAAAAGATGGAGATCGAGTATTTTGGTGATGTATTCGAGTGGGTCGTCCAAGACTTATATTGACTTCTTTCTGAGTATTGCTAGTGATCGAGTTGTCTGCAAGGATTGTAAAGTGCTACCTAATGATGGATTGACCACGCCGCATATACTGTTGATCGTGGATGTGGAGGTGAAAATTTTAAAACAAAAAAAGTAGGGGTGTTTGGGCTGTGTAGTATTAAGTAACATGCTCACTAATTTTGGTTGAGGAGGTTGGGGGAGCTTTGAAAAGCATGAAGAGGGGAAAAGCAGTGGGTACAATAAGATTCATGTGGAGCTATAGAAGTGCTTATGAGAGGAGGCTATTCGTTGGTTAACAAAACTTTTGAACGATATTTTTTAAATATCTAAAATATCTGACGAGCGGAGGAGTAGCATAGTTGTACCCTTATACAAAAAAATAAAGGATATGTTCAGTGTTGTAACAATTATAGAGAGATTAAGCTCATGAGTCACACAATGAAGATTTGGGAACAGATGATTGAGAGGAGGTTGAGAGAGACTGTACACGTGTCTGAGAACCAATTCAGTTTTATGCCTAGCAGGTCAACAATGGAAGTTATTCATATGTTATGTGGCCTTACGGAGCAATATAAGAAAAGAAGAAAGGATCTTCATATGGTGGTATAGACTTTAAAAAAAAAAAGCCTATGATAGGGAAGTGATGTGTGAGTGCTTGTGGGAGAAAGGAGTGCAATATCCATATATCCAGGTAATTAATTGGAGACATGTATAATGGTGGTAGAACTAGCGTGTGGACAGTTATGGGTACATTAGGGGGTCCGCGCTTAGTCTGTTTCTTTTCATTTTAGTTATGAATGAGTGGACGATGGAGATTCCGAGGACGAGCTGCCGTGGTGTATGCTTTTTGCAAATGATATAGTTCTTATAGACAAGTTGAGGGAAAGATTAAACGACAACATGAAGCTCTATAGAGATACCTTAGAGTCTAAGGATTTTATATTAAGTAGGTCAAAGACAGAATATATGATGTGTCATTTTAGTAGACTTGAGAAAGAGACACACAGACAATAAGTAACTATTGAAGCGATTACCATTCCACGGGTGGGGAAGTTCAAATACTTAGGTTTTATCTTAGAAAGAGACGGAGAAATCAATGAGGATATTACGCATCGAATTAAAGTAGGTTGACAAAAGTGGACAGCAATTTCACGTTTGTTGTTTGACAAAAGAACCCCACTTAAACTTAAGGGTCAGATCTACCATTGGGTAGTTAGACCTGCGATGTTGTATGGTGCTGAGCGTTTGACAGTCAAGAAGACGCATAGCTGGATGTTCGGCGCTGCAAAGACGATGATGATTCGATGGATTTGTGACTATACCAAGTTGGATAAGATTAAGAATATTGGTTGTCGAGCTAAATTAGGGGTAACACTCATTGAGAAAAAGTTTAAAGAGACTACGTACACTGAGATGGTTTGGAATATCCCTACGAGGAGTGAGGATGCCCCTGTTAAGAGGTGCAAAAGGATTGAGATATACCTTGATTGCCCAAGTCATGGGAGACATAGAAAGTCCATGCAAGAGGTGATAAGAGAACATAAGGCACCAAGGTTTAACAAATGACATGACACTAGATATGAGGGATTGACGGACTAGTATTAAGGTTGTAGGGTGAGGAAGGGTGTTGTGATATGAGCTAGTTTATTGTCCTTTGGCCCCTATTTGTTGTTGTGTGCAGGTAAGTTTTGACCCTTCCTCATTTACATGAAACACACAGGTATGTAGTTTCTTACCTTCGTAAGCTTCTTCGTTTCTCCGGTCTTTTTTTCTTTTTTGGTTTTTTCTTAAAAAGTTTTTTCATATGGGTTTCTTCTACTAATCATTTTGGTTTTTGAATGGTTCTGAAAAGGTTTTTCCTCAGGTCGGTCAAAATGAATCTCTCCATGGACTCATGGGGTAAGGTTCCCACTTTTGGATCCCCCGATCAGATTGCGATCAAACGTATTTTTCTTGAGAATTTGTTGTTGTTGTATACAATGTTCTAGTATAAGAGAAAACTATTATTAAATTCATCACCAAAAAAATATTATCATAAGAATATAATGCTATAAATTTTTTGATAAAATATTCTATCAAAAAAGTATACTGAGACAATTAATATAGAACAGAAGAGTATTTAATGGGATAATATAAGCTTGAGATTTTTAAATTTTAGCAATTGCTTTTATGGTAATTCTTGAAGTACTTGCCTAATCATCTAATAAAACAAATTTAAAAACATATTAAATACTCTCTCCGTCCCAAATAAATTCTCCAGGTTTGACATTATAGGTCAAAATTTCTAAACTTTGACCATTAATATAACAAATTATATATTGAGTTATTATACAAGACTACCACTATTAGATTTTTGATGAAAAATACTTTTACTTGAATACAATATTATTAGTCTTACTTAGATAAAACGTAAAAAATTAACGGTCAAAATGTTGCATTGAAGACCGTGAAAAGTTAAGTAGACAAAACTACTTGGGATGGAGGGAGTATGTCGTAAAATTTATGTAGCGATATATTGACCAATTAGTAGATGGTATTTGTGAAATTTACCTATGACTTAGGCCCTGCTTGGTAAACAATTGTTGGTTGTTTGCATCTGCTATTTACTATTGATTGTTTACTATTGGCTATTTAAAAAAATTGTGTTTACCAAAGTTAGATGCTTTTGTGTTAAAGTATCATTTGAACACTTTATAAATAATATTTTTAAGATGACATATATATAAATTTAGACAATTTTTGATAAGTTATTTACAAAACATGGCCTAAACAAAAATTGCGGACGAATATCATTGTCATTTTTTAGTAGGTGAACAAATGGTGATGAAGGTGCACTATATTTCCTAGCTACTCTTTCCGTTTTGTATTAATTTTCATTTTGTTGATATTGGTATCCAATATCTAATATTACTTTTTAATTGATACTTTCATATATAGTTTTTTAGTAAAAATTACATTATTTTACTTTTCGAATATAACTTTTCATTATGGATTTAAGGATGATAATTTTATATAACAAACTATTGTATGTATTAAAAAATTAATGGTCAAAATTTTAAAATTTGATTATATAAATTCAAAAGATGAAATTAATACACAACAGAGGAGTAATTACTAGGAAAAAAAAACAATTAACAGCCTTTACTTAGGGTAACTTCTTAGCATAGAATTCCCTGTCTCTACCGGTGACAGTTTGACTGGTTAATATCAGGCTAGCAGTAAATTCTCCCATTTTTCAGCTGGTAAATTTTTTTTGACAGAGGGTGCAATTACTACCATTACCAGCTTCAACAAGACCACACACACAGACACAGGGGCCATCATCTCCCCTGTTTTCCCTTCAAATAGAGTCTAGATAGAGAACAGACCCATTTTAGAGAGAGAAAGGTGCAAAGGGGGTGCATGCCAGCGATGATTTTGAAGGATCAAAGCTTTCTCTGAGTCAAAGCTGGCATTTTTGCCATCAGGAAAGAGAAAACAAAAAAAAAACCCATAAACAAATTCCCCCCTTATTTACACAATTACACCCCCTCCAAATCCCCAAATCTAATCCCATTAATTATAACTCAAACAAGGTTCTCATTAATAAACCCCCCTTCTCCTTCTCTCTCTTCTCCCTCTCTCTACCAATCTTTCTCCTTTCTCTCATATTCATATATAAGCCCCCATTTCCCCCATTCCCCTCTCAGAGGGGAAGTAAGTTGGGTGCATTTAGAGAGAGAAGCACACAAGAGTTAGAGAGAGAACAAAAACCAGAGAAAAGAAGAAGAAAGAAAGAAAGAAAGAAACAGAGTTGAATGGTTGATCACTCATTTGCAACCATGGCTACTTCTTCTACTTCCCCTTCTCATCTTCTTTCTTCTGAAAAGAAACATTGGTGGCTCACTACCAAAAAGGTCCCCCATTTCATCTCTATTCATCTGGGCACTCTTATTTCCATCTTCATTCAATTGGGCATTCCTCAAAAAACATAATTTTTCCCATCAAACAAAATGGTTTTCTTTGTTTTTCTTTAATGGGGTTTCTGAATCTGATTTCTGACACTGAGTTAATTGATTTCTTTGCACAGATGGTAGACAGATACATACGAGACGCCCGAGTGATGATCTCAACTCGGGACGAGAACGAGATCAACTCAGCACTGAGTCTGCTCGACTCGGCACTCGCTCTCTCTCCTCGATCCGAGTCAGCACTCGAGTTGAAGGCTCGGTGCCTCCTCTACCTCCGCCGGTACAAGGAGGTGGCAGACATGCTGCAGGATTACATACCGAGTCACAGGATGGCCTACTCGGACGACTCGTCCGGGTCGTCCTCGGACAACTCGTCACAGAGCCTCTCTCGTGAACGAGTCAAGCTCCTCGGATCGTCCGCTGACTCGTCCGGATGCGATTACCCTGTTTTCAAATGCTTCTCTGTTTCGGACCTCAAGAAGAAGATCCTCAATGGCATCTCCAAGAACTGCGATACAGAAGGACAATGGAGGTAATAAATCTGGAAAACGAAATCGAAACTGTGTAGTTTTAGTCTTTCTTCCATATTTGGTTCGAAGTTCAAAACTTTCCTTATTTTAATTGATGCCCAGTTGCCTACATTGAACTTGGAAATCTTTTTATTTCTTGGTTTCCCATTTATCGAAAGTAAACACGATCTTGTTCGTCACGCTATGCATAATGCCCACCACCACCCACCGCCGGTTTTCGAAAATTAAAAATGTTTTTTTAATGTTGTAAAATATGTAAAACAAATCAAAAAACAAAATGAGTTGACATGGGCAGCTTGATCAATCTGCAGAGCCAGACCGAGTTGACTCAGTTTTCTGTTTACTTGTCTGTATGTTCATCAATCCCAGATTCCCATTCATTCATGATTACTGGAAATTTTGTTAGCAATTGAAATGGGCGGTTCTGAGAAAATATTTTTGTATTTCCCCCCCCCGAGTTGGGCGAGTTGACTCATCGGTTTTCTGTTGTAATTTGCAGATACATGGTGTTAGGCCAAGCATGTTGCCACTTGGGTCTCATGGAGGACGCAATGGTACTTTTACAGCACGGCAAACGCCTCGCCTCCGCCGCATTCCGCCGGGAAAGCATCTGCTGGTCCGACGATAGCTTCTCATTCTCCCTCTCCGACACCGCTGGCGCCGCCGTGGACTCCGCCGGAAGCCGGCAGCCCCTGACGGAGTCGGAGTCGATATCCCACCTCATTACCCACATCAAACTCCTCCTCCGGCGCCGCGCCGCCGCCATCGCCGCCTTGGACGCCGGCTTATACTCGGAGTCCATCCGCCACTTCTCGAAGATTCTGGACGGCCGCCGCCCCGCCCCTCAAGCGTTCTTGGCGGAATGCTATCTCCACCGCTCCGCCGCCTTCAAATCCGCCGGTCGGATCGCCGAGAGCATTGCCGATCTGAACCGGACTCTCGCTCTTGAGCCCAATTCAACGGCCGCCCTTTTGGCTCGGGCCGGTTTGTTTGAGCTCATTGGGTGTATAACTGATGCGGTTCACGATCTTGAACACGTGAAGTTGATTTACAACTCCATTTTACGGGACAGAAAACCGCCCGGTCCCGCTTGGAAGCCCCGGTCGGTCCCGTATAGAGAAATTCCGGGCCGGCTTTGTACGTTGGGTTCGAAGATTCAACAGTTGAAGCAGAGAATTGCAATGGGTCAGACCGGGAATGTGGATTACTACGGGTTGATTGGGTTGAGAAGAGGCTGCTCCAGATCGGAGTTGGACCGCGCTCATTTGCTCTTGGTTCTGAAGCACAAACCGGAAAAGTCAATCGGTTTCTTGGACCGGTGTGAGTTTGCTGACGAGAGGGATTATGACTCGGTCAGGGACCGAGCCCGCATGTCAGCCGTTCTCCTTTTTAGGCTAATCCAAAAGGGGTACTCGAACGTCTCTTCTTCTATCACGGAGGAAGAGGCGGTGGAAAAGGAGCGGAGGAAGGCCGCATTGGGCCTCCAACAGGCCCAAGCCCAACATGAATTACAAAAACATAATGTCATTCAAGCCCAGTATTCTAAGCCCAAACCCGAGCCTGAGCCGGAGCATGAGCCTGAGGTTGATATTGATCAACCGGATGACATGACCGGCTTAGGGTGTGACAATGGGATGGATACATTCCCGTATCAAGGGGTGTTTTGTCGGGACTTGGCAGCTGTCGGAAGCTTGCTCTCTCAGGCAGGGTTTAACCGGCCGTTAGCGGTTAAGTATGAGGCCCTTAGTTGCTGATGAACCACTTAAAGAAAAGAATCAAGTTTGGAACATGAAAATTCAAGGGGTTGAAGCTCGAAAACACTCAAAAAAAAGATGTGGGAAGCAGGAGAGAAATAAATTTATGGGTAGTTGAAATTAAAGATCTTATGGATGGATGGAAATATGATGATTTTTTGGTTTAGGGATTTTGCTTCCATGTATAGAGAAAAACCAAAAATTTAAAAAGAAAGTCGGGAAAAAAACCTAGTAAATGGTTGCCGGGAAATTTTGCTACTTTTTTTGATGTACATAATTTAGTTTTCTTTTCAATATAAATGCAATTATTGCATTCTTTTTTAATTTTAAAGCATTGCATACATCCTTTCTCTAATTCTCTTTGAGATACAATCTACTAAGCTTCTGATATTTTGTGCGTTGCGTTTGCGTTAGCGTTGCAATAAGTTGTGTTGTAGAAATAGTTAAAAGGTAATCTTAATTTGCGATATGTTGCGGTATGGTTGCGTTGCAGTATGTTGCGTTAACGCACAATAGAACAAGACCTAAGTTATTGCTAATACAAATTCTGCTCATACTACTAGCATGATGAATTGATGATCTCTAAGGGAAGAAAGTTATGTGTAAAAATAGTACAACTGCTAACATGGTCCTCCTAATGTTAGTATGTATTGTTAACAGAGACATTGTTGGACACAATTGAAAGTATTGTTTACAGAGAAATTGTACTCAAATTAATGAATATGATCCATGATGGGTAACAATATTTTATAGTTCTGTAACCCTGTTACTGCTAGACACCATGGAAGACGCTTTACAGATAGAATTGATCAATGATAGTATTTGATGGGAAGGACATTTAATACGATTGCATATGGTTGGAAAAAGGAAGCGTAAATAATAAATACATGCATTAACTCACTTTCCCATTCTTTTTTTTTTCTTTCTGTTTTTTGGTTTTATTCATTTATAATTTTGATAGTACTAGTGCCATTTTTTTAAAAATGTTTCCTCCTTTTATTTAATTTTTTTAGCTCCAATCAAGCAAACTTGACCAAATCACTGCTCGTGAACCTGACATAATCCACAACGTCAAATTTAATTAGACTTTTTATTTATTTATTTATTTTGCGTATTAGAGAAGTAAGAGTTGTTACCCAATGAAGGGCTTTGGATTCTTTGGTACTTTGTTCTTTTTTTAATGTTACTATTCCAGTAAGTATTCCTAGAATTTCGAAATTTTAGTGGGCTACAAACTAGCCTAGGGATAAAGATCTTAATTAGGTCATTTTATTTATTCTTAAATATTTGTATGTTTTGTAATTAGTGTTTTCTGGCTATGGTTATCTAGAAAACTAGTGTTAGAGACATACAGGAGATTGGAAGAAAAAGGGAGGTTTGGATAAGCCTAATAAGGAGTAATAACAAAGACAAAAGGAGAGAGCCTTATCACACAAACAGACTCAAATGTTGCAGCCAAAACAAGCTGTTGAGATTGAGATAGCTCAAAAAGAGCAACTCTGTAGGGTTTCTGATGTGAGATGCCAATCACAAATTGTTCTATTTTTCTTCCTCCTTTTTAGAATTGAAAAATAATATTAAATATTGATTTTGTCTTTCATTTATTTCTTTTTCGTCATTTTATGTGAAGACTAAAATATGTTGTAAAAATGTTAGTCACCGCTACTAGATTTTGCAATTTCTGACCGGACCCCGACCAACCCGAAACCTGAGCGAGCAACCAAATGAATAGGCTTAGTCACTAGTCTAAGAAAAAACTATCTTGAAAAGAATTCCGACAAAAATATTAAAATCACTGGTTATATGACAAAAGCAGCATATTGATGTTTAAAAAGAGAATATAAATCACATCAAATTAACCCCCAAAGTTTTGATTAACAATGTGATATAATGATTGGTTAAGATAACCAAAAGACATAATGATAGTAAAGAAACAAGTTAATTAAGGTGAAAGAGATTGGAGGCTTTTGATAAGTAGCCATTGATGAGGGTCACAGGGGTTGTACACTGTTTACTCAAATTGCAACCTCCAACCCAAAAAAAAAAAAAAAAGCTTTGTGATGTGTGAATTTGATTTCGACCCCTTTTTTTTCATTGGATTCCCTCAACCTTTTTCTTTCTTTATTTATTCTTCCTAAAAAAAAAAGACAGAGAAATTTACTGAGTATAAGTTACTGATGCATGAAGTGGGTAGAGATGGCAATTAGTAGTGTATTGTTGCAAAACTCAAGATAGTGAGATAGTAGTATGTGCACATTATGATTCTGTTGTGTTATTGTGTAGGGTGGTCCTAACTTTTGATTCTTACTTCTCTAATTTATTACTCCCTCTAACTTTATGCTGTAAATTATGGATGTACCTCACTGATTTCAAAATCTTCTGCAAAATTGTTGTATTCCTCATTATCTTCACCTTTTTAAATGGATATGTATCCATCTACTTCCTGGTTTTCAGTTTTAATATAAAACAATTACTGATTTTATTGTCAATTTTACATTCTTTTTTTAATGCATTATACATTATACAACATTATATATACAGTTTGTGTCAAAAGAAAAAATATTTATTTATGTTGTTATAAGTATATAACCAAAGTCAATCACTATTTTGTTGTTAGTAAATTAGGATAATTGGATTCTAATAATCCCTACTTTCACCAATTGGACAATGGTGGATCGTACTTTCACTTTGTATTCTAGTGGTCCAAAAAAAAATAAAATTGGATTGTAGTGGGATATTTTCGAGGGAATCATAAATTTTGTGTTGCGTTTGATTCAAAACTTAGTATAACACTTTACAATGATTTTTAATGAATTTACAGCGTTTCTCCCAATTTTTTTTCATTTTTTTACTATTTTTACGATTTTTTCACTTTTATTATTTTTAAAAAATCATAATAATTATTCGGAGTCTCAAAAAAATAATTTAAAAAATGTTTTAGAAACTACAATTCATTAACTTTCTAGGGGCATGAACAAAAAAATCAAAAACAATATAGTGTAGGAATGAAAAAAATAAGAAGAATGTGAAGGTGGATTTGGTACCACTACAATCCAATTTTATTTTTTTTTGGACCACCAGAATACAAAGTGAAAGTACGTTCCACCATTGTCCAATTGGTGGAAGTAGGGATTATTAGAATCCAATTATCCAGTAAATTATATGTAATTGTCATTTTTGGGAATTTATTCATAGATAGTTCAACTTCTAAATAATATTATGATATAATAGAATAAATGGTCAACAAGTTTATTGAGTTGAATTAGAATATCTTGATTATCTACCTTTTTTTTTGATGGAATCTCGGTTATCTACTATATTAATAGGAATATGTTGTATGATTTAAAAAAGAATTTAATGTAGTAAAATAAGTTTAGTAAGTTTAACTGAAATTTCTATCTTTTGAAATTTTTTTCAACTTGTAATGTGATACAAAATAACTATAAATAGATATTTAGAGTCATGTATCTTTAATTTATTTTTGGAAATAACATTTTTGGAGAGTGTTTGGTAGGGAAACTCACTTTTGAACCAGATCTTGATGAGATGAGCTGATGAGCATGAGGCTAGTAATGGGTGTATGGGGAAAGGATAACTTCAAGAGAAAGGCTGCCATTCTTTTTGATCCCCCTCATGCAAACATTAATTAACAAAATCCTCAAGGAAATTTTTTAGAAATTAAAAAAAGCCTTGGTGTTGTTAACTTCAATGGTTGAAAGGCTTTTTCTATCAAATTAAATGAAATAAAATTGGGAAAAGGGGTACAAATGCACACCTTTCAACAACCCTAGCCATATCCACACTCTCAAGATACAATGTACTCCCTTTTGTACATCATTTTGTTCACTTCTATATTAATCAAGTAAAATATTAATAATAAGAGATAAAGAAATCCCTTTTATTTATCTTTTCCTATCCCCATTTTTAGGAAGTTTTCTTCCCTTGCAAGTGATTTAAGCTCTTGTTAGCTACTACAAAAGTCATACATGATGTTTCAAGTAAGGTACCATGTTAATTTCCCGCTACTTTTTCCAACATGTACTTTGATAATTACCACACTTCACATGAACACTTTCTACTAATTGATATATAAAAAATACATGTTAATTAATTGTAGAAATGTCAACATATAAAGATTTAATTTGATATTGATTATCTTTTCAAAAAATTCCGAAAGACTAAATTCCCTATGGCATTGTCTTCCTCTTATTCCTCGCACTCTTTCATATGGAGTAACTTATTCTTTCATAATCAAAATATTTTATAGAAAGATAAGCTTGCATAAAAGAAACGCAAGGCAAAGAAAGCTTCAAAAAAGAATTAAACATTGTGTTTAATTTGGCCTTTGACACCATGATGATATGTTTTAGAGAATTCTTTAAACATTTGACTTACATAAAAATTGATAAAATTATTTGTACTTTCAATTATTAAATTAATCACACAAATAATTTGATATGTACATATTGAAATAACAAATACTCATAAGAACTGGATTTGTTGAGGTCATACATGATATGGTTCTGGAGGAAGAAGAATATAGAAAATTACACCATATATGAGCATGACATCAGAGACTAATGATTAAGGTTTATTTAATATTAGGTTGTTTAAATTAATGTGTAGCTAAAGTAGAGACTAGATCTGCCTCTTTTGACTTAGCTCCACATGGGCCATGGAGTTTATCAAAGGCCAAATGGTTTAGCTGGAATTACAAGCTTCATTTCTTAATTAATGTTGCACAAAAAGTGGCCCTTTATTATTGTTATCGTCGTCTAAATTTTATATGATTTTATACGATTTTTTTTGACAATAATAGAAATGTAATATACTAATCTATAAAATGGGACGACAGTATACCTATTTTTAGATTTATTTATTGTTAATGTCATGTAATTATGTTAACTGATGATATATTAGTGTCCAATTTCACCGATTATCATCAAATGTCAATGTAACTATAGTGGTAACTAGGTTTAGAATGCTTCTCTAAACTTCCTATACTTATCTTCCATGGAGCATTAAATAGCGAATAAGTTTACAACTTTTGACAATCGAGACTAGTCTCTTAGATATTTATCTTTTGGTTTAACCGTAAGTTAAGACCATTGCATCAAATTCTCACAATTACTTTTATGTGTGACATTATTATATGAACTTCCTAAAATCCCAAATTTGGAGTTATTAATCATCACATTTCTAATTTTACATTTGACTTGTAATAGCCCAACGTTTGAAGATGGTATCTACTGTCAAATGCCCCTTAAGTAGTCCCAAGGTCATCTAATAATCTAGCCTGTTTTACATCGTATTGGAGGTGTATTCGAATAGGAATTGCATTTCTTTCTTCTTTTTTTAATGAGTTTAGAAGAGTGGGCTAAGCATCCTGACTATCAGAGCAAGGGCTCCAGTCATTGGGCCAAAGTACCTTTTTTTTTTTTTTGTAAGGATAATCGATGTTTAGGAGGACCCATTAAGCAAATGGATCATAAAATACTAAGCAAAACTTTGTGATTCCAACTTTTCATAAGGATAATTGACTTAAAGGAATGACAAATTAAGCAAATTGAAATAACCCGGCTATAGCCCTGTTCTTTTATGCGGTGTGGCGCAATATGATGTGGTGAAATTGTGGCGGGTTGTGATGTAATTGTGGCGGGTTATTGGTAGTTGTGGTGGGTTATTTGTATATATATAAATATTGTATCGGTAATTGTAAAAAGTAATTTGTGGTGGGTTGCGGTGAATTGTGGTAGAATGGTATTTTGTGGTGGGTTGTGGCAACTGCGGTAGGCTGTGGCACCGCAGTTTGCCAACCGCAGAAAAAACAGGGGCAAATCAACACCGATCCAATAGGCATTCGATGGACTAATCCAAATCAATTTGGACAGATTTAGTTAAGCTCCTAACGAATTTATAGAAAAGACATATTAAGTAATACTCCGTACACAGCGTATTTTCACACGCTTGACAATTTATGTGTCATGTGTTACTTCTTACGCTAAGACATTATATGATACTAGTTTTGTTTCGCATGCAAAATTTGCAAGATATGCAACTATAACAACAATTTTTTATTTATTATATGTTTTGGCCAGAAGTAAATATGCCGCTATAATTGCATTGGGGGGGTATGCTTGTATCACTAATAGTATTGCAATTGGTATATATTCTGCAGGATTTAGTTAGAATAAGTTATTTATTTACTATAATTAGCACTTATTTAAGTTTAATTAGAATAATTTTCATGTTTTTGTTGTGCATTTTGGATCATGAGCTTTGCATATATTAATTAATTGGACCCCATAATTTGAACATTGATTGTTTTAATATTAAAATTAGTATGATAAATAATGATAACCCAAACTTAAATTCACCCACCTTTTCTTTCTTTCTTTCTTTCTTTCTTCCTTTCTTTCTATTTTTATTTTTCTTTTCTAAGAGACATGGGGAGTTTGGGCTATTATAGGGACCTTGAAGGCTTTAATAAGGCCCTTTTGTTGTGAGGGACTTTCGGTAGCTCATCTGGGCCTCACTTTGCAATCCTTGGGAACCCACCAAATGGTGTCACTGGTTGCCCTATCCAATTCAAACTCCATCTAAATGATTCAATAACAATCAATGATGATTACTGGAGTGCATTCTATTAGAAAAGCTGGGATGGATAAGACATTGAGACGTGATCAGATCACTATTTTTAAGACAAAATTTGCTCTTCATGTGAATTTATGTCTCCAAGATTCAACAAACCTTCTTGGATTGATTTTTTTTTTTTAATAATCAACCAATCCCCAATCTTCTGAGTGGATAAAATGACAACAACAGTTGGATAGGAGTAACAGTTGAAACAGTTAATTCTATCCAACCACATCAACTTTCAACTGTTTAAAAAGAAAATTAATAAATAAGTTAATTGTGTTGTCTGCTCCTAGGAACCGAGCTGACGTGCTAAGTATCAAGTACGTCTAATAAGCATCAAAAGCGCCCTATAACCCACGACGTGCGAAGCATTGAACCTTAACCCAAACACATGTTAGCCCAGTCCATAGTTTATTTATTTATAAATCCATATAATTTTTAACTTATAAAAAACTATAAGTTACCTTATTTTGTCCATGTAGGCTTATTGATATCCTCTAGAAGCTAGAAACAACACTATTCTATCCACGTGAGATGTTTGATAGAATCAATACATTTATTTATTTATTAACTTTTACTGATTATTCAACACACTCCCTTTTTGCGGTGACTTATCAGGTCAATCAATTTACGATCAGGAAAAAAAACTTTGATTATGCATTCGGGTTATATTTTTACTTCTAAGGATTTGAATATCTGTGTTTAGGATTTCCACCGCGGTTTCAACTTTTAATTGAAAGAGATTGTGTTATATATATGTATGAACACTTTTCATGATGAGATTTCTAGCTAATTTATATCTTCTCCAAAATAAAAAGTAACAATATTTTTTTTCAAGGATATTTCTTACAAACTAGACAGAAACGTATGAAACTGAAAATAGAATCGACAAGTACTAAAATGAAACTAAAAAAATTGAATTGGACAAAAGCATATTTAAAGATTAGAGTATGGAATTAATGAACAATATATAATGTTAGATTAGACTCGACATACAACTACAAGCTGAAAATATGGTGTCATAAGCAAAATTCAACACAGTTACAACTTACACATGAAAACTGTACATCAGTACATAAGATGAAAAAGCATTCCCAACTCAACACTAATCTTCAGACTAATAATAATAATAATAATAATAATAATAATAATAATAATAATAATAATAATAATAATAATAATAATAATAATAATATCCTTTGCATGCCCCCTCCCCCATGCATGCACCCAAAAAAGGAGTAAAGTAAGAGGATGAGGGTCAAGGGACGTCGTCGTCATCGATGGGGTGGACGGTGGCGGATTGTCGAGGTGAACGTGGAAATATCTTGAGGAGAAACCAGATGAGGAAGAATATGAAAGATGCAGCAAGAAAGGAATACAATGTGTAGAGCCATGCCTTTCCCCAGCCCATTCTTTTCTCGTACCCATTCCCAGGCTCCCCAAAATCCGACATCTTTTTTCTTACCAATCAGTAGAAAAACTACTGTATAAATGTACCAAAATTGGTTGACAATTAATCACAGGAGGATGTAATTCTAATGGGAGATCATATCATATCATATCATATCATATAAATGGCAGGATTATATAGCCGCTAGCTGGGCTGCATGCTTAATTGGTTCTGCCGGAAATTCAGTGGTGTAAAGTAGCCTTAAAGCGTGAAGCCATGATAGGATGACCAACTAGGATTAACATTTGGATCAGCATTCCAAATGAAGTAGTGATCATACACGAATTACCCATTATAGGTGGGTAAGTTGGATGGAATTTGGAAGTTAAACAATGTATGTACGTGCATATGGAATTCTACCTGGCGGCCAAGTTTAAAGAAATTACGTTGACGACTCCATCTCTCCTGATATTATTATTGATACCGTAAACGGACCAGCTGCGTTTAAAATTGAGATCAACAAAAGTTACCAGCTCATGAGTTTCAGCCTACAAATTCAGGTGCCATTACATGTATACTACACTACTATTGAAATTTTTTGAGAGGAGCGTAGCACAAGTGTAGTGGGCCAAAATTTGGATATAAAACTTGGTATTTGGATTTGGAAGTGGAGAATCTTATAAGGGATAAATTGGATACATGGTATTGGTGGGAGGAGCTCCAAATAAGAGCATATTAATTCCAAATTTATTGTTGTTGGAAATATTAATCTAGAAAAATCATGAAAAGAATTACTAGAAAGATCTATAAGAAAATCTAGGATATTATGTGAAAAACACCATGGAATGTTCTAAATATATTGAGAGATAATGTAAGAAAAATCTAGAATATAGACAATGACAAATTAGTAAGGAGATTAAGGATTCTAACACCTTCTTACTACACATATAAATAGGCATTGGGAACATGGTATCAGAGCCCAGATTGATCCTTTCTCCTTCATCTCTACTCATACTGTGGCAAGACAATTTTTCTATGATTCTCAAAATCATTTTTCATTATTTTAACATGTTTCTCCACATTCAAAGGCAAGTGCATTGATCAATTACTCTTCCCATACATTCTACCAAGCATGGCTACAAATTCAGGTGCCATTAAATGCATACTACACTAGCTACTTTCTCAAAACACTTTCCTACACAAGAGTTTCGGGCACAAGCTAAAGCAAGATAATTCTATCATGTACGTACAGTTGAAAATGTTTTTTTAACTAACATGTTCTTTAGAATGGTTAGATTGAGTAGGATTGGTAAGGTAAGGAGAGTGGTTGGATTGAGTTAGGATTGGTAAGGTAAGGAGATGAAAAGAAAGGAAAAGTTGGGATTGGTTCGAGTTAAATTAATTGTAGGGTGAAAATATTTTATTAATAAAATTTGAATGTTTTTGGGAAAATAAGTGAAATTGTTATAAGTGTTGGAAAAAGTCGAATGATTTAATGATTAAAATAATTTTTTTATTTCTTTTTTATTAAGGTTTTGAGTTTGGTTTGAGTGGTTTTCAGGGAGTTGGAGAAAGGTAAGGTAAGATTGAGTTAAATTAAATCTAACTTACTAGTCTAAAGAACAAGGCTTAAAGATAATTATAATATATATTTTACAAAAAAATAAAATTAATACTTATTGATCAAAGTACCTTGTTGCAACAAGTAATGCTATTCATTGAGATACAATTTTTTTCAAAACAAATTAATATTTTTAAGGAAATTCTATCATGGTTGAACTTTTTTCTACTATTAAAGTTAAAAAGTATAACAACTATTGATTCTATCTTAAAAAATTAAAGTCAATATATTTTGATCAAATTAACTTATTGCAACAGTCAATCATATATATTGACACATAAATCTTTTTAACAAATGAGATTTATTTTAGCTAAATTAATAATAAAGAGTTTCTAACTATCATAGTTGAAAAAAAAAACAATGGTTAAATTTTCACAAATTGAACAAGTAGGGATGAAAGGGGGAAAAAAGAAACAAAACACCAGTAAAATGATCTAAATATTATATTTTGTCCAAAAAATCAATCGGAAAGACAAAACAATCTGATTTTCTTTTTCTTTTTCTTTTTTTGAGAGGAAATGAGTATCAAATTCATTCATTGACAGTTTGTCCATCGAAACATAATTGTAGATTTGTGTTGGGCATATATCTACCCACACATGCTCTAACTCCAAAGGAACGACCCTTGTGAGGTGGTGAGCAGCGTAATTGCCCTCCCTCCTCACATGGATCAAGAATAAAAAATAAAATCTTTACTGTAACACAAAATGGCCTCGATAATTAAGTCTACTACTCCTAAATAGCGAGTTGTGTTAGTTAGCCTTTGAATCAGCAGTGCACAGTCAGACTCAAAAAATTGTTTTGTGATCCACAATCTCTTGGCTAACTACACGCCCAGCAATACCACTTTTGCCTCCACAATCATCGGGGTCCATCAGGATCTAACCCTCCGCACTGTCGTTGCAATGACTTCTCCCCTGGGATCCCGAGCAATCACTCCTAATCCCACTCAACCATCTTTGTCAATATGAGCGTCCAAATTCAGCTTGATGTGCTCCATCGATGGTGGCTCCCACACTTTCATTGTTAGTGTTGGAATAACAAGTTGCCTACGAGTTGCCTTGCCCGAGTCTTTCCTTAATTGCTCCACCATCACCCTTGCACTTTGTCTGATCCTCTCGATGCCCAGTTCCTACATATTGTACACCACTGGTTTCCTTCCGTACCAGGCCAACCATCCCCTTATCAGAAGCTCCATGTTCTTTTCCTCCTCCAACTACTGATTCCCCCAGGCCACGAACAGGCCCCCTGGATTCACACATACTGTTAGGATCGAAGAACACTCAAGAAACCAAAAACAATGAAAGATAATAGCAGAAAAGAAATCAGAAATTGACACCAGCGGTTTAACATGGAAAAAATCCAAAGTGGGAAAAAATTCACGGAATTGATACACTAGTAATATGAGAATCACAGATAAAATTATTATGTTTCTCTCTATCTCACTTGATAAATTAAGAGGAGAACTTAATCTCAATATATACCCAATGGTATAAGTGAAAAACCAAGGTTACAACATAGAAGTCGTCGTACATAAAAAAAAGGAAAACGTGGGCCTTCAGTGACGCGACCTCTTCCCAAGGAGACGCGGGTGTCGACTAGGCAGCACTGGTCGCACCTTCAATATTGTAGCTACTATGAATGCCGCGCCTAGTGCCTAAGGGTCCGCGAGTCATGTTTGTGGCAGACGAAGATATCTTGCGACGAACATAGGCGTTACCAGCGCCGAGGTAGACACGCCTAGCATCTTCAACCTCGAACTCTTTCTGCCTCTGATTGAGGTGCTGGTGATGCCCTTCTAGGCACTATTGGCGCCTCCTCCTTCTCCCCATTTGGTCTCTACACACAACAATCTCCCATTTAGAGACCAAGCCTTCTAAAATCCTCACTTTCAACACAAGTTCCCCTAGTACATCGACCGACCTCTTTATTACTAAGAGAGGCCTACTGAGGCCATACAAAGCCTCAATTTTCCAACATCCACTAGTTTAGTCAGCATGTCTACTGGATTCTTACTACCTGCGATCTTCTCGAGTTTCACTTCACCACTTTCCACCAAGTTTCAAATGAAGTGATATCTCATTCTGATGTGCTTCGTCCTTGCCTGTAACGCTGGATTCTTCGTCAGCTGAATGACACTTTGGCTGTCACAATAAAGAACGTCGTCCTGCCCCTGGTAAAGAACCTCCAAGAAATCTTGTAGCCATATCATTTCCTTGCCTGCCTCAGACAGGGCAATATATTCAGATTCTGTAGTTGACATAACAATGCATTTCTATAATCTTAACATCCAACTGATTGTCGAGCCACCAAGAGTGAACACATAGCTAGTCGTACTCTTGTTCGTATCGAAATCCTCATTCAAATCAACATCTACATAACCTTTCAGGTCAAGGTTAGTTCCACCAGACATAAGACAATAATGGAAAGTACCTTTCAAATACCTCAACAACCGTTTCACAGCTTCCTAGTGCGATTTTCCCGGATTGGACATGAAGTGGGACACCGCCCCACTACAAAGGTAATATTCGGTCTCATGCAGACCATGGCATACATGAAGCTCCCAACTGCTGAAGTATAAAGAACTCTGGCCATGTACTCTTTCTCGTCCTTGGTTCTAGGTTGTTGTTCCTAGGATAGTTTGAAATGGTTTGCCATAAGAGTGCCTCTAGGTTTCGAATCGGCTACACTAAACCTTTCAAGCGCTTTGTTTATGTAGTCCTCCTGAGACAACCTCAAAACTCCTTTGTCCCTGTCTCTAGTAATGCTCATGCCAAGGATTTAATTTGCAGCACCCAAATCCTTCAGCTCAAACTCTTTAGACATCCTCTCCTTAAGCCAAGTAATCTCTTTCATGTTTGCTCCTGCAATCAACATATCATCCACATAGATAAGCAAAATAATAATGTAAGAGTTAGAAAAACTCTTATAATAACAACACTGATTCTTATCACTCCTCTTGAACACGTTGTTGCACACAAAGGTGTCAAACTTGATATACCACTGCCATGGAGCATGCTTTAACCCATATAGACTTTTTCAAAGTCTACGCTCCAAGTGTTCCTTCCCTGGAACTTCATATCCCTCAGGTTGCCTCATATACAAGTCCTCATCCAAGTCTCTATGCAAGAAGGTTGTGTTTATATCCATATGCTCCAGATGTAAATTCTCAACTGCAACCTTTCTAAGGATAATTTTAACAGTGATTGGTTTCACAACAGGAGAGAAAATTTTATTATAATCAATACCTTCCTTTTGTGAAAATCTCTTAACCACTAAACGAGCCTTGTACCTCACAACACTATTTGGCTCATTCTTGATTATGTAACCCATTTATTTAGCAAATCTTTCTTCCCTGC
The DNA here is from genome assembly GCA_029582165.1 of Portulaca oleracea. Classification (NCBI taxonomy): domain Eukaryota; kingdom Viridiplantae; phylum Streptophyta; class Magnoliopsida; order Caryophyllales; family Portulacaceae; genus Portulaca; species Portulaca oleracea. Next base: position 14,857,683 of record CM055869.1, on the reverse strand, counting down.
AGGTACCCTAGTCAGTTCCCAGGTTTTGTTTTTCTCAAGTGAAGCAATCTCATCATCCATGGCATGCTCCCACTTGGATTGAGCCTCAACCTGCATAGCTTCAGTATAGGATTCTGGCTCACCAACATCTATCAGTAATAAGTAATGTAAAGATGGAGAATATCTTTCAAGTGCATTACCTCTGGTAGCTCGCATGGATCGATCTCCTCACAGTGGGTGGTGGAGTATGCTCATCATCACTAGAGCTTTCACCTAGCTAATGTGGTTCAGGCTCTTCAGCTACCTGATCTGTAGTCTGTGGAGCTCCATGTAACGCCTTTGTCTCTATTGTTTCCCTCCCATGCACACCAGGCCTTACAGAAAACCTAACAATTTCTGGCTCCTTCACCTTTGCTCCCACTAACTCCTTGCTTCCGGAGTCATTTGATGCATGTCAGTTTTTATACAACACATACTCATTAAAGACTACATAACTATGTCTCAACATCCTTTTAGCATCTCACAACCTGTATCCAAAAGCGTTACTCTCATAGCCAACTAAATAACACCTTTTGGATTTAGGATCCAATTTATCACGCTTGTCAGGATTAGTCATCACATAAGCAGTGCAGCCAAAAATATGAAGAAAGGAATAGTCAACTTTCTTGCCATTCCATACCTCCTCAGGTACTTTCATATCTAATCGAACTGATGGACTCATGTTGATTAGCTATGCTTCTGTGTTCATTGCTTCTGCCCACAAGTACTTGGGCAACCCAGCATGAATCCTTATGCACTTGGCTCTCTCATTCTGAGTCCGGTTCATCCTCTCTGCTATCCCATTCTGCCTTGGTTTCCCGAGAACAGTTCTCAACAATCTGATGTTGTTCTGTTCGCAATATTTCATGAACTCCTTCTTTTCATACTCCCCTCCATTGTCCGTCCTCAAACACTTCACCTTCAATCCAATCTGTGTCTCAACCTGTGCTTTCCACTTCAAGAAAACACCAAACACATTAGATTTATTCTTCAAAAGATAAACTCATACCTTCCGATTGTGATCATCAATAAAGGTGACATAATGTTGAGCACCGCTCATAGAGTTGACTGGCACAAGCCCCCACACATCTGAAGGCACTAACTCCATCCTCTCTAGTTTTGGTTCCTTGCCAGTTTTGGTGAAACTGACCCCTTTCTGCTTACCGATGACACAACTCTCGCAGAGCTCCATGTCTACAGTTTTCAAATCCTCCAAAACTCCCATTGAAGCTATAATCTTTATGCCCTTCTCGCTCATGTGACCAAGCTTGCAATGCTATAAACTAGAACAAGAAGCAATACTGACGTTAGAAATCACATTAGCATTGTCCCTCGTGGAGTACAAAGTACCGGATCTCAATCCCTTCGCTACTACCATAGCACCTTTCATAATCTTCCATCTTCCATCCCGAACCCTGCAGAGTAGCCCATCTAATCAAGTTGATTTACTGAAATCAAATTCCTCTTAATACAAGGAATATATCTGACATCCTCTAGCTTCCAAAGACCACCATTAGCAGTCTTAATAGTCACATATCCTCTACCTGTTATCTCATAATATTTGTTATCAGCAAGGTAAACCTTGCCAAAATTCCCTCTCCTGAAATTACGAAATAACTCCATGTTTGAAGAAACATGAAAAGATGCACTAGTATCAACTATCCAAGACTCTTTAGGGCTAGACACACTCAAGATAAGGACTTCATAAAGGTCTTCAGAAGAGTTGATAGAGTCACGGTCATTATTATCCTTCCCCTTCCCCTTCCCCTTCCCCTTCCCCTTACTAGGCTTAGGGCAATCCCTCTTAAAATGACCTTTATCACCACAACAATGACACATAACTTCATTCATGTTCTTAGGCTTGCCTTTACCCCTGGACTTTGACATGCCCCTGGATTATTAGAATTCCTATTGTTCTTCCTACCCCTGCCTCTTAAGGCACTTCCGATAATTCACCACTAGAATTCTTCCTACGAAGGCCCCCATTGAGCAGCACAGATTTAACTTCATCAAATTCCACCTCGTCACTACTCTTAGCACTACTAACAACAATTACAACTGTTTCCCAAGAATCGGGCATAGAAGACAACAATATGCAAGCTTTAACATTCTCAACAAAAGTCATCTTTACTAAAGCAAGTTGTGATAATATCTCAGTAATCTCATTTATATGATTAGCCACATCCACATCCCCACCCTCAGACATGTTATAGCTGGTTAATTTGAGGAACAAATATATCTGATTTGTTGTGCTTGGTTTCTTATACATCTTCTCTAATGCCTTCAGCGATTCTTTCGTTGTCTTTTTCTCCATAACGTTAAACCTGACGTTCCAATCCAATGGCATCCTGATCAGGGACACCACCTGTCGATCAAATAGATCGTACTTGGCTTGCTCCATAGCATCTGGCTTCTTCTTCAGCAGTAGAACATGCAACGACTTTGAGTACAACAAATCCTCACTCTGTAACTTCCAGTAGGTAAAGTCGGATTCGTCAAACTTCTCGATTTCATACTTATCTCCCGACATTGTTTGAATGCGAGTTCTGTTTCAGCAACCTACAAGCTCTGATACCAATTCTTAGGATCGAAGAGAACTCAAGAAACCACAAACAATGAAAGATAATAGCGGAGAAAAATCAAAAATTGACACCAAAGGTTTAACGTGGAAAAAACTCAAAGCGAGAAAAAATCACAAAATCGATACACTAGTAATATGAGGATTACAGATACAATTGTTGTGTTTCTCTCTATCCCACGTGATAAATTAAGAGGAGAACTTGATACCAATATATACCCAATGGTACAAGGGAAAACCCTACCTAGAAGCCGTCGCACACTAAAAAAGGGAAACGTGGGCCTTCAGCGACGCGACCTCGGCCCAAGGAGACGCGGGTGGCGTCTAGGCGACATTGGTCGCGCCTTCAATGTTGCAACTACTGTGAATGTCGTGCCTAGCGCCTAAGGGTCTACGAGTCGCATTTGTGGCGGACGAAGATCTCTTGCAACGAACATAGACGTTGCCAGCGCCGAGCTAGACGCGCCTAGCATCTTCAGCCTCGAACTCTTTTTGCTTCTAATTGTGGTGCTGGTGGCGTCCTTCCAGGCGCTGCTGGCGCCTCCTCCGTCTCCCTTCTACCTATTTGGTCTCCACACACAACAAATACTTCTCCTTGACTGTCAAACCCATCTCTTCAATATCGTCCCATAATGGGCTGATTCGTGGGCAGTGGAATATGACATGTCATTCATCCTCAGCACCCTCTTTGCAACTTTCGCATGTATCGTCTATCGTATGTCTATTCTACAACCGGGTCCTCACTAGAAGGATATTTAAGCACCAAATCCACCAAAAAGATTTGGCTTTTGGTGTAATTTTTGCTCTCCACAACATGTACCAGTGATCGGCTATATCCTCCTCAGTTATGGAGAGATCCAACATATAAGTCGACTTTACATTGAACAACCCCTTGTCCGAGTAGTGTTCACTCGCAATATAGTGCGGGTTGTTGTATCGTATCCACAGGGAGCAAGGTCTTTTTGTCAAAACTTTCACTACTAAAGCTTAGTTTAAGGTAACCAAAAAAACAATTATGAGGGGGAACAAGAACAAGGATCGATAATCAATCAAAAACAGAGAAAAGGAGGATTCAAGGGTCGGTTTTCACCACCTAATGATTTCCCTCAACAAAGCAATCCCGGACAAAACACTAAACCAAGCTAGAAGATAGGATATTGCAAGAACAAGGCCACTTCGGGGCCTCTCTCGAGGTATACCCGAATTTAACCATCGAGGTTTGTCCAATAAATTCTTAAGGGCGCACCTAAAGAGTTTGAAATGCAAATCTCTTTATCCGAATCCTTCCACTTTTCTCATGTGGAATAGTTCAAATACCCATTCGAATACCCTAGGGACTATGTTTGGATAGATTTAGTGGGTTTTCACCACACTAAACCCCATAGTCAAAAGAGTCATCGAATGAGAACTTCATAAACAGGGTCTAATGTTCTATCTAGAACTAACTCTAAACAAGGGGACTCATTAGGGGCTAAACCTCCCCCCAAACCCAAGGGAACTAGCCACTAATCATGGTATTACTATGCTAACCATATCCAAACCAACCCTAAACATGATTTCTAACAACCAACAATCAAGAACAAGCAAAACAATGAAAATAACAAGCAAAGCAATTAAAGAGCAATGAAAGCAATTAGCAAAGTAACTAATGAAAGAGTTAAGGGAAGAGAAAACTTATCAAAATGGTGTAGATGAACAAGAGAAAGCAATAGCAAGGTGATCCCACAACCTCTCAATTGTTTGAATACCCAAATCTTCAATAATAAACACAAATCTCCAAAACCCTAGATTAATCTCTCCCTAATCTCTCTCTAAAACTCTTAATTATAAAGCTGGAAATTGTCTAAGTCTATCCCTAGATGCCCCCTAAGAATCGTCAACAAGGAGTATAAAAACAAGGCAAAACTGTTGGCCAAAACGCAGCACTTCAAGCCGAAAACACGCGCAGAATATAGGGAGACCGTGGGTACGGTCTCGTTCTGTCCAGCGAAATCTGTATGGCGATTTTTTTCCTTCGAGAGACCTTGGCCACGGTCAAGGAGACCGTGGCTACGGTCTTGCGTAGCGAACTGCAGATTTCGCTTCTCTTTGCACCGTCGTGGCTACGGTCTTGGGAGACCGTGGCCCACGATCTTTCGGCAACTTCACTCGGCCAAGACTCCTTCTTCCTTTGGGCGTGGCTTCATCTCACCGTGGCTACGGTCAACATGACCGTGGCCACGGTCTAGTTCGGCTCCTCAGGCTCTTCTGGGCGTAGCGCCCGCTACGAAGATGGTGGCGGGGGCTACACTTGGGACTGCTTCGATCGACCAAGGGCTTGGAAGGTGTAGAGCCCGCTACGGCAGGCGTGGCGGGGGCTACCCTTCGGTGCTCTTCGACAAGTTACTTCTTTCCGAACTTCTTTGACATGCCTGACCTTTCCGTTTCCATTGCCTTCGACTCGACCAAGACTCGGGGAATCTCAGGAAATCTCAGGATTCCTACGATAGGTGCAAAATTGGCCCTTTTTAACCTCGTTTTGAGTAAAAACTCTGAAATCTACAAGATTACCAAAAACGCATTAAAAGTTATTGAATTAAACTACGAAACAAGTCAAAAGTCTAAGGATTTAGGCGGTATTTAGACACAAAATTGGGTCTAAACAAGTAGCACTACACCAATCAATCTTTAGGGAGCATTGGGCTAATAGGGATTTCGAGCTAGGATTAAACCTTCATCCCGACACACCGTATTGTTGAAGACGTCCTCTATTAATCCCACTCTCCACGAGCCTGATGTTTCATCGATCATGTAGCTGACCTTGTCAAGAGGGGAGTCCACTGGGCAAAGAGTTGTGACTCCTTTGCTTTCCCCGTCTACAAGCCCAATGTCACCCCAAATATTTATGTCTTTACTATTCCCCACCCTCCAACAGGGGCCTTCTTTAAGCAAGGCTTTTGCCCCCCAAATGCTTCGTCAAGTACAGCCTCAAGGAAGCTTTTGCCACGGTAGTGCTTTGCACTAAGCACTTGATCTTTTGTACATTGAAAAACTGGTTATATAACTAACTACTCCTATTATTAAGTGAAGAGTAAAGACTAAAGTATACAAGTGTCCAATAATTTTTTCAGACTTTTAAATTGATTTAATACTACAAACTAAACTACAAGAAATATAGTAAAATTTTGATTTAAAAAAGAAAATAGGCTGCTAAAGAACTGGTTTTCATGGAAATAACAAAATAGTTAACCACAAACCGTACGTACGCTTTGTTGATCTTAATTTATGGTTCACTTTAGGTGAATCGAAAACCAATTAGCCGAAAATTTGAATTTGGTTTTCAACTTACATTTTAGGGGTAATGGAAATTGATTTTCAGTTAACCGATTTTGCTCACCACTACAAATTACTATAGAAGCACCTCGAATTTGGGCAGTAGGGGACGACAAAGGTTGTAAGAAAAATTGAAAAATTTAGGAAAACCACTAATTTCCTTTAACAAAAATCTTAAAAAATAAGAAAAGAAATGAATATATGTATCGACCCCCCCCCCCCCACCCCACCCACATGGAATCAGTTTTTCTAAATTACTAATTTATGAGTTAAAATTATTCTGAGCTTGTTTGACAAACAGATGTTAGTTGTTAGTTGTTTGTATTAGTTGTTATATAGCAGTTAGCTGTTTGAATGAGTTATTTGACTTAGTTGTTTAGATTAATTATTTGCAATAAGAGTGTTTGGTAAATTTAATTGCTTTTGTATTTAATATCAATTGAAGTCCATTTATATACCCTTCCTCTATAATAATTAAATCTATTTATTTATTTTAGTAGTTATTCTAATTTCTAATTGAAAAAAGTTAATCTATTTCAATACACTAATTTCAGATATTAAAACTTAATTTTAACTTAGTTATTATAAAATTTCACTATTTTACAACTCAATTCATGTGATTTTACTGCTTGTAATATAATTTTTGTTCAATAAACTTTAGATATTATAATTTTCATTTTTAATTGGTATTTGATGAATTTCAACTAGTTTGAAAGTTACATCAAATTTAGTTTGAGTGATTGAAAGTAGAAAATTTCTCATTTAGCAAATAAAAAACGCAATCTCTGTCTTACAAAAAGAAAGTCGTAATCTACCCAACAACGGATATAACTAGTTTTGTTGGTTTACTTTTCTATGAAATAGAATCTACCATATTAAAAATCTACATAGATTTTGTAGTTATTTCCAGTCTAAATTTATAAATATTACAGATAATTTTAGGTTATTTTCAGTAGATATGTACAAATGTTATATATATTTCTTATTTCCAATACATTTGTTTCCTTGTTTGAAAGTCGAAAGAAAGCAAAATGGCTATGAAAAATATAAATGAGATTCTAACACTTATAATCTTTCTTATAATTAGCGTAATTATAAGGATAACGGGCAAGCCAATAAAAACGATTAAGGTATGAAATGTTCCATGTCTATTTTTTTTATATAAATATTCTCTTGTATAGAATAAAGTATAATATAAACAATGATTATTTTATTTATTTATTGTTTTATTTTTGTTATTATTATTATTATTGTTAATATTATTAATGTTCTCATTATGTATATCATCTTGAAGCCTGAAGCATTATTTTTGTTTTGCGGTTATTTATTTATATCAAAGATGAACAATAATTGACATTACAAAATCATAATTATCAAACCAATTTGTTAATATTTAAAACATGTCATCACATCAAATGGGATGCATATCAATTCTCATGCCACAAATTCATATAACAAAGTCTTCCATATATGTCTTATTTAACCAATCATACGACGCTGCTGCATATCTTATATCAAATGAATAAAATGGAGCTTTTTGAATCCTAAGATATGTAGATGAATGCCTAAAAATGTGTCAAAAATAATAGTAACATGGAATAAACTAACTTTTGTGGAGCTTTAAGATTAGATGAATGCCTAAATGTGTCAAATAATGGTAACAGGGAATAAACTAACTTTTGTGGAAATTTAAGAATAGTAATACTGTATTGATAATAATATTTATGTATACAGACTGAATATGGAGCTATATACGATTGTGTGGATTTCTATGAACAACCTGCTTTTCAACATCCTTTATTAAAGAATCACAATTTTCACCCTCAGGTACATTGTCAACCCTTAATATACATAAAACTTAAGCTTTTAATACTGTAAGAGACATATAATGTGTGATCTGATCCTAATAATTGATTTTTGGCATAGATGAAGCCCATCTCTAGATCTAAATGGATGACAGCTCAACGGAGTATTTCGAACAAGGATTACATTAATATTTCTCATCTTCAGTTACCAAATGGAGGATGTCCTACAAATACAGTTCCTATAAGACGTATGAGCAAAGAAGATGTTGCTCAAGCTAATTTGCTATCAAAGAATACAATTTCTCCATTGGAGCCCGGAATTCATGTAAGATCGATATCCATATTGTTTGTATTTGTTGCTTTTATGGCCTAAATGGTTTGTATGTTTTTATTTTTATTAAATTATCATTTTTATTCTAGTATCAATCATCAAAAAAAATTAAAGATGTCAATTGATCACTCAGAAAAATTATATTGAACCAAATGCTTCCATATGAGAGTTAGCAAGTGTTAAATAGTTGGCAATTACGTCTATTGTAGACGTTAGAGATATGAATTACTTCGAAATTTTTGACTTGTTGAATAATGATTTGGGGGGGGGGGGGGATTTTCCCTCACAAATTCTTCAAAACTTTTGATTACTCTAACAAATTTTTGACGGAAAATATTACAAAAAATTACTCGGAGGTACTCAATATTTTAGGAAATTATTTTTCGGTACCCCAACTATTCAAAGCTCATTTCGAGGAATCCTTGATTTTTGGGTTAGTAATTATTAGGTGTTTTTCCAGCCATCAATTTTATTAAGTGACCGAAATTCCTTTATTCTTCTCCTTCTTGCCCATCTACATTAATTGAGCTAAAAAGAAATTTTTTTTCTTAACTCTTTTTCCCCATTCCAAAACTAAAACTTCCTCATTACTACTGTGAGTATAGTCAATGGGCAGTGTGATAGGCTGCAAATTTAGCTTTGGCCTTGTACTTGCAGCAACCTTATTACCATTGGTGTTTGCTAATTTCCTCCTTTTTGCCCCAATTCTCCGGGTTGACCACCGCCTGCCTCCTGGCGATCTGGTCGACCAGGCGGTCGCCGTTCTTGGTGTACCTCCACAGACTGCGTCGCCCGTTGCCCCAAGGTCAATCCCCGCCGCCACCTTTTCGCTCACAAGTCGGTCACCACCCATTGTACACATGGGCGGATTTAAGGGGGGTTATGGGGGGCCATGACCCAGTCTATGGTTGTATATTTCAGTTAAATCTTGCAGAGCTAAACATTAAAACTACTGCAGCTCGTTGGCCTTAGCCTGCGTGAAGCACTTGCTTGGCTCCTATCTTTGCGGTCGTGGGTTCACATCTCTTTGCAAGCATACCTTATTTCGTTCTTTTGCACCGGTCCATGCCCCTCTCTATGTGTCTTTTTTTATTTTATTTTTTTGTTTCGATATTTCTTTTATCAAATTATTTCTGCTTTTCTTATGTATTCAGTACCCTTATTTTTATCATGGATGTTTCTCTATACTTTACATAAATATTTAATAGCAATGTTTTCCTTTAGATTTTAATTAATTTTAAAAAAGATTTTATATTTTATCACATGTTTTATAAATTAATGAAATTTAATTATAAATATTATCTTATCTATCAATAAATGAATAAATGTTCTCTTAAGAATAATGTCAACTATATAAACTGGTCTCATAATACTTATTATTAAGATTAATATTTGTTTGCTTTGACGCGTCATTGATAAGTTGATATTTTCCTTTTTATTTTGTTATTTGTGGGTGAAATATTTGATATAAAAATTGTCATTTTGCGGCCCACTCTAATGAAACATTCTGGCTCCACCCCTTATTGTACATGGGCTCCCTTCGAGAACCTTCTGGAAGTCGCCGCCTGCTTGGAGTTGAGGGAGGTCAAGAATTGGTTGTTTTACGGGTGCTAGTGAAGCCGAGCTTTGTGGCGGTGGGGATATTATTGTTGGCGAGGAATTGGATTTGTGTTGCGGAGGCCGCCATGGTTGTGCGGTTCTTGGATGCTACTTAGTAATTGAGGATTTGAATTGGCAAATTGTGAATATAGTAAATTTGATCACTTGATGCAAGTGCAAAGGCAAGGCTCAATTTGCAGCTTAAAACATTGCCCATCAACAATGTTCACAATGGTAATGGAGATGTTTTAATTTTGAAACGAAAAAAAAAGAGTTCAGAAAAAATTTTGCTTTTGATGGCCATTAATGGAGAGGGGGAAGCAGAGAAGAATAAAGATATTTTGGTCACTTCACAAAATTGAAGGTCGGAAAAACACATAATAATTACTAACCCAAAAGTTAAAGATAAAAATGAGTATAGAAAAGTTGAAATATTGAAAAATAGTTTCCCCAAATATTAGCATACCTCTACATAATTTTAAAAACGTTACCTTTCACCATTTTTTTTTTGGTAGCTTTACAATTTTTTTGGAATGAAGTTTGAGATGTTGTGATGTATGATATAATATATGAAATATGCATAGTTTATAAAGTATATATAATAATAAGTATAAATATAATTTTCATTTTCAGCGTGCCATTGTTCAAACAAAATTGGGTGTTGGCAGTACGATTTACAATGGGGTTGGAGCATGGCATAGTGTTTGGAATCCTTCAACTAAGCCCAATCAATATAGTTCTGCACAATGTTTAATACAAAATGGTCTTGATAGTATTCAAGTAGGATGGACTGTGAGTTAATTCTTCTACCTCCTTTGTACCAATTTTTCTACCTCCTTTATACCAATTTATATGATTGATATGGAAAAACTGGAGACTATTCATATATATAATTAATGTGAAAAATGATATATTCTCCTTTCAATTGGACAGGTCAATCCCTCCTTAAACCAGAACAACAGGACCCACTTATTTATACATACTACCACAGTAAGTTTATGCTAGATGAAATTATTCAATTAATCGAAGGAAAAAATTTATAATGAAGGAGACAGTAAACTTACAAATTTGTTTCTTTCTTTGTATCTTTTTTTTTTTTGTAATTTTTCTAAAAATTCCCTTAAGAAATGTGTTGAAGGAATTTAGAATTAAATAGTTAGAGCTGTATGAATTTTAAGGTTTTCTTGCTACCTTTTGCAGAAGAGTGGATCACATTGCTTCAATACACTTTGTCCTGGCTATGTGGTTGTGAGATCAGATATACCTCCAGACGTAGCATTCAAATACATTTCCGTTAGGGGCGGGTTAATTGCAAAGGTTTCACTCTTCCTTTATAAAGTAAGTGCAAATTAGTGTCCACGTCATGTTTAATTGCTTTATTATAATTAATAATTCTATTTCATTCAATAATATGCTTTCGAAAGTATTTTACATAGCTCATTAGAATTGTTCCCTTACATAATCAATCTGAATCCTCATGATTAATACATCTCAATATGTATAGTATAGAAATTCTATTGCATATGTGTTGAATGTATAGTATTTTATGTAGCTCATTAGAATTGTTTCCTTGGACAATCAATCTGAATCCTCACAACTAATACATATCAATATGTATATATGATTAGGATGAAGCTAATGGAAACTGGTGGCTTGAAATCGGCAATATTTATGATACAGCTATTACAATAGGATTTTGGCCGCATCAAATTTTTGATGGTTTAGCAAATTTTGGTTCCTACCTTGAGTGCGGAGGAGAGACGTACAGCCCACCAAGCGATCCTGGAGGTCCTCCTATGGGAGCCAGCTTCCCGTTAACAAGTAGCTTAGAATTCGACGCATACTCTTCCAATCTCATCACTGTGAATGAAGAACACAAAGTTGTTCGTCTTGATAATACAGAAAGGTATTGTGATAGTCATCAGTATGGAGTGAAAGATCTAGGACATGAATATAAGAGATGGGGGCACCTCATTGTCTTTGGTGGACCGGGTCGGTGAAGAAAATTGCGTGTTTATAAATATATAGTGAAATAAATGAAAATTTTCTATTATAGATCGATGTCTTTCTGACCGGTTTAATGTGGATTGTTATCCTCCATTCCTCCCTATTTATTAAAAAATTGTACTTGTTACTTTGACTTTGTTGGGCGAAAAAAAATCAATAACATAAAATAAATTTAAATAAATTGCGCACATAATCTCTCGATATATTTTTGTATACATTGGTTTATTATTTTCTTTGGGTATAACTCTATTCAAGAGGATGAACCTTTAATTACGTCCCTTTTTGAGAAATCACCATTTGATTCCAACTCGCCTTGTTTAACTGTCTTTTCTTCTTTTGTTTTATTTTAGTCGCAGTAAATTTGCATCAACTTTATGTCTAACCTGTAACTTAATTACTTCGTATAGTGACGGAATAGACACCTTCTAGTATGGGTACTACCTGTATACATTCATGTGCAGGTTAGGGGGACAATGATTTAATTTGGAATTTGGGTTGCACTCATATGTAAACTCTAACCCTACTTCTCATATCTCCCTCTATTGCAACTGCTGGCGCTGCCATCCACCGCAGTCCGCCGCCGCTGGTCGTCGCCGAAAATCACCTCAGTAACCACCGCCCATTTTCTCTCTCTCTCTTTCTCACTCACACATCCTCTCTCTCCCGCCTTAGCTCTGCCATGACGTCGCCCAGACAGGCCACCAGTGTTGTCGTAGCTCCGACATCAGACAACCGCCGCGCCACCATCATCGCCCTCCCTTTTCATTGTCACCGCTCAGAGCAGTGAGTTTTCGCTGTTACTGCTGTGTGACCGCCCACCAACGGTCGCTCCGACTACTGCAGACCACCCCAACATGCCAACACCGCCAACTCCTCCCTCTACATCTACTAGTAGTAGTAGGAGTAGATTTCTATTAGGAGTATTATTGGTGTAATTTTTTATTTTGAACTTGTTACCATGTTGATTGAATGTAGTTGAAAAATTTGTATGCTTAAACATGTTCTTAATCTTTAGTAGAGTCGTTTGTATGCATGAAATAATGAAATGAATTAGGGTTAGGTTGCTATAGTTTTAATTCTTCAATTTAGTTTATTGATTTTGATCGAGTTAAGGTGCATATTGATGGATTAACTAAGTAGGTTCGTGTTTTAATCTCGAATTATTTTATGTTCATAAGTAAATTGTGTAATTATAGTTTTATTTCATGAGTTATTAGAGTCGTAAGTTAAGTATTTGCTTTATACTTTAAAAAAAATTATGTTGTAAGTACTAAAAGAGTGTTTTAAAACCGCTCGTACTGTTTTTACATGTTTTGAAACGTATTGTGTTTAGTAAAGTTTTGAATTGTACGTGCTTATATTATTATTATTATGTTATTATCAGGTTTATTTACGTAGAAAGGTTTAATTTTTTTTATATTTGTAGGTAATTGGACCTTTGCTATGTTGTGGTGTTTTTATGGAGTTTTGATGTTAAAATTTTAGTTTTTATTTTGGTTATTAATTTTGCATATAGGAGTATATATATTTTGATCTAGAGTTAATACAGTTATTTGGGAATTTTTGTGTAAGTTAAAGTGTAGGGTTGGTCTTGCTTCTGTTAAGAGGCTTAGGAGGTGTCTTTTGAGTTTTGATCATGGTTAGATTTTTAGATTTCCAATTTAGAGTCATGGGTCGGGTTGATTAGAGTTAATGTTGGAAATACATAAATTTAATCAGTTTTGGGACAGTTTTGATGAGTCATGCTAGAAAACTCACCATTAATTTTGTAGTCATTTTAACTGAATGCTTAGGTTTGGAAGCACCCTTAGATGTTAGTTTTAATAGAAAATTGGATTTTCATGAGTTTAAGGTGTATAGCCCGAGATATTGACCGATTACTCGACCTAAGTCAAAATTAAACCTATTTGATTGTTGGCTGTGTTTGAGACCCTTTGAGTGTGTTTTGAGTCCCGGTGTCTGCATCCAGGATCAATTCCTGCAAGGGAGTTGTCAAGAGACCGAGGTTGCGTGACTGGTTCTGTTACTTCCCCAGTGTTAAGTGTGCGCTCGTGTTGTATTTGTTGGGATAGTCATCCATGGAAACTATTATGTTGTCAAGAATATTGTGCTGAAAGTCTTGGACTTCGTTTGCTGGGGGGTTTAAACTGTACACCCGCCCGCTTAATAATAACGTTGAATGAGGATTATGGTTGGTTGGGATAACCTGTTTATGAAGAGTTCTATGATGGGAACATGTTCTACAAGTGAGGATGTGAGACTAGAAGTTTTATGATATTAAAGTTTAGTTGATTGTTCATACTCGGGTTTCGTTAATGTTTGTTTTGATTGGATTGAAGTTCTTTTTTGTTATTAATTGGAAGTAAGCAGTGTAAAGCTCTTTAGGAAAGAATGCATACGTATAAGTACACAAAAAACACAATCTACCTTATAATAAATTAATTTTCTTTATATACCTTTTTTGAAATAGAATCTCCCTAATTAGAAATCTACACACAGATTTTGTAGTTATTTCTAGTGTACATTTACAAATATCATAGTTGATTTTGGGTTTATTTTAGCCGGCGGGCACATATACTGTATATATATATATATATATATATATATATATATATATATATATATATATATATATATCTTGTTCACAACACATTTGCTTCCTTGGATGAAAGTCGAATGAAAGCAAAATGACTAAAAACTATGATTGAGATTTTGACATTCATAATCTTTTTTCTTATTATTATCGGAACTATAATGATAATGGGAAAGCCAATAAAGACAATAAAGGTACGAATGTAACTCATCTCATTATTATTACTATTTTTGTTATCATCAATATTATCATCATATCATCATAGTTATTGTTATATTCACTATCTTGAAGTTTGGAGCATAACTTTTATTTTAGGAGTATTTGTTTATTATTAAGGATGAATAATAATAAACATGACAAAAACATAATTATCAAGCCATTTTATTAATACACTAAGAACATCTCATCACATCATATATATATATATATATATATATATATAGGGAAATTAGATTCTAATAATACAAATTTTTGGCCATATAAGACTTAATAATACGAACTTTCGATTTGGTTCTTAATAATATGAACTTTGACCCCCTATTGCCCCCAGTAACACGCCACCGAGTTAAGTTGAACTTAACTCGGTGGCAGGATGACGTGGCGACCGGAGTAATGTATTTTGACTTTATTATGTACACAGTCAGCATTCGACCGGAGTAATATTTATTTAATATATAATATATAAAATACAGATTGTTTATAGAATATAACACTACATAATTATCTTTTTCAATCCATGTTAAGCGGGCTATTGTTCAAACAAAATTGAATGGTGGCAACAAAACCTTCCGTGGAGTTGGAGCATGGCATAGTGTTTGGAATCCTGCAGCTAAGCCCAAACAATATAGTTCTGCGCAATGCTTAATACAAAATGGCCTTGATAGTATTCAAATAGGATGGACGGTAAGTTAATTCTTTATCCTCCCTTATACCAATTTATATGATATGAAGAAAATGGTGACGGTTCATCTATAGGATTAATATGAAATAAATTATAATTATCTTTCATGTAAACAGGTCAATCCCACTTTAAATAAGGACAACAAGACTCACGCATTTATACATACCACCATTGTAAGTCGACGAAGATAGAATTATTTCAATTAGCCAAGCGAAAATAGAAAAGCTCATAAGGGAGGGGAGAGTAAAACTACAAGCTCTTTTTTTTTTTTTGGCTACATCTTTTTACTTTTTTATTGTTAAGGAATAGAGGGTAAATTAGAAAGAAATAGTAATAGTTGTACGGATTTTACGATTTTCTTGTCAATTTTTGCAGGCGAGTGGATCACACTGCTTTAATACACTTTGTCCTGATTATGTGGTTGTAAGATCAGATATACCTCCAGATGTAACTATGCAATTCATTTCTGTTAAAGGCGGATTAATTGCAAAGGTTTCACTTTTTGTCTATAAAGTAAGTACAAATTAAATTAGAGTGCTTATAATGTTTCATCGCTTTAACATTTAACAATAAAACATAATTAGTTCTATTCCACAATCAATAGTTTGTTGTTGAACGAGGTCATTAGAATCGTTCATTTGGATAATCAATCTAGATCCTCATAACTAATAGATTTAATTCGCATATATGTCCAGGATGAAGCTAACGGGAACTGGTGGCTTGAAATTGAAAATATTAGAGATAAAGCTATTACGATAGGATTTTGGCCAAGTCAAATTTTCGATGGATTAGCGCAATTCGGTTCTTACCTTGAGTGCGGAGGAGAGACATATAGTCCACCAGATATGCCCGGTGCTCCTCCTATGGGATCTGGCTTGAAATTATTAGGTAGAGGAGCTTTGAGATGGGATGCATATAGCGCACATCTTGTCACCGTAAATGAAAAATATGAAGTTGTTAGCATTGATGATACTGAAGAGTATTGTGATAGTAATCAATATAAAGTTGTTGATGTAGGACGATATGAATTAAAGAAATGGGGGCATATCATTTTCTTTGGTGGGCCAGGTCGATAAAACTAATGTTGTATATGCAATATGAAATAAATAAAAATAAAAAATTTTAGTATTAGGGATTATGAAATTCTCTCCATGCACTAAAAGAATTGTCATCTTTCGGGTGAGCCTGTGATTTATTATGTTGGACTTCAAGAATATAAGATACAAATGATTCCTTTGCGCTTGCTATGGGAAGAATTAAAAAACAATTATATATGTAATTTGATGTTTGTTTTGTTTTTGTATTATGGTGGGACGTCGTCGATTGTATTTGTATACCCTAAATGTTATAGATTTTGACTTGAGTTTGATTCAAAACTTAACAAAACATTTCCTCAAGATTCTTAATGAATTTACAACATTTATCCCAAATTTTTTTATTTTTTCGATTTTTTTACTTTTATTTCTTTAAGAAATCATAATAGTTGCTCAGATTCTCAAGAAAATAATTTAAAAGTTCTTTTAGTAACCATAGTTCATACCCTTTCTGAGGGTAAGAATGAAAAAAAATAAAAACAATATGGTGCAGGAATGAAAAAAAAATATATGAAGGTAAATTTAGTACCACTAGAACATAATTTTTATTTTTATTTTTGGACCATCAAAATAGAAAATTAAAATAAAAATTATTGACATACAAAACTTAAAAATATTGATTATTATAATCCAATTTTCCATTTAACATTCATCTGAGTTCAGTTGTGTCTAGTTGGTTCGAAACTAATATTTTAAGTTCGCTTGATACATTTCAATAATTATTTTTCTTTTATAAAAATGATTTAACATGCATTGACTGTAATTTCTAATTCTGCATAACATACATCGACTGTAATTTCTAAATCTATAATATTTAGGGCATATCCAATTTTCCTTGATAAGTTGTACAATGTACGGAATATTTTTTAAGTAATTATAAGTAATTTGATTTTAGGACTAAAATACATAAATAACTATTCTTCCAATAATTAGAAATTGACAGGAAAATGTTCCATAATTGTACTAGAATTATTGATATACTTTCTTTAAACAATATCCCTGTTTTATAAAAAAAAAAATGGTTGGTATCTAAATCAAGAAAAAAGTTAACCTGTTCTTTGGATTGAATAAATGCAGTTTGGATGGATTGGATTGGATACTTTTTTGGGGAATTGTGTTTTTAGAGAAAACTTTTTTGAGGAATTGTGTAAGGTTGGATTGGATTGGAATTAAATTGGATTAGATTGGAAAGAGTTATCAATCCAAAAATCATCTTGAATTTTAGATCTGTTTGTAAATCCAGTACAATTCTATAAGCAAATAATTCATTTAGGCCTCGTTCTTTTATGTGGTGAATTTACAGTGCGGTAAGTTGCGGTAGATTGCGGTAAGTTGCGGTAGAAATAATAAATGGGTGTTGAAATATTTTATTAGAAAATATATTAAATAATAAATGATTTGTAGTGGATTGCGGTAAGTTACGATAAGTTGTAGAAATAATTTTGTGGATTTTAAACAATTTTGTGGATTTTGTGGAAATATATTAAATAAAAATGTGAATGATAATTTGTGGTGAGTTGCGATATTTTGCAATAAATTGCGGTAGGTTGCAACAAGGTGCGACAACTTGCGATACCGCATAAAAAAACAGGGCCTTAATTTTTCTTTTTCACAAACGAAGTTTTCTTCAAAACAATGTTACATTGATCTTAACCATCGGTCCATCACCGGTTCACTACCCAGACAACTGATGCGAATCAATTTTTCTTTTTGATTTGATGCAAATCGGTTCAAAACAATGTTACAGAGATATTTCACAAGATGATAAACACACCCACCAAAAAAAAACAAAGAATTAATAAGGCCAATCCATAGAGCAGGGCCTTAACTCTTATCTTTTCATCTCCACATGCACAAAAAAGAAAACATAATGATAATAGTAACGAAAAGGCCAACTTTTATGTTTTCATGTCAAGTTCAGATATTAGCTACACTACAAAGATGGTATTCCGATGCCTAAAATAGATAAAGTTTACACCATCAGAGCCTAATTAAAAATCAGTGTGTATTTACATCACTCAACCAGTCTTTACAGTGGACAGTTCATCTTCTGCTCTTCTTGGACGATACCTTCTGCTTCCTGACTTATACTTACAGGAGGTTTATTGCTAGAATCACTACATTTGGTACAGAACCAGTCTTCTTCAGGTACACTCTCGAGTGGTGGATCGAGGCAGTCAATGTGGGTCCCGAGCCCACACCCGGTAGACCCGCTCTCGTCCCCACAGATCAACATGACTTCCCCTCTCTCGGTGGAACCACAGACTTGACACGCTATGTCGTCTACACCCTCTTCGTCGTCATCGTCATCTAGTGTCTCGGCTTCCGTTATGATCTCCTCTGACATGCTCAGGAGCTTCGAGTGTGACTTTGCAGCCCATTCATGGGTGTTGTATTGAATGTGTTTGTCCAGTGGGTACCCGGGCTTGCAGACATACTCCACTAAGTAATCCGCTGAGACACACGGGATTTCATTCCTCAGAAACTCTTGAACCCATATGTCTGCCCTTGGCATGCCGGGGCTCACAATGGCGAAATCCACTCCTGCTTTTATGAAGCGGCTGTAGGGAGGGGAGGTTGCTAAGATTGTCCCATCTCCGGCTTTTACAACTCGTTTCAGCGTTTCCTGTTATGTGCAATTGTCAAGAAAGATCAAGACTTTTGTCAAATCACAGCTTGTGTTGAGAAAGATGGTAATATTTGAACTGAATTAAACAACGGAAAAGAGGAACTGAGCAAGCACTAAAAGAGGGTACCAAAGGTGGAGCGATGCATTCTCCATAGATGACAATGCGCATGCCATAGAAGGCACCGTGGCCTGTTTTCTCCCTAACAAGGCGCCATTTCCTTGGAGCCTCAAGATTGATTGCACCATCTTCGCTAAGGCCGTTTTGGTGCCATTCGTAAGGCTCTTCAGGCAAAAACTTTCCAGCTTGACTACATTCTGTTAGATAATCACTCTTTAGAATCCACCTGAATTTTGAACACAAGGCAAATTATAGAATGAGTTATCAGACATAGCCACCAAGATATGCTTCAGAGTTGTTGTGTTGATTGAAACCTCACCTCCCAGATGCAGCAGCAGCAAAGAACTTCTCTGTTCTGCGAAGTGGTTCTGGAACAACTAAATGAGTTGCTTGGTATGACCACTGGTGAGAATCTCTGCATAGCTTCCCATTTAGACGCTTAATTATCTGCTGGAACTCCTTTCTTTGCAGTCTATGTCCGCTAAGTAAAAACCTTGCTGGTTCATCTTTCACCGAACACAAAAAAGCCCTACTGCCTGAGGGTTTCGTAGGGACACTCATCTCATCACTCTTCCTCATCTTCTTGCTGGGCTTGCCACTCAACTTTTCATTACAGTTGTCACTGTTATTTCTGCCTTCAAAATCACCGACTACCACATCATTTTCCTTGTCATCATCAGGAGACCCTTCTGGCTTGTCCAACACCAGAGTGCCACGTTTCTTGTTTCCTGCTGACTTCCCAGCAAGTTTTCTACTTTTGCTTGTGCCTGCATTTTTGCCAACAGGGTCATTTTCTTTGTTAGCTTCCACAGGCGCCTTGGTCAGCTTGGACTTGGCAGATGGCTTCCTCGGGATGGTTTCTTCCTCATTTTGATCTTTCGCGCTAGCAGGATCTGGCTCATTTTCCCTTCCAACTTCACCAGAGCCTTCAGGCTTGTTCAATATCAGAGTGCCACGTCGTTTCTTACCAGCTAACTTCCGAGGCTGCTTGTCACCCTTAGTTGTACCCTTAACATTAGGGACAGCAGTCACAGTCTCTTCTGCTACTTCCTCTGGCCTCTTTGATTTACTCATCAGCAGATCATCACAGTTTTTGTCTGCCTCAGTGCAATCAACTTGCTCCCTCTCTACCCCATGTTCAGCGTTAATTGTACTGTTAGATATCTCCTTTGAGGACAGGACAGAAGATTTTTTGCTTTTACCAGGCAATCCCTTCTTCTGCCTCACCATCTTTTTCTTGTTATCGCCAGCTTCAGCTTCCGTCACACCCTCTACATGTTTCTTATTAGAAGGTGAGGTGGCAACATCCTCTTCATCACTTTCACTGAGGACCACACGGGATCTGCCTCTGTTTCTTGTTTCAGCTGATTGCAACTCGACTGCCACAGAGTTCTCATTTTGCGGTTCCACTTCAGCTGGCGGCTCGGTTTCATCATCTAAAAGTCCAGCATCAAAGACACTGAAAGATGTCTGAAGAGATTTGGACCCAGCATCAACAGCGCCCATTGCAGGAGGGGATATCACAGGTTTGTCAGAACTTGGAGATTTAGCACGGCCCTCCTGATCAGTAGTTAAATGAATGGCTGCATCTTCTTGAATAGAGTTTTCAACGGGAGAATTTTCATGAGCAGCAGCAGATTTTTTGCTCAACTTGGGTCTGGCACCAAGGGTTCTTCTGGCAACAGTTTTCTTCCTAACAGGCTTCGAAACGGAGTTACCCATTTGACCATCAGAGTTCAACTTCAGACTATCGGACTTAGCAGCCTCCAAGTCCTTGGTGCAAGAAGTAGAGGAGGCATTTTGTTGCTGATTGTGTGCCTCGGGTCTCTTGCTGTCCACAGGGAGTGCAGTAGACGTGGACACACTGTCAGTATTAGAGCTAGTTGCAGCTGCCTTTTTTGTACATTTACGGCTTTGAAGCATCTCTGAAGCCAGGTTTCTGGAGGCAGAAGCAATTTTTGTTTTGGACTTGACAGAAGAAGCATTAGGTGATAATTTATGACAAGATGGTGACATAGCAGTATTATCTTCTATATAGCTGCTAGGATTAAGGGAAACATCTTTGCTTTTCCCAAGAGTGCTAGTTACAGATGTTTTTGGATCAGTTGCATCAATTCTCTTACTAGCTGAGGAAGCTAACTTCCGTGACTTTAGAGTAGTGGGAGATACATTGGAGTGATCATCCACCTTCCTCTTTTGAGGCGATAGACCACCTGAACCCTCCACTCCTTCCTCGTTGAATAAACCATCTCCTACATTTGATGCTGAAACGTATGCTGAGACATTAAGTCCTTTATCCTGCTCCACATTGAAGGTGCATGCATCAACTGATTTTTCGGCTGAAGCTTCTCCCACCTTTCTGTTTGTATCCTGCAGCTTCTCCACAGATTGAAATGAAAGACTGGATCTTCTAGGAGTCTTACTTGAGCTTAAAAATCCACCCTTTCCAGAATCAGAATCAAATGATTGTTCAGGACTTCGTACCCCAATAGAAGTAGAAGCCCCATTTTCCTTATCTGGTTCCAGATTTGTGGGGCATATACCATCAGTCACATTCATAGCTAGATTATCTTCCACACCTCCATCAGACCCGCCCAACTTTCCAGCAGTTTGTTTTCTCACTGAAGGACTGCATTTGCCAACATCAGAGCCACCAGCGACCCTTTTTGAGCTCAATTCAGAAGAGGTACCCATGTCATATCCAACATGCAATGGAAGGCTAGACTTTTTAGTAGGAGTCTTCCTAGAGGAACCAGAACCACTAATCTTGTCTTCCTTTCCATTACCTAAACTAACTTCTCCAGGAATAAATTGGAGGTCATTTCCAAGATTATTGTCTTGGCATTGAACATCCAAGTTAGAAATCATACCATTCTCCCTATGGCACATTGGTGACTGTTGACCCATATGGTTGAACCCTCCAGGCATTGACTTCTGATCGGAATTTTTTTCTTCTTTGATCTTACGAATCACATTAGCAGGACCAGTAGTCTCCTGTGCACCTGCCTTTTCATTTTGCAATGTAGGGATGGTATCAACATTTACTCTTAGATTTCCAGCAAGTCCTCCAGTTTCTTCATCAGAATCATTGACCTCCGCCCGCATCATCTCCAATTCATAGGTACTGCAAGGGGGAGAGTATCCTACGTTACTAAACTAATGGGAGCTTCAGCAGAAATAGAAAATGGAAGCCACTAAGGAAAAAAGTAAGAGTCATTATAGGTTCGTAGGGCAGTTATCTGCAAAAGCTTGGCCTAAGATGTAACACAATCTCTCCCTTTGACTAATATTGTGCATCTAGAAATGCAAAGAGGCACACACAACTACACAAGGAATGAACTAAGCCAACCTTTTACTGTAGTGCTCCTCAGGAAGTAGTTCCCAAGCCTTTAAACTGCAACAAAACACAATGCAAGCATTAGTAATTATCTATGCTTTCCCAATACTTTACAACACAGATCTCTGGATCATTCAAAACACCCCAAGTAATGTAGTAGTGCATAAGACATACCAATCTTCCAACCAAGTATTATTAACAAGTTTTATTTTCTTCACCTTCTTAGCCAACTCATATTTCTCACCTGCAACACAATGGACAAACAAAAGATGCACCCTGTGATCAAAGGCTGAGAAGACATTGGGAAATGAACCTATAAGTGCAACTATTAATCATTGTTCACCATTTGTGTATCTAAGGCAGTGCAAAACATGCTAATAATTTTAGAGTTGCAGATGAAAAGAACGATGGTTTCTGAATGCAGTGAGCAGAGCAGCAGAAAGGTTAACCATACAATGTCTTCACTTTTCACTATGACAGGTGATATCAAAGTGTGTTATATACCTTTATGAAATTATGGATGCCAATAAATGCCAAGATTACTACAAACTTTCCTAGAATAACGAGAATGCTATAGTGATTTAAAGATTGCAATAATCAAGCATTTTACATCTTCTCAACCCAAAATGCTTCTGAAAATACATTAGCTCCTCCATGTGCATGACTAAATAGCATACAAACGGAACACAAGTCGCCTAACAAACTCATTGCCCTCATCATTTTCCTTTCCATGCCTACAGAGTGTTAAAATTTTGAATAGCTTCCATGAATTGTAGTAGATAACATCCACCAACATGAAATACAAATGTACCCAAATTAAGCAAAACTACAAGATGATTTTCAACTGAGATTGCGTGCTTATGTCCCGCCCTAGCACACGCTCCATACATGATCAAACTTTATTGGTTGTTGTCTCACAATGTCACCATGAAGTTGCTAATTTGGTGGCAATATTTTGGTGCAAGCCTTTTAATCCTAAGTGCTCGCCCCACTGCCCACAGTCCATAAAATTTAAAAGAACAAAAGAAAAAATAAAGGGGGGGGGGGGGGGGCAACTTATGGACCAGCAATGGTGTTGTACTGTTGCTAACCTTATAAGTTAAACTAAGATAAGCAATTAAAATATATATCCGGGGCAACTAGCAATAACCTTCGAACTTGTAGCAAATAAGATGAGTAACTTTGGTTGCCACCAGTGGCTTGGAAAACTGTGCTCCCATCAAACCCACCATTGTCTACAAAACAACAAAAAAAAAAAGAACAGCAGTAAAATGTCAGTTACCTTCGCAATAAAATAA
This sequence comes from Portulaca oleracea, assembly GCA_029582165.1. Lineage (NCBI taxonomy): Eukaryota > Viridiplantae > Streptophyta > Magnoliopsida > Caryophyllales > Portulacaceae > Portulaca > Portulaca oleracea. Next base: position 14,834,063 of record CM055869.1, on the reverse strand, counting down.
ATCATACCATCAGTCCATGCTTGATAATAATCATACATGATGGACATATGTGCATACCATAATGTCTTCACGATCCTGCCGCTGGTATCCAGTCAAGCACATAACTAGGTCCTTTGCACCAGGAATCCCATTCAAATCTTTTGGTGGCCTATACATGACCTTCATTAACATCAAACTAAATTAAATGGGGTTCAAATCCAAGCAATAACACATTTTCTATTGTGGCATATATTATAGGAACTCAAGGATCACAATATCAATTTTATTGATGAAACAAGTAAGGAACAAGGAACATACATTGGCAACATCACCTGGCTCCCCAAATTCTAAACTGTGGTCAAGCCACAAACTAGTAACAACTTTCTTGCCATCCTTTCTAGCAGTAACACAAATTGGATCATCCTGTGTTCATTATTAATTAAAACATAGTAAGTTAGAATGGACTGTAATCTGTAATACAAGGTAAATTGAAGGGACTATGGAACCAAAACATTTTAAAGACAGCCATTTATTTAATATCATACAATAAGAAAAAAGGAATTACGTAAAGCAAGAAATAAGATCTACTAGGAGCATAAGGGACTTTTGATTTACACAACATACATTTGCTATCATCAATCATGAATCATAAACAAGAAACAACAACAATGGACAGTGATTGTAGTCATGTTCAATAAGATGTAGAATATGCCTGCACGAAGTTGCAACAGAAATTAATCATCATTTCCACCATTTCTTTTTCTTAGCAAGGAAGTGAAAGTTAATTTTGAAGCTACTGCTGAAAGGAAGCAGATTACAAGCATAAACTCAAAGACCTTACAAGACCATAGTTCTCTACCCAAAAATTTTCAACCAAAAACAAAAGCTGTTAATTTTGATATAAAATAAATAAAATTTAAAAAAAAACTGTTAATTTGATTTATGAAATTCAGTAAATTTCCAGCATACTACAAGTCTACAACGTTGCATACAGAAAGCAGCATAGAAACCATCATAAAACAAGCATTCATACTCAAATTAATGTTTATCATCACAGAAGTAATTTCAAGTATAATTCACAGTACCGTGCCCTAAACACGAATCGACCACAGCCAAATCAATCTAAATTGAACATGAGATTGAAGGCAATACGAACAAACATGAAACCAAGAGACATAGAGTGAGAGTATGTATTACATAGACAGTGTTGTAGACAATAACATGAGTGCAATCAGGTCCATATTTGCCGACATCAACTGCACCAACACTCACAAGCTTCGATTTCGCCTGCTTTTCCACCATTTTCACAAACAAAATCAGCACAAAACTTAAAATTGAAACAAAAAACTCAGAAATTCGGAGTATCAAACTGAAATACTGATTCAGAAGTTGGAGAGAAAGAAGAAAACCTGTTCAAGTTGAGGAGAGTTGAATCCGAAGAGAAAGAACCGGATTCCGGAGAATGTTCTGCCTCCCAACATTTATTTTCTGGAAGAAGCTCCACAGATTCAACAATGGCGGAAGATTTGGAGGGAAGAGCAACTCAGATTGGAAAAAAAAAGAGGGAGAAATTGAAAAGCTTGGCTCAGTGAAGTTGAGTTTTGGAGAGAGTTGGGGGTTCTTTTGAGTTTGGGGAGTTTGAGGAGTTGCAGTGTGAGGGAAGATTCATTTCATTCTCATTCATTCAAACGCTGCGTTTTGAGTTTTTTTTTTTAACTGACGCCAGCGGCGCACTATTTCAAATTTTCGATTTCATGTTTTTGGAAACACAAGAAATCTGACACGTGGGTGCCGGTGTGTGAGTCACGTGTAATTCTGCGTCGTTGCTACATGAGTAATAAGCCCATTCGGTGTTGGGCTGTTGGCCCACGTTTATCTCCCCGTGGATTGTTCGATTGGCCCATTGTAATATTTATGCTCCTATTGAAAGTCAAAAATATTAGGGTTATTGACTGCCAAGGACGGCCCAGCAGCCACATTTATTTAAAGGGATGAGGGGGGGACTTTGGGGTCAAATTTACAAATAGGGTTATTGACCTATAAGGACGGCCCAGAAGTGGTTTTGACACTTTGGTCTGGGCTGGACTATGGAGTCTTCATTTATGTTAAAATGTAGGGCCAGGTAAGCTGACTCATCTCCCTCCTCATTTTCTCTCTCTACCAAAACAGGGGAAGGCATAAGGCGGCTGGCGGTCAACGAGCGGCGAGGACGGCAGTGGGTGGGTGGTCTTAGCGACGGTCGGGGACAACCGTCGGCAGCTATAGGCGGCCAGTTCCGGCCCTGTTCCGGCGCAAAAATCGGGGACAACAATCGCATCGTTTTGGCTCCATTTTTCTCTCTGCCTACCAAGTTCGAATTGCATTTGGTCCTGTTCAACGCCTGCACCGTCGAATCTCCGACGAGGAAGCTGCCGGCAATTCCACCGCCACCACTTATCTAACTAAAACGCTGCGTTGCAGCGCTCCACATAGATCCCCTCCGTCGGAATCCGGTCATTCTGAGTGAAATAATCGGGTTTTCGGGTAAGATTCAACAACACCCTTATTCCTGATTTCCGGGTTTCGGGAAAAAAAAAAGTGGGCAATGTTGCCGGACTACACTTGCTGCGAATGAGCACCAAGTGTTTGTAGAAATGTCTGAACCAATTATGTTATTAGCGGTCATGTTGTTTTTGTAATTTCGGTCTTATGCTTTGTAGCCTTGTGTTTGTCGAACCAATTTTTGTGTAATGGGTACTTGTCGAAATGTTGATTTTTTCACAATTCAGAATTTTGATGCATTTGCAATGGTAAGTTTTAATTCGATTCACTGCTGACGTGGCATGAAACGAAAACGGAATGAGGTCGTTTCAAACTCGCGAGATGAGTTTGAAAGCGAGTTTAAAATATTAATATTTTAATCATATCTTTTTCTCTTTCGTCCTCCACCTCACTTTTTATCAATATAACCAAATTAATTATATTCTTAAGTGGACCGATTTACTTTTTTTAATTAATATGAGTCAAATTCTCATCATTGGAAAGCTAGGTAATTAAAAGGTTAAATTTTGACTTTTCCACAGATTCCACGTCATACAATTAGTCAAATTCAAACTCACCGTTGCAGGTGTTCTAAGTGAGGATAATGAAGCAGCCATGGATGGATACAGAGAAGATGGCCCTGTTTCAGGAGCAACCATCTTTCTCCCCTGTTTTCACACCGGAACTGGCTGGCTATGGCTGCTGACGGTTGTCCCCGACCACCCACCCACTGCCGCCCTCGCCGCTTGTCGCCAGCCACCGTCTGCCTTTCCCTGTTTTGGTAGAGAGAAAATGAGGAAGGAGATAAAGGGGGATGAGTCAGCTTATCAGGGCCCTACATTTTAAGGCAAATAAGGACTCCAGAGTCCAGCCCAGACCAAAGCGTCAAATTTGCTTCTGGGCCGTCATTCCTAGTCAATAACCCTTACAAATATTGGTGGGGCCCACATGTTGACTACTCACTAGCCACTAGAGGTAGAAACGGTGCGGTGCAGTGTGGTTTTGGTGTCTCGAAGCGGTGCACCAGACGAAACGGTGCGCTAAAACCTTAAACCAGAACTGGAACTTAATCAACCGGTTTTTAAAAATCGGTGCATCGGATTTAACAATGTAGTTTCACCGGTGAACCGTAACCGCATTAATTTCTATCAACATCAAAAAAATCTCTATTCAATCAAAAAAAAATTATATATATATATATATATTTATTTATTTATATTAATGGTTCAATATTAATTTTTGGGTAGAATTTACATTGTTTTTTTAACAAGTTGATTTACACTGTTTCTGTATTAATTTCTGAGTAGAATTTTTTTTAAACCAGACTTTATATATATATATCATATATCATATATATATATATATATATATATACTAGTCCTCATACCCGTGCGTTGCACGGGGCGAAAGTAAATCTCGCATATGATTGATAATATTTTAGACTATGTCTACAATGATAATAACTTCGTAAATATAACTTCGCAATCATTTTACAGTAATACAAAGTTCTAATCCAACATATATGAATCTACTTAAGTATAATTATCACAATTGTTTTCACTAATACAATAATCTTTTTACCGGCTATAATATGTTGCATATGATAAATTTCTTCGAAGCTTAATTCAAGATACATTCTCACTTTAATTCTTATGTCACAAACATTCCCAATAAAGACATAAATAAATTTTTGTTTATATATAGTAACAATAAAGAAAAAGTTGATCGATGATGGGAAAATATTAAATATCTTTTTTATTTTGAAGCTTAAAATTTAAATGTTGTCAAACTCAATTCTAATACTATTTCATATATCATCATCTATCTAAGAGTTATATTGATCGAACGGGAACTGATAAATAAAACATTGCAAAATAAATGAATATTACCTTCTTGTAAGAAATTTCGTTAACATAACATATTGTGACCTAGGCCTCGTATAGTATACCCGCTTACATTAAACAAATATATGAATAGAAGTTCAATTAAAAATTCTTTATAGGAAAGTTTGAATGTCAATGGAATATTTGTTCAAGTTGATGTGAGTCATTGATCTAAGTTTATACACCATTATGAAAAAAATGAGAATTTCTAGCTAAACACATATATGATACACCATTATAAAAGAGCCAATAAACAATAATTTTATTTCATAAACATCAATAGCTAATCATATTCATGGCAAAAATAGTTTCTATAAGATTATGAATCAATTACACGTGAAACATCATAACACTTAACCGTCCGATCGATATCCATATCAAAGTATGTTATATGCTTTATCAAGAGAAAAAAATTAGTTTGGATAGAACAATCTAAATAAACAAATTAAGGAATCATACACAAAAATCTTAACCATCTATACTTTCCATATTCTAGATAAATAAATGAAAATAATAGCACCCTAAAATCTTGACACTCGCCTCTTTATATAGCATGATATTCTAAATCATAAGTGGAAAACAAAATAAATAATGAAAAATTCTAAGGTAGTCAACTTTTTTTTCGACTATGGTAGTCGATCAATATCAACCGTTGATTTATTAAGAATTAATTTAAACCATTGAAATTTTTTAAAATTTTTTAATCACCAAAATCTTCTTAAGATTTCTCAAATATTCTTTCCTATTTTTTCGTTAAATATATTTCCATCAAATCATTTTTTCTTTTAAAGAACTTTGCATCAATGACAATCGTTCCATATTTGTTTCTTGCCCGGCCCTATACATATTCTAACTGTTTTTTTTTCAAAAATATTAAATTATTTTTTACCCCCTTCGTTCTATATTAATTTTATCTTTGAAAATTATACAGTCAAATTTTGAAAATTTTGACGTAAACTTTTCGACATGTACAATGATTTGTTATGTAAATTTATTATTATTAGATTCGTAACTAAAACTACTGTCCTAAAGTATAATATTACAATTGTTAATAATATATATTTCTACAAATTTATCAATAAAAAAGTAACATTGAATATCATGACGTATAACAAAATGACATTAATATGTCACGGCGAGAGTATTATAAATAAAATATTTTTCTTTTCATAAAAAAGTATCGTATTAATTAATTTGTGGGCCTATTAGATAAGATAAAGTGTAATAGTGTATTTTTGTTTCATATAAATTTGAGGGGCTTATTAAATTTATAATTTTTGGTTATAGATTAATCTTTTTTGGAACATTTTAAATTTTAATAGATGACTACATATTTTTATTATTGTTATACTTTTTTTCAAAATTAGTTACATTAAAAATTAAAATTAAGATGGTATTAACTATTTTATTGACACTTTGAATATATGGCTAGGATTGGAGCACCTGGTCGTTGATGTTGGAAGTTTAGGTCAATAGGTTTATGCAGTAGGTAGAATTACATTACAAGTTTGCCCAACAACAAATGATGGCCACAATTAGAACGACTATTGTTATAACGTGTAAAGTATTTAAAAATTCAAAAGAGCATCTATCATATATATAAATATATATAATTCTTACACCTTATTCCACCCACCAAGTCATCCACCTTTATCCACACTTTACCAATTTATCCGTACAACCATTTAGCCAAGCGCATAAAAGAATAAGGTCCCAGTATAATAGAATGATATGATAGATTTCAAGTTTACAACAATGACGGTTCAAGGAAGGAACCCCCAAATGGTAGGAAAATGTTTTAAAAAGTTGCAAGGTCAACTTATTTTATGCAGAATGAAATGCAAAAATGTTTTGTAACAAAGCTCAAATATATGTATTGTTGTATATTATTGAGAAATATATGAATACATAGGTGTTGTTCTTTGGCCAGGTTAGGTTTAGAAGGGGAAAGGAAAGGAAAGGAAAGGATAAGATAGAAAAGGATAAGACTGGTTTGAGTTAAGTTAATTGTTGGGGTGAAAATATTTTATTAATAAGATTTGAATATTTTGAGGAAAATAAATAAAAAAGTTATAGGCGTTGGAGAAAGTGAATTGGTTTGAGATAAAAAAAAGTTAAGTTAAACCTAACTAACTAACAGGGCCATAGTCTTTTTAACTTTTATCGGAAGAGTTTTGTAAAGGATTAAGATCAAAATAAATGAGTTTCATAAATATTTAATTTGTCATTCACATTAAATATAAAAAAAATACTACTTTTATAACGAAACTAGTGTTAAACCCGTGCTATGCACAGGTATATTAAAAAGTAAATGTCTATTAATTAAAAAGACAATTATAATATAAATGTATATAAAAATTATAATGAAAAACTCATAGGTGTAAATTGTATAATACATATATACTCGCAATAAGTATAACAATACTCGTGATTGACATGTGTATTAAAAAGTACAAATTTAATAATAAAAAGACAACAACAATATAAATATTCATTGAGATTATAAAGTTAAAATACATAAATAATATCATTAGACATGGGTTAACTTATAATCTATGTATAAATTTTGAAGGAGAAAAGTAAAAATAATATCATCACATAAAATAATGACATAATAAAATATTCCAAAGAAAATTATATGCTATAAATGTTGAAGGAGTAATTGGTCCAAGATTGGGAGGGAAAACAATTTCACAAAGAGGTATATAACTTTTACACATTAAATTCAATTTATATAATTTAATTAATGGGTTTTTGGATGCTAATATTCTGAACCTTTGGGGTATTGGACAATAATGCACTGAACTTTGACCTTGGACAATAATGCACTGAATTTTAGGGGGTGTTGGACAATAATGCACTCGAGACAATTTCGACGGTGGCGAACTTGGTGACAATCTTACGTGACAGACCGAGAAGACAAATATTTTTGGACCAATTCATCTCCTCCACCCGCTACATAGGATCTCCACCAAGTTAGCCATTGCCAAAATCATATTGAGTGCATTATTGTTCAACACCCCCCAAAGTACAATGTATTATTGTCCATATCAAAGTTCAGTGCATTATTGTATAAATTTAATGTGTAAAAGTTCAGTATATTAGCATCCAAAAACCCATTAATTAAATTGTATAAATTGAATTTAATGTGTAAAAGTTATATACCTCTTTGTGAAATTGTTTTTCCTCCCAATCTTGGACCAATTACCATACTAATGTTTGAAATGAACAAATCTTAAATGTGTTCAAGTGCTAATGCTCAAAAATTCGTTGAATGATAATAGGGAATTTGCTTCAAATACTAAAAGAGAATTAGCATGAATTTACGAACCATAAAAGCATATATATCCACTATTAGAATGCATGAGACATGCATGAATCAACACTAATAAAGTAACAAATTAAAAGGAAAATCACGCGAAAAAAAATAAACTAAGAAGAAAACAAAAATAAAACTATGTGTAAGCACCAAAATCTTACAAAATTTTATTTGTCAAACCGTTCAAAACATCACTAATGTTTGACATTTTATTAAGCTAGACCAATTGCATTCAAGATTAACCAACAAAATGGAAGTAGTTTACGACTTTAATTTCAACACTTATAATTTGAGAGTTGTATTAGGGATGTCGTCATTATCGCCTTCACCAAACCTCATCGTGTCGTTAGGTAATGATGATGCAAAACACAAATAAGCATCGACAATCAGACAATGATGATGACTTTATATTTCATAAAATGGGAAGGATGATTTCCGAATTGGCGTTTTGGCAAGTCTGAAAAGAAGAGCGAGACAAAGAGGGGCGTGAAAGGACAGAGATGGGGAGACGACTCTAAAACTATTTAGAAACCTATCTTTGTTGTTGTGAATAAATATAAAGAGTTAGAATTGAAAAAAAAAATCAAATATTGAAAGTGGTTATAACTACAAAAATAAGGGATAATAAAATCAAATACTGAAGGTGGTTATAACTGAAAAAATAAAGGGATAATAATGAAAATGGGAAGGATGGTTTCTGAATTGGGCGTTTTGGCAAGTGCTTAGAAACTTATCTCTGTTGATGGGGATCAATATAAAGAGTTATAATTTTAAAAAAAATCAAATATTGAAGGGGTTGTAACTGCAAAAATCAGGGGATAATAAAATCAAATATCGAAGGTGGTTATAACTGAAAAATAAAGAGATAATAACTGCAAAGGTTTAGAGTGTAAGTTTGGGTAAAATACTGTATTTTTTATAGGCGGGAAAAGTTGTTACTGATTTTTATTTTTCTAAATTCTCATTGGCTAGAAAGACCGAAATTCACTCACAGCTCACGATTTCAAAATTCGAACATATTACTTTTATATTATTACTAGTCTTGAACCCGTGCGATGCACGGGGTATTTAAATAGTTTAATAAACAAAATAAATATATTCTTTTTGTTTTTTAAAAAATAAATAATTATGGTGTGGTGCATATTACATATTGATAGTACTTTTCGAAAACTAACCTGCTTATATTGCACGTTTGCCGAGAATTTAATGGTTGTTTCAAATGTTAATACTTGACAGATTGAAAGAGAATGAAAGATGTTTCGATATTTATATATTAGATTGGGATGTAGACTCCTAATTAGATTTGAGTGAGAGGTAGAGTCCTAATTAGATTTGGGTGAGAGTTAGACTCCAAATTGGGTTGGGAAGTAGATTTCTAATTAGATAAGTAGACTTTTAATCTGATTATACTTCTTGTCTATTATTTTTTTTAAATTGATTTTTTTATTATTATTTTATGGGCGTGAATTTTTCACTATATTTTTAAATCGATTTTTTTCTTTAATACGATTAGCCAATAACCCCTACAATCACTCTGGGTTGAGTATTTCAAATTTCAAATATATTATTTTTATATTACTATAGATATAAATAGATTGTTTCAAGGATTGTATAGCACATATCTTACTTGTAAAAAGTGTGACAATAAATATAAATAAATGATATTTTCTGAAGAGGTCCGGGTTCCATTCTCCACTCTAGTGATCTCTGCCAAGCGAGCCGCTTCGACCAACTCGAGCCTTGAGTTACAATTTCCGGTCACTTCTGGAGTTGCGAGGCTAGTCTCGGCCATCCAATGGATGGGCCCCGGGGCTCCTTAGGGAGGCCCGCTCACAACACCGACCCCGGAGGCCTCAGGACTGGACCGGGCCGTCTCGAGACTAGAGAATAGGAGGTATCGGGGTGCGGGTGTTTAAACCCCCGAAAACAATAAAATCGAAGCACCGAACTTGGCGACAGAGGGCTTGCTCGCCCGAGCAGAGCTTATGGCTCGCCCGAGCCAAGCTCCCGCTAGACGTCGTCATGCGCGGACTTAGCGTCTTACAGCAAGGTGTCGCGACCCAGTGGGCCTGCTCGGCCGAGTCACCCTTTGGCTCACCCGAGCCGTGCTTCTGCCAGGCCTTAGTCGTGCACGCAACCACGCGACCAGTGGGCCTGCTCGCCCGAGCCGCCCCTTTGCTCACCCGAGCCGAGCATCTGCCAGATCCTAGTCAAGCACGCAACCATCCACTCAGACGGCCTGCTCGCCCGAGCCATCGTTCTGGAAGACGCTGTTTTTACTCTGTTTTAACTTAATTTCTGGTTTAGTATAAATAGCTTGTTATCATGTTTTTCCAGGCACTTTTTTGACTGATTAATGAATATGCTTATGCATGGGTTAGGGTTTCTCCCTTTTCTCTCAAAAGCTTGCTTATTTTATCCATTGATTAATGGTGGTGTTTGCAAGTCATCTCTTTATTGATCATTTGGTGGATTCTTCCTTTATGATGGTCATGGTGGGATGCTAGGCTTTGGTGGTGGAATCTCCTTTATCCAAAGTCATATCCAATCCTTTTGGGTGTCCAAGCTATTGTTAGATTGTTGATCCAAGTCTCTCAAGCTAGTCTACATTTTCTCCCATCGCGCCACGCTCCATTTGGTATCAGAGCACAAGGTTATTCATCTAGCTTGAGTTTTCCATTGTTCTTGCTAGTTTGTTCTCTATTGTTGGATTTTTGGTATTTTGATTGAAATATTGGTGTTCTCCAACCCTTGTGACTCCAAGTGTGTTGGAGAAATTGTTATTGCTATTGTGTTTGTTGATTTTGATGCATATTGGAGCTTTGAGGAAGAGTTGGAAAATTTGTGCACACAAGGTGTTCGATAAAATGCCCAAGTGAGAAAAACACAAAGAACCCTTAACCAAACACAAGCTAACTACAAGAAAACCCCCAAACTCCACAAAATACCCCCAAACACAATTCGTCCCATACCTTTCCCTCGATATGGATGGTCACGATGATTCCGATCGAGAGGAACCTAGCCACCGGAGGAGTTTCCGAGTCCAAGGAATTGAGGACCGACTCGCCACGATGGACGAGAGGTTCACTTCTCTTGAGAATCGTAACGCCAACATCGAGCGGACTCTTCTGGAGATTGCAGCACAAATGAACAATTTGATGGTGCAACGTCAAGGTCAACCACAAGTTGAACGACGGAGGCGTGCACAAATCCCTATCCGTCCTCCTCCAAACTTTGAGTCGAGTGACGATGCTAGAGGCTCTCCACGACACCGAATTCGTCGGAATGTGCAAGATCCACCCCCTCGTGATGACTTTCAGGACATTAAAATCGACATCCCCGAATTCAACGGTTCCACTGACCCGGATGACTACATCGAATGGATCCAACTAATGGATAGGATCGTCGAGACCAAGGAGTATGATGATGAGAAGGCTTATAAAATCGCAAGCTTAAAACTCACCAGGGCCGCTTCGCTTTGGTTTGAGAATATGAAGTTGCAACGGGCTCGTGAAGGGAGGGCAAGGATTTCTACTTGGACCCGGCTTAAGCAAGTGATGAATCGCCGCTTTTTACCAAACACTTACCGTCACGACGTTCTGAAGAAGGCATATGCCCTTACCCAGGGCAAACGAACCGTCGGGGAGTACATATCGGAATTCGAGCAACTTCTTATCAAAAGTGGTCTCCAGGAACCCGAAGATCAAACCATGATGCGTTTTTTGAATGGCTTGGATCCCACCATCGCTAAAAGGGTCGAGATTCAACCTTACTATTCCCTGGATGAGTTGTGTAGCTTGGCCCTTCGGGTTGAACGACGTCGGAAAGAAAGGGCTCTCGCCAAACTAATTTAACGCAACTACTTTCCACCGTCAAACCGTCCTCCTCTTCAATCGGCCACACCCAAACCTAGTGAGACACCCAAGTTCCCTGCGACACCCCGAACTGATAAAGGAAAGGGACTTGTTGTGGCGTCTCCTACGGGAACCACTCGTCTTGTGGAAGGAAAGAAATGCTTCAAGTGCCATGGATATGGCCACTTCCAGGCCGATTGCCCGAACCGCCGGACCTTGACTCTCCAGGAGGTTCAGGACATTGACAGAGCCCAGCGGGAGACTATATTCCAAACACGATGCTTAGTTGGGGGCAAGGTGTACGAGCTCATCATTGACGGGGGAAGTTGTACTAATGTGGCCTCTACCTATATGGTTGACAAACTGGGATTACCCCTAATGCCTCATCCCCGTCCCTATTCGCTGAAATGGCTCAATGACCATGAAGGCATTAAGGTAACCAATCGTGTTTTAGTGAATTTAACTTTTGGCACTAACTACAAGGACTCTATTGTTTGTGATGTTGTCCCCATGAGCGCGTGTCACGTATTGTTGGGTCGACCGTGGCAATTTGACAAGAAAACCACTCATGACGGATCGAAGAATACTTACTCCTTTATCCACGAGGGCAAAAGGGTTAAACTCCTTCCACTAGCACCACATGAAATATCACCACCTAAACAGGCGGGAAGTGAGGAGCCCAAACACTTGAGTGAGACACGGTCGAGCGAGCCTAAGAGGGAAGGCCATTTTGCCTTGCTCCTCTTAGAGGCGAACACATGTGAGGAAGTGAAACCTAAACACCCTCTCGTTGCCCCCTTGCTGAATTTGGAGATGTATTCCCGAAGAGCTCCACCGGTCTACCTCCTATCCGAGGTATTGAGCATCGGTCGACCTTATACGGCGCTCCGCTCCCAAACAAGCGGCGTATCGGTGCAACCCGCGAGACAAAGGAGTTACAAAGACAGTTGACGAGCTTATTTCACGAGGCTATGTTCGAGAGTATGAGTCGTGCTCCGTCCGGCCCTCCCGGTTACGAAGAAAGATGGTACCTTCGATGTGTGTAGATAGCCAGCCATCAACAATATTACCATCAAGTATCGGTACCCTATCACAGGCTTGACGACATGCTCGATGAACTACATGGCTCCTGTATTTTCTCCAAGATTGACCTACGGAGTGGCTATCATCAAATCCGTATGAAGGAAGGCGATGAGTGGAAGACAGCGTTCAAGACAAAGGGGGGATTATATGAGTGGCTTATCATGCCATTTGGGCTTTCCAACACCCCGAGCACATTCATGCGTCTTATGAACGAGATGTTGAGACCCTTTATTGGTAAATTCGTCGTGGTTTATTTCGATGGTATTCTAGTATATTCGAGGAGTGAAGCGGAACATATTGTGCATTTGGAGCGGGTGTTCGAGGTTTTGCGGCAACAACGGCTTTACGGTAAACTGGAGAAGTGCGAATTTTGCACTCCCCAAGTCACCTTTCTTGGGTATATTGTTTCCGGCACGGGTATTTCTATGGACCCTTCAAAGGTGGAGGCCATCCGCTCTTGGCCCTCTCCCTCTACTATCACGGAGGTGAGGAGCTTCCACGGTCTTGCTTCGTTCTACCGTCGGTTCATCAAGGGCTTTAGTACCCTTACCGCTCCCATTACCGAGTGCATGAAGAAGGGCGCCTTTGAGTGGACCTGAGCGGCCCAAGGAGCTTTTGAGAAGCCGAAATCCCGACTTTGTGAGGCTCCGGTACTTGCTCTTCCGAATGTCACACAAGCCTTCGAAGTAGATTGTGATGCTAGTGGTATAGGCATTGGAGCCGTGTTGATGCAAAACCAACGTCCTATCGCTTATTTCAGTGAGAAACTCAGTGGTTCAAGGAGGAACTCTTCCACGTATGATAAGGAGTTTTATGCTCTCATGTGGGCTCTAGATCATTGGTCACACTATTTAAGGCCGAGCCAGTTTGTCCTTCATTCAGACCATGAGGCGCTCAAATATTTGAATGGACAACACAAGCTTAGCTTCCGGCATGCTAATTGGGTTGAGTTCCTTCAAAGATTTAATTTTGTAGCGAAACACAAGAAGGGGAGTGTAAATGTGGTCGCCGATGCGCTTTCGAGGAGACACTCTCTTCTTTCCGTAGTTGAGGCAAGGGTACTTGGGTTCCAACACTTAAAGGAGTTTTATAAGGATGATGATGACTTTAAATCACACCTCGGTGGTGGTGTTGGACCGTATTTGTTACAAGATGGATTTCTCTTCAAGGGCAACAAATTGTGTGTTCCAAAATGTCCGTTGAGAAAGCTTCTAGTGCGGGAGGTTCATGGAGGTGGACTCGCTGGTCACTTCGGTATCAATAAGACCATCGACATGTTAAAGGAGCACTTTTATTGGCCGAAGATGGGAGGCGATGTGCATGACATGGTATCGAAGTGTATTATTTGCCACCATGCCAAGAGCCAGTTCCACCAAGGGCTTTATACACCCCTTCCGGTTCCGAATGGTCCGTGGGAGGATCTGAGTATGGACTTCATTGTAGCTCTTCCCCGAACCGTACGTGGCAAAGATGCAATTCTAGTCATCGTTGACCGCTTTTCTAAAATGGCGCATTTCATTGCTTGCGAGAAAACTGATGACGCCACACATATTGTCACCCTTTTCTTCCGAGAGGTGGTGCGTTTGCATGGTGTCCCGAGGACTATTGTGTCGGATCGTGATACTAAATTCATGGGTCACTTTTGGAGGTCTTTGTGGAAGCTTTTGGGAACGAAGCTTTTATTTAGCACATCGTATCATCCTCAAACAGACGGCCAAACTGAGGTAACTAACAAGACACTCATTACATTACTTCGTGGTCTTGTGAGTCGGAGTCTACGAGATTGGGATGCCAAGTTATGTCACGCCGAGTTTGCCTATAATCGGTCCCCCTCTCTTGCTACGGGTCATTCGCCCTTTCAGACTTGCTATGGTATCAACCCCATAACTCTTATCGAGCTCCTTCCTCTTCCTTTAGAGTCGAGGGTTAGCTTTGAAGCAAGTGAGAAGGCACGAGATCGAAGCTTCACCGCAAATTCGGTAAAGATCGAGCGCGCAATGAACTTTATAAGGCCAGAGCCAACAAGCATCGCCGTGGTATCACGTTCAAGCCGAGACTTGGTTTGGCTACATCTAAGGAAGGCAGTTTCCATCCGGAGGAGTAATAAGCTAATGCCACGAAGCGAGGGACCGTTCAAAGTTTTGGCCAAGATAAATGACAACGCCTACAAGCTTGATCTTCCGGGTGACATCGGTGTTTCATCAACCTTCAACATCGGGGACCTCTCACCCTACATTGAGGATGTTGAACCCGACGTGGATTTGAGGGCAAATCCTCTTCAAGAAAGGGAGGATGAAGAGGTCCGGGTTCCATTCTCCACTCTAGTGATCTCTGCCAAGCGGCGACCCGACTCGAGCCTTGAGTTACAATTTCCGGTCACTTCTGGAGTTGCGAGGCTAGTCTCGGCCATCCAATGGATGGGCCCCGGGGCTCCTTAGGGAGGCCCGCTCACAACACCGACCCCGGAGGCCTCGGGACTGGACCGGGCCGTCTCGAGACTAGAGAATAGGAGGTATCGGGGTGCGGGTGTTTAAACCCCCGGAAACAATAAAATCGAAGCACCGAACTTGGCGACAGAGGGCCTGCTCGCCCGAGCAGAGCTTATGGCTCGCCCGAGCCAAGCTCCTGCCAGACGTCGTCGTGCACGGACTTAGCGTCTTACAGCAAGGTGTCGCGACCCAGTGGGCCTGCTCGTGAGTCACCTTTGGCTCGCGGCCGCGAGTGCGGGCCTTAGCCGTGCACGCAACCATGCGACCAGTGGGCCTGCTCGCCCGAGCCGCCCCTTTGCTCGCCCGAGCCGAGCATCTGCCAGATCCTAGTCAAGCACGCAACCATCCACTCAGACGGCCTGCTCGCCCGAGCCATCCTATGGCTCGCCCGAGCCATCGTTCTGGAAGACGCTGTTTTTACTCTGTTTTAACTTAATTTCTGGTTTAGTATAAATAGCTTGTTATCATGTTTTTCCAGACACTTTTTTTGACTGATTAATGAATATGCCTATGCATGGGTTAGGGTTTCTTCCTTTTATCTCAAAATCTTACTTTACTTTATCCATTGATTAATGGTGGTGTTTGCAAGTCATCTCTTT
Organism: Portulaca oleracea; assembly: GCA_029582165.1. NCBI lineage: Eukaryota > Viridiplantae > Streptophyta > Magnoliopsida > Caryophyllales > Portulacaceae > Portulaca > Portulaca oleracea. The sequence continues at coordinate 14,818,337 of CM055869.1, read as the reverse complement.
ATTGATCATTTGGTGGATTCTTCCTTTATGATGGTCATGGTGGGATGCTAGGCTTTGGTGGTGGAATCTCCTTTATCCAAAGTCATATCCAATCCTTTTGGGTGTCCAAGCTATTGTTAGATTGTTGATCCAAGTCTCTCAAGCTAGTCTACATTTTCTCCCATCGCGCCACGCTCCATTTTCGAATCAATATCATAACATATAAGTTGCAAGTAGAAAAAATACAATCCAACTCAAAACCTCGTAGGTAGCTATCCATAATAATGAAAATAAAAGAACCATAAACTATAAATGAATTTGTTAACTGAAGTATATCAATTCTATCGTAATTGATGAGTAAGGTACATGTCATGTGAAAAATTAAAAGTATAAAGTACAAACTTAAGGATAACTATATTAACACAAACTCAACATTCACCGTTGGGATACATTAATAACAACTTAAGGTGTTTATACATAAACAATACAATAACTTGAGATGTACGTTGTGGTCTCTCAAGCTTACATCTTCTTTCGTTGTTTGATACATCAAAAGACATGAGATAATGACGATTCAACATCCGAATTACAAAGTTAAGTAAACACAAAAATCTTAACTGAGAAATCAAATTGAAAATACAATGAAACTCGTAATTGAAAAAAGGAGGAAAAACTCTAACCATTGATATATTCTCTTTCATGAAATCACCACTCGCTATCGTTGGACACCCGACCATTGCCTCTTGACTATCATGTCCGATCAATATCGACTCCTTCAGCACAGATGTGACACGCTCATGGGACTTTAAAACCATAAAATTTGCCACTAATTCCGTGTACGAATTCTACATAAATTTTAACTCCAAGCCCTAAATTCATCCAAAATTCACACCATATCCTCATTCACTGCAAATCTCTCGTGCAATTGCAAAAAAAAAAATAAAATTATGGAGAGGAAGTAGTAATCACATCAGAGCTGGATGAAAAGCAAGAGGTAACACTATTGCGTAAACATTATTATGGAGAGAGGATTTTCCTTTTGGGAAAATGGAGAATTTAATGGTTGCTTCAAATTGATAGTATTTCTCGAAAACTAACCTGTTTGTATTTGCAGGTTTGTCAAGAATTCAATTGTTCCTGCAAATGTTAATAGTTGACAAATTGGAAGAGAATGAAAGATGTTTCGATGTTTATATATTAGGTCAGGAGGTAGACTCCTAATTAGATTTGGGTGAGAGGTAGAGTCCTAATTAGATTTGGGTGAGAGTTATACTCCTAATTGGGTTGAGAATTAGATTTTTAATTAGATAAGGTAGACTTTTAATCTGGTTAGACTTCTTGTTTATTATTTTTTTAAAACGATTTTATTATGATTTCATGAGCAGGAATTTTTTACTGTATTTTTAAATCGATTTTTTTTCTTTAATCTGATTAGTCGATAACCCCTACAATTACTCTGGATTAAGTATTTCAAATTTTGAATATATTACTTTTATATTATTATAGATAGACACTAATTTATGTACATTAGTACATATTTAACAACGTGCTCTTTCATAAATTAACTATATTAAATCAATATAAAGGTATTTAATATTTATGTTACACATGAGATGAATTTTGTAAAGGGTAAAGATCAAAATATCATAGAATTAATTAAATCAATACAAAGATATTTATATTGCACCCTTATTCTTTAGCTTAGTTAGGTCTAACTTAACTTAATTTAACTTAATTTATCCTTACATTACCTAACCTAACATAATTTCCTTAAAAACGCCCAAACCAAAAATAAAATTTAAATTATAAAAAAATTTAAAAAATATTATTTTAACCTCAAACCAATCAACTTTTTACAACACCTATAACTTTTCCACTTATTTTCCCCAAAATATTTAAATTTTATTAGTAAAATATTTTCACCCAACAAGTAATTTAATTCAAATTAATCCTATCATTTCTTATTCTAACCTAACCAACCAACCTAACCAAAGAAAAAAAATACAAATATTGGAACAAAAAAATATGAATATTGCATCTTGAACCAGCTACCAAACTAAATACAACCACTCAACTAAACCACTTGACTAACCATTGCATTGCATCTCCATGTAACCAGAGTAAACAAAAAATCAGCTTGACATTACAAATGACGCACAAATAATAATTGATAAGATTATAAAAGATTTTTTACTGATATTAGAATATTTTGTATATAAATTACGTAATAAAATAATATTAACTTAATAAAGATAAAAAAAATAAAATCTTTTATTTAAGATTAATAAAAATCAAATCAATGGTTAAGATTATTCTATCCATAATCAATGACTAATATTCAATTTAACTACGGTATTTTTTATTATAAACATAATATTATAATTTTTTAATAGTATTTTTTATTACTAATCTAATGATATCAATTTTGTACGATGAATCATTACACAAATTAAGATATTCACGGTCAAAGTTTTTGTCACAATTCCTTAGGCGACAGATAAAAGAAAACGGAGGTAGTACATGTTTGTGTACTTTCTTGGAAATATGTTTATTTGATTTATGAAATTAACATGTAACCACATTTTATAAGATTTATGTGTTAATTAATAAATTAATAGTCATATCATATATCATGTATATCATATAGACATCAGTTAACAATTAAATTAATTATATCATAGATTGTGAGAGGTTAAACTTTTTTAACTGCATTATATATATATATATATTCAAAATTAGATGTTTGTGTTTTTTTAAGTATTAGAAAATATTATCTATAATTAAATCTTTGCCTTTTTTAAATTGTTAGAAAATTATAAATACAATTATGCTATAGTAATCTATATACATTCTAATTATATATATATATATATATATATATATATATATATATATAGATATATAGATATGTGTGCGTGTGCGTGCATTTTCAACCACATGTGTTTTAAATTATTTTTTATTTAATAAATTTTATATAATATTTTATAAAAGTGATAATCATGTTTTAGATATTCCACATAGAATTGCATGTTATTTTAAGAAATTAGGTGTTTGAGTAATACTTCTTTTATGCTAAGAAGGTTTTAACATCTGTTTTGTGGATTAACGATTATTTTATATAAAATTTAAGTGGTAATGGTATTTATTTACATTATTATACTTTTTTTTATAAATAGTTATTGACTTTATTTATGGTTAGTAGTAACTCAATCTATCCATTAATATACATAAAGTGATTTAAAAAGAAAAAATAAGTCAATTAAAGCTTTCCAAAAACGTCTTACAATTACGTGTTTACGATGTGTACAATAATATTTGAATCGTCTATAACAAAATGTAAGAAAAATCATCCAAATAGAGCATCAAATGACCAAATTCTAATTATAAAATTGAATTTACTCTAAATAATACAAATTGAATATATCCAATGTTCAAACATAGAAGTTATCTTCCTATGAAATTAAACATATTCAAAGTCTACCAAATCAAATTTATTATTGCTTGCTCGAAATCTAAAGGAGTTTAAACATTATGTTATTTCCTCCAATAAATCATGAAAAATCTCCAAACATTATTTATTTATGAAATTATATGTTTTTTGAAAAAATTTTAATGCTAAGAACAAAATGGAATGTTCATATTTTATACTTTTTGAACCTTAATCCATACGGGAAAGTTGCATGTTAAGTTATTTGATAGAAGTATAAAGAAATATTATAATATTTATGAGAGGAAGATATATATGAATAAATTTATATGAAACTTTATCAATAGACATTAAATATAATTGAATATACATATATGAAACTAATACATGCATGTACAAAAATCATATAGAAAAGTAAAACTATTATTTAACTTGCAAGGCCCTGTAAATTTTATGGGTTGACTGAAGTAAGTAAATAGTTATCGAAAATTACTAAAAGTTACCAAAATTACCAAAAGTTACCAAAATTACCTAGAATCACATGACACATGTAATGTAGGTTTTTTTTTATTTTTTTCCTTTTATTTCAAAAACACAAATTTACCTATATAAATTTACCCAAAGTTACCAAAAGTTACCAAAAATTACCAAAATTCATCATTTACCTTACCTCAAGATACCCATGAAATTTACAGGCCCTAAGTATATTACAATGAGGAAAATAACAACTTATAGTCAAATACTCCCTCCTTTCCTCAATAATTGTCACATTTGAATTTTGGGAAGATTTTAAGAAAATAGTATTGAGAATGATAATTGTATTGAAAATGATAAAAGTGATAGATAAATTTCTATTTTGATTATATAGTTGTATTGGTAATAATAAAAGTAAGAGCTAAATTTAGAAAATTTTCATCAATATTGTATTGGAATTATAAAGTGATAGATATTATGAAAAATAATGAATTAGTTAGAGTAATAGATATTGAGGAACGGAGGGTGTAACATTCAAGTACCAAAAACAATAACTATTTTTAAAATTTATACAATGCACATTTCTTAATAGCATATTTACAAACTTAATATCAAGCACATAAATAAATATAAATTATAGAAAACATAATAAAAATTTGATAGCATTAGGGTTTGGTTGATCTAAACTCTAAAAAGTATAAAGTTACATATTTATGTTAGTTTTTCTAAATCACATATTCAAGGTAGTTAGTAACGGCTTTAGTTCATTTCATAAATTTTAATTAACTCATTGAATTGCTATATATTACTATAATCATTGATCTTTATGAAACTAATACAACAATGACAATTGTGCTTAAAATAATTACTTTTTATGAAAATATGTATTCTAATGTAAAAAACCAATATGAAAAACAGCAATATTAAAAAAATATGAAAAGTAATTAATTTTTTTAATAGAAAATAAGAAATATGAATTAGTTTAAAAAGTCAAAATCAAAATATATACGTATTTTAATAGTATGTATTTTCTATAGAAAAATATGGTATTTTGTTTAAGTATATGTGATAGCCTCATTAAGTAAAAATTTTATATTGTAATCTAGATATTGAATATGCATTAGAATATTTAAAGGAAAATTCATAAAAATCAATAGAAAATTACGCCACTTGTATCAAATTGCAATATATACTAATTGCAAAACATAGTGAAATTTAAAATGAAATATGAAAATTACCTTTTCATCAATTGTAAAATATGCTTTTGGATTTGATATTCAACCCACTTACTCCAAATTTTCATAGCTAGATGCTTACACCTTGCTCCCTTTTATAAGGGTAAATAAATCATTACAAAAAGAAGAAATGGGGAAAACTTATAACCATCAATTAGTAATGACAATTTAATAGAATTAATACGTGATGAGTTTCAAGAAGGGCGAGTTACAAACACCCATATTCAAACGTTAGAAAAGTTTAAGAAAGCATTAAAAATATCATCAATTAGTAGCTAAAAGTTGAAATTTTCCTCTCTTCTTTGGAAAAAATATAGTTGAAATATATATTTTATTAATATTGCTAAAGTTGTAGTTAAAAAAAAAAGTTACTTTTGAACCCCAATTTTTCAAAATAATATTTATAAAATTGTTCACAAATTTGGCCATTATTTCCTTTCTCGAAACTTAATATGTTTTGTCATTAAAAAAATCCTTTTATTATTGATTATTATTAATTATTAATGGTAAAAAGTCATTTTATCGAAATAATTTATTATTGGTTATTGCTAATTATTTTATAAACTTTTAAACGAAAAGTTAATTTTCTTGTAACATAAAAGGAGGTTAAAAAAGAATATATATACTGACATTTTTTTGTATAAATATACTTTATAGGGCATAACTTCATAGCAATTAGGAAATGTAAAAGCATTTCGATAATATCAACTTAATTACATTAATTAATATAAAAATGTTGGAACAACTCTTCATATGCAAAATTAAATATCAAAATTATTTTTTATTAAATACAATAACATTGCCTTTCAAGAAATAGATACCTTGAACTAAGCTTGAGTTAAACTTAATTAGTATTTGTAGATTTTAATTATATTAATAAATTTTATTTGTTACAAACAATAACTCACCATACATTTAATATTTATGAAGTATTTTTTTTTCAAAAAAGGTAATCACGATTAATTAGACCTGGCAAATCTCGACCCGACCCGGAAACTCGACCCAAACCGACCCGCAAAAAGTGGGTTTTGAACACGAAATTCCGACCCGAGACCCAAAAATGACCCAACCCAAAGAATCCGGTAAAAAACGGGTCAGGTCGGGTCAGGTTTGGGTCGACCCGTTGGATCAGACATTTTAATTTTAAGTGTTTTGTCTACTTTGGCCTTGTGCAAAAAAATGGGCCCATTTCATGAAAATTAAGGCCCAAAAGTAAAATATTGGGTGGCTTTGGAAAGTTGTGCGTAGAGAGAGACATACAAATGAAATAATCAAATAACAAATGACAAAAACAAAACCCTAACGCTCTCACTCACTCAGTCTTTCAGTGAACCCTCAAACTCCTGCAGTCCCACCTCTCTCCTCTCTTTCAGTAAAATAGTGTATTATTGTCAAAGGTCAAAGTTCAATGCATTATTGTCCAATACACCAAAAGTTTAGTATATTAGCATCCCAAAACCCTATATATTTCATAAGTATTGTTATTCGTGATTGTTGACATAAACGCATAATACGTGTAGACTTGAAGATTGTCAAATTTTGTCCCTTAGGTGTATATTAATATGTCTATACAACTATGACATATCGTGGTGGTCGAACTTGCAATGGAATGATAGATTACACAGGTGTCTTTGACTAATTATAATCAATTTTATTAGTTGTAAGTGACTAAGAAAAAGGGCGGTCATGACCCATAAACCCGACCCAAACCGCCCGAAACCGGAATACACTCGACTCGTATTTACATGAACCTGAAATACACCCGACCCGTATTTACCCGAACTCGATATACGACCGACCCGTAACCCGCCCGCCCGTATTGACAGGTCTACGATTAATGATCATTTAATATGTACTAAAGGGGGATCAAGGCTTCGGTTGGGGGTATGTATTCCGAGATTCGACAGGTTCTGTTGAAGTTGCTGGGGTGGAACAAGGCCATGGTTTTACTGACCCAATGATGGGAGAAGCCAGAGCTTGTTTGCTAGCTATGACGGAGGCTCAGAATCTAGGATACAGACGGATAACAGTGGAGGGTGACTCCATTAATCTCATGAGGAAATTGCAAAGAAGAGAATTAGACAATAACCCTTGTTCTTTGTTTTTAGGTGGAATTTTCTAATTGTGTTTGTTTTTTGATGAGGTAGTTTTCAGTTTTATTAGGAGGAGCGGTAATGGTGTTGCCCATGCATTAGCCCACTTTAATCCTACTCTAATAGGTAGAAGGGTATGGATAGGAGTGGCCCCAGATTTAGTCAACGATCTGGCGGAAAATGATCTTTGTAATTTGGTTGAAAACGCATGATTTTAATATACTCTCCAGGTTCAAAAAAAAAATGTACAAAAGATTTTTTTAAAAGGGTAAACATTAGCAATTATAATTTTCCGAAAATACCCTCGTAGAAACTCACATATTCCAACCTCACCCTTTGTATATATATATATATATATATATATTTCTGGGTACAAAAGGTGAGGATCGAAATATGTGGATTCTAATGAGGGCATTTTGGGAAACCTATAATTGATTTTATTTAATTTTTTTTAAATCATGTAATATTAATGTGTGTATTAATGTGTATATGTTTGCATTGATGACTCTTTTTTCTTTACTTTTTTTATATGTACTATTTTTTTTTCTTTATTCTTTTAAATAAGAAAATTATTCTTTTTGTTTTTCATTATTAATTTTCTTTATTCTTTTAAATATAACCTCAGTAATATTTTCAAAAATACATATGATTTACTTGTCACTCGTGCAGCGCACGGGTCTGAGTACTAGTACATATATATATTTATTTATATTAACGGCTCGATGTCGGTTCCCCGTCGGTTTGAATATCCCAAAACATAACCGCCCCGTTTAGCATCCAAATTTTCCGGTGCGGTGCACCTGAATTTAAGCTGGTTTGGTGTTGCCCGTTTCCGATTTTTTTTATTCGGTTTCCGGTTTGGCGTGCCGGTTCCAGATTTTTTTTTCCAGCCCTACTAGCCACCTCCCCCATTCCCTCCTCATTCTCTCTCTACAAAAAACAGGGGAAGGCCGTCTCTCTCCTTCGCCTCAGCCTCAGCCGCCACCGCCCCTCCGCATCAGCCTCAACCCCCATTGCCACCACCTCTCTCCTCAGCTCAGCCCCCACCGCCACCGCCTCCCACCTTCGAATCAAATACAAATTTAAAGATATATTTTAGATTGATAGAGGCTCCACCCCTGTCTTTGCCATCCGCGCCATGGTCGCCATTTGCTTGCTCGAGAGGATCCCCTTCATCCCCATCAATTCGTCGACGATGCTCATGAAACTCGAGAATGATAACACCGTCACCGCCGACGACCAGGCGGCGCTCAAGGAGGTCGGCGGGGACTCCAGCGCCATCGCCACCGTAGAAATCGCGCTGAGGTCCAATGGCGCATGATAACTTCGGGAGTTGCCGGAAACCGACACCGCTCACCGCCAGAAGCTGGTGGAATTGACCTCTTCCGGCGCGAGCAAACCCGCCATCAATGATCAAGAAGGACGACCCATATAGCATTTTCTAATAACTGTCACCCCTGTTTTGGTGCAGAGAAGAGATAAGAGAGAAGAGAGCAAACCTTGTTTTGGTGTCGGAACAGGGCCGAAACGGGCCGCCTATGACTGCCGACGGTTGTCCCCGACCGTCGCCAAGACCAGCCACCCACTGCCTCCCTCGCCGCTCGTTGACCGCCATCCGCCCTCTGCCTTCCCCTGTTTTGGTAGAGAAAGATGAGGAGAGAGATGAAGGGCTCTGCCTTCCCCTGTTTCGGTAGATAGAGAAGAGGAGGGAGATGAAAGAAGATGGGGAGATGAGTCAGATTTGCATGGCCCCACATTTTAATGCAAAGTAGGACTTTCCAGTCCAGGTAGTACCAAACTGGCAAAATTCTATATGGGTCGTCCTTCTTGGTCATTAGCCCAAAGTATTAAAGGATCGCGTGTAAAACTATGTTTAAAAGCAATCAAATAGCAAATATAATAGCAGACAACTCAAATACAGACTTGATATGATTTTTTTTTTAATTATTGAAAGCCAAAGAGGCTAAAAAGACGGCATCAGCGATGCGAAAATTGCAGAGAAAAGTACAGCGAAAGGACAACAACGAACAAAGAAGCAACACAAGTCAAACCACAAGGCAAACAACAAAAATAAAACACTAAAATTAACAATTTCGTTCTTTTCGCCATTTTCCCTTAAGTCGTTTCCCAATAGTCTTTGGGTCCACAAGAATGAAGCCAGAACCACAACCAAACTTTGTCACTTTGCACGCCATGTCCACCAGACTTGATATGATACAATCATGAATAAGAGTTCAACATAAAACCAAATTAGAACCTTCAATTGCAAAATTGTATGGTAATGTTATTTTTGTCATTGCTATTGTTGACATATTGTCACAAAAGAGTGTTATAGAATCATTGTGACCAACTTGTAAATCAACAAGTATTCTTCTTAATACAATAGCTTCAAGTGTTGCACTAATCGCTACTACGTACTCTGCTTTGATTGATGATAAAGCAACTATTGTCTGTTTCTTCAAGCTCTATGAAATAGTTTTGGATCCAAGTTGAAATACATACCCATTTGTACTCTTTTTTTTTTCCCGTCCACACAACCTACCCAATTGCTACCTTGAAGGCCTTTTCCATCTTATAGAGAATTCCATAATTCTTTATTCCTTAGTTGCTACAAAGTGTGCCATGTTGCGATCATTCATGAATCTTGAAATGACATCGACGTTATATCAAGCTTGTTGTGTGCGAGATATATCAACAATCCGACAAGAATTTGGTAGATGGCTGCATCGACTTTATCCATATCGTCATTTTTAGAGAGTTTTTTCATTAATAACCATAGGTGTAGGCATATTGATAAGCTCACAATCGCTCATATTAAACTTTTTGAGAAGATCTTTAACATAATTTTCTTGCGATAGAGAGATCTGACCTGAGCTTTGTTTTACTTGCATTTCGAGTAAATACTTTATTAGCCTTAGATCCTTAATTTCATGCTCTGACATCATTGCCTTTTTGAAGTCTTCAATCATCTTCTTATGGGTGTCTGTGTATATAAGATCATCCATATACAAGTATAATATGATAAAAATCTTGTAGGCCTTGTGACTTGATGCGGAGAGATGAATCACTTGGGCTCTTTAGAAACCCATTCCTTAAGAGATAGACATCGGTCTTACTATCATGCACGGGGGGCTTGCTTTAGGCCATATACTGCTTTTCGACAATGATAAACTTTGTTTTCCTAACCTTCTATGATGTACAAGCCATTCCACGTAAACCTCTTTTTTCTAGGTATCCATTGAGAAAGACTAACCTGACATCCAATTAAAAGACTTGGAGCTTTAATTGTGTTGCGATGACAACTATTGTTGTGATGGTCTCCATCTGAACAACTAGAACAAAGGTCTCACTAAAGTCAACTATTGGTTGTTGCGATAAGCCCTTGGCTATCACGCGTGCCTTGCATTTTTAAATCGATCCAAGTTTGTGATGTTTGACTTTGTAGACCTACTTGAAACCAATGACATCCTTATATTGAGATCCATCCACTAATTCTCATGTGTGGTTTTGTCAATCATCATGATATCTTCATTGATTGTCTCAATCAATTTCTTATCTTTTGTAACTTCTTGGAAAGATTGAAGCTCACCAGCAAAGAATGACATGATTGTATGATAACATTCATAATCTTGTAAATATTTCGGAGGATGTCTTTCCCGTTGATTTCTTCGAGTAGACTGGGGGAATCTTGAAGGATTTGTCTGTAAATTTCGACTTTCATTACTTGCAAATGAGTTTACTGGTGGAGATGGACCCAAATTAGAAGATCCTTCCTCTCTAATCTATTGATTTGAACACTTGTGTTGAGTGTTCGGATGAATGTTTTAGTCCACTACATTTGCATGTTTCCTTAAATATGATATCTTTAGAAATCACCACCTTATTGCTTTAGCAATAACCTTTTGATTTATCACTATAATCGATGAAGATGTGTGTTTCTCCTTTGCCATCAAACTTTTCCCGATTTTCTTTTGGAATATGTGAATATGCTATACACTAAAAGTCTAAAATACTTTGAAGTGGCTTACCCTCATAAAAAAATTTGGGTTATGCAAGAAGGGATTCATAATATTTGTAATTATGTTGAATTGCTAAAAGAAGTAGAAGATTGAGGAATATAAAATTATTATTTTCTATGAATTGCTTGATTGAATTCCTCCATTGAAGTGATTGGATTATATGCATGAATATTTATAGTTGACATTTTTCTCCAAGTACAATGAATCTTATATTTCTATGCAACGTACATTTATGCACCTTTTTATATGTAATGAGTAATTATTTCTTGATTTTTCTTATGCAATGTATTATTAATAATATGACTATGCAATATATAAATAATTATTCTAGATACTTGACTAGAATTTTTCTAGATTAATTTTATTTTTTAAAGTTATTATCGACAATCTCCTTTTAATTGATCAAGGTTACCTTTTTATTAACGTCGAGACTGACCTTGTCCAAACAAAGAACCCTCGAAAAGAAAAGTGTTAATGAGCAGAAAATGGTAGTTGTTGGGAGTTGTGACTTGTGACTGACGAAATGTGGTCAAAGAGAGGCCGCAAGAAACATAATCTGCTCTAATTCTTCTAGAAACCTCTGCTTCCCAAACACCAGATCTTCATCTTCCACCGTCTTCATCATCACACCACATCATCATTATTCTTTCCTCTCAAAGAGAGAACCATCGAAACAATGGCGTGGTTAACCAGATTCACAGTCGCAGTAGCATTTCTAGCCGCCGGGATCATCTTCTCCCCAGAAACCTTCAAATCTTCTTCTTCATCGTCATCGCATGCACTTTATACCGCCCTAAGACTCTCCCATCTACTGTGCTTCTCCACCGCATGGGGTGCCGCCTTGTGGGTCACCTTCATCGGCGGCATCATCATGTTCAAGTTAGTCTCCTTCTTCCGAGTTACACTTACCCACTTGCCAATTTGTCTCGGATTAAGTCCAATTTTGATGCTGTTTTTGCGTTTTTGTTGGTGGGTGTTTGAGAATTTAGGGTCATCATGTTCAAATTAGATTCGTTTTTTTCTGAATTACTGTTACCCACTTGCTAACTTTGCTGGGTTTGATCAAATTTTGAAAGATTAGGGTTTCCATGTTTAACTTGCTAATTTTATGGGATTGGAGAGGTTTTGATCTTGTTTTTTGTTGGTTGGTGTTTGCGAAAACAGGCACTTGCCGAGGCACCAGTTTGGGAATTTGCAGAGCAAGATGTTCCCCGCGTATTTCACGATGGTGGGAATTTGCTGTGCGATTTCGGTTGCGGCTTTTGGGTATTTGCATCCATGGAAGTCTTCTTCAACCACTGAGAAATACCAGTTAGGGTTTCTGTCTTCTGCTTTTTTCTTCAACCTCACCAATTTGGTCATTTTCACTCCCATGACCATTGAGGTAAGCACGCAGATCTTCCTGAAAATTTGGTGAATTTGCAGATTTTATGCGTGCAGTCTTGCAGTCTGGTGTTGTATATGATGTTAGTGTTCAAGTTTAGTTGGTAGCATTTAATTCAGCCTTAGGTTCAGGTTCAATTTGAATCTTATGCACCAATTCAATTCAAGCAATTTGGATCAACCATGTCTGTGGAAAACATAAATTGTCTCTGGTTCTACAAATATTATTGAGTTGTGAAAATGGATTTTCAAACAGTGTAGACATGAAGGTTGTTACGTTTGAGTTTGAAATTTGGAGAGCAAGTTTATAACTGACCAATTTTCCTTGGTCGCATAAGCTCAGAAAGTCTTTTGTTGTGGATCCTCTGTCCCTACCATGATGTGTTGAGCCAATGTGTGTTAAGATTTGTGCTTTGTGATGTATTGGGCATTGTTTGATATGAATGTGTGGTTGGAAGGTTAGACCAGGGTATATCTTTTGCCAAGCATGGTTTGTTGTTGGTTATTTGGGTTGCAACAAGTTCCTAGTTGTGTACTGTGTTTGTTAGCGGAAGAGATTTGATGCTAGTCTAGATGTTCATGATTGTCCAATATCTTCAAAGTACAATCTTTAATTATATGATAAGTTGAAACTAAATAAAAATAAGCACAATACAATGAGAAGTTCAAAAGGTTAATGGAAGTGAAAGCAATTTTAAAAAAATGTCTATGGGAGGTTTTGAACCTAAAATCTCTAGGAATAATTTTGGCAATACCACAATCACACCAACTTTGAATTCATGGTACTTAGTGCAAATATATGTAAGATTTTTGAGTTCTTGGATAAAGATGTCACTAAACTATGTAAAAATCGCAAATTTGCCACCCGAAAAAAATGTTATGAAACTGCCGTTAAAATCTATTAATTAGTATGAAAATGCCACTAAACCTGTTGGAATGGTTGAGTGACCTAGTATAGCAGGTAAACCCCTTCTAACTCACTAATTACGCTCACTAATTACCTAATCAACTAAAAAAAGCCCCTAAAAACCCTCCCCCCTAACTCCATTCCCTCCAACTCCCACCATCTTCTCACCTCTAACCACCACCAATGACCACTCAGTCAATCAGTGCCACCATTATACCACCACCATTGCTTGCCACCACCAAAACCACTGACGCAGCCACCCTCACCCAACGTCACCATCACTAACACTAACACCACCGTTGCAAAAACGGCCACCAACAACCCAAGAAAAACGAATCAAACCCACCCATCCAAACCGTCCAAATCAAACCAAATCACATACACACACATACTCTAATCTTAAAAAATCATCAAATGGAAATTATACTTACTGAGTTTAACCCAAAACGCCCCGGAAAACATTAATCTTGCTGCTGAAAACCGCCTAAAAACTCACTTGCTCTCTCCTCTGTTCAGCCACTGTGCAACCATTGTTGCTTTTTGTGAGGAATTAGGGTTTCTTGAACCACCAATTGAAGAAGGAGAGGAAAAACCCTATTTTTTGGGCCTGGAACAAAGAGGGAGAAGGTTGGATTATGGCAAACAAAGCAGGGGAAATGGGTAAGGTTGAGGAAGAAGACGATGGGGTGGGGTGAGGAGTTAGCTGGCTACAATAAGTTCTCATCCAGTAAAGTGACATTTTTGTAATCATAAGCATAAATTAATGACAGTTTCATAATATGTTCTTTTCGGGTGGCAAATTTGCGATTTTTATATAGTTTAGTGACATTTTTATTCGAGATCTCTAAGATTGTTCTAGCGCACGCGATGGCCCCCCTTGGCCCTAATAGTGCTTCATCCATGCTCCCATTATTCATTAAAGTATTGTATTATAGGCAGTGGACTCACGTTTTCCATATTTCAGCAATGGGTGTTTGGATTATGCTCTGTTTCTATCATCCACTTATCATTGATGTGGACCAAGAATATATCTTGGCTGTCCCAGTCTCAATGTTCAGCAGGTGTTCCATCCCACAAAGCTCCAACACTAATGTAGATTATTCTTGATTGTGACTTTGTGAGTGAATGAGTGAGTGACACTGTGAGTGCACATAAAAGGGTGTGTGTGATGAGACTCTCTGTTCTTTACAAGGGTAAGGTAAGATTAGGTAAGTTTAGGTAAAAGTTGAAAAGTTAAATGTTAAAAATTTGGATAAAAAATGGGGTAAACTTGGGTTGAGTGGGTAATGGGGTAGTTACCCCTCTAAAGAACAGAGTGCAGATAATCTAACTGAGTGCCTTTCGTCACCTTAGAGGAGTATTAGTTTGAGATGATTTTGCTGGTGCATTTTTGACATGCCTTTTACATCACAGTAGGGGTGATTGAGCTTCTTCAATGTGTGTCCTCAGTCTTCACCTAGATTAACACAAGATTTGTTTCGAGAATGCGCCATTCTTGGTAGTTACACAGATGGCCAAGGTTTCATGTTGTGCTTTACATGGTTTTAATTTAATCGCAATATTCTGTTGGATGGACAGATGATGAAGCAGAGGCACAAGGTGGAGAGAGAGAACAACATTGGGGAGGAAGTAGGGTGGTCAAAGAACAGAGAGGTTGCAAAGACAAACCCACAGCTGGCTGCAATGAACAAGAAGTTTGGGATGATTCATGGCTTGTCATCTCTTGCCAACATCTTAGCGTTTGGCTGCCTTGCCATGCATTCATGGTACTTAGCTGGTAAACTCAGCCTATGATATCAATCTCATCTCATCCTTTACGGGTTTGGCGAAGACCATACCTCCAAATATGGAAAGATTGCCACAGGAATTGTGTTTACGGTTTAGCTTCACGGTTGTGTGATCCCTAGGCTAGAATTGGGTTAACCATTCTGCTATGGTTACAGAAGTTGTGTAATAACATTATCAACATCATAGACATTGTATCATATGTACTGCTTCACTGGCTCTCCATATATGAAGATATCACTGTGCTATCTTGTTGGATTCAGCTGTTGATACGACATTATTTATGGGGATTGATTAGAGTACACTTTTACTGAGAGATTGTTGGCCACATTTTCTCCAACAATTGCTTTTACTTTTTCTCTCAGATTTTAATAATCAAACATTGAGTAGAAAGAATTATTCATTGCTTCCCCCACCAATATAAATTCACTGCTGTAACAAATTGCTTCCATGCACTGTTTGTTGGGACAACAAGCAGTACAAAGGTTGAAACAACTAGAGCTACGAGTTTCCGTTCCCAGTTCAAAACTAAAAGTTTCTTTTGATTGCTTCAACCGTTCATGATCATCCTTGATTGATAATTTGTTTTTAGATAATTAGACATTGCAATATTGCGTTTTTAAGATAGTATTTTTCATTATGAGTATCATATCATAGACTTGTATAGATGTTAAGCAATTAGTGATCAAATTCTTAAAAACCAGCATAAGCAAAACTTTCAATGGCAACCGTTGTTTTGAAATGGGAGGGAGGGATATTACTTTGGGAGAGAAAAAGTTGCAAGTAATTGTTAGATTAGCAGCCATTAGCATTTTATATGTGGATAATCAGTTTGTAGTTTAATTTGGTGTCAGGTTTTTGTTTACGCATAATACGAGCATACACCTAATAAAAGATGGATGAACATAATTCAGTCACTACGTTACCAAACTTCCAGAACAAACATGCCATGAATGTGATCTGGGGACTTAAATGTAACTTTCACCCCATTAACTGATGAACATAATCGAGTTGAATATTAAAAATCTAGAAAGAAATTACAGAAGAAAGTGGTACAACCGTACAAATTGGGAGCATGCATATGGTTACTGCACAATGTGATTTGTGATGTAAGCTTTGACAACGTCACGAGTGACGAAGTAAACTGATGAGGAAGTAGTGATCAGCAGAGAGGGCCGGCCAAGACTAGGACGTTCATTTTCTCAGTTGTGGCTCAGATGGTTGATAAGGAATCGAAGCGATGATAATAGAAACACATATATTGATTGGATCGTCCTTGGAACACCGAAAAAATGTGCGAAATCTCCAGTGAGGGCTCCATTAACGGTACTGTAAGAAGGACAGCTTCACGATGAGTGATTCCTATGGATTCTGACTCCTGAGGGTTTCACAATGCCTACCTTGCACAAGTCCTCTTCTTCCAACTGCTCCATTATTCTTGCTATAAGTCATGTTGAGCATAATACCTTCCAAGACACTACTTACTCCACGCAACATACTCCCACATTGCCTGTGGACCCGCTTAATCATAATAAAGATCTTCTCTTAAGCTGCATTTGACGCGTAAAAACCATCTGGAAAATGAGAATAACGTATATCATCCAAACAAATTGAAGTGGGGGACCTGGAGTTGTGTATGGATGCCTTGTTTGGATAAACATGCAAAGGGAAACATAGACTAGGGACAAATAGTGTTGGTCCTTCAGAGATTCAATATACACCCCCTGGTGTACATCCCAATTGTCCAAACAGTTGGTAGTTCGCTGGCTCGTTCCTCAATTTGTTGAACGTTCTTTTGTTCCTTATCAAATGTACGTGGCTTCGTTTCACCGTAGTTATCTAACTTATGTGTCTGATCAATCTCACAATGAAACTCGCAACCAAACATGGATCGAATGGGTACCGTACGACATACAAATGCTTGATTTCGCTGCTATTCACATTTGCTCATGACTCACGTTTATTGAGTTTCAGAACATTTTGGAAACTATTGTTGTTTTGTTTGCATCTCTAAACTATCTATATCATGCATGTTTTTTCCCCCCTAGATTGCATAGTTCAAGATGTAGACCACAACTTCCTACTTGATCACACGTTGGCTAGCCAACAAGTAAGGCTTGGTTTAAACTTCAAACATCCTAGGGACCAGCTCTTTTTCATCTTTTGAGTTTTCATTCCTTTCAAAATTGTATTTCAATTGTTTTTTTATTTCCTCCAAAATCCTACGGAACTTAATCCAGAACAAAACTCTTTTGTCTCCAATAGTCCAATTCTTTCAGTTATAATTTATCCAATGTTTTTGAAAATAAAAAGAGGCCGTTGGACGGTGTTCGACCTGACTTTGGAAGCCTAGGTAATAGATGAGCAGAGGATTTGGTACATAAAACATCGAGTTCTGGCTTATTTGTTAGTAACAGGGAAAATGGAAAATTCAATTCTAATAATTCCAACTTTGGAAAACCGGATCATAATAATGCCAACACCTTTTTGATATGTCAGTAGTCTCCCAAAAAATAAAATTATACCTTTTTTGATATAAATCAATCTCCATATTTTGAATTTATAATTTTTAAATCTTCATATTTTTCTAATTTTTTCATTTTTGCCCTCAAATAGGCTATGAGCTTTAGTAATTAAATGAGTTTTTGGATTTTTTTAAATCCAAACAATTATTATGATTCTTTTAACGAATATAACGAGAAAACCATTGGCCCTGTTATTTGGATTTGATAAAATGAAATTTGGATGGATTTGATTGGATTGGATTGGATAAGTTATATGCTATTTTGGAGAATTGTACTTTTAGGGAGGATTTTTTTTGAAAAATTGTGTAAGGTTTGGATTTGATTGGATTGGAAAGAGTTACCAATCCAAAGAACAAGACTTAAATTATAAAAAAAGAAAAAGAAAAAAATTGGGACTGTTTTTAAATTCACTAAAAATCACCGGGGAAGAGTTGTATTAAGTTTAAGAGCTAATATAAGTCAAAATCCACAATATATAGAGTATGCACTACGTATTGGTAATTGAAAAACAATTTTATTTTTGAAACTATAACGTATGAAAATAAAGTTCAAATTATTATTCTCTAACAGTCAAAAATTAAAATTATTAGAAGTTCAAATTATTATTCTCTAATCGTCAAAAATTAAAATTATTAGAATCCAATTTTCCGTGAAAAATCACAGGAGGGGATGAAGGAGAGAATAATAACGACAGTTGGACAAAAACTAGCCGTTCAATTGGAGGCAAACAAACGTGACTTGCTTGTTTCACTTACCCACTCTATTGCTTGAATGAATTGTGCTAAATTTGATGAATATGACACATTAAAAATTCCAATTTAGTCTCCAAAATAATGGTTTTATATGTGATTATAATGTCTCAAAGGTCATTTTCATTGTTAAGTTGTGTATTTTCGCAATTAATGCTAATTAATCAGGCAGTTGCTGACCTGTGCCATTTTCAACCAGTCGTATTCCTCCAAATAAATATCTATAGCACTGCTCTTTTCATGACAAAAGGAAGCACAATTTTTGACCTTAAGTAAACAATTGCACTCCACCAAAATACGACACTGTCAACACATCATGAATATTCCCTCTTAACCATACATTTTGAGGGATAATATTAATACTCTGAAGAACACGACCTAAAATTTACAATAGAGTAGACCCTGAATCTTGAAGGACATTATATTATAGTATGCCCATCAACCTCACAGAGATCCATTCTTTGAGACTTGAATTGCTTCTTCAAAACAAGAAAATCTATCGCTGGAGACTGGGTCCCGCTTATGCGAGATCTAGAAAGATCTATACATGAACAGTTTTGTGTCGACAAACATTACTCTTCTTGACTGTTTATTGTGTCGACAAATATTACTGTTCTTGATTGTTTGTTGAGAGACCGATTCTATTAGACCCATGGAGAACGGAAACGAAAATCTAATGCTCTCATTGATGAAAAAACCTTGAAGAGCTTGTACCAACCCAATGAATAAAGAATTTCCAACTCAACCCACCAAAGTCACCACCATCTATACATTCTTCACCATCATCCAAACGAACCCAGATGAGACATTGACATGATCACAGAGTAAAGGCTCCAATGAGGAGGAGCCTAGCAGGGAAGAGGAGCACAACCAGGAGATGCATATGCTGGGACGCCACCAGCCTACTGAACCGCCTCATGGACTCCCTCCCGGTCCTCATCACCCCCAAGAAGTTGAACTGGGCCTGGCCAACATTGGTCGGGCCCAAGGCAGGCCCCACGACGACCCGGGTCTCAGAGACCCGGGGTGTGACAAGAGGCCGCCAGACCTTGCGGCGCCTCTCCCGGTCGACCTTCCTCATCCGGCTGAGCTCCTGGCGGATCACCGCCCGGACGCATTTCAGATACGAGTTCATGTCGTGGTCCCGCTGGATGGTCCCACCGTTTCCGTACGCGGACCGGTCGCTCAGGATCTCGAGCGGGTGGGGCCGGTTTAGGAACGCCTTCATTGCAGCTCGGAGCTGCTTTTCTCTGTCCGTGGCGTCGCGAACCTTGCAAGTTAGGAGGTATAAGCCACTCCCTGAAGGCAGGAGATCATGTTGTGGAGAGTACTTTTCGTCAGGCTGTAGAATCAGCATTTCACCCATTGGTGAATATAGTAGCTTCTGCAATGAAAATGATCATCTGAATCAAAATGACAGTTCTCAATTGTTTAGCTTCAAAAAGCCAATTTTGGACAATCCTTTGCTGTAATGTGGTTATGATATAGGAGTTAGGACCTCAGACTCAGGGTGGGGATGTTAGAAAGCTGTTTACTCCAACCCGGAAAAAACCAACTACGGTCAGGTCATAAGTTCTTTGCCCGAACTGACATTGACCAGCACGGACAACAGTATTTTTCTTATTTCTACTGTGCAAACCTGAATTTAGGTTCTTCCAAGTTGCCTGCTGAATTTTTGAATATGGATATGAATATGGAAATCAGTCTAGAGAAAAAGCAAAAGGCAATGCCATCAGTAATTTGTGCCTATCCAGGTTCGGTCACTTCGGATTCAGGTCTAGATGAATTAGACGAAAAGCTGATATCTATTACCTAGTTTTTCTGGGTCGGACCATTGGGCGATTAATCTACGACAATACCAGTTTTTCTAGTCAGACAGTTTTTTCACAGCCCAAACTGAAAAGAGAGAGTGTATATACCTGGGTGTTAAGGCAAGGGTGATTCCTGAAGCTCCCATTGACAGCCTTGAGAAGCTGGGCTGCAGGCCTAGGATAGTGGCACGAGAATGCCCGGGGCACAATGTCCCTGTGCATGACAATAGCCTGAACATGACTCTTTGGTAAGCCCAGCTTCACAAGAAGCTCATCCCCTCCACACATGATGCAAGGTGACCCAAACGTGATCACCGGAAGTAGCGACGAACATGGAACCTCCCCCCGTATCAAGAGCATCAGATTTATGAGCAGAGACAAACTTCCTCCAAGAGAGTGCCCGGTGAACCGGAATTTAGCATGGCTCCCATGAGCTTTCATGTGGGCATGTACTTCAGGCAACATTTGCTGATACATTCCCTTTGCCGCCTCGTATATGCCCCTATGGACAAACACATCCAAACCCTGAAACCAAACCCCGAGTTCAACCACTGATCAGCAAAAACAAAACCAATTTGACCCACATACAATCAAACACTAGGAACGAAATGTGTGTTTGTACCTCAAACTTAACAGGTTCAAAGAGTAAGTTTGCCTGCCATGAAGCCAGAGTCTCTGAACCCTGCATAGAATCGGATAAAACAGCGATAAGAACCATGATCTAGTAACCCCAAATCCAAATCCGATACCCCCAAAAGCCCTGCTGATAAACAAGGTGTGGTCAGCTAAAACACTGGAAAAAGGTAAGATTTGAGCTTTTTACCTGAATAACAAAGAACCTAGTAGCAGTCTTGCCGTCGTCACAAGCATACCACTCACAAGGCGAGGAGTGGACAGAACTCAAGTCATCTGCCACGGCCTGCTTGACTTCCTCTTTCGCAGCAACCACGGCTGTTACTGAGTCTGTGGTGGCCATAAGAGATGCCATTTCTGCATCAACATTGAGATCAAGATCGCTGTTTTTACCCCCACCACCCACAATATCGGAGGAGCCCTCATTTATCCCCCTTTTTGGGGATCCCAAGGGCAGTAAGCTTGTGGTTTGTCTGTGCAGATAAGAAGCAGCTGAGGCTGCAATGTGAAATGCAGTATATGTCCTAACTCTGGATTCTTTATTCACTACAACTAAATCATCAGATTTCAGTTCCTCAGCTTGAATCTGAGTGTCCTTAGTGCTTTCAGTTTCATTTTGTTGCTGCTCTTTCTTCTCAAGCAAAGCCAACTGTTCCCTCTTCTCAATCGAAGAGGTTACAAGCCGCAATCCATGGCGTTTCAGCAGATTTCGCGGCTACATTTGGATGACAGTGAAGATAAAGTCAACAATTTTGCCAAGGACTCATGAAAATAACTTCAAATGACCACATAATCATCAGTACAAGTTGATGACTAACAGACACAACAGCTATTAACTTTGTAAGATACAACCTAAGAGAAGGATTATTCAACACAGCAAATGAAAATGAAGACAGACTGTTATCCAGGACCACAGCATGAATTAGTTTAGCTAACATAAATCCCCTTTCCAACAATTGAAAAATTTCATATGGGTTGTTGTTAGTTTTGTTCTGGTCACCCACAATATTCCCTAATTTAGATGTAGCGAAAATGATGCCAGCAAGGGAAATATTTGGGTGAGAAAGTTCTACACAGTGACATACTTTTACACTCTTTTAATTATATAATAATTAATCACATAGACAAAAGGAGAAATAAGAACAGAATGAATGGAATAATGATTAGGACTAAAAATTCATCAAATTGCTCAAAATATCTAAAACCAAACCAAAACAAAACAAACCCAGATGGGAATTAGAGTGAATTAATGGAAAGGCAACAAATTTAACACAAAAGCTCATCAAATCATCAAAAATCAGCTAAACCTAGATAAGAATAGAGCAAATCTAAGGGAAAAAGTAAGGGGAAAATCAAAAAAAAAAATTACCTTGATGTTTGGAATGCAGTAGGCCAAATTACCCAAATGAGACATTTGAGCATACAATTTAGCCTCAGCTAAGGGCACCTTCTTTAGCAACTTTGAAAATGAATCCCTATCAAAATCTATTTTTCCTTTTTCATCATCATCATCATCATCATCATCATCATCACAAACGCTGCAACCTTCACAACATCCTTTACTACCTTCTTCTCCATCATCACCATCAGCATCATAATCATGATCATCATCAGAAGACGAAGCTGCTGAAGAAGGAGAAGATGGCAAGTTCCCATTTTGCCCTTCAAGCTCTCTCTCCTCAACATCAACTCCATCCAGCTTCCCCTGCTTCTCAGATGACCAGAGAGACTTGACATGGAGGATTTTCAAAACCCAGTTCCCATTTTGCCCGTCTGGTTCATCTAAATTCCCCACACTGCCCTCCTCCTCCCCCACCTGCCTCTCCACCAAAACGGCGTCGTCGAGGGCCACGCCTTTGGGACTTTGCTTGTTACCCCCACCAAATAGGAAAGATCTGAAAGGCTGGTTGAAGGAAAACTTCGAAGAAGAAGAAGAAGAAGAAGAAGAAGAAGAAGAAGAAGAAGACGAAGAGGTACTATCGGAACTCTTGTCGACGGAGATCGCATTTACCGGCGCCGGCGACCTTCCGACGGCGGAGAATTGAGACGGGCCGGGTCGGATATCCAGGGCCGTACCCACCGGAATCGGGCCATAAAGCCCTGTTCTAATGAACAAACCATCCATCATTTTGATTAGTGGGTGCCCTGTTTCTTGGGATTTTTTTTTCTTTTCCTTTTCCTTTTCAGGGCTTGAGTCACCAAAGAGACTGCTTTTTTTTTTTGTCTGGGTTTAAGTTAAATTGTGAATATGGGTTTTGGTTTTGATTATTGTGATATATAGGGGGGATGAAACGGGAGAGAGAAAGGAAGAGGGAAACGTTGAAGAAACGAAAAAGTGGCATCTGTCTACCCTGTAACTACGTGTGCTACAATCTTTATGTGTGCTGGGATTGGATTTTTTTTTCTTTTTCTAAATTTCTTTTTTTATAAAAATATTTTTAAAATAAGGGCAATTTCTATTCTAGAAAAAATATTAATTAAGGGCATGGGAGAAACTAAACAGGTAGCCAAACAATTTCGATTTTTACGAAAATTTATGGTTCCATATACTCCTCCCCTTCCATTTCATCATTTGTGTCTTTGATTCATACTCCCTCCTTCCCAAATTATGTGTCACTTTGGACACAATTTAAAAGACCAAAAAAATTTCCTATTTATATTACTAGTAATTTAGTGCATTAGAAATGTGGAAATGTTGAATAAAATAATGAATAAAAAAGGAAAAAGTTGAATAAAAAAAGAAAAATGAATGAAAAAGATGTACTCCCCCTGTCCCCAATTAATTGACATTTTGACTAAATTTTGATCGTTAATTGTTTACAAAACATAATGAGTTACAAAATAAAATTCACTCCATCGTAATGGTTAGTAAAGTATATTTCTAATGATGGTAATTTCATATTGTAACTTATCGTGATTTGTGAGTAATTTACGGTCAAAATTTTGTTAAAGTGTCAATTAATTTGCGATGGAGGGAGTAATTAGTAAGGTTAATTTGATAAATTAGTAACTATGTGTTATTGAAAATATAAAGTAACAGATATTATGGAAAAAAAGAAAGTTAGTTAAAATGACAGATAATATGGAAGGAGGGAGTATATAGTTAAATTTTATTTAAGTATTAACTTTTTAAAATTGGAATTAATATTTAGGAAATTTGTTTAGGTGGAAGATGAAGAAGTCAGATTTATCAATTTACCTCAAATATAAATTTCATAATTTTGAGGGATTGATTTCAATTGACTTAAGATTAAAAATTTTCTGTAAGTCAAGGTGAGAAACTGTAAATCTTTATAAAAAAAAATTCCAATGTCAACATAGAATTACATGTAAAAAATTGATCAACTTGAGAAATCAATCAATTTCTTGAGATTTTTGAGTAAGATCATGATCTTCTATACAGTGCGTTATGGGTTGTATCATAATTCACCATACTACTTAATATTCTTTCACACTTTTCACAATTATTATTATCAATATATTTCTTTAGTTTTCTCTCTTCCAATTTTTCTCGTCTACTTTTTATATTATCTCTTATCACCTACTATATCAATCATACTTTCCACAAATTTTACCATGTCTTTCCACATTTTACAACACTTTCACAATTTTACCATATTGTAACATTCTCGCACTTTACTATATCAAAACACTTTTCATAAATTTTACCATATTATTTCATATTTTACAATATTTTCCACAATTTCACTGTATGCTACTACCTCCGTTTTGTTTTATCTGTCGCCTAGGAAGTTGTGGCAAAAACTTTGACCGTGAATATCTTAATTTGTATAATGATTCATCGTACAAAATTGATATCATTAGATTCGTAATAAAAAATACTATTAAAAAAGTATAATATTATATTTTTCTATAAAAGTTTTATATTAAAAATTATTGATTAAAAGTTGATAATAAAAATCGTAAATGACAGATAAATAAGAAGGAATGGAGTATCATTTTGGCATCCTATCAATAACATAAAAAGATAAACAAATGTTTTCGGATTCTGTTAGGTGGACTCTATTCACATTACACATTGGGTCCCACCTCTATTTGCAATGGAACGACGTCGTAGTCGTGGGAGAGAGTACGGCTTGTTGCCGACCCATCACGTGAGTGGCAATTGGTTGGGAGCGTCAGCAGTCAGCACACAATTTTGAACTCTGCTTTCTAATTTCGATAGATAGAGAGAGTGCTCAAAAGATTTGGGACTAGCTCAAGAGTTTGCCACCTCATTATTCTGCAGTTGTTACGAATTAAATAAGTAAATAATTTAGTATTTTTTGATCAAATAATTTAGAATATTTTTGATAAAAGAAATCGAAAAGTTGGTTTCTGGTTAGCAAACAAGAACAAACTGTTCAACTGATTTTTCTTCTCTATCCATTTTCCTGGGGCAATCAGACAATTTTTTTTCTTCTTTAATAAACGTGTTCCTCCTCCCCCACAAAAATGTTTTCCTTAGGCCCCGTTTCAGATTGTTAGGTAAGAATAAGATATGATAAAAATGGATACGATAAGTTTGAGTTAAGCAATTGTTAGATGAAAATATTTTATTAAGAAAATAGATGAAAATATTTTATTAAGAAAATTTAAATATTTTAAAGAAAATAAATAAAACAGTTATAGGTGTTGGAAAAAATGGATTGATTTGAAATTAAAATAATATTATTTGAATTTCTTCATGATTTAAATTTTTTATTTTGTTTGGTTTAGGCCCTGTTCTTTTTTGCGGTCGGCAAACTGTGCTACAACAACATACCGCAGTTTGCCACAACTCACCACACTTTACCACAAATCATTACTTTTCTCTCTCCTCACTTTTTTCTCTCTTCACTTTTCTCCTCTACTTTTTGCATTCTCTCTCCTCACATACCTCATGTACCAATAATCTACCACAATTTCACTACATCCACCATAATTCCACCACACCTCACCACACCATACCGCCAAATACCGCAGAAAAGAACAGGGTATTAGTTAGATAAGATAAGAATAAATTAAGTTAAGTTAAATTAAATTAAGTTAGTTAAATTTAACTCAGCTAAAGAACATGACCTTAGAAAAATTTGACAAATTTGTGGAAAGGTTACATGGATTTATTTTTTTCACATAATTTGGTTCAAAGTATTGAGGCCCTGTTCTTTTATCATGGTATAAGCGCGGTGCATAATGTGAATGTGTGGTGTAAGCAGAAAATTGTGGTGGATTGTGATGGGTTATTAGTAAGTTGTGATGAGTTTTATTTTTTACAAATGTTAATTTTATTGATAAATCTAAAAAAGTTGATTGTGGTGGGTTGTAGTAAGTTGTTGTGGCACCACAACCAGCCAACCGTATAAAATAATAGGGCATGAATACAGTATTATATTTAAAGGATTCATTCATATATTTTTATTTCATTGGCTTTGAAATGATATTTCAATAATTTTGACTAATTTTCGATAAAAATTGTAAAATAATAAAAAAAATGCCCTTTTTCCCTCTCTCTATCACTTAGCTCTTAGTAAGGATCACCATAGGTCGGGTTCGGGGTAGGTAAAGCTGTACACTTACCCTATCGCTAAATGATATTTAGCGGGTACAAAATACGGGCACCCTTATCCTTACCTACCGGGTAGTACGGGTATAACAGGCATAATTTGGGCATAAATGAATATTAAATTATACAACCTGTTTTATCTCATATATACAAATTAATGAGTTATTTTCAGATATAATCATATTAGTTGATAAAAAAAAAATGTTATATGAAAATTCCTATTATAAAATGAAAAATTGGACAACCATGGTGCCAACATACATATGCTAATATACCACCTTTACCCGGCCCAAAAAAATATATATGGGTGATAAAATTTTAGAGAAAATATCAGCGTTACAAAACTCAACAAATTAGCTATAAACGCAATTATTAATATATTTCCGATGCCCAATAATGAATAATCAACGATAGCTTTTTTTTTAGGTATTCGGGGCGGGGCGGGTAGGATACTAGTCGAGTAGAGAGGAGTACTCATTACCCTACTCTTACCCCGTTTTTTCTAAATTTTATCACCCATAACAAGCCGATAATGGTGGGTACCCGCGGGTTCGGGTTTTATTGCCATCCCTAGCTCCAAGCAAATTCTTAGAATCTAAAGGCTTGGGTTTTCATGAGCAAGATGTTAGACCCGACTTTGATACCACTTGTTAGGATTGAAAATTCAAATATGACACATCTTGTTAGGGATTAGATCCAGATTGAGCCGGATCTAATATTGCAGCGGAAACGAACAAGATAATTAATTTAGGGATGTGGGTATTTGAGAAAATAAACAAGATCAATGTAATAGTGATGAAGACAAGATTTTTATGTGGAAACCCAAAACGAGAAAAAACCACAGGGGGCAAGATAAAATTCACTATAATGGAGAGATTACAAAGAGTACCCCAAACTGTTGTATAACACAACGAGATTAAGAAGGAAAGATCTCAAACGGTTATAGGACAACAGGAGTAGATTACAAAGGGTATCCCAAACGGCTGTATAACACAACGAGTTTAAGAAGGAACGATCTCAAACAGTTATAGCACAACAAGAATAGACATATCTCAAAGGAAGGGTTTGAGATATAACATACATTACAATCTCATAATAAAAACTCTCAAAGTGGAATAGATAAAAAAGAGATCTCACAAAGGTGCCTTAGAGGCACATAATTTGGCCACACCAAATTAGGTTGAATAAACTAGTATTTATAGCAAACCCAAGTAGACGTAAAATAGATTTCTAGCCGAAATCAATTGCCAGGAGATCAAACAGTATCAAACACAAAAAAAAAGAAATAATTATTTATTTCCAAAACTTGAGTATGAATGGAATTGAGACACTGCCCAACACAAGATCGCAGGAGAGGAACGCAGTTGGGTGGGTAGAGAAGTTGAGGGCGCGACAACAATTCCGTATGCAAGCGGACCGTACCAGGCTGGGGCCCGAGCCTCTATTTTCATGGTCACCGAGCTTTTCCGCACCCCCTCTATGAAAAACGAGGAAAACGATTTCAGGGTCGGGTGTAGAGTACACTTTAAGGTGGACCCGGGACCCCGAAGGGAAGAATTGACCGACATCGGGTGTGGTATCCACTTCAAGTGGGACCCAGGACCATGGGAGTGGAGCTACGAGTCCTCATCGGGACCTACTTCGTGCCTTTGAAAGTGTTCGAAGTCCTTCGGCAAGAATAAGCGCAAAGGGGTCAACGTGGGTTGTGGAAATGGACGTGCCTTCACTCTTTCGACCATAACTCCTTCAATAAAACTTCGATAGACTTGAAATTTTGGGAGCTTAAAGTACACACCAAAATCTTTCCAATGATATATTATAGGCCTAAAACAGAGTTCGGATGAAGAAGTTATGCGAGTTAGAAGTCAACAGAAAAAAATTGCCAACAACACGATCATGCCATCATGTCGCACGATCGTGCCATTCTTCCAGAAGGCATTGCACGATCGTGCCATTTTTGAACATCGGCCATTTTTAGGGCTGTTTTGAGTAGCACGATCGTGCCGTTTAACTGCTGCGACAAATCTTCCCATTTTTCTCCCTTTTATTTTGTTTTCCCTTTTAATTTAATGAGTTGTAATGACACTTTTGTAATATTTGGCATCTTCATTTTCCCCATCCCCTTCAAATACTCCCTCATTTGTAAGAGAACACAACTTTGGATATTGAATGAAAACTAGGGTTTACTCCCCAAATTCTCTCCCAAATCTTGTTTTTACTTTATCCATTGTTAATGGTGGTGGAATATCCTAGATAATCATGGTGGGGTGTTAGGCCTAAGGTTGTGGACTTTCCTTGCCTCAAGGTCATATCCAAATCCAATAGTGTTCAAGCTATTTTCCCTTTGATTTGCTATCATCAACTCAAGCTTCATTCATCCCCTCCACGCATACGCTGCATAATTGGTATCAGAGCTCAAGGTTTGCCTAGCTTGAGTTTTGGTTTTTGTTCTTTCAAGTAGTGATTTCTTTTGTTGGATTTGGTTGAAATATTGGTGTTCCCCATTCCCTGTGCATCCAAGAGTGTTGGAATATATTGTATTGTGTTTGTATTTGTTGCATTTGAACTCATTTGGAGCTTTGAGGAGAAGTTGGAGAATAGTGCACGGAAGGTGTTCGATGAAATGTCCAAGTGAGAAAAACACAAAGAACCCTTAGCCAAACACTAGCCAACTACAAAAGAACCCCCAAACTCTTCAAAATTATCCCAAACACAATCCATCCTTCACCCTTACTTTTGTTATGGCCCTCATGCCGAGACTTGAGAGTCGATTCACGAACATTCAAAATACTCTTGATGGACTCTTGACTCAAGTAAACAACATTGCCATCAACCTCTAGTATCGAACCCGTGACGAACGAAGGAGGACCACTAGAAGCCATATCCATCCTCCTCCCTCCTATGAGTCGAGTGACGATGATAGAGGCTCATTTCGACGCCATCGTTGACGGGAAGTGGTTGAGAAGCCCCCACGGAATGAATTCCATAGTATTGAGACCAAAATTCTGGAATTCAATGGCTACACCGGCCCAGATGATTATCGTGAATGAGTACAAATTTTGGAGAAATTTTTTGAAGCTGAGGAGTATAGCGATGAACTGACCTTCAAAATTGCAAGATCGAAATTCACTAAGTCTGCATCTCTTTGGTTTGAGAGTGTCAAAATGCAAAGGGCTATGGAGGGTCGATCAGAAATCATTTCATGGAAAAGACTAAAGCGATTGATGGATCGACAATTTTTGCCTAACACTTGCAAACGGGAGGTTAACCATGAGGCCAAGTTATCACTTGATGGGCAAGGACGACTTAAGCAGTCAAAGCTCGATCACATGCCCAATGAGGGAGCTTCCAATGAACCTTGTGAGGCTTCCGAAGCTATTGTTGAAACTCCATGCCACGAGGAGGTTAAGAAAACTGATCATGCCCATCCTCACATCCTTGTAGAAGAGGTCCGAGAAGAAACACCTTCATTCATCTCACCTCCACCAATTGCTGAGCCTAGCATCAAGGGAGTTGTCTCTATCATCTCTTATGACTTGACTACTTTTGACCTCCCTATTGAGAAGAATGAGGTAACTACAAACCCATCTATGAAATTCATTAACTCATGCTTGGATGTTGGGTGTTGCGATATAAAGTCCTTGGGTGAGTCGTGCATGATCTTTGGGAGGCATTGGTTGTTTTGATGTTGTTTGTTGCCGTGATAAGTTGTATGATGAGCATGTGATGTCCACGATTGAAAATTCTCTATATTTTGAGTGGCATGCTGGGAATCTTGGTGTTCATTTGGAGCCTAGTGACAAGTTAGGGTTTGATGAAGCCATGATTCTAGTTCAACCAATGTTAATGAGCTCGTCGTTTATGTCGTCCACCAATGAATGTTGTTTGCATATTGGTCGTTGTGATGTGAACTATGTGAATGTGCCATACATGATATTTGGGCGGCATTGGTTATTCGAGGATTTGTCGTTGAATAAGTGCTATTGAAAATTTGGCATGCAATGTTTCTGGGAGAGTATGTTGAATGAAAAATATTTGTTTGACTACTTGAATCCCTTAGCCCCACATCAAATCAAACCTTGGGTGGGAAGTGAGTTGAGGAACCTTCTCATGATGAGTGAAACACGGGATGAGTGTGCTCTTGGTGAGGACGAGCTACCTCTTGCTTTGTCTTTACCTTGTAACGAGCCTAGTGAGATTGAGAGTTCCCGAACACTAAAAAATTTCCCTATCCCTTCCCTTAATCCCTTACCTCCACAAAACAAGCCTCCAACCTCCTTCTTTCATTTGGATGATGGGTACATTGTGGGGTTCAAAGCTTGTTGGATGCCCAGTGAGATTGCTCGCAGCGTTTGGGATGTTCAAAGTTCTTTGGAGCCAAGTTATGAAGAACGCCTCGGTTTTAACTCCCAAGAGTCGAGGGCAACTCTTTCTCAAGAGGGGGAGTATGGACCGTACCAGGCTGGGGCCCGAGCCTCTATTTTCATGGTCACCGAGCTTTTCTGCACCCCCTCCATGAAAAACGAGGAAAACGATTTCAGGGTCGGGTGTGGAGTACACTTTAAGGTGGACCCGGAACCCCGGAGGAAAGAATTGATCGACATCGGGTGTGGTATCCACTTCATGTGGGACCCAGGACCATAGGAGTGGAGCTACGAGTCATCATCGGGACCTACTTCGGGCCTTTGAAAGGGTTCGAAGTCCTTCGACAAGAATAAGCGCAAAGGGGTCAATGTGGGTTGTGGAAATGGACGTGCCTTCACTCTTTCGACCATAACTCCTTCAATAAGACTCTGATAGACTTGAAATTTTGGGAGCTTAAAGTACACACCAATACTTTCCAACGATATATTATAGGCCTAAAACAGAGTTTGGATGAAGAAGTTATGCGAGTTAGAAGTTAGCAGAAAAAATTGCCAACAGCACGATCGTGCCATCATGTCGCACGATCGTGCCTGTCTTCCAGAAGGCACTGCACGATCGTGTCGTATGATAGCACGATCGTGCCATTTTCGAACATCGGCCATTTTTGGGGCTGTTTTGAGTAGCACGATCGTGCCATTTAACTGCTGCGACAAATCTTCCCATTTTTCTCCCTTCTATTTTGTTTTCCCTTTTAATTTAATGAGTTGTAATGACACTTTTGTAATATTTGACATCTTCATTTTCTCCATCCCCTTCAAATACTCCCTCATTTTGTAAGAGAACACAACTTTGGATATTGAATAAAAGCTAGGGTTTACTCCCCAAATTCTCTCCCAAATCTTGTTTTTACTTTACCTATTGTTAATGGTGGTGTTAACAAGTCATTCCTTTAGTGATTATTGGTGGAATATCCTAGATAATCATGGTGGAGTGTTAGGCTTATGGTTGTTGACTTTCCTTGCCTTGAGGTCATATCCAAATCCAATGGTGTTCAAGCTATTTTCCCTTTGATTTGCTATCATCAACTCAAGCTTCCTTCATCCCCTTCATGGATACCCCCCCAGCAAGTGGCGGACCTGGCGGTTGTTCTCAATAGTAGAGGTCCATCGTTATGTGGCTAAGGTTCAAGGTGTTAGATTATAAAACTTTTATTGTGCCTAGCTACAACTAAAAAATTAAATATTTGGTTGAGATGGTTCCTTATTGTATCATAGTTAGACCGAATAAGAGGTCTCAGTCAAATCTTAGTAGCCCTCGATGTTTATTTGCGTAAGATTAAAGAGACCTTTGTAGCATGCATCCACGCTTTAAGCCCAAAGGTCTTTTGCGCGAGGGAGTGTGCTAGAGTATAAATTTATTATTGGACCTAAAGCTATCAATTTAAAGTTTTGGTTGAGTTATGTTCTACACAAGGATGGAGGTGGTGGTTCAACTGTTTAAAGTAGAGGGTGCAACATGTATTTTGGGGTTCTAATTTCTGACGATTTCTAGCAAATTCTAATTTGTTTTCCAACAACTTTTAGTCATTAAAGGATCCTACTCCCTTAGTTGATGGTTTATTTTGGTTACGTTTGGCTAGGTGTGAGCAATCAATTTGATTAGGATGGTTAATGGGTGGCCTAGTGGTATTTCACTATTAAGGCTAGTGGTGCATATTGATGGTAGTGGTGATGGGGAGAGATTTTGGTTGAGTGTTTGATCTTGTTATTAGTCGTGGTTTAGTGGCTGGTTTTAGGTGTCAATTGGGGTTGTTAGTCGTTATAATCTCTCGGGTTGACGCTAGTCAACCTAAGATGGAGAAGACAATGGCTGAATGGTACGTGGTGGCTATGGTTGTTTGAGAGGCCAAAGAGAATTAAGTTGAGATGGCTTCCTTTGATTCAATTGTGAAGAACAATTACTAAAAGACTTCAATCTCCGATTGTTTCATCTCTACTTTGGATTCTAATTTTCTAACATAGTTGCAACATGTATGGTGGTGCAGACAAACATAGTAGACTAAAAAGGCCATGGAAGTTTTAAGAAATTCGAAACTTGAGCTGTAATGGTGCTATGTAAACAATGCATGAGAGTAGGTCGAGAATATCACAGTCATTGGGGGAGGGGAGGTTGAGGGGGATAATAGTGTTACGTTGCCCGTTTGTTTTCTTTCTTTCCTTTTTTTTATTGATGATCTTGAAGGAACTAATTAAGCTTGAACTCTTGAAGCTTGGTTTCCATAGTGTCGAGACAGAGAGTAGGGTTAGAGAGTGGAAGACGTCAGTTAGAAAGAGAGAGACCAAGTGACATGGAGGAGAGAGAGTCGAGGGCAGAGAGAAAAAAATGAGTAAAGCATAAATTAACGGAAACATAGCGACAATTTTGTCTTTTTATAATTTTCAGTCGGAAATCAGAGAAATTCAACGTGATATCACCCAGAACCGACAAAATAAAAATTTATAAGAAATTAGAGCACTATACTGAAAACTTTTTCCAAATCGCTAGTAAAACAATCCACATTACCTCACAACAAATTTTTGAAATGTCAAAATTTTGTTTATATACTTCAACTATTATAAAAACGCATAGTTTCTTCAAAATTATTTTTATATATGAAAAATACATATTTAAAGTTGACTAAAGTACGTTTGAAATGAAATGTTTTCTTGTGAGGTGTTTTCACATGTTTGTTTGGATTAGGAGAAATTTAAAGGGGAAGAAATTTAGCTAAATAAACATACATTAAAAGGAATATGAACCTTTCAGAAAGTATAAAAACATGAAAAAAGCAATACCAACCATGGTATGAAAAAAATTGAAAAACAAACGCCCAATAAAAATTAACATACGACTCTGTTTTTTTTAATGGTCCAACTTATCTATAGATGGCTAATAGCAGGTTTATGCATAAGCTATAGTACAATTTATAGATGGATAAAAATTAATTGCATCTTAAAAAAAAAATTATATAATCTCCTCAAAATATCTATGGTCAAAACTTTTCGTACTAGAGCCCTAAAGTAAAAACCCTAATAATAATAATAATAATAATAATAATAATAATAATAATAATATCCAGGAAAATAGCAGTAAATTGAGGTTTTGAAATTAGGTGAAGGTTGGGTGGACCATATTAATATTAGAGCAAAAATTTGGCAGCATTCCTTGTACGTGAAAAAAGCTGCATGTGTTGTTAGACTTCAATTAATTCCAACGCATTTATTTATTATTTATTTATTTATATGTAGTTTTTGAGTGTTGGTTATCATGTAAGTAGGTACGAATAATAGCATTTGGTTAACATGAGTATGGTTATTAGGTAGGATTTTCCTTAATTTAGTTTGGAATTTATTTTAACTTCTGGTGTATTACTCACCAAATATTTGCTTTATACAGCTAGCTTTCTAGATAAGTACATGTATGTATTATTGTGTTACACCCTCTTGCTTTTTATTATACATTTGATAGTTTGTCTTTTTGAAAAATATTTTCCTATGAAATTTTTTTCAGGATTTTCGAACCCCCTTAAGAAAATATTTACTAGAATTGATAGTGAAATAATGAGTCTCAAATTAAAACTTTTGCATCTAACCATTAGAGACAACCAAATACGATAAAGTTTGTCAAGGGTTGACTAATTTTTCAAAAAAAGTTTTCCAATCAAACACAATTTTAATTAATATATGTCATTTTAACTCCACAACTTTGTATTTTGACAAATCATTTGTTTTATAATTGTAATGTAATATTATTAAGTGATTTATCAAATTATGTCTTACGTACTTTTATTTGTTAGAATACAATTATCTAGTCAAAATGGAATACTATTTGTCAATGTTACAATGTTTACATTAACAACCACTTTCATAATATGATATTTTCCTAAATATTAAACATGATAATTATTAAGGAACAAAGAGAGCACTATGTAGCATCAAAACCTAATTTCATTAATCCAGTTACATGGCCTATGCGCCTCCAAGGCCCAATCAAGGCAAATAAAAGCAAGGTTCGATGGCCGGGTTAGCATCCCTATGTGATATCTCTGAGATTGATAACTCTTTCTAATCCAATCCAATTCAATCAAATTCAACCTTACACAATTCCCCAAAAAAGTTGTCTCTAAAAACACAATTCTCCAAAAAAGTATCATAACTTATCCAATCTAATCCAATCCAATCCAATCCAATCCAACTAATCCATCCAAAATTCATTTTATCCAATCCAAAGGATAGGGATGTAACGGAGTTGCTCAAGAAGAAATGATGCAAAGAGAATTGTTGTTTCTAAAAAATAATTTTAATTACTCATTTTTAGTTGTCTGTAAGGTGTTGTTTCCTTATTGGTTTTCTAGCCGTCATGTTATTGCTATTTTTGTTATTTTAGTTGTATTGTTACAAGCTCTTCTACTACCTCCGTCCCAAAATGTTTGTCCTTTGACTAAATTTTGATCGTTGATTACTTACAAATTACAATGAGTCACGATATGAAATTACTATCATTAGAAAGATACATTAGTAAATATTACAATGATGATAATTTCATATCGTAACTCATTGTAATTTGAGAAAAACCAATGGTCAAAATTTTATCAAAGGACAAATATTTTGGGACAGAGTTAGTACATTTTAGAGTTTGAACAATAAAAAACAAAGTTGGTTCAGATGTGAAAGTCAATATACAAAATAACAAGAACCTTCTGTTTTCTATGTCTGTAGCAGTCACAAGAAATAGTAATACCTTAACAAAAATATAATTGAAGAGAAAATTAAACATGAAACCTAAGGCAACCAACATGTTATTGTTAATGAGTAAGGTCTGAGGTTAGAGCCTTATTAACATATTACTACCAGGTTCTGTTATTTGGTTAGGTTGGATATAACTCTCTCAACCTATTCTAATTTATCCTAACTTATCCAAGCCTAACATAATTCCCTAAAAAAAAATCATAACTTACCACAATTTATCCCAATTATCCTAACTTATCCATCCAAACCTGAAAATAAATCAAACAAAGAACAGGAGCTTTGGGTAGGAGTAAATATTCTTGATAGGAGTGAGATAAGCAGTTCAAACATGAAAGTTTTATGAATGGGCAGTTAAAGCTTGGTCAACACCAGCATGGATGGAGTCATCAGTCATGTACCGTAGACACATCACTGATGTAGCTGCAATAACACCGAGCTTTCAGTTTCAGGTACTATGTACTGGGGATTTAGTAATTGTATTTTTTATTTGAACAAGTCTTACCATCATATTGGACTATTGTCGACTATGATAAAAATACACATTTGTCAGGATTCTTATATCAGAATTCCCCAAATCTCACGTTAGCATACTACACAGTACACATAACTATCGTCGTTGTCAAGAGCCTATTTACCAAAGAAATCTCAGTTGTAAAGTATTCCAAGACGGAACAGAGCAGACGGGATTCGAATGTTTGGAATTTCAATAATATGTCGACAATTCTATCATTCATCAACTTTATCAGAACTCATGAAACCATTCTACCATTAAAACCGAGGCAGCAGAATCAGATGGAATGCTAGTTACCGAATACAATCCTAACGTTAAAGGCTAACGGCCTGGCATTTGGCAACCTCCACAACGACAAAAGCCCATTTCCAAATACAGGACATTTGCAATATCGATCAAAGCCTATCCTACAGTGTAAATTCAACGAGATAAATTTTGAAGGACAAAAAATTAGGAAGGGAATAATAAGTAGGATCAAGAAGCTGATCATTTTACAAAGGTATGCGCTGATTTATCCGACAAAAATTTCCCTCCATTGGGCATCTAAGCAAGTACTTCCTTGATCTTTTGCTTTTGTTCTTCGGTTAGTGAAGATGGAAACAAAACCTCAAAGGTGACGTATAGATCACCCTTCTTGTTGCTCAAATGCAATGGCATGCCTTCTCCCTTAAACTTCCTCACTTCCTTGGGTTTAGTAATGCCCTATAAAATCATCAACATGATTTACGAACTTATTCGGCTGCTTAGTGCTCAATTGTTTTGCTTTATTAGAATTCTTTCAATAGTCAATGTTGGCCGATCAAATGCGAACAATAGAAGAAGAGTTTAAAATCTCACCTTTGAACCAATGTCTACCAAATGTTCATCAAGGTGTTTGATAGTCTTCTCAAATCCAACAAGAGCTTCTACCTGTGAACACACAAGCAATAATCATGAGATTTGAAGCAATGAAAGAACATCAAAATGGCCAAACAAAAACCAGGAAATGGTAACTGGGATGATCATGAGCTAATTTCAAAGCAATTATGCAGTTCGGCCCATGTATATGTCATGTAACCCCCAACAGTTCATTCAAATGTGAATAAATCAATCAAAAACAAATAATGGTTTGTATCCTGCCCTTTGTAGACACAGCGCAGAGTTTAAGATGTTAGTTTGGATTCTCCCATCCATATCATCCAATAATGCTCAATTTCCAGAATACAACAAATTTGCCAGGCAGAGTCAAGGAAAGGGTGAAAACAAAGCACTAGATATTCTCCAAAGTGATGTATGCCAAACAGACAAATTATTTCTAAAGCAACTTAATACAGAGGTTATACATACCAGAGTTATGTTAACAGATGTACGCAAGTCGTTGCCATCTCTTTTAAAAACATCATGAGGTGCTGTACGGATCCGAAACTGCACAAGACATTATTATAATTAGTAAGTATATTCTCAAACTTATTTTAACCCCAAATAGTTCTCCCTTTTCACTCCAAAAGATGTCTATTTAAAAGTGAGAAGCCTTAAAGCCATACCTTCAAGTCCCCTGGTTCTCCATCTATTTTGGGCTCACCATCTTCAAAGAAACGTATTTCCTGGAAACATTTGAACCCAATTACTAAGAAGAATGATATGACATTTGCAAAAGGCTCAAAAGGAAAGACATTGGTACACATACACATGGTAGATGCCATATCGTTTTTCAGTACAAAGTCTAGTTTTCTCAACCTTAAACCAAACAGGCTACATCAAGAGGCAACAAATGTCACAAATGTTAAGGGGCCAGGACTTACAAAATGCAATCCAGCACACAACAGACATTAATACTGTATAACATGCTTGGAAGCAGGACACTTCACCCGGCTTTGTCGGATAGGATACATATCACACTCTTTAGACACTCTAAAACCCATGTCAGGTGTCAAGACTCAGAAAGAATTAGGATTCTGCTATTGGTATTTGTATGATGCAAATATGGCGGAAATTTTGCTATTGTTTTCAACCAAGCACAACCCTCTCTAAAGCCAAAAGCATAGTCATAAATGCATCGATAGTAGAATATTCTTTCACCTCTACATGTCCACTATTCGTGCCATATCTTAAAATTTTCAAAATTAAGCTCAACAGGGGAACAAAAGTCAATTATCATATGCTTGCTCATAAATAGATCAACAGAACTCACCTCTCCATCTTTCATCCCTTTCTCAATATCAACTGTTAAGGAGTAACCTTCACGCTCGAATTTCACATTGCCACACTTATCACAAACCTGACATAAACAAAATGATGCATATATTAAATCAACACTTAATTTTCAACAGAAAGGACATAAAATAGTTGCTCCAGGAAAATTTACATGCAACTCTGCAAACAATTGACTATCCAAGGCAACTGCCAAATTGCCATCCATTTCCGGATTCACCCACTAATGGATATCTAATTCTCTTTACAGCCAAATATGGCTCAGATGACAACCCTTTAACACTAATAGATCCAACACTGATCAATGATGACATAGTTCCTATCAGTTCTCAATTCAATTATACAGTTCGCATGACCAATGTCTGACATATGTCATGCATATGGGGAAAAAGGGGAGGAACAACAAATGAGCGGAAGAAAAAAAAATCAAGTAGCTATAAATTTCAAGTATATTCAAGAAATTATCCAGCAGACTTCATTGAAGAATGAGAACATATGAGAAAGACAAACAGAAGACACAGATATGGATATTGGCAGTGGGATTAACATGATGAGAAATGGAGATGATGGTAGATCACCCTTGTAAAATGCATGATAGAAAATAGCTTACTTCCTAAGCAACTGAGTATACCTGCTCTGTTATTTGCTGATACATTCCTGGGCCTATTTGCCGATGATAAACCTCATTACGACAGTTGCAGTTTCTTTTTCCGGGAGCAGGCTTAATAACATTTTTCTCTCTCCAAACCTAGCAAAATTCACAAACTCGATCAAGTTAGTAAAAGGCATAATTATGCCCATGCATATTGATACCATTTTGCTTATTTTATTTTTACACTTCAAAGTGGTTTGGGCATGCCATGAACCCATGAAACCAAGATGTAATGCTCATAACAATAGTACAAATGAGAAATACAGGTGCGCATATCACAACTTGAAATTGAATGTAACGCTAATTACTTTCATGATACTCATGCAATAAGCTTAAACTTAAGAAACAAGGAAACCTAGAAACAAAACATGCAGGGATATAAAATCACTGACTTGTGTAACTACCTGCTCACAGCAAGCTCGAGCTGATGAAGTTACTGTGATTGGGTGACCACATTCTGTTGCCTAAGTAATAGACATCTGTCTGGTCTAGCATTTATACATTTGCATGTAGACCCTTATTACAAGAAAGATATGACTTTTACCTATGCACCTTTATCTCAAATGTTAAACATAAACCTACAACATTTATCTCAAACTTGAACATAACAATACCTTCATTGTA
Organism: Portulaca oleracea; assembly: GCA_029582165.1. Classification (NCBI taxonomy): domain Eukaryota; kingdom Viridiplantae; phylum Streptophyta; class Magnoliopsida; order Caryophyllales; family Portulacaceae; genus Portulaca; species Portulaca oleracea. Next base: position 14,778,643 of record CM055869.1, on the reverse strand, counting down.
CCTCCCATGTACAGATCCTCCAAAGATGCTTCTAGTTCCACAACCACATCATCTCCTTTCACAACTTTCTCCTCTTCTTCCTCCATTGACCCGCCTCCAAAGAATCTACAGGAATTCTCATATATAAGAACCAGCATTCAGAACCCTTGGCCAGAAGGCCATAAAGGAATATAATATGCATGAACAAATCTAAACAGTAAAGCATCAGTCATTAAATGAATGAGGATTAATGATAGTAGCTACAGCAGCAACACCAGCTCTAGTGTGAATTAGCTAGAATGAGTTGCTATTGCAGTCCAATATTAGTAAAGCAATATTACTGTAGAATCATTTTGCAGGGTTTAGCCAGCCAAGAACAAGCAGAGTAATATGATTCAAGCTTTCAGAATCTTCTACGGCTAGCAAAAATACAATCACAAAAATGCAATAATTCTTTCTTAAGAGAAACGAACTTGCTAGTGATTCCGCATAGCTACATGACTTGAAATAAATACGGCAAAGATTTTGACATTCTTTTCCTCAAAGGGAAGGGATTAGATAGCAGTATGGATCACCATTCATCAAGCTTCCAGTTATTAAGGTGCGATGAAAATTGAAAACAAGTGACAACCACAGCAAAATCAGAACATAAAATGGAACAGATTGACAATTATGTCAAACTGCACTTTGTTATTATCTACATCAAGCAATAGCCACATCCCCCCATACTTTCAATAACTAAACTAGGAAAAAAGGGAGCTTTATTTCCATATTTTAGTAATAGACCACTACACCCATAGGCAAAAACCAATAACTTCTCTGCCCGCTGATCTCCATGCTAAACCATGACATATTTTCTAACTCCTACATCTCCCCAATTTTGAATCCAAACAACTGTCACATTCCCTCCATTTTCTTTCAACAACTTCACCATAGCAAGACGAGACTTCTACATCTAATGTGAAGCCAGATCACAATTCAGTAAGCTTAGCAAATTAAAGCCAACAGAATACTTCTGTCATCAGAAGTAGATATCTTGTGCTCTTGAATTGGTTTTTTTGGTATCATAGTAACAGTAAACTGCCCAAAAATTACAAGTCAAGCACCCACATCACAAAATCCGCAATGCCGTCCAACAGGCTATGTACTTGAGTCAGACCAACTGAATTATACTACTCAAAATGCTACAGTATATTAGAAGAAAATACTGCCTAATTTGATCAGCACATGCAGAATCAAATAATGAAAAACCTAAGTATGAAATTTAAAACTTACTGGCTGAAGATGTCCTGGAAACCCATACCACCTCCACCGCCGCCTCTACCACCACTAGCAGCGAACTGTTTAAGACCTTCCTCACCATATCTATCATAGATATTCCTCTTCTCGCTATCAGTTAACACCTCATAAGCTGGCAAATCAATGGATCGAGAATTCAATCAACAGAACACCAATCAAAACCCTAAAAGCTTCGGAAGATCAAGCAATAACAAACACAACAAATGAGCGTACGCAATACCATTGTTAATCTCGGCGAATTTCTTATTGGCCTCCTCATTGCCTTGATTTTTATCGGGATGGTATTTCAATGCAAGCTTCCTGTAAGCTCGTTTGATCTGATCTTCAGATGCACCTTTCGGCACTTGCAATATGTCGTAATAATTCTTCCTAAAATTCGTCAACACATCACAATCAGCGCTTCATTCATTCATTCACTGATTCAATGAAGGAGGAGAAAGAGATAGAGAGATAAAGTTCATACGCAGCAATGGCGGATATAATGAAGGAGAAAATGCACAAGAGAAATAACAAATTGATCGTTCTTCTCTTGGAAGCCATGGTTGAGGAGAGATTAGCTCCCTCCGATCCCAAATTTCTAGGGTTTCTTCCTCAATCGATGCGTGATTCCTGTAGATTGATTACACTGGAATTGAAATGAGAGTCTGAATGGCAAACTAAACTCAGCAACTCGGAATTTCGCTCTCTCTATATCTCGAAGATTCTCCCTCTCACTGACTCTTTTTCCAGCGACAGAGGAGCATTGTAAAACCAATACCTTTTTTTGTTGTTTTAAATTCTTATTCAGCGCAACGTAGTATCGGCCAATCAGAGAGGGCGTACTGCTGTTCTCGTCCAATGAGGTCGTTCCACGTGTCAATTCTGTTTTCCGTTGAACGAAGCTGTGTTGAATTGTTGATGGTTTGATTGCCGTGTAGAAAGGCACAGCCGGAGTATGTCTTACGCTATGTGTTAAATACATGGTCTCTAATTTTTTTTTACAGGTGGATTAGGTTGAATAAATATGAATTTGTCAAAAAAATAATTCAATTTTAGAAATGGATATTTTATTATATAATGATTTTATTTTTAGAAAAATTCTTTGAGGCGTATTATTTTGTGAGTTTATTCATTATATTATTATGCATCAATTGCATTATGTGTGGTGCTTATGAGAGTATGGTATAAACTTTAGAATTATGTTGATTTATTATTATTCATCAATTGAGTAAATAGAATTAATATTTTAGATGAGTTTTTATGCTTTAAGGTTTGCAAGTAAAGAAAACTATGTAGTTATTGCTCATTACAAATAGCAATGATATGATCTGTGGGCTGATTAGGTTGATCATCTTGACATTCTGCAGCCCAAGAATTATTGAGGATGGGCAGACAATGATAATGTGATTTTGTGTACTTTGATGGGCCCAACAAATTCTGTTTTTTTTTTAAAAAATAAAAAAACACTAGACTATTACAAACAAATGATTTGGTCGTCAAATGGATAAAATTCTGTATCAAATGCAATTTTGAGTAGAGGTGACCACATTAAACCTAAACCAAAACTTGAACCGCAAAATCGGTAAAACCAAACTAGTAAAAGCGGTTAACCAAATTACTTTTTGTGTAAAAGCAGTTTAGGTTAACCAAACCGCTTTGACCGGGTTAAGTTTAGGTTTTGGATTTCTCTAAAACGGTTAACCGGTTTAGGTATTGACCTTGTTTATTCATCCCATCCCAGTTTGTTAGAAACTTGGAATTTATGGACTAAGTATGTTATGGCTTAATGTTGGTTGATGGATATTCACAGTTTCAATTTTCAAAGGCTGGGGTAAGTAGCAGTGTATTGAGATGTGAATTTATTAGCAATATGGTTATATTTACTTCCATAAATGTTATTGTAAATTTCCATTTAAGTATAAACCGTGTACAGAATGCGGTTAACCGTGTAAATTTCGGTTTGGTTTAAATTTCTTGATTTTAAATGCGGTTAACCACTTCCAAATGGCGGTTTCAATTTGGTTTAGGTTTTCAGATTTCAAAAGTGGTTAACCTCAATGTGGTTAACCGCATAATGCGGCTTAGGCTTAGGATTTCAAAATCCAAAAACCTCAAAAACAGTTAACCACATTACGGTTAACCGCAAATGCGGTTGACTGGTTATGGTCACCCCTAGTTTTGAAGTCTAGCAACTTGGGCGTGGGCTTCCACTTCTTTTGGAGGTTGCCATCGAGAGCAAGTCTTGATCCGACTAATTTCTATTTCATATGGTATTTTCGGTAAATTGAAATGTCTGCAAATACAATTTATTGTAATGTAATTGACTTCAAGTAAACGTAGATAAATACAAGTACAATTGTCCAAATGCTCTAAAAACATGGTCGCCAAAAGTTTAGGTATCCAGTTTAAACACTGAGGTTTCGAGTTAAAATCAAGCTTTTAAATTCAAACAAAAAGTATAGTACCCATCACAAGCACAATTTTGGCTTTGTTTGGTAAACAACTGATCACTGTTAGCAGTTTGTATTTATTGTTTATTATTGACTGTTTGGATTGACAATTTAAAAAATGTATTTGATAAAGTTAGCTATTGAAATTCCATTTATACCCTCTATGACTAATATATTTATAATGACATCTGTGTAATTTCAGACAACTTTTGAGTTAAAATGTCTTTTCTACAACAAGTCATTCTTAATAGGTTGCTGTAACCATTTGGAAATTGGTTGATTGGCGCAAAACAACTAATTAAATAAATTGTTCACCAAACACATAAATAACTTATTTGACAGCCAAATAAACCAACTTTTACAATAAACTGTTTAATGAACCGCTGAACAAGGCCCTTGTGTACAAATCTTGTAGGATTACGGAAAATGTGTGGACATAGACAACCACAACAACAGCCCTTTGATACAACACCATCTTCATTGCTAAAGTTTTAATGGTTATTCTTATACGAAAAACAACTTTAGCTCCCCCTTTCGTGAGGCTTAACATCCATGCTCAACACAACATCAATGCATAACACCGCAGCATCAGTGTCCTGAATCAACATATTCATCATTGTATCGTATGGTGATCATCAAGTACGATGATGTTAGATAACAGACAGTGGTTGCAGGAATTAATGGGGGTGAGATCAGATATGACATAGGCTGTCACCAAGATTTCCATAAAACAATCAAATTTAAGGTTTGCCCAGATAAGCTTGCATTTGCATTTGCGTGCAGTAGCAATAGTAAGGTGGCAACATGTTTTAACATTGCATGCCAAGTGTTGCACCACCAAACCTAATATTCAAACCCAGAAAATTTTATCCCCCAAATTCAGCTCTGAATTCCAAGCTCCTCATCTTCAATCTCTATCAAGTATGAATCCTCTAGAAATAGACCTCACCTAATTACCCAACTTCAGCACTGCTACTCTCACACTCACTCACCAAATCATGAAGCAGCTTAGGGTTTTCTTGTTATTATCAGCAATACTTCTCGTCGAGAGTTCAGTTTTCACTAAACCAGTAACTTCCCCCAATTTTCTTCAGTGCATGAACACCAGAAGTCCCCATACTTATGTTCACACAAAAGACTCATCTTTGTACTCTAACCTTCTGCTGAAATCACAGCAGAACCCTAGGTGGTTGAACTGCTCCGAGGCGTTAAAACCCTTGTACATTGTCAGCCCTTCGCAGGAACCCGAGATAGGGGCCGTAATCCTCTGCAGCAAGGTGCAGGGGCTACAGGTGAGGGTCCGGAGCGGTGGCCATGATTATGAGGGGCAATCATATCTCAGTAAGAGCCCTTTTGTCCTGATCGATCTCATCAATCTAAGACAAATCACTATCAACATGGAGGATCAGACAGCATGGGTGCAATCAGGGGCCACCCTAGGAGAACTCTACTACAGCATATCTCAGAAAAGCGGGGTTCTCGGGTTCCCTGCTGGGATTTGCCCTACTGTAGGGGTTGGAGGCCACATAAGCGGGGGCGGGTTCGGGGCTTTGACTAGGAAGTATGGGCTCGCAGCTGATCATGTCATAGATGCTCGTTTGGTCGATGTGAATGGTCGAGTTTTGGACCGAAAATCAATGGGGGAGGACCTATTTTGGGCTATTAGAGGCGGTGGAGGGGCGAGTTTTGGAGTCATCGCTGCCTGGAAGATTAAGCTGGTTTCAGTTCCAAACATAGTCACAGTTTTTGCAGTGCATAGAACCCTCGAGCAAGGGGCTTCTAAGCTTATCGATCAATGGCAGAGGATTGCTCATGAGTTACCCAAAGATCTGTTCATCAGGATCATCACTCAAAATGTAGGAGGAAATTATGGAGTGAAGACAACTGTTCAGGTTTCTTTCAACTCCATGTTTCTAGGAACAATCCAAAGGTAAATCTAGGGCTGTTAAAAAAAAATAAAAACTCAGGTGCGTCAGTTTGTGTCTAAACGAATCAAACGTCTTAATTTCTAGTACCCAGTTCATTCTAGTTCGGACAAATTCAGACGAGCCTAAATTCGGGTTCAGAGAACAGGAATAAGAAAAATAGTGTCCACACCCAAAAAAGACCAATCAATGTCAAAATACCCGAGTTTTTCCCAATTGGACTCAGGCAGGTTTTTAGGTCGGGTAGTATTTTGACAGCCCTAAATTGTACCCAGGAGTCCAGGACCAAAACTGCATCTGTTATTATTGTTTGATTTCTTAATGCCTATTAATATTACTTCCCTAACCACAGCTTGATCCCTATAATGAAGAGCAACTTCCCCGATCTCGGATTGGAGGCCAAAGACTGCACAGAAATGAGTTGGATTGAGTCGGTCTTATACTTTGCCGGGCACCCAAGAGGCACGTCAAGAGAAACTCTCCTACAGCGAGACCGCCAACTATACAAGAGCTACTTCAAAGCTAAATCCGACTTTGTGAACCAACCTATACCTGAAACAGCTCTCCAGCAAGCCTGGAAGCAGCATTTACAGGTCGAAAAGTGCTACATTGTGATGGAGCCCTTGGGTGGACGAATGAACAGCATCCCAGAAACCGAAACAGCTTTTCCTCACAGAAAGGGAAACCTCTACAACATACAGTACATTGTAAAGTGGAAAGTGAACGAACCGGGGGTAGCTAAAAGGCATATTCACTGGGTGAGGACGCTTCATAGGTATATGACTCCCTACGTTTCGACGTCTCCTAGGGCTGCCTACTTTAATTACAGAGACCTTGATTTGGGGATTAATGGGATTAATGGAACTAAAGGATACTTGGAGGCTAGGGTTTGGGGTAGCAGCTACTTCAAGGACAATTTTGAGAGGTTAGCTAAGGTGAAAAGACGGGTTGACCCTGGTAACTTCTTCAGAGATGAGCAGAGTATTCCTCCTTTTGGCTGAGTTTAGGGCACCAAACAGAGACGTGACAGCTTGAGCAATTTTCCAGCACTTCATGTTATGTGATGTACTGATGTACAAGAATAGATAAATAAATGAAACCCTAAACTACTTAGACACTTTTAGACAAAAAGAACACACCTATTTCAACAATCCTCAGATTGCATCCTTCACATTCTAACAGCTACTCTAAAATCCATTAGCACAGCCTGAATCACCTTCGTGTTCTTATATGAAAAGCACTGCGGAATGCAGATTCAAACAAGATACAGTGCATAGTAAACATTAAAACATTTAAGTTAAAAGCATGGAGGAAGCTGAACTAACATTGAACTTACAGGTCAAACCAACATTCAAGTGAACATCAGTTTCAGCAGCAATCATCAAACATTCAACTTGCCACCTGAAAATTTTACAGAGAAGCACTGCACCTACCTAGAATCAGCAGCATACTAAATACAACCTTATAACTTTGCATGGCAATCAATCCCCAGGACCTTCCACCTTACTGATACTCAACTCCGAGCAAGGTTTACCTTGGTCGAATTCCCTTTCAGGAGAACTCATGGAAGAACACCGGTCAATATGGTAGTCACGTTCATCATCTAACGGCTTCATATAAGAGCAGGAGCGGGTTTCAACTTCAACATTTGGCATGGGCTCTTGACCCGGGGTAAACCCCATGTCGAACCCCGAGGAGCACGATGGTTGGGCTCTCATCTGCACAGACCTTAACAATGCAGCTTTCCTCAAGTCGCCCGAGTGGCAAATGTCACTTGGGGAAGATGGGAATCTGCCCTCGGTATCTGACCCTCGCTGACGAGGCTGTGAGGGAGGCGCAGGGAGGACACTGCATCCGTTTGAAACCTGAGATGTGCTAGGAGGACTAGGGCAAAACGCATTGATGGGTTTGTATCTGTATGGAGAGACAGGACTTGTTGGGCGGCTTTCAGATTGAGATGAACAAGCACTCATGGGAGTTTCACAGTAGCGTCCATCGTCTAAGTCCTCTGACATCGGCGAGTACTGTAAAGACATCTCATCTCTGCACAATCATTTTGATCAGAAGGGAGAATTTCATAGCACTGGAGCTTCTTTAAAAGTAAATCAACAAAAACTCTCAAACATACATCAAGATTTTGTCACATATTCCCCTTCTTGAGAGAGAACACAACAAACATTTATGAGCACAAACAATCAAACTGAACCAGACTTTTGTATACCATTAGAGAATCAATGCAAATAGAAGCTGCGTATCCATCAGCAAACAGCACTACAGGCAATATGATAGCATCAGAAATTTCAGATGATTCTTAAGAAACCATAAAAGGGGACATGTAAAATAGATGCAGAAGATGTAGAACCTGACCTGAGATAGAACATGGAGTCGGACCTTGCTGGAGAATCCATGATATTCTCAGGAATTGAGTCTCCCACAGTTAACCCATTCAAGCTTGATGCCATTATCTGTAGAATTCCCATTATTTTCTACTCTAAATAAGAACCAACATATATAAAGCAAAGTTCTGGCATTGCAATTCAAGTGCTCAACAAAGATACACACAGATTACTGAATTCGGAAAGGGAAAAAAACCCAATTGAACTTAGAACCCAGAAAATAACCGAAATTATGCAAACGAAAACAATTTCCCGAACAATCCCAGATGCCGAAATTCAACTCCGAGATTGAAAAATGAAATTGCGGAAAAAGAGAAGTTCAAAGGGGATTGAAAGAGATAAAAAGACCTCGCTGAGATAGCGTTTATGGGAATGGAGATTATCGATGTAAACTTCATCTTCAGGATCTCTACTTCTTTTCCCACTGGGACTGGGAGATGGTGTTGGTGAATTTGTCTCTGACCCCATTTGTTTTTTTCTTTTTTTTTTGGTAAATTTTAAGAAGATGAATTGGTTATCTTCTTCCTAGAGCTGCTCGCACTGGTTTGTCTGGTATGGGAAATTCTTCAGGTATTCGGGAAACTGGGGATTGGGAATTGGCAAGCAGCAAACAAACGAACGCCCCAAAAGCTTCTTTTTGCTTTTTTTTCTCCAAGATCAAAGTTTTATGAATACTTTACAAACATACCATGGACTATCAACAAATTCCGTTGTCGTCCAGCGGTTAGGATATCTGGCTTTCACCCAGGAGACCCGGGTTCGATTCCCGGCAACGGAACATTTTTCTCTTTCAACTCTTTTTTTTTTTTTATAAAAAAAAATTCCCCTTTCTTCTCGTGCTGCACTGATTGAAAATGTGTAGTTTAGCCTCTATGCAGTGCAGTTACCTGGCAACTTATGGTTTCTTTTCTTTTATGTATATTCGTCTATTAAAAGTCTTCAACAATGATAAACTTGTACCAAACCCAACGCAAAATAATTCTCAGAAAGCTGTATATAATTCATTAAGCTCCATTTTATTCAGTATGAATGTATGAAATTACAGCAAATACAGTATAAGCAAACAAAACAAGGAATGTCTCTGGTAGTATTTACAACACAATGCCGCAATGCCTCTCTCTTACACATAACAGAATGCTAATCTCCTATACCCATCATAATACATTAGATCATATACTATCATCCAAAATTGTAAATAGGGGGTAATTGAACAAACAAAATCAAAGAATCAAGAAACATGCTTTTTTTCTCCTTGTGGGCTTTTTTATTAAGAAACCTGAATGGCAGCAGTAGGAGTAGGAGTAGTATTAAGTCTTCTCTGAAAGGAAACCTCTCTTTGAAGCTTAATCTGCTGGTAAAACTTGGAAATGAACTCCTCAGCTTTATCATCAATCCCTTCTTCATCTTCACACCATCCCATCATCACACCCTGTTTTTGCTCCTCACTGATATCTGCTTCCTGAAGATCAGAATCCCCTGGAGCATACTCCAGGAAACTCCTGCGTGCACCCACCCCATCATACCCATCATCATCATCACCAAAATCGTAATCAAAGTCAACCACATGGGGCTTGATGCAGGGGATCATGAACCTGAGTGAATTAGGACGACTCATCTTAAGGTGTATAACAGGGGTGTCATCAAAAGACAACTCCCTCTCACCGTACCTGATCATGTCCTTTGAATGCTTGTCGTGATGAAGACCGGCTTTCAAGTACTTGGCACCGTGCCGGAGCTCCGCCATAAGCCGGCATTTCAAAACCCCGCCTTTCCGGGCCCACAGCAGGGCCAGCCTCAGCAGCTGCCAGGCCCGACGACCCGGCCCGCTACGTGAAGAAGAAGAAGAAAGTGATCTCTGCTTCCCCATTAACAATGCTGTATATATGTAGATGCTGTTTTTGGTGAATGTTGATTAAAATTGCAAAGTGCCAAGTATTAGCAGAAAGTTTGTGACCTTTTTGGTGGATGTAGTTGTAAAATGATGAGATGATGAAAAAGGTGGGGAGGGGGAGGAGGTTATATATAGAGGAAGGTGCGTGGACATTGATAATAATTATGGATGGTTAATTGTAGTGAATGATGATTAAGTAATTAAGAAATGTTGGGGGGGACGCGGTGAGGGAGAAAAGACTAAAGAGTGAGGAGGAAGAAGGTGGGTGTGGTGGGGACACAGATGCGGCTGCAACGCGGGCCCATACAGCTTATGCTTTTGAATTCTTCTTTTTTTTTTGCTTGTTTTCTTCTGCAACCTTGGTTTTTCAATGTTGCCTCTCTTCATTTATAAAATTGGGGTTTTTAAAGTATATTAAATTGCACTAAATAATAATAATAATAATAAGTTTTGTACTAATAATAAAAAATATCCATGTTTTAATGAAATAATTTATTATTAGGATAAATATGATTAAATAATAATATATTATTGTAATGTGATAATATAAATTAAATATAAATATTAATAATTAAAATGTCAAATATATATGCATGAATAATGACAGTATGCAGTGTTTTTTTTTAATCGTTGGAAAGCCAACAGGAAAACGCAGATTTGTTCCATAACATTACCGTGAAAGCCAAATGTGTGTAGGATGATATATATATATATATATATATATATATATATATATATATATATATATATATATCTATATATATATATATATATATCTATGCCATTGTTATATAGTATATGTTAGAAGGATGCATTTATAATGGTTGTCAACTATGATAATTATCGTAAGTAAAAAAAAAAATTTTATTCATACATATGTCAAGTTTTATCTGACCATTAACTTTTTTACTTAAGGTAAGTTGTAAAATATATTTTTTAAAAAAATTTAAAATAAATAAATAAACTTATTTATTAGACAAAAACTTAGGATAAGTGATTAAATATGAATAAGTACGGCCACTTGCGAGGAACATATGTCCATCCAGAAAATGATGCAGAAGTAGTGAAAACAATATCGTAAGTTTGAATTTTTAAGTTTGGTTATCCATAGCCGCATTATCCATGTGTGTGGGTAAACTTGTACGCTAGTGTATCAACTTGCAATGGAAAACTAAATGGAAAATGCCAATGCAAACTGCATGAAAATACATGATATTGAAAATTAGTAATTGTCCTTTATTATCATTCGTGCTTACAAATGAAGATAACAAATTTAGGAGTGGAAGATAGAAATCTACTACTAGAATCCCGGAATTAATCATGATTTTCCAAACTCCATAATTAGTCAACTAACCCTTGGCAACCTCCATCAACTTGATTCTCAAATACCAGAAATTAAGCAAAACTACATAACATAATTAAATATTGCGTGCTAATAATAATAATAATAATAATAATAATAATCACAATAATAATAATAATATAATGAAAAGCTCTTTTTTTATTTACAAGTAAAATCCACACCATATAAATATTGGATATTATGTGTGTTTAATATATACATTTATTTCAAAACCATAGAAAACAATGTTGTATAAATGTATGATCATATTGTGTTCAAGATAAATGTTTGAAATTCAACCACGGGATATGTACACAAACAAGGTATTTGATGACAAATAATAGCGAAAGTAGTTCTTACGATAATCCTGCTGCCTTGAATTAGTATGAGATATTTTTTTTTTCAATTGTTGATAATCAAAAGGTTAAAAGTTACAGCAAACTGCAAAATACACAGCAACCAACCAGCTCTAAAAGACATGAAGAAACTGATAACTTCATTAATTTATATAGATTAACAAAGTCTCCAAGAGAGAGTTTATTATCTTTAGTTGGTTTGCATATTTAATTAGCAGTTCTATTGTGTTGAGCTTCCTTTTAATATAGATGCACTGTGTTCTTCGATATCTTTGAGTCTTTTCTGAACTGGAATGAACTATAACTTTTTAAAGATGTAGAAATTTATTTGATGTGATGAATAATTCTTGAAAGAAAGACTGTCATGATAGAACGGTGATGAACTTTCATTGTTGAACCATCTCTAGAAGAAAACTAGCAATATCTATCTAATATTTCCAACCAAATATCATTAGATATACTTGACTCGCAGCTAGGCCAGAACAAAACTCACATGGAAGGCGAGAAAGAAAACTCACACTAGAGACGAGAAGAAAACGCATACGAAATGTGAGAATTCAAATCAATTACCAAATCAGTACACGATAAAGAGAAAATTTATTAAAATAACTATCAACGCATACATAAATAACAATAGACAAACATGTATATTACTTCCTCCGTTCTTTTTTATTTGTCATTTACGGTTTTCAGTACCAATTTTTAATCAATAATTTCTAATATAAATGTTTATCAAAAAAATATAATATTATACTTTTATAATAATATTTTTTTATTACGAATGTAATGATATTAATTTCGTATGATGAATCATTATATAAATTAAAATATTAATTGTCAAAATTTTGACACAACTTTCAAAGACGACTAATAAAACCAAATAGAGGGAGTACATAGACACATGTACATGCTGAAATACATGCATCAGAATCTTGGTTGGAATTTTGTTGGCTTGTTGCTTTCCGTGGGTTTCCTCCCTGACTTCTCCTCACATCTAGCACTCGTCTTTCCAGTTTCATTATTTTTTATATTTAAATAATAATTCAAATTCATATTCTTTGGAGAATGATTCAAATAAAAAGTTGGGTCTGCAAGAGGCAAGTGTAATTAACGAGACAAATCACTTGAATCTGGTAATTTCATGTTTATAAAACAAGTCTAATATATTTATTAAATGTCGCGTCTAAGAGTACGTAACTTCTTTTATTAATTAACCTCAAATTAAATATAATACCACATATAGATTAATTATTTAAATTATATTATTATACACAATTTTTGAAAATTACAAAGAGTAAAATACATAAAGTATGTATGATGATATTCAACTAATTAGGTTGTCTCGTGTATATTAATTTGCATTGCCAACGAATGTCAATTAAGTTATCTTATAGTTGATAACTAATCATAGTTATCAAGAAATTAATGCCAAAAAACATATTAGTTTTATTTTCATAAACGAAACACTTAAGAAGTATCTTAAGAAGTATTAATCATATTAATTTTAGGAAAATTAGATTATAATAATACGAACTTTTGGCAATATAAAACTTAATAATACGAATTTTTAATTTGATGATTAATAATACGAACTTTGACTTCCCGTTGCCCCGAACAGTACGCCACCGAGTAAAGTTGAACTTAACTCGGTGGCGGGATGACGTGTCAGCTGGAGAAATATATTTTGACTTTATTATATACCCAGTCAACATTTGACTTGTCCACATCACCTCTCCTCCTTTCCCTGCTTTCTCGATGGCGTACTGTTCGGGGCTACAGGGGGTCAAAGTTCGTATTATTAATCACCAAATCAAAAGTTCGTATTATTGTCTTATATGGCCAAAAGTTCGTATTATTAGAATCCAATTTCCTTTAATTTTTATCTTAAGAAGTATCTTTGGCAAAGACTCATGTCATCATCCATGCATGATTAAGGCTTTGTTTGTACAAGGGTGAATTACCCACAATATTTTTTTTCCCACACCAATATAATTCTACTTTCTCTGGATAACATAACTTCTTTCCTTCTAAAACAATTATTTCCTAGTTTTATCTACTCCTACAAAAGCTACTCAAACTTATTCAACTTTACTTATCCAACTTCTACACCTGACGAAATAACAAGACCTAAACTAATAGTTTGATAGTCTTTCCCTCTCGACTTCAATTCATGTCTCACTTAAACTAATGTCAAGAGGTTGGTCAAAAGGTTAGGATGACTCGACGCATGAATACTTTGGAAGCTGACAGTCTTGATGACATTGATGCTGAGATAGGCCGAAGGGTTGTAATTATTGCTAGTGCTATAGCTAGACGCGCTAGTCCTCGATAACCCACCAAACTGAAATTATTGATCTTTTAACATTGTGATTGAGATGTGAAAGTTTTTTTTGTTGTCGTGGGCGCGTTGTCTTTGCTCTTTGTTTTTGGTTAACAGTGTTTGATTGCGACCTTTTTCTTTTGGAATTAGTTGCCTGCCGTTTTATAATGCGGTTTTGCTGTATTCTGAGAAATTTAGGTCTGTTGGCTTTCAACCGTAAAAAAAAAACTAATCTCAAGATAAATTATTTGATCACTAAGAAATATTGATGATGTTGTGAGTTAATTTTCAGAATTTATCTCTTTTTTAAATCAAAATTATATTGATTGTCAAACATATACTATCACATAAATTTTTAGGTAATACAGAAGAACCATAATAAGTGAATTATGTTATAATTCAATTAAGTGTATGGATTGGAAAGAGTCAAAAGAAACTACTATCAGCCGGAAAAAGTTGAAATGAATTGGTAAAAGTCGGAATGAATTAGCATAATATTAAAAGTTGTAGGGTTGGAAAAAATTGGTAAAAGTGAAAAAGAGTTAGAGCTTTTTTTTTATTACCCGGGTAAATGGATACAAAGAACTTAGGGGACTCTTCTGTCAAGACATCTTCCTAAGTTATCAACACGTAAAATAAAAGAAAGATTAGGGAATAGACTATTGTCCCATATGGTGGTGGCATTTAAAGTATAGCCTTGATTAGCCACCCAGTCTGCTGCAAAATTAGCTTCCCGATAGATGAGTCACAGCGAGTACTCATTTAATCGACAAAGAAGATTTTTGATGTCTCTTATAATCATGTCAATCTGTCGGAGGTTTTCATAGCTCTTTAATAGCTTGGATAAAAATTAGACTATCCCCTTCAATCTGGACTCTTGATAATCACGTGAGAATGGTTTGTTGGAGACCTAAACCAAGTGCTAGAGCCTCTGTATAATTGTTTGATATTTAATGAGATTTTTTCCCAAATAATAATGGAAAAAAGGGGATCTGTGGCATTAATTGAAGCCTCGCGTATTTACAACAGAATGCCGCATCGCCTATCTTACATAATCTTCTACAATATCATCCAAAATTGAAAATGGGGGGTAATCGAACAAACAAAATGAAAGAATCAAGAAACATGTTTCTTTTTCTTTCCTTGTGGGGTTTTGATTAAGAAACTTGAATGGCAGCTGTAGGAGTAGGAGTAGTATTAAGTCTTCTCTGAAAGGAAACCTCTCTCTGAAGCTTAATCTGCTGATAAAACTTGGAAATAAACTCCTCAGCTTTATCATCAATCCCTTCTTGTTCATCTTCACACCAACCCATCATGACCCCCTGTTGTTGCTCCTCACTGACCTCATCAGAATCCCCTGGAGCATACTCCAGGAAACTCCTGCGTGCACCCACCCCATCATACCCATCATCAGCATCAACATCACCGAAATCGTAATCAAAGTCGACGACGTCAGGCTTGATGCAGGGGATCATGAACCTGAGAGAATTAGGGCGACTCATCTTGAGGTGTATAACTGGGGTATCATCAAAAGACAACTGCCTCTCACCGTATCTGATCATGTCCTTTGAATGCTTGTTGTGATGAAGACCGGTTTTCAAGTACTTGGCACCATGACGGAGCTCCGCCATGAGCCGGCATTTCAAAACCCCACCTTTGCGGGCCCACAGCAGGGCCAGCCTCAGCAGCTGCCAGGCCCGACGCCCCGGCCCACTACGTGATGAAGAAGAAGTTGATCTCTGTTTCCCCATTATATTAATAATGCTGTATATATGTAGATGCTGTTTTTGCTGGAAGTTGATTAAAGTTGCAAAATGCAAAGTTTTAGCAGAAAGTATGAGCCCTTTTTATGGAGATGAAAAAGAGTGGTGGTGTGTGTTTTCTGGTTTTGAGAGAATGAGATGATGAAAAATGAGATGGGGAGGGGGAGCTTATATATAGAGGATGAATGGATCCTTAATTGGAGTGATTAATTATTATTTTTTTTTTTTTGAAACCAGAGTGTTTAATTATGGGTAGGAGGACTTGGTCTGTATGATACTTGAAAGAAATAGGAGGGGTGTGGGGACCACGGAAATAGCTGGAACGCGGGCCCATACAGCCGATGGTTTGATTTATTTTCAAAACATTGGATTTCTAATTGTGTTTACAGGTGTCCTTAATGACAACACCAGCTTAGTTTGTGCTTGTCCTATCTGATCTCAAACTCAAACCAAAATGTGAATTTCATATAAGACTGCATGTACTCTTCTTTTTTTTTTTTTTCCCGGTTATTGGTTTTAATTTCACTCGTTATAGTATATAGGGATATTATCGGAAATATACCTTGGATTCATCCAATGCTTCTTTCATATTTGGCAAGGAAATATACAAACTACAGATGGCCTACCTATTTAATTGTCACTTTGAAAAAGTATAGAGATATAAGGTAATTACTTAAATTGATAAAATTAATTATTAGAGATGAAAATATACATATACAATTGATAAAAGTTATATTAGAAATGTATAATAATAAATAATTATGATTTAGTTAAGCTGGCAAATAAAAAGAGGCAAAAGAGAGTTGCCTTTTGTAACAATAAAAATGATAAATCTGCATTTGCTAGTAAAGTTAGTGAAGATATTGTTAAATTTCTTGTACAATAGATATTGATCACGATAAATTTATATTTAAAACTTAATTCCTTCTAAGACCTGAGGAGGTACTTCAAGAAATGCTACATAATAACATAAGAATACATGAGCAAGTTAAGTTATGTAATTTCCTGTAATTCTCCTACTAGTAGGGAGTCGAGTTGATGCAACTTGAGATATAATTTAGTTGACAAATCATTTGTTGGGAAAAACTAATTCAAGCCGTCCATTCCAAGATTCTAGATTTCTATATTTTTAGCAAATTTGATTTCTCTTTTCCATCAAAAAAAAAACGCAAATTTGATTTCACACAATCATTGAATATTAAGACAACATAAAGGAAAGAAACTCAAGAATAAATTTAATTTAATGTTGAAGTAACAGAAATTACAAACAATATAACGATTCCTAATATGACTTATCACAACGTTTCTTGTAGCTTATTTTTATTTCAAGACAAATATTTTAATATGTACACTGTTATTGTTATGGAAAAAAAGCGTTGAATTGTAATATGAAAGATCAATTATGAATTTATGGTATGGGGTGTCAATGCATTGCATGCACTTAAAACGTTAAAAATAAAGAGATCATGATCAGCAATTCAGCACATTAGATATAATGGCGAAAAAAAATAGTTTTTCTCTCAAAATTATTAGAGTCCATTAATTGATCTTTTATTTAACGTATACAATTCACCTATCTTATAAACAATATAATATATATATAAGAATATATAAGAACTTACTTTTAAATTATCGGAAAACATGGGAAGGTACATAATATGATAAATATGACATCTAAGATTGCCTTGGATTGAAATGTTGGAAATAATTGAATCAAGGCTGCTGGTTTCGGAATCTAGAGCTGAGTCGTGGATAAACCACTGCCTTGAAAGCGATTACGGCACGACCTAGGTGACAATCGATATTGCCGGTCACTCCCCAAGGTTAACTCAGCTAGCTCTTAGACTTGTGCACTCAAGGCTAAGAACTTGGAGTATGTAAAAAACTGATTGCCCAGAAAATATTAATGGAAGAGGATGTAGAAGATGAAGAGGAGAAGATGATTGTTGATGTATGTTTTTCAGCCATTGAAGAGCTCAATATATAGGCTTAGAAGCCTACCGTTGGCTGGGCATATCTTACCGTTGCCAATGGCTATTTAGCTGTTCGGACAACGGCTATATTGCCGTTTCTCCAACGGGCAAAATGGCAGTTGGGCAACGGCTAGTTCCCACCCGGGCTGGCTATAAAAAGAACCACGACCCGCGTCCTGCGACCGGACCGACCGGGCGGGCGGGCGGCGGCGGCGGCGCGCGCGCGCGTGTGGAGTCCCAAGCCATACCTTCCTCCATAAAACACCCCTTCACACTTATTTAATACTACTAAGTGTGGTGGGATATATAAACCACTTTCAATTTGATTTCTCTACCAATGTGGGACAAAAAGCCTTGTTGCCATTACCATATTGTAACTTCAATTGCAACAATCCCCCACTAATGGCATACAAGGAAAGCAGAAAGAACAAGAAAGAAAATCTGGGCAAAATTGGGTCAGATACTTAGGCATCAATATCATAAGATTGAATTGACACATTACTGATGTAAGGCAACAATCAATAATCTAACAAGTGGAATATGCCTTGAACTTGAAAGATTGTGATTTGATAGAGACCCCCACAACACATATCAACCCTGTAGAAATTACATACTCCGCGATAACACAATTACGCTTTTATGGCCATGCGTATACCTTGGGTTAAATAAGTGCTCTAGAGAGATAACCTTATTCTCCCATAGAAGGCGGCCAAACCTTCACACTTATATAGGTAATTCCATCAAGTCTATCTCAATACAGACCACCAAAAAATTATGGCTATGGAATTATTAAGAGCAAATAGCTCATCTGTACATCATACAATCGGTGAATCCATCAGTACGTATCACAAGCACCCCCCAAAACGGGCGTAGATTCATTAAGAGTAAAACTCAACCTCAAAGCACTACCTAGCACCATAGGGATAGGAATGTAGTGCATCTCGAAGATTAGTATGGTTTCGTTTGACCACAAGCGGGTGTCCACCATACCTCTTCAAGCCATAGGCTTAAGCCCTATCCCCTTCGATGCTTCTAGTACAACTCGTCTCGTCAATCCTTTAGTGAAAGGATCCGCCAAATTCTTCTCGGATCTCACATACAACAAGGATATGACACCATGTTTTAGCAATTGTTTCACTGCACTGTGTCTGATACGGATGTGTCTCCTCTTTCCGTTGTAGACAACAGTGAAGTCACTCCATTCTTTGCTGCGAGTCATGATGTATAGAGCAGTGTCTCTTGTTTTCCCCATAGAGGCACATCAGCTAACAAGCTTCTGAGCCACTCAGCTTCTTGACCCGCTAACTCAAGAGCAATAAATTCAGATTCCATGGTGGAGCGGGCTATGCAAGTCTGTTTTGTAGACTTCCATGAAATAGCCCCTCCACCTAAAGTAAACACATAACCACTAGTAGAAATAACTTCATCGTTATCAGAAATCCAATTTGCATCGCAATAACCCTCTACAACAGCAGGAAATTTGTTAAAATGCAAACACCAAACCATTGTACCTCTAAGGTACTTAAGCAAACGATAAAGTGCATTCCAATGTTCTTGACTAGGGTTATGAGTATACCGACTCAATCTACTCACTGCATAAGCAATGTCAGGACGAGTAAAGTTCATTAAGAACATTACACTTCCTATAATCTTGGCATACTCTGTTTGTGACACACTAATGACGTTATTTTTCTTTAAGCAAAGGCTGGGATCATAGGGAGTTCTAACAGGCGTCACATCAAAGTGATTAAATTTCTTTAACACTTTCTCAATATAATGTGATTGACATAAGGCAAAACCAGTGTTTGTTTTGCATATCTTAATTCCCAAGATCACATCAGCTTCACCCATATCTTTCTTTTCAAATAAAGAA
Source organism: Portulaca oleracea (assembly GCA_029582165.1). NCBI lineage: Eukaryota > Viridiplantae > Streptophyta > Magnoliopsida > Caryophyllales > Portulacaceae > Portulaca > Portulaca oleracea. The sequence continues at coordinate 14,759,097 of CM055869.1, read as the reverse complement.
GACAACAACTTCTTAGTGTCACTAACTACATGCAAGTTTGTGCCAAAGATCAGCATGTCATCAACATACAAACATATAAGCACACAATCTGATCCTATCAGTTTTAAATAAACACAGGAATCAGACAAATTTGCAGTAAACCCATTTTCCACAAGGGAACTGTCAAACTTTTCGTACCATTGCTTGGGTGCTTGCTTTAGACCATAAAGGGATTTTCTTAATTTGTACACCTTATCCTCCTGACCCTGAATCTCACAACCCTCAGGTTGGGTCATATAAATTTCTTCTTCTAAGTCACCATTGAGGAAAGCTGTCTTAACATCCATCTGATGCACAACAAGATCAAAGATGGCAGCCAAGGCAATTAGAGTCCTAATGGTGCTTATTTTTGTTACCAGAGAATAGGTGTCAAAGTAATCTATTCCCTTCTTTTGATCAAAGCCTCTAATGACTAGTCTAGCCTTATATTTGTCAACTGAACCGTCAGACTTTAATTTCTTCTTAAAGATCCATTTGCTACTGATAGGTCTACAACCTTTGGGTAAGTCAGTTAATTCCCAAGTCTTATTAGACTCAAGGGAATCTATTTCACACTTAATGACTTCTCTCCAAAAGGTTGCATCAATAGACCTAACTGCCTCAGTGTAGGTTTTTGGATCTTCCTCAATTAGGAATACAGATGCGACTTCATCAGTCAGGACATCTATTTCATGTTTGTCAATCACTTCTACTAGACAAGAAGTGATAAAGTCTAGACCAAAGTCAGTTGCAATTCTTTGCCTCTTACTCCTTCTAGGTTCTACTGTCACACCTCTATCATCAGAACTAGAAGTAGGCAAACTAACATTTTCACGCACAGAGCTAGGCACATTATCAGATAACACATTAGGCACATTTTTCTTCAATGGAAAAACAAGCTCAAAAAACTCAGCATCTCTATACTCAGAAATGGAGTAATCACTTAAAGACATAAATCTATAAGCAGCACTGTTTTGAGCATAACCAATGAAGACAGTATCAAAGGTCTTAGGGCCTATGTTTGTGCGTTTATGACCGGGTAAGGCTACCTTGGCCAAACACCCCCACATTTTCAAATATTTCAAGTTTGGGGCGAACCCTTTCCAGAGTTCATATGGAGTTTGATCTAATTTCTTATGGGGAACTCTATTCAAAATAAAATAAGCAGTTAAAACAGCTTCCCCCCACATATTATCAGATAGACCAGAACTCACAAGCATGACATTCATCATTTCCTTAAGTGTACGGTTTTTCCGTTCCGCTATGCCATTCTGTTGAGGTGTGTAAGGGGCAGTGGTCTCATGTACGATTCCGTTTTTCTCGCAAAAGACAGCTAAGGAGCTTGAATCATATTCACCACCCCTATCAGATCTAAGCCTTTTGATTTTTCTATCTAACTGATTCTCAACTTCTGCCTTATACTTTAAGAACATTTCTTCAGCCTCATCTTTAGACTTAAGGAGATAGACTTTGGTATATCTAGAGTAGTCATCTACAAAGGTGATATACCACTTCTTTCCTCCTTTACTCATGGTGTTCTTAAAGTCTGCTAAGTCTGAATGGATAAGTTCAAGCAACTGTGTAGACCTTGTCAATACTTACTTAAAGGGTTTCTTAGCAAATTTTGCTTCAACACAGACATCACACTTAGAACAATTCTCAGTGCTAATACTAGGAATTAGCCGCATGTTCTTTAGTCTGTTTAAGGAAGCATAATTTACATGTCCAAGTCTACCATGCCACAAATCAACAGACTCAGCGATATAAGCAGAAGTAGAATCAGTCTTATTATTCTCGGGAGCAATATTTAAAACATATAGGTCATTGCTACGATATCCCTTCCCTACAAATACTTCATTACGAAGTATGACAATTTTTCCAGCCTTTTGGTTTACTTCAAAACCAGCAATGTCAAGGAGGCTACTAGAAACTAGGTTTCTACGTAAGGAAGGTGCATACAGCACATTGAGTAAACATAATAATTTTCCAGAAGTAAACTTAAGAAGAACTTTTCCTTTACCCAATACCGCTGCAGTGGTAGCATTGCCCATGAAGACCTTCTCTCCATCAGGAACTTCCTCGAAGTCATGCATTAGTTCCTTGTTGGTGCAGAAATGTCTGGTCGCTCCATTGTCCAGGATCCATTCTGTGTTATTGGTGACGAGGTTTGCTTTCCACGATTCTTGCCGCGAATACTTCGGAGACTTCAGTCAGGTTGGCTTGATTCCTTTTGGCATTCTATGCAGGAGGATCCTTGCGCTGGTTGTATTGATATGCCTTGCGGCCGGGTTTTCCGCAGATGTAGCAGTGGACCTTCCCCTTCTCCTTCTGGATTTTACTGTTAGGCCCGTGCCACTGCTTAGATTTCTGATCCCTCTTATTCTTTCCTTTGAACTTGTCTTTGTTTGAAGGACCAACAGATTCAACAAGGTTAGCCTTTGCAGAATTTACAGAGAGAGAAGACATCTTATCTTTTAATCGATTCGCTTCTTCAGTCCTCATATGACTGATTAGTTCTTGAAGCGACATGTCCTTCTTATTGTGCTTTAGGTGGTTCCTGTAGTCCTTCCAAGATGGTTGGAATTTTCCAAGCAGCACATTAGCTTGAAGAATCTCACACATTTTCATTCCTTCGTTTAGCATCTCAGCACATAGTTTCTCATAAATGTGAACCTGCTCTAATATTGGTTGGTCGTCGACGATTTTGAACTCCATCCACCTGTCGACCACGTACTTCTTCTTTCCAGCATCTTCAGTTCCATACTTGATCTTCAGCTTTTCCCATATTTCTTTGGCAGTATTGAAAATGACATACAAATCAAACAATGGATTTGTCATGCTGGTGAGAATGTAATTTCGAGCCGTTTTGTTTCTCCAGTTTCCTCTTGGCAATTTCATCGAGTGGTATGAGTGGAGTTGTTGGCGCAGTAGGCGTTCTCTCAGGATCATACTGTGGCGGTGGAGCATTTGGATTGTTGAGATGTGGAGATGATAGTACATAATCAATCTCCATTTGCTCCAGACATAAAAACAATTTTTGAGACCAACGTTTGTAGTTAGTCCCATCGAGAGGCTCGACTATGTAGGTTTCAGTGAGAGATTTTTGTGGAGCAGTCATTGATAATAATCGCTTTCAAATTGTTGGAAATAATTGAATCAAGGTTGCTGGTTTCGGAATCTAGAACTGAGTCGTGGATAAACCACTGCCTTGAAAGCGATTACGACATGACCTAGGTGACAATCGATATTGCCGGTCACTCCCCAAGGTTAACTCAGCTAGCTCTTAGACTTGTGCACTCAAGGCTAAGAACTTGGAGTATGTAAAAAATTGATTGCCCAGAAAATATTAATGGAAGAGGATGTAGAAGATGAAGAGGAGAAGATGATTGTTGGTGTATGTTTTTCAGCCATTGAGGAGCTCAATATATAGGCTTAGAAGCCTACCGTTGGCTGGCATATCTTACCGTTGCCAACAGCTATATTTAGCCGTTCGGGCAAAATGGCAGTTGGGCAACGGCTAGTTCCCACCCGGGCTGGCTATAAAAAGAACCACGACCCGTGACCAAACCGGGCGGGCGGCGGCGGCACGCGCGCGCGCGTGGAGTCCCAAGCCATACCTTCCTCCATAAAACACCCCTTCACACTTATTTAATACTACTAAGTGTGGTGGGATATATAAACCACTTTCAACTTGATTTCTCTACCAATATGGGACAAAAAGCCTTGTTGCCATTACCATATTGTAACTTCAATTGCAACATGAAATATACTTTGTTTCAACTCAAACGTGTCTATGAAAGAACTAATTTGATGTTATGTGACAAATATTGTTTGTTAATTGATTAATAATTTAATATACATATATAATGACATATATATAGCTATTATTGAGCTGACAGAGCTAATCTAATTGTTAGATGGTATGCTGTTGACCTTCCCTTAGATAAGAAAATAGTTAGAGATAAATCCCAGTTGTACGGCGGGTGTTTATTTATGAGGTCAACAAAAAAAAAAAAATTAAGAATTAGAAGTTGGTGCAAAATCAGGAGCTACTATAGGAGGCGTGGAAATCAATCAAGGATGAACAAATTAAATCTAAAGATATGTAATGTGGAAAATGTAAAATGGAAATGGTAGAGAAGACAGAGTGAATGAGCTGGAAAGCTCGATCATCCGTTCCATCAAAAATTTACCCATAAAAATGAAAATGAAACCTATAAATAGAACGAACTAAATTGATAAATATTTTGAATCAAGATCGTTATCTCTAGATATATTAAATTATAAATTTCTAAGAAAATAATTCAAAGCCAAATGGTAAATTTAGAATATTTGATTGCTCTTAAACTAATTTCAATAAATACTATTTTGAAAAAGGAAAAATCTAAAAGCCACATATAAATTGCAATATTTAATATATAGATTTATATTTTTTTTAATGTATTGTCAACAAAAGAATGGAATAATTTGAAGTACTAATTCAATCAAAAAATTTAATATATTTGTTAAATAATTTGCAAGTTAATGACTTAATTTAAATAATTCTGTCGGACATAGTTTTTGCTTATAATTTAATTAAATAAATTTTTTTTCATGTATGGAACAGATTATTAGAAACTAGTTAATCATTATAAATATATGTTTTATAAATATGTTTCATTACTTTGAGGTTATTATCATTTATAATGTGTATAAATAATATTTTATTTATATTTTTTCATTAATATAGAATTATACATAAAATGTGCATTTTCATATTGTAGTTAGTATGATTATGCTATCATTTATAGTTGATGACATAGTCAATAATAAGAATTATACTTTCAATTTTTATAGTCGAAAAATATATTTAATTACTAAAGAAAATATTATTAAAAATTATAAAATATGAATAATATATAGGCAAATCAAGATGCTCTTTTTTTTTTTAGGAAAAAATATACTCAAAACTTTATTCCCGAGAAATCGATAACTGTCCATCCGAGATCACAAGGTTTGCAATCTCATAAGGATAGGAGTCGGTCCAAACGAAATTTTGTTTAGCTCTAACTACCGTTTTGGCCAGCTCATGAGCCACCCCATTACATCTCCTATTGCAAAAACTAAATCTAACACAATCAAAACAAGGTAAAAGTTTCCTATAGTATGTAACTATTCGGTCTATGAGCTGCTGGACTAATTCGCTGTTCATTCTGAAATACTTTTATTGTTAAAACCCAATGAGTAGAGTAGTACGATACAAAAATACTTTTATTATTTATTTTTTTCGAAAATGTACTCCTTTCGTCCTTAAATATTATCTTTATGAGCTTTAAATAGTTAATTTTTAAAAACTTTGGCTGATAAAAATGATAATAATTTGCCTATATGTATATATATCATATGAAACTAACTAACTTATAGCAAAATGATAAGCATCTTGACGTAGGATGGTCATTATAAATGTATATTTCATTACTTTGAGGGTTATTACAACTTATAAACAATATAAAAATAATTATTTGTTTATATTTTTTCAAAAATATAAAACTATGCATTTCCTGCCATGATTGATAAAATTAGGCTATTATTTATATTTTTTGACCTAGCTAATAAGTATTATACTCGATCTTATAGTTGATAAATATATATAATTAGTAGAGAATATATTATTAAAAATTACAAAATTATGAAATATGAACATTTCAAGATGGTTATTAACCATCTTAAGTCAAAATATATATCATTGTCCTTAACCTATAGCAAAATGATATAACTTATATTATTCTTATTGTAGTAAAAGAAATATTGTTATACTAGAAGTATAGTTTTATAGTTTTTAAAAATATAGAGACAAGAAACAAGAATTAGAATAAAGTATTGGATTTAGAAACAAATACATGCATGCATCTAGATCTTGGTTGGAACTTTGTTGGCTAGCTTGTTGCTTTCGATGTTTCCTCCCTTACTTCTCTCATTGTCGTTTTATTCTTTTTCATTCAATGACTCATCAAATCTTATATATATATCCTTAATTAATTGGAGTATGTTTTAGTAGGGAATGATACTAGACAAAATAAAATCCATTAAATATATATACGGAGATAAATTGGGTTTTTTGCTTTTTGGACCCTGTATTTTGGGGTACTTACAATCTGGGCGCGTGTTTTAGTTCTGATTTGGGCCTTATGCAATATGGACCCAAAAATTTAATTTAAAGTTAAGTTTGACTCCGGTGAAGACCAAAATCTTGCATAAACTGACCGATTTACCCTTATTTCATTTATTCATTTATTTTGAATTTCCTTTTGAAATTGACTAGACTGAAGACTTCAATTTCACAGCCCATACGCATATGCCACCCTTAGTGACTATTCAACTTCAAACTCCCAGAAAACCGAATAAATGAAGGGTAAATTTGGAAGGAAAAATCAGTTAAACTCAATAAGGGCCTCTTTTGGCCGGACCCCTCTAATTATGTCCAAATTGTTGCCGGAAACAAAGTATAGGGTCCAAATTGCAAACTTTGAAACATGGGGGTCCAGATTGTAAATATCCCCAAAATACAGGGTCCAAAAAGCAAAAAACCCGAGACATAAATTTCCAATGAATTTGTCAAATTTGTAGGGAACCGATTGTTTCTTACTATTCCGTATTTCATATACGACTTTAGTTTTTAGTTAGAACTTGTCAAAATTAAAAGTTGCATGACGTGATTAGTAACATTCATATAAATTGCTAAAGTTAATCTAACCAAATAATAATTGGACAATGAAACGCATCTTGACTCAAAATGATTAATAATTATCTTGAATTGTTCATATTTCATATTTCATATTTTGGTAACTTTTAGTAATATTTTTTCTAATAATTATATATATTTATCAATTATAAGAGTATAATATTTATTAGCTAGGTTAAAAAATGTAAATAATCACTTAATTTTATAAATCCATAATAGGAAATGCACATTTTATACATAGTTTTATATTTGTGAAAAATATAAATAAATATTATTTTTATATTATTTCTAAGTTGTAATAACCCTCAAAATAATGAAACATATCTTTATAATGATTTAAAATATATTTACATTTAACTTTATGGGTGATTTAACTAAAATACAAGATGATTATATATTAACCATTTTACATTAAAGTATTTATCATTTTACTTCTTAATTATAAGGCAACGCGTACATATATATACAACAAATAAAAACATTAGAAAATGAACATTTGATGGATATATGAAACATATATATGATCTCTCACGCCAAAATTTTGAGTGAAATCACAGTATTAAAAAAAAAAAAAACAGTTGTTGGATGCATGAATGTATTTTGATTACTTATTTTATAAATGATATCATCAACCACGAACATAATTTCTCAGCATAGGATGACATGAAATAATGTCGTCCAAGATTTAGACTTTTTATAGTATTTTGATATGTTTAATGTTTGGATTTTAATTAAGACAAATCTGTAGTTAGTCCATAATCAAGGATATGAAGAAGGTTCAAAGAAAATATGTGGTAGACAGGTGTCCCACCCTCTTTTCGGCTAAAAGTTGTAGAATAGATAGCAACACGTTATGTGCTTGCTTTCAAGTTTCAAGTTAGGTTTAACTTAATAATTAAGTATTATTCATATAAACATTAATGATGTTACGTTGTACGTTGATTACCAATCATTAGGGCTTTGCTTTCTCATTCTAAATCTTGACCTTATTAGCAGGCCAGGTCAATGGAACCATCTCAGAAACACCCCCACCCTCCTTTTCTCCTTTTCATTCATTGCATGATTGTTTCTTTCTTTCTTTCTTTTTTTTTTTTTTTTTGGTGCTACACTTTTATTTATCAATCTATCGATCTATATATAATAACATATATATGTATAATTTATTTTTCAACTGAGATGACAGAAATATAGTCAAAGAAAAGAAATGAAATGAAATTACATTAATTATTAAAGAAATGAATTGCAATTAATATTACAATAAAGTAAAAAGAATAATTATTGGCCAATACAACATTTTCCCAATAGGATGTATTAGGATGCAACATCAATATTGAATATTGCATATATTCTGCATTTACAATATTGTAATTGTATTGATCGGGAGTGAAAGTTCATATCATCAATAAAAACAAGATATATATTCTGTGTTATTATTTCCTTATTTTTGAACATAAAAACAAGATATTCTTGATCACCTATTCAAAGCTCTAACTAGTAACCAAATTTCATTAACAAAAATACCAGTTTACTGATGCACTCATCTTGCAGCAGGATTCAGGATTGCATGTCCAATTCTTTCTGTGGTTTTTTAAGGTAAATTAAAGGACAATGTAGGATAGGCCAAGCTGAAATGCGGTTGTTAGTCATTGCAGGAAGTCATGGACTAAGCTTCAATTCTTAGGGTCCTTAAAATTGATCAATCTGTAAGTAAAAGGAGGTAAATACTTGTTAAAAGCTCTATAATTTATTAAAATTTACCAAACCTTACATATTTATCAATCAATTATTATATGGTATTCCTTGGAGCATTACCTAGATCTACTAAGGAGTTAAATTTAGAAATAAAAAGATTATCAATATTTACCCTTGGTTTTCAACTTTAATGTTTTGGACCCTAAAGTTTGTCGAATGAAGAAAAAAGAACCCTAAAGTTTGTGAGTTAAAAAAAAAGCCCATGTCTCATTCTTTGTTTTCCTCCCATGTTTGAATTTGTCTCCCGTTTGACGTCAAACTTCAGGATTATGGTTAAAACTGACATTAAAGCTATAATACACCTCTCTCATTCATGTCAAGGCTACTTAGTCCCCTGAGTACAGGATTTAAGTAACTCCAACAGGAATAAGAGAGGTTCATTATAACTTTAATATCAGTTTTAACCTTAGCTTTGAAATTTGACGCTAATCGGGAGAGAAATTTAAATATGGAAAGAAAAAGAAAAACGGGAAACAAGTTTTTTTTCAACATCACAAACTTTAGGGTCCTTTTTTTTATTCTACAAATTTTAGGGTCCAAAAAATAAAAATTGAAAACCAAGGGTTCATAATATAAATACCCCTAAAGTTCAGGATCCAAAATGCAAAAAAACCCTTCTAATATATGTAGTAGATCTATTAGGTCACCACAGTGTACGTAGGGTACAATTTGCAGGAATTTTCCGGCTTCTCAAGTTGTTTTATGAAAGCTAAGGTTGACAGGAAAGTAGGAAGCTCCCAGTTTTCAGCCAGAATCTGTTGCTCAACAACTGCATTTTCATGCATCACAAGCTCAAAACCAACCAGCCTCCCGTAAAAACATGGCAAATGGGACCAACGGTTTCTAGGCTTTCAATGATATGAATCATAAACATTCCACATTATTATTAAATATATATGTAGAAACTTGAAACTTCTATAACTCAAAACGTCAAGAAATCATTGAGAATAAATTTGGATTCAGTAAAAAAAAAAAAAAAAAAAAACCATTTACTTAATTTGTCAATGCTATAGGTAGGTGATAAATCTCACTTATGATTGTTTGATGATTGACGTCGTTAACAGCAAGGATTATGTTTTCTTTCTTTGGGGTATTTAACATATGATGATGCCATTCAAGATCTAACAATTGTTTTGTCAAATTATGTGGTTAGTCTATCCATGATTAACGTTTTGCTTTTAGAAGATCTCCATGATTTGGATAGAAGAAGGTTCAAAGAAATTGTGTGGTAACCAACCAGGTCTCGTATAAGGACAAACTAAGCAACTTTATAATTTCCTAGTTTCGGCTAAAGTACCAAGCAGAATGTAGTGCAACACGTTATGTACTTGCTTTCAAGCTTCTACTCAGGTTCAACTAATTAATATGATTAATTAAGTAGTATATTAATTAAAACATATCATGTACATATATATATATGTACCTTGATTACCAATCAATTGGGATATGTGTTTTTTGTATGCACTTTTCTGAAGGAGTGTTACATTTTTGTATAACTCTCATATTCTCATGTACTATAATTCATTTTTTGAGACTACAGATGAAAATAATGTAGAGGATTAATACAATATTCAATAAAATACACTGTCTTGAATCAATTTTTTACCAAAAATAATCAAAACAATAATTGTCGGTAATACATCTTTATTTTTTTTATTTTCGATTATATATATATTTCTAATTCTATAAGATATATAATATTAGTTTTTCTTTTTTACAAATTAACTATATATAATATCTCTGTATTATCTATAATATAAATATAACAAAAAATGAATGATTAAATAGAAAGATCTACTTATATCCTTATCTTTATTCATGAAAGTACAGAGCTTTTTTAATTAACATAATAATGATGCAAAATTATTAAGGCACTAACCTTGTAATAGGATTCAGATTGCATGGTGTCCTGATATTCTTTATTCTTAATAGTGAGATGGAGAGGGGTCCGGGGAAAAAGAAAAAGAGAAAAAAAAAAGGCATGGATGTGGAAGACAATGCAGGATGGGCCCAGTCCACATCGAGTCCAACTGTCCAACAATAATAACAACATTCCAGCTATTGGAAGGAGTCAGCTAATTATTGTTGTTAAATGGGCTGGGATGGTGGGCCCTGTTATCGCTATTGGAATTATTAATTAGTAAGGCTGTTAATTTTATTAAAGGTTGACTGAGGGTGTGAGCGAGAAGCCCCCAGCTTTCAGCCTGAATATGTTGCCCACCAACTGGGTGCCTGGGTGCCTGCTCCCCAAACAACTACCAGAAAACTTGGCCATCTGGTTTGGAATACCCATATAAACATATCCACTTGATTAGTACAAGTTCAATTGAATTTTAAAAAATACAATTAATGAAATTTAGTGAGATGATACGTTCTAATTATGTTTGAAAATTATATATCAAGAATAAAGTATTTAAATTTCTATGAAGAGATTTGAAGTGGGAGCTCACTTCAATTAATATTTATACTGATAAAATAAATATTATTCTATCTTAAAATCACTTATATTGGTGATATAGAGAAGGAGAGGCTCATCAAACCTATTTTAACCATGACCTAACATTTTTAAATGTTTGACATGGGGTATATAAATTTGTGGGTGAATCACAATAATACGAGTCTAGTTCTTTACAAAATCTCATTCACAAGTAATCCCTCTTGACCAAAAGCCTTGTCATATTTACCTTGGTGTCAATTTTCCATCAAGATCCCACGATAGCCTCGATCTACTCAATTCCTCAAAGTCAGCATATCACTCCCCACCTGAGTTTTATGCAATTGCTATGCTTTTAAGCGTCTTAATCGTGTACGTCATTTGCCCCTACCCTACCCATACATAATACTTCGTACGGTCACAGGACTATCTTCCTATACCTAGCATCCAGTCAAATGAATAATCCACTTAATTTGATACCATTTTTTAGGGTAGATCCAAAGTGAAAACTCTCGTCAATCACCGATTCATGACAATTCAGGTTAATTGAAATTTCATCTAAACACTAACCACTGATGTAAGGGGCAACCCGCTTAACTTTAAGGAGCAGCTCACTTACTCGGTGAAGTTCTATCCTATTTAATTACTAGGATTTAAATCAAAGACTTATAATCTGCCCAAGTATGCCCTTTCTGATTGACCGAAAGAGGATGACTCCCTATATAAAGAGCACATGCTATCGTGGATAAACCAAAGATTGAAGCTAGCAAAGAAGTTATTCCAGCGATCCAAGGCTCACGGTGCTTGATGCATAATGAGACCAAAGGTTGATCACATTACACAAAGTCTAAGGATCTTTAAAAGCGAAGATAGGAATCTCCCTTCTCAAAGTTCCAAAGAACCAAAAATGGAATAGAAATGGATGAAAAAGGATGGAAAGAACTATGAAAGATGGTTACCAAATAGATGGAAACAATGAACAAATGAATGATGAATGAATGAGTGAACGAATGGACGAATGTTGAATGATGAATGATGATGACGAATGAATGCTTGGACGTGAATGGTGAAGAACAAACACTTCTTGATGAAGGCTTGATGAATTCTTGTTGAATTCTTGATGAAGAACACGAAAATGGATGATAATGGATGAATGAACGTTGGATATGCGAAGGCATTTGAAGACTCTTTGAAGGATACAGCCACACCACCTTCAAGAATACTCCAATTCCTTCCTTTCACCACTAAGGTTGCCACCCTTAGCTAGAAGAAGGGGATATTTCGAATCCCACAAAAGAGAGACGAAAACGCCTAGCACAAATGCTAGAAAGAACACAACATGTGTTTGAAAAATTCAATGTGAATGACTTGAATGAATTGAATGAATTACAAGCACCTAGGAGGGGGTATTTATAGTAGAAACCCTTCCCCTTAGGCGTGTACAACTTCAAGATTCTAGCCCATATTGGCTTACATCATTCATCCTAATGCTTACATCATAAAGAAAACAATATACTAAACTATATTACAAATATGAATAACTCCTTGGATTCTCATCCAAATTCAAAGATTCTTGAACCATATGAAAGCTCTTGGAATGTAGAATAATCCCTTCTAGGATGACTTCTATGATAGCTTCACGGTCCTTGAATTAAGGAGCAAAAGTATACATCCGCATGAGTTGATCCCTTCCAAGTAGAGATAAAGAGAGACTTGAACTCTTCTACCTTCTAGGTGAGTATTAGATGTCTCCATGGTTGACCTTGATGCATAAGGCCATCAATTATGCATCATACACCCCCGGTTGAAAAAGTTTGTCCTCAAACTTGGAAAACCAACCCTTACTTGCCTTCTTTACAAAGACTTTCTTCTTGAAAGCTTTGAAGTCATCGTAGATCCCTTTGATGAACTTTTTAAACTTTCTTCCTCGCACGCCATAAGACTTGAACTTGCATTTCTCCACCGTGAACGTGGGTTGTTCACGTTGCTTCTCATTTATTCTTACCACTTTACCCTTGTCATTTAGTATGAAACAATGTACCTTGATGACTTGGGCTATTTCCTCCTTTCGAATTCTTGGCCTTTCAACCAAGTGATCCAAGTAGATAACTCTTGGATGCTCATGGAAGATATGCTTCATAGGAAGATTCAAAAGGTGGTGGATACTTGGATCCGTTTCTTTCTTCTCCAAATGTATAAGAATAGGATCCTTATACTCTTCAGGCCCTTGATTCTCCATTTTCATGATTGACACAATATGACGTTTCTCCTCCTTTTGCCGAGATGGTGGATCAAGAGGTTCCAAAGTGATCCTCTTTTGGTTGATGGTGAGAGTGTAAGTGTTGGCCCTCCCATCATGTATGACATGTCTATCATATAACCATGGCCTTCCCAACAAAACATGACAAGTATCCATGGGAACTATATCACACCATAATGAATCTTGATAATTCTTTCCAATTGAAAGACTCACCAAAACTCGTTGATCCACACGGATGCCTCGCCCAAGGCTTAGCCATTGTATTGTGTAGGGTGTGGGATGTGGGCTAATCTCCATTTGCAACTTCTTGACCATTGTTGTAGAGGCGGCATTGGTGCAACTTCCTCCATCTATGATCGAGCATACTCTCCATTTGATGGTACAACGAGAGCGAAATATTGCTTCTCTTTGTAGTTGATCCTTTGGCACATTTGTGATATTCAAGGCCCTTTCTACCACAAGTAGTTCTCCTTCATCTGGCCCTTCCACATATTCTTCTACTACATCTTCCTCTTCTTTGGCACCAACCCCAACTTCCTCTTCTTCCTCATACTCATTTATATATAAAGCACTTTGGTATTCCACCAAAGACACTACTCGCTTGTTTGGACATTCGGCATAATGTCCCAACCCTTGGCATCGAAAACACCTTCTTGATGCTATGGGTTTGGTCACTTGGTCGTGAGGTTTAGGGATGGATGGGGGCTGATTTTGTGGAGTTTTGTGGGAATGTGTTTCGTGGATGGTGGAGGTTTGGATGGGACGTAGGGTGGGGCGTTTTTGTGGAGTTTGGTATTGGCTTGAGACTTCTTTCCCTTATTTCTCCTTTGTTTTTCAACTTTAAGGACAAGGAGCTCAATTCATCCAAAGTTTTGTATGGTTGTAATTCCACAACGTGTCTAATCCCATCATTAAGACCAAAAGATAACGTACCAAAGTTTGTGGCTCGTCCTCCTTTAGATCACACCTCCAAAGTAGATGCTCAAATTCCTTTGTGTACTCCTCCACGCTTCTTCCTCCTTGGACCAATCTTTGCAATTTGTAGTAGTTGTCACGTAGGTAGCTAGATGGTAGGAACTTTTCTTGGAGCTTTCTTTTCATCTTATCCCACGTACGCACCTTATCTTTCCCCTTTGCTTGCCGCTTCTTTTGCAAGTTTGTCCACCAAATGCTTGCATGCTTTCGTAGCTTTAGGGCAACATACTTGACCTTCTTATCATCTTCCACATCTTTGAGATCAAAGACCCTTTCCACGGTTTGTATCCAATCCAAATAAACTTCCGGATCAAGATCACCAACAAATTCGGGGATCTCCACTTTGAAGCCGAACCTTTCCTCCTTTGGACGTCCATGCCTCTTTCTTGGAGCGTACTCTTCTCCTTCTCCACTTGATGATTTACTTGATACTTCCTCAAGATTCTCCCTTTCTTGAAGGCGCATGTAGTATGCTACTTGTTTGTTGAGATACTTGATTCTTTGTTTCATCTTCTCAACATCTTCTGGGGACGATGGAGAGGACTTTGTAGGAGAGCTTGCACTCGCCATTAGAACCTATCTTGATTCACAAAGATCACAAGAAACTCATGGAAGGAAGGTTAGCACGGATGGGACGTGTGTATGGGACGGATTTGGGTAGGCTTGTGTTTGTTTTTTTTGGTTCTTTGTGGAGCTTGGGGTTCTTTATGAGTTCTTGATGGGTTCTTGATGAGTTCTTGGAAGAACTATCAAGGGGGACGTGTGATGGAGAGATGATGGGGAATGAAATTTTGTGATGGAGGTGTGATGGTGAACGTGTGGGAGAGGGAAAGATTGTAAAAAGATTGTTTCAAGAACTAAGAGATTCAAACTCCTTAGCTCTGATACCAAATTTGATGCATAATGAGACCAAAGGTTGATCACATTACACAAAGTCTAAGGATCTTTAAAAGCGAAGATAGGAATCTCCCTTCTCAAAGTTCCAAAGAACCAAAAATGGAATAGAAATGGATGAAAAAGGATGGAAAGAACTATGAAAGATGGTTACCAAATAGATGGAAACAATGAACAAATGAATGATGAATGAATGAGTGAACGAATGGACGAATGTTGAATGATGAATGATGATGACGAATGAATGCTTGGACGTGAATGGTGAAGAACAAACACTTCTTGATGAAGGCTTGATGAATTCTTGTTGAATTCTTGATGAAGAACACGAAAATGGATGATAATGGATGAATGAACGTTGGATATGCGATGGCTTTTGAAGACTCTTTGAAGGATACAGCCACACCACCTTCAAGAATACTCCAATTCCTTCCTTTCACCACTAAGGTTGCCACCCTTAGCTAGAAGAAGGGGATATTTCGAATCCCACAAAAGAGAAACGCCTAGCACAAATGCTAGAAAGAACACAACATGTGTTTGAAAAATTCAATGTGAATGACTTGAATGAATTGAATGAATTACAAGCACCTAGGAGGGGGTATTTATAGTAGAAACCCTTCCCCTTAGGCGTGTACAACTTCAAGATTCTAGCCCATATTGGCTTACATCATTCATCCTAATGCTTACATCATAAAGAAAACAATATACTAAACTATATTACAAATATGAATAACTCCTTGGATTCTCATCCAAATTCAAAGATTCTTGAACCATATGAAAGCTCTTGGAATGTAGAATAATCCCTTCTAGGATGACTTCTATGATAGCTTCACGGTCCTTGAATTAAGGAGCAAAAGTATACGTCCGCATGAGTTGATCCCTTCCAAGTAGAGAGATAAAAGAGAGACTTGAACTCTTCTACCTTCTAGGTGAGTATTAGATGTCTCCATGGTTGACCTTGATGCATAAGGCCATCAATTATGCATCAGTGCTTAATCCTTCTTCAACTTTAATTTTAAGAGAATTGTATTAGTGAGTTAGTGGATTCATTAAGGTATATATTGTTGAAGTATTTCAAGAGTTTAGAGGCATAAGGGAAGGGGACAAGTTATAAGGTTAAGATTAACCAAGCCGGAAGGTCAAAATCTAGCTTAACAAGTAAAAGGGAACTAACACGGACCGTGCCAGGTATGACAAGGGTCGTGTTGGTGTTCAGAGAGTAAGGAAAAGGAGTACTTGGTCACCACGGACCGTGGCTAAGCACCACGGACAGTGGTGGTACAACACGAACCGTGGTGATGCCCAGTCAGGCCCCTTTTCGAAATCTCTTGATTTCAGCCCCGGGTATTAATGTCGGGGGCATCTTTAGGGATTATTCTTGAATGATATTCTCGTTCAAGATCAATCCCTTAATGACGATTTATATCCCACAGACAATGCCCTAGAATCTTGCTATATTGATTGGCAATTTTGAATGGTTTGAATGCTCCAAAACCCCTATAAATAGTGGATGAATTCCATTCATCCACACCAACTCAATTACTTCTATCTATCTTTCTTAGAGAGCTTCAACACACTTCTAAAGTGGTGAACTGCATCAACATTCTTGAGAGTTCTTGAAAGATCTTGTACTTTGTTTACAAGAGGTTATGTTTTACCCCTTAAGTCTATTTACGATCCAGTGAATAAGTCTTAAGGGGAGACGAGTTGATTATCGACTCCTAGCTACTCCAGTGATCACTCATCTTGTGCAAGTGATTGTGTTTCCCCATATTTCCAACATATATAAGAGGTAATTCTTGATCAGTCTACTTAGTTTTTACACCGATGACTAATTAAGGAGAGTAAGAATTGATCCCTGAAAGTTAAGAGGACTACTCAAAGTGGTTGATTTTCTCGTACAACTAAGAAGATTATCTCTTAAAGAAGGAGATTTTCAGGTGATTGGTGAAACTATTAATGTAATCTTTAACTATAATTTATTTATATTTGTTAATTTAATTTCTTTCGACAAGATTACATTAATACCACATGTCTTGTCATGGTATAAAACCTATATATTTAACGGAAATGATAAATGTCTTGTGCAAGACACATATTAAGTGTCTTGTCATGGTATAAAACCTATATATTTCTAAATTAAATTGAAAAAAAATTACATAATTGACTTCTATAACTATAATGATATATATATAAATGGTATAACATCACACTTAGATATATGTTTTCTAAAATTTACAAAAATGTGTCTAAAATATGCCCAACAGACGAGGTTCATTCGTTAGGGTGTCAATTTTAATTGTTTACGTAGTCAACATGCTCCAATCTTCTTATAATTGATAATTAATAGTATTCGACAAAAAATTTAGAGTTAAAAATGATAATACGTATTAGTTTTTAAAAAAGGAAGACACTTAAGTAATGTCTTGGGGTAAGACACATATCATCACCCAATTAAACATTGTCTAATAACAAGACGTGTATATATCATTACTCTTTAGTACTCTTTACTTGCAGACCTTTTAATTTCTTATTTTGAGACTAGCTATTAAAAAAAAAGCTAATTAATTAAACAGGTGATTAAAAATGTGAATATGTGTTGTCCCCTACATTTAAGGTGGACAACCAAAATTTTGGTAAAAGTATGCTCTATTCTATTCAAGGTCAGTTTTCCAAAAGTCGAGCTTGTCCAATTAATTTTTAGATGTTCTCTCATCCATATAAACTCCCCCACCTCTCTATTCTTCCTGCATCAATTCGGTTGATACAATCAACGCTACAACTGCCCCCATACTTAATTAGGTATATAAACCACCACCACATTGTTTCTGACCATATAAACTCCCCCAGATTGTTGCTGTCCATCATCTCCCATCTCTCGCCTGTTTTCTGCAGGCCAGGCGAGAGCGCATGTCACAATTAATAACTCCTCACTAACTAGCCAATCTCGTTAATTAACTGCATTTAATTAATAAGTGATCATACATTAGAGAATAATTAGTTAATTAATTAATAATTATGGCGGAGGAAGTCGCCGTGAAAGTAACCCCAGGCCCCACCACGTACGGCGGGATTAGGAAGAGCCCTTCGTCGTCCTGTCTCAAGGGGAGTAGTGGCATGAACGTCATCAAGGTGGCCATGCACATGCTCCGCCGCAAGAAGAGCCTCGGGAGGAAGAAGCCGGCCCCGGCATCCGCCACCAACGACACCCTGACACGCCTGGTGGGCTCCGTCCGCCCACTCCACCACCTCCCCCACGACGCCTCCGGGATGGCCTCGCCGCCACCTCCGCCGCCGCCGCTCTTCCTCCCCTCCGTGGAGTCCCCCGGGGCCCAGTCTGAGTCCTCCTTCTTCATCGGACGTTCCCCTTCCGCCTCCTCCTCCTCCGGCGGGACCATCAGCCGATACGCGTCGTTTCAGAGCTTGTACGAACTCGGAATCTCGGACGAAGACGAATTTGCAAGCGAAGAGGCGGATGCTTACTACGACGGGATGGAAGGGGATGAGTTGATTGATTCCAAGGCGGAGACATTCATCGCTCAGTATTACAGATCACAGTTGAAGCCAATTGCAATGCCCCACCAGGAATAACGTAACTAACCGCAGCTTTATTATTAATTAATTGGTCAATAACAACAGATTAAAAGCAAAAGGAGATACGATATAGCTTACTTGATCGAGGAGCATAAGTTATAAGAGGGTGGTGGACGTACGTGCAATTTTGGTTAATGCATGCATCCATGCACTACGTAGTTCATGATGGACGGATGAATGGATGGATGGATTCGTCCATATGATTTTTCTTCAAGTCGTACCTTTTGTAAATTATCTTCTTCTTTTTTTTTTGTTTTGGAATTTTTGGATCTTACTTTCTTAAGTGAGGATTGTGGGCGGTTTTTTGGGGGTTGAATTCCATGAAACTTGTCAGTTTTTTTTTGTTTTTTTTTTTGTTTTTGTTTGGTACGTTTGTAAAATAAAAGTAATTGTATTTGAGGTTGCTGCTGCATGCGCGCCTGTTTGTAGGGGTGCCTACAATGGGATCTAATTTCTTTATTATGATATTTTTTTCTTGAATTAATGTGTTAATAACCATTTTCAATTATCTATGATTCGTATTTTTATGATTTTTAATAATATTTATAAATTGTGAATTCTGGTGTTAATTTTGCATTATAATTTATTATAATTTGTGAGTAATCAACAGTTAAAGCTTAATCAAATTGACACTTGTTTAGGGACGGAGATAGTAGTATTTAGCGTAGAGCTTAACGTTTGAGTTTAACTAAATCAAAATTTTAATTATTTATTAAAAAATATTCTAATTGGACAAATATTAATATTTGATAGCCTAGTGTTTCAACTTAATTGCATTTCAACTAGCATGTTGTTGGGGAAATCCAAGGGGTGAGCCCACTTCAACCAAGGCCCATGGTACACAAGTTAAGTGAGGTTCCATTTTAAAACCAATTGGTGTTAAGAGGAGTAGCCCACTTGACTTATATACCATGTGCTTTCTCTTTACCTTTTCGATGTGGGACTTTTTACTCATGGGTGAATCCCAACAATCTCCCCCTTCACACATGGGTCTCTCCCCCTCGATCGGAAGCCTCTTTTTGCCCAAGGTTTCAAGTCACCATCAGGAGCCCATCATAGCCGCACCCTACCCCACCTGAGTCTCATGCCACCACTCTGTCTCAAGAGTCCCACCCGCACCTTACTCCACAGAGTCGCACCCTACTCCACCCGAGTCTCATGCCACCACTCTGAGCATTCAGGAGACCCAGCCGAGCACGCGCTATCGTCCCTGCTCCTGTCCAGGGTGATCTTCCCGCACCTTGCCTGCGCCCAGCCGAACGAACCATCGGCTCTAATACCACTTGTTGGGGAAATCCAAGGGGTGAGCCCACTTCAACCAAGGCCCATGGTACACAAGTTAAGTGAGGTTCCATCTTAAAACCAATTGGTGTTAAGAGGAGTAGCCCACTTGACTTATATACCATGTGTTTTTCTCTTTACTTTTTCGATGTGGGACTTTTTACTCATGGGTGAATCCCAACACATGTGTTTTCACCAACATTTTTAAAAGGGAAATTGGATTCAAGTAATACGAAATTTTGGTCATATAAGACTAAATAATACGAACTATTGATTTTGTGATAAATAATACAAACTTTAACCCCATGTTGCTCTGAACAATACGCCACCGATCGAGTGAAATTGAACTTAATTCGGCGGCGTACTGTTCAGAGCAACATGAGGTTATAGTTCGTATTATTTATCACCAAATCAAAAGTTCGTGTTATTTAGTCTTATATGGCCAAAAGTTCGTATTATTATAATCCAATTTCCCTTTTTAAAATGATAGTAAAGTTAATTAATATTAATATTTGGAATAACATTCCATATTTTTGAAGTTAAAATATATCTTCTGAAAATTTTATCTGCAATTATCCTTTTAGATCAATTTATATTAATAGCTACCTCATCAACTATTATAAGCACATTTTTGTCAAACACTCAGCTTAACAACTATACTAACAACTAAACTAGAACAGTTTTTGGTGGTTTTTTGCATTTTGGACCCTGCACTTTAGGGGTATTTATATTCTGAACCCTTAATTTTCAACTTTAACTTTTTAGACCCTAAAGTTTGTAGAATAAAAAAAAAGACCCTAAAGTTTGTGATGTTGAAAAAAAGCTCGTTTTCCGTTTTTCTTTTTCTTTCCATATTTAAATTTCTATCCCAATTAGTGTCAAACTTCAAAGCTAAGGTTAAAACATATATTAAAGTTATAATAAACCTCTCTTATTCAAGTCGAAGTTACTTAAATCATGTACTCAGGGGTCTAAGTAGCCCTGACATGAATAAGAGAGGTGTATTATAGCTTCAATATCAGTTTTAACCATAACCCTGAAGTTTGACATTAAACCTGAGACAAATTCAAACATGGGAGGAAAACAAATAATGAGACATGTTTTTTTTTTTTAATTCACAAACTTTAGGGTTCTTTTTTCTTCATTCGACAAATTTTAGGGTCAAAATAATTAAAATTGAAAACCAAGGTTTCAGAATATAAATACCCCTAAAGTTCGG
The DNA here is from genome assembly GCA_029582165.1 of Portulaca oleracea. Taxonomy (NCBI): domain Eukaryota; kingdom Viridiplantae; phylum Streptophyta; class Magnoliopsida; order Caryophyllales; family Portulacaceae; genus Portulaca; species Portulaca oleracea. The sequence continues at coordinate 14,737,952 of CM055869.1, read as the reverse complement.
GGTCCAAAATGTAAAAAAAACCCAGTTTTTGACCCTAGTAGGGATAAGCCTTCTAATAACCAGAATTTTGGTGTTGCCAGTACTGGTTAATAAATTGTAGTAATTATGGATGATATGTGAGTCAGAATATTTTTTTGAGATGGGTCATCAATGTAACCGTTTTTATATTTAAAGACCTTATTTGATAAGTAAAAAATAAAATAAAAAGAAAAATAATTATAATAATGAGTAGGATCAAAGGCAATGAAATAGTGACCAAATTAAATGATAATAAAAAGGGTAAAATACAACTCCCAATTAACATGTGTAGCAACGTGAATTTTGCGGACCTCAGGTGGGGTTTCTGGCTTTATGCAAATTTTCCTTACAACTTACAAGTCAAGTCTATTAATGTTTTGTTTTTCTAAAAAAAAAAATTGTAGCAACAATGGGCCATACACGGGGGCTACAAAGTTTTGGACTCCGGCTGTTTTAGGCGGCCTTGGCCCAGTTCAATTTATCTTTGGACGTGAAGCAAATTAACGGAAGGCGCGAAGCTTTATTTATTTTCTTTTTTTAGGAAAGCGTGGCGGAACACGTGAATTATTGGATTAAAAGATTCGCACCCTCGGAGGTCACAAGATGGGCAACCTCCGGAGGGCAAACACCGCTCCAAACTTTACTAATATTGTTCAACGACGCTAGCCGGGCCAAGGTGTGTGCCACCTTGTTACAATCCTGGGGACAAATACGGAACACTACAGACTCAAAGAAAAGACTTAGGCGAAAACAATCCCTGGTAATTCTCTCTAGAGAGGGGTTCATCATTCTTTGCCCATTGAGACTATCAATTACCGATTTGCAATCGGCTTCCACCACCACTTTTCGGACCCCTTGGCGTTTTGCTAGCTCAAGCCCAAGCTTTACTGCACCCGCCTCCATCTGTTCAATATTCCATGGGATACTCCTAGCTTGGCATTCGGCAAATCTGAAGGCTCCCGTGTGGTCACGAATAACTGCTCCCCAACCCCCTCTTCCATTATTTCCAATGGATGCATCAGTGTTAACCTTAAGCCATCCTTCCTCCAGCCCCTCACGATCTTCATGGCTGGACCTTAGTTTCGGTGCCGCTCCTTCTCTCGCCTGGGCTTGAGAGTAGCTAATGTGGGTGTCAATTGCTTTGGTTGCGACTACCATTGGATCTGAAAGGAAGTTGTCAAATACTTTCCGGTTTTGCGCCTTCCACATTGCCCACACCAGCGTGGCTATTAACCCTCTATCTTTCCTGTCGATTTCGCCCAACCGCTCTTCCATCCATCTCCCTGCGTCCTGGGTTGTGCGGGTTTCAACAGCTAGGCGAAAAATGCTGCACTTCCAGACTCTTCTGGCCTATTCACAGTCGAGGAAGATGTGGTCATTTGATTCCACATCTTCACCACACATGCTACAAATTGGGTCTATATCCATCTTTCTCCTCTTCAAATTTATTTTGGTGGGCAGTGAGTCATTTGACATCCGCCAAAGGCAGTGTTTGACTTTCGGCATCGCTTCCATTGACCAAATCAAGTGACCCGCTCCCTGTGTTCTTCTTGAATTCGACCCGTGACACGCCTGAGTTCTTCTCTCCATATCCCGAGCGAGATAGGTGGCTGATTTGACAGAAAAGCAACCATTTTTCGTAAGCTTCCAGTAGACCCCGTCCTTCTTTGGGAAGTCCCCTAGAGGGAGGGACAATATTTCCTTTTTTGTCTGGTCATCGAAGCAGATATTCAACAGGTCTTCTCTCCAACACCTATTGTCATGATCGATGAGTTCCGCCACCATACTTGTCTCCTCCAGATAGCGGGGCTGCGTTGGGATGCATCCCCCCTCCACAGATGGAAGCCAACGATCTCCCCAAATTCGAACATTGCGCCCATCTCCTATGCTCCAAAGGCTACCATTCAGCACCAAGCCTCGCGTTCCTAGAATGCTCCTCCACATGTAGCTGGGTTGGTGGCCTAACTTTGCTTCCCAAAAGGATCCTTTAGGGAAGTATTTTGCTTTTAGAATCTTTGCCGCTAGAGACTCTGGGTGTTGTATGATCCGCCATGCTTGTTTCGCCAGGAGTGCCCGGTTAAAGGCTTGGAATTTACGGAAGCCCAGACCCCCCGTACTCTTAGATTCGCATAGCTTATCCCAAGCAACCCAATTAATGCTTCTCTCTGAACCATATTTGCCCCACCAGAAGCGCCTGCAAACTCCCTCTAAATCATCACATATTGAGGCCGGGATCTCGAAACACTACATTGCGTACATAGGAATTGCCTGCACCACGACTTTTATTAGCACCTCTTTTCCCGCCTTGGACAAATTCTTTTCTTTCCAGCCTTTTAATTTCTTCTCGACCCTCTCTTCGACTGAACGGAACACCCTTTTTTTCGATCGCCCGATAAGAGTTGGCATCCCAAGGTATTTGTCATGAGACTCCACTGCCTTAAAACCCAAACTCCGTTGGAGCATATTCCGCTGTTGTTCGCTCACATTTCGGTCATAGGAGACTTCCGATTTATCGACATTAATTACCTGTCCAGAAGCTAACTCATACTTTTTAAGGATGTCCCATAACCTGCAGGGCTTCTTCCTCCGTTGCTCTAACAAAAAGTAGGTTGTCATCAGCAAACAGCAAATGGGACACTGTTGGGGCTGTTCTTGCTATTTTCAGACCGTGAATCAATTGGCGCTCCTCTCTATCTCGGATAATAGCCGATAAACCTTCTGCACATACCAGGAATAAGTAGGGGGAAAGAGGATCTCCCTGTCGGAGTCCCCTTTGAGGGATGATTATATCCGATGGTATCCCATTAATCAATTGGCGGGAAGCTTTATGATATACTCTATTTTATTGAAAATTTATCATGATTGAATTTTTCTTCAACTATCTTGACGGTGGAGGTTCATTAGGAAAAAAATTATGTTAAGTACAGTTTGTCATTAACAAAAAGTTAAGTTTGATTTGTTAGGTCAAAATGAACATAAAGTTTGGTTTATTAGATTCCAATTTTCCGTTAATTTATCAAAAAAATTATATGCAGTGAAAAATGTATGTATTGGTTAATTGTTGTAACAAGTTACATTATCAATATATATAGATTTTGATATTTTATTGTAGAATCAATAGCACTACAATTTTAAATTATAGTAGAATTTCCTCAAAAATACTAAATTTTATAAAAATTCATATCTCAATAAATATAATTACTTATTGTAATATGTCTGTTGATATATTAATTTCAATTTTTTTAAATAAAAAATAAAAGACAGTACATTTTAACTACTATAATTGAAAACTATAATAAATTTCCCATATTTTATAGAAACCAACGTATTGTTGGTGCTATGTTAACTAGTTTCTCTCTACTAAGTTTATCTACTCTTGAGTGGTAGCTATTGAACTCGCTCTAATACAAAGTTTTATTTATCAAATTTGTATCGGCTTCAATATATATCTTTCAAAATATTCTTCAAGAAAATAGAAAAATATGATTCTAATCATTTCAATTTTTGACAATCCGACGATAATAATTTCTACTTTGTTTTTACTCCAACAGTCTCCCAAAAATAAAATTGTATTCTTTTAAACCATCACCGAGTGTATACACTAATATCACGGATTTTGACGTGCGTTTACTCTCAAACTTAACAAAATACTTCCTCATGATTTTTAGTCTATTTACAAACTTTGTCCCAATTTTTTTGATTTATTTTCTAACTTTATGATTTTTCTCATTTGATTCCTTTAAAAAATCATAACAATTGTTCTACTTCCCCAAAAAATCTTAATTTATTTTAGTAACTATACTTCTTTCCGGGGATAGGAATAAAAAATCTAAACACTCTAAAATTTAAAAATTTAAAAATTTAAAAAACCCCCAAAAGTGAACCAAAAATTGTTGGGGTGAATTAGAGGGGAGAGGAAGACATTGGGGAGTGATTTGAGGTGAGGAAGATGAGATGAAGATGTAAATGTAGATGAACTAGAATTAGATGATAGAGAAAACTAGAGTTGAATAGAGTGAGATCTGTGAGACATGAGATTAGTGGAAAATTTTTAAAAAATAAAATAAAATGATGACATGTCATCCAGTTGGCAGTCAAAACTAATAAAATAAGTCAAACTAAAATTTTCCGGTGCCACATCATCCCGCCACGGAGTTAATTTCAACTTAACTCGGTGGCGTACTATTTAGTCTACTATGGCCAAATCTTAAGTTCATATTATTTAGTGTACTATGGCCAAAAGTTCATATTATTAGAATCCAATTTCCATTATTGAAATTGTAAAAATGACAAACAAATTGGAACAAAAAAAACAAGTATAGTGATTTCGGCAAAATGGGAATTATGGAAACTATGTAATTCCCAAAATTTGGACCATACACATGTCTATAAATAATCTCAACCATTTATTTTATTTATTTTTGAAAAGTAGAGAGTTTGAATAAATTTGAATTATTATAATTATATTAAATTAATTAAAATTCATTTTATAAGTTTTGTTTGGTGGGATTCTGCATTTTGGTAGCCCTTGCCATGCATGAAGCTCCAATTTTCCCGGTGAGCCACCTTTATCATCGACGATTCCCATTTTTTTGATGATAAAGCTCCTCTCCGATAGTAACTGTGGGAGTCAAGTGGTGTTTTGCGATCAACCATGGAGACTGTCACACTGGCAGATCTCGATACTAAATTTAGGGGTGTCCAATATATTTGTCATTACTGATACCAAATTATCCAATTCATTGACTTACTAATACCCGATTACCCAATTCATTAACTTACTGATCCCTCAAAAGAAACTAATAAAATTTAAATAAAAATAATAAAAATAAAAGTAAATATTAAATGACATATTCACAAATTTAACAAAATTTCACATCATCATATAAATATGTACACCAAATAAATTGAAATTTCACATTAGCTAGATATTTATATCTTAAACTTATATGGATACCAAATTAATTGACTCACTTTTTGTTTATTAAAAAAAAAGTTGGTACCCCTCCGTCCTTATTAATTTGTTCAGCTTACTAACGGTCTTCAATGCAACATTTTAACCGCTAATTTTTTATATTTTATCTTAGCAAAACTAATAATATTGTATTCAGGTATAAAATATTTTTCATCACAAAACTAATAGTGTTACTGTGGTAGTCTTTTATAATAACTCAACATACAATTTGATAAATAATTAACGGTCAAAATTTAAAATTTTGACCTAACTAATCAAACTTGGACGATTTATTTGGGACAGAGGGAGTACCATTTTAGAGTTTTGGGTTGCTGCTAAATTGGACACCCCTATTATATTTTTTGAGACTTTTTTTACGGCGTCCACTTGCTCGAATTAAGAAAATTTCTTCCGAATAATATTAGTGAATTACAAATTTTTTCTCGGCTAGGGGTGTCCATGAACACACCCCTACACTATCTATGTATCCGCCCATGGAGACTGATGGTTATGAGGGATGTGAGGCGGAAATCGTGGGTGAAAGATTGTGGGAAGTTTAGGAAGCATATATCTTTATTAACTTATGCCTTCATCCCGCAATACATGCCGAGAATATCTCACCACCACTGTCACACCCCAACCGTTACCGTCCTTATCACCGCTGGCGGCTAGCGCCATCGCCATCGTGCCGGAAAAAATGGAGTTTGCATCTAGAAAACACAACTACGATGTATAGTACGATGCGAGAAACCTCAATGTCGGAAACTCGGTATGATATAGTATTGGGGATATGTGCCTGCCAAAATCTGTGTATAGAGGCCTTGTTGAAGACTTCTTAAACCCGACTTACTTGCAAGTTGCAACTGAATCTGGCAACCTTCTACAGGAAAAAATGGAGGTCGCCAGTCATGGGTGTTCTACGTAGTTATACTTCTCAATTTCAATATACTCGTCCTTAGACTCGTGCGTTGCACGGGACGCGAATAAACCATACATATTGTTGAAAATATTGTTGATGTTATATTTAAAAGAATAAGGCCCTATTTGGCAACCAGATGGTAGCTGGTAGCTGTTAGCTATTAACTTATAGCTGTTAGCTGATAGCTTTTTGGATTAGCTGTTTGACTTTAGTTGTTTGGGTTAGCTGATTACAGGAAAAGTGTTTGGTAAAGTAGTGTTTTGTGAAAAGCTTCATCAAGTAGTTTTTTGAAAACTAGCTTTTTGAGTCCAAAAAACTAATATAAAAAGCTACTTACCAAACACCTCAAGTAGCTTTTTAACCTTGGTCAAAAAGCTAAAAGTTATACAAAAAGCTAAAAACTACCCAAAAAGCTAGGTAGCCAAACACCCCCTAAATAAAAAAGCAATAATGAAAAATAAAAAGAATAGTTTTCTTATTTAAAAGAAAAAAGAAAAGAGAATAGTGCATATGAAAAAAAAAAGGACAAAAGTCATCAATGCAAACATATACATTAATACACAGATTAATATTACATCATTTTTTTAAAAAAGTTTAAATAGAATCGATTATAAAATTCCCAAAATGCCCACATTAGAATCCACATATTTGATCCTCACCCTTTGTACCCATATACATATATATATATATATATATATATATATATATATATATATATATATATATATATATATAGGGTGAGAAGAGAGATTGGGTGAGAATGTGAGAAGGAATCTTTTTGACTCTTAGATCATAAATCAAGGGCTCCAAATATTTCACTATTTTTTATTTATTTTTTCCTTATTGGTCATGTGAGTTAGTGTAAAAAAGAAAAAGAAAAAAAATTGATGCCTTGGAAATAAGTGAGGCAATAAATGCAACAGATTTTCAAAAAATTGTTGTTTGAGATTATTGCATGCAAATATTTTTCAGACCATTCAACTATGCAAATATTTTTCAGACCATTCAACTCTCACACGAAGTGCTTTGATAAAAATGCCACTATACTTTGCCAAAATTGCAAATTTGCCACCCGCCAAAAACATGTTATGAAATTGTCACTAATCTAACATAATTAAGACTAATATAGCACTTTACCGGTTTTTAACCTACAGTAGCAGGTAACTCATTCATTAACCCTAAAACCACCCCATTAATTTTTTACCTACCTAAAATTAATTTCCCAACTCCCCTCTTACTTTTTTTTACTGGCTTTATTTAATCCCCCTTTCCCCCCTGATTCTTTACCTCCTTCCTTCTGTCTTCTTCTTCAACCTCCCACCATAACCGAGCTTCTTGTTCTTCTCTTTCTCTTCTGTTTTTCCTGGTTTTCTCCAGTTTAGGGCTTAAAAATTGGGGCTTTTTAACTCTGTGTAACCCTAATTTTCTTCCCCAAATCACAAATGGTTGCATCTTCCTCTGTGTCGAACACCCCAGTTAGGGCATGCCGCGACTGTGCATGCGACAGGAAGGCACTTTTCCGGTGCAATTGTGGGACGATTTTCATTGTGTACACTTCATTCACTGTAGACAACCCTCTTAGGAGGTTTGCGAGGTGTATGCATTGGCAAACTCATGAAGACTGTGGGTTTATGAAGTGGATTGATGACCCAATCTGCGAGACTTTTGCAGTTGCTGCTAAGAGATTGGTTGCTCGACATGAAAAGGTCAAGATGGAGAGAGATGGGTTGAGGATTGAGGCTGATATTGCTAAGGCCAACATCAACGATTTGATGGGTGAGCTTGAGAGGCTGAGGGGGGTGAATCAGAGTCTGAAGAAAAAATTTTGGGTGGTGATTGTGGGGTTTATGATTGTGTTTGTCATGGGGGTTCTGGCTGGGGGGTATGGTAAGTAGATGGCTGCTGGTGATGGGGGGTGGGCGATTTTGCAAAGCTGATGATCGATCCAGTTGATGTATATATGAAGAAGTGATGAAGATGGTGATGAAATTTTTTGGGTAATCAGATTGTTTGCTTGATTGAATGGCCATTGTAAGCATCCTGGACAATAGATGCTTCAATTATTTTGGGGTTCAATGGTCTGTTAATCATCAGCTTGTTGTTGTTGTTGTTATGTTTAAGTTTTTAGATTTAGGGTTTATGTATGTTTTAGGGCTAGGGCTGACAGTTTAGGTTGAATGATCAAATGTAATGAAAGAATTGTAATCAGTTGCTGCATTTTGCAAATAATGAATGATAAATGATTGTTATGGTAAACTTACATTGTATATCTTATGTTGTTATGCTATGCTCTGTTTGATGTTCAAAACCTTGCAAACATTGAACACTAAGAATAAGAACAATGGTACAGATTCAGAACTGAAATGAACAATGAAAACTGTAATACAATCACAACTGAAGAACAGAAAATAGAATCAAACTTGCATTAAGTATGAGGGAATATGTAATGGGTACAACATCTAGTGTTTGATGTATATACTCCTCTGTTTTGGCTTAACCTTGCAACAAAACAGGGTACAAAACTAACAGATGTACAAAAGACATATCCCCCCCCCCCCAAAAAAAAGATTGGCATACATTGTCATTTTGCACAATTCAGCACACCATATACAACCTACTTAGTATTCATTCACAAAAGAAGCCATGACAGTCTGAATGGCTTTACAAACACCACCACAAACTGTTGGTGATATTCTTGGCAATATAGTCTTGTTTGCAGCTCTCTTCTTCCTAGTCTTTGTTGGAGTTGAAGCTGGAGATGGCTGCGATGGATGAGGTTGTGATCCAGTTAGTGGGATTTCCTCAAAATGGGTCACTCTACTTGCAGCAGCAGCTGCTGCAGCAGCAACAACATCAGCAGCAGTTGCTGATTGAGCAGAAGAAGCAGCAGAAGAAGAATGAGCAGCAGCAGCACAAGAAGAACCAACAGCAGCAGTAGCACAAGAACCAGCAGCAGCAGTTGCAGATGATGGAGTTGCAGATGATGGAGATGCAGCAGCAGCAGTTGCAGATGATGGAAATGCAGCAGCAGCAGTTGCAGATGAAGCACCAGCAGCAGGAGGAGCAGGTTTGGGGGGCCTTTTTGTGACCCTTCTTCTTTTTGGCTATGATATCCATCAATGAAAGAAAGAAAGATGTAATGAGAAAGCAATCACAAAACAAGAGCTAAACCCTAAACCCTACAAAATTACTCAAAAAAAAAAGTCAAACTGTAACTTGACTACACCCTAACCCTTAAACCCTTGAAATTACTAAAAAAATAAAAAAAGTCAAACTCTAAGAATACAATATAAGGTTAAGTTTGTTACCGTTAACTTCTTCACCACATGTGGGCAAGTCAATTTGTTGTGGCCTTCAAATCCACAATTTGAGCAGTAAATTCTGGTGGACTCCCTTGACATTTTAACCCTTGTGCTTTCACCAGCCTCTGGCCTTCTAAAATACTTTGTTGTGGTTTTTTTCTTGGGCTTGAAGTGCAGGCGATTCTAACACATCCAGGGCGATTGCCACATGTTGGACTCATTTAGTGGATGTAGTGTATGAGAATATGTCGCTACAAGCTTCTCAGTTGCATAACACTCATGGACAAAGTTAGTTGGTCTCAATCTTTCCTCCCTCATCACAGCAATTGAATGGGGGCATGGAATCCCATTTAGTTTCCATGAATTGCAACTACACATTTTTGCATTCAAGTCCACTACATATTCTTCAGCCCATGCGTTGTTGACACTAAACAAGCCCCTGGCAGCCCTAGTAACCTCCCAAGTCTTGGACTCTTCAATCTTTTTGTCCAGTTTTTTCATTATCCTAGGAGGTATTGGAGTCTTGATCTTAGAATCCCATGCATTTTTGTCCCCCACTCTTTTCATGACTGCCTTGAACATCCAATTGAGCATAGAAACTATAGGCATGTACCTAGCTTCTATGATGAAGGCATTGAATATTTCAGCCATGTTGTTATCCACCGAGTCACACTTGGCATGTGGTTTGAAGAAAGCTTTACAAAAATGTTCCACCCCTTTTCTTTCAAGCATTTCAAGCTTGTGGGTCAAGATCATAGAGGTTTTGGTATTCTTCTTCATCTCAATCTGTTGTTGACTTAGCAACCTCCGTAATGACTTCTTGTACATCTCACCCCTAAATGTCCTCCTTAGGTTGGCATACACATGCCTAGCACACAGCCTATGCTCACATCTTGGTAAAATCCTTGCCACACTGTCTACTAGACCCTAAACCAAACAAAAAACACAATCAAACAAATTCAGAATATTAAAAAAAATAAAACAGACTGTAATTTCAAAAATTTAAAACCTTAAGGAAAGGTTTATTGGTACCTTTTGTTGATCTGAAATAATTTCCCATCCATGGCCATCCCCCATGTCAAGATCAATATGTAACTGTGTAAAGAAAAGATCCCAAGTCTCCTTTGATTCTGTTGGGGCAACTCCCCAATCTAAAGGATACATTTGGTCGTTTGCATCCCTCCCAACAGCTACAAACACTTGTCCTTCCCAAGGTCCTTTCAGAAAACACCCATCCAAACTCAAAACCCTCCTACATCCCTCCAAGAAACCCTTCTTCAATGGTCCAGGACATACATAAAGAAACTTGAACACATACTCATTTGTCTCCTGATTTTGTGTTGTTTTCAGAACAACAGATGTGCCAGGGTTTTTGTCAATCAACTCCCCAAGATAGTCTCTAAGTTGGGTAAACTTCTCCCTACAATCACCAACTATAGAGTCTAATGCCTTCCTTCTTGCCCTAGCACACATACACAAAGCAGCATTGTAATTCAACTCCTCCTTCACCATTCTCTGTAAGTCTCCGGTAGTGATGGTTGGGGATATCCTAAATATGCTCCTATAATGCTCAGCCAGCCATTGCACACTCATATTTCTATGTCCAGCCTCAAAGCTAAAAGTTATACATGTGTGAGGGGGGCCAAATGTTTTCACTGCATAGCTTTTCTCCTTGCCTACTTTTGATCCCCAAAACCTCCACTTGCACCCTTCACCCTTGCAGAATAGTTGATACCTCACTTTGTCACTCTTGCTCACCTTAAGATTGTAACCACCTAGTATCCTACAGTTATCAACAGCTTTTTTCATCTCCTTCTTGTCAACGAATGTCATCCCAGTAAGGAGTCTACTAGGTATTGCAGGATTGTATCTAGGACACTTGGGTTTCTGCTTCCTCATGATAGGCCTTTTCTTTCTCAACACACCATGAACCTCAGCCTCACTCTCACTCTTAGGGCTGCTAGGGTTGTCAGAATCATGGTACTGTTCATCCTCAACTCCCTCACCCTCCTCAACAACCCCTCCTTCAATCAAACTATCATCACCATCTAACATAGCATTCCTATCAGCTATTTCATTGTCCCTCAAATCCTTTTTTTTCTTCATGACTTAAGTCATTTCCTCATCCTCAACTTCAAAACCATCACCATCACCATTGGGTACATAATCCTCATCATCATCCCCATCCTCAAACCACCAAGTAGCCTCACTAACAGCATCATCACCAACATCATCAGCCACTTTTTCTTTCCCCTTATTCTTATTAACATCAGGATGCTTCACTTACATTCGAACAAATGGAAATTTCTCTAAAAAGTCACTCAACATCCTTATCTCATCATCCCCCTTAACCTCAACAAGACTGTCCTAAAATCCTATATTACTTCTAGGCTTGCTAATGTAAAGGGTTCCAATTTTATCTTTTGTATAACCAGCATTCTCAACAAACTCAATCAGATCATCCACACATAACCTATCAGGGTCTACCTCCATTTCAGTGACCTCACTATCAATGTAAACCATATGTGGATTCGATATAAACTGCCCCCCATGAAAGATTTGTAATTTACCCATTCAGAAACCCTATAATACATGAAAACAAACCAAATTTCAGATACATAAACACCAATTCACCAGTAAACAAAGGGTTTGTTATCTAGGATTCTGGGAAAATGAAGAACTTAAACCCTAGAAAAAAAATTTTCGACTAATACAACTGATAAGTACTTCATGCTGATAAACAACATCAAAAACACCAACAAATACCAACCAAACAAATAATTTTGACAAAAATCCGGAATTTCGAAAATTAGGGTTTTGATGAACTTACCGGGAATGAATGTAAAGCACTCAGGCCTTCAATCAGATCCTCAACACTTCCCTGGGATACGATTTTGATCCTTGAAGTTGAATTTAGGGTTTGATTGAAGAAAGAAGTAGATTTCACTGCTGGAATTTGAAGAACCCAGGCGATGGAGAGTAGCAGGAAGAAGAAGAACGTTGCCTGGGGTTTTTTTTTTTTTTGAATTGGAGGGAAATAAATGAGGGTCCAATGCATTTTTTTATTGTGTGTTAGTATAATTAGGGTTTTTTTAACTTAATTATGTTTATTTTTTGTTTAATTTAGTTAATCACACCCACCCAGCAGATTAAGCTGTTGCTTTAGGTTATAACTTCCCCTCAACCGGTAAAGTGGTATATTAGTCTTAATTATGTTAGATTAATGGCAGTTTCATAACATGTTTTTGGCGGGTGGCAAATTTGCAATTTTGGCAAAGTATAGTGGCATTTTTATCCAAGCACTCCTCCCACACGTCATTGTCTTCTGTGTGTTTGTTCATTTAGTTTATTCGTCATGCTCATCTGACTTATAAATGATGTTCATTTTCATTTGAACATGATGTTCATTTTTATAAAATTTTATGTTCATTTTGTTTGTGCGTGATTTTCATGTGATTACACACATGATGATCATTTGATTTGTACATGATATGTTTATAATAATTTTGTTATTAATTTACTTGTTCATTTGATTTGATCATGTTGTTCATTTCGGATGTACCTGATGTTTTTTTTTTTATGATTTGCTGTTCATTTGTGGTCATATGATTTGTAAATGACATTCATTTTATTAGAATTTATTTTTGTAACCATGGTGGTTAAGGACGTCGTGCTCAATCAAAATGCACATTACGTTGAAACAAACTAAATATCATGTGTACAATGTTTGGCATAATATAAACTACAAAAGACATCATTATGTTCAAACCAACAAGATATCAAACTAAATCGTCATGTTATTATCAAGATGAACGCTACGTATAAACAAAATGGACATCAAGGGTAGACCAAGAGGACAGCATGTATAACCCAAATGGTTATCGTCCTCAGACAAGATGGATATCACATTGAAACAAAATAGGCATAATGTCTTCGCCAAAAGGACGTGAAGTCTTCACCAAAAGGAGATAAGTACAACCCAAATGGACATCGTGCTCATACAAGATGGACATCATTTTCCTTTAAATTGTTCGATTCTCGTAATTGTTTGGATGAATGTTCGATTTTCACCGCAAGATACTCATGAATCTCCTTGTCTTCATTGAAATTAATCTAATGCCTATTTTCCTTGAATTTGTTTCTTTTTTCAAACTTATAATTAATGCATTTCAACATTTTTTTTTTTGGTTTTGGGAGCTACTAATAACATATTCAATTCCCAATGCAAGCTTTAATTTTTCCTTTTTCTTTTCCAGTTTTAGGCAGCCCAATAAAAAGAAAAATTATGTTTTTATTATGACCATTGATCTATGATCCAATGACTATTAAATCTCCTTCTCACATCCTCACCTAATCTCTCTTCTCACCCTATCTATTCTCATATATATATATATATATATATATATATATATATATATATATATATATATATATAATTTGGTTCCGAGTTGGTACGAAACATAAACAAACAAAGTCTTACTAAACTATTTTTTAATTAATTAAAATAAATTTAATGATTCTAAATAATTAAACTGTATTTTTTAAAAAGTAAAAATAACTAATGATCGAGATCAAATCATGATCAATGTACAGTTAATATAGTGAGAAATATCATAATTACCGTAATTCCCAAAAGTTAGAAATTACCTTACCTTTTAGGATAAAATTAATTGTGGCGACAAACATTGTGAAATAGAGGTATTACTACATCCGTCTCAAAATGTTTGTCAATTTTTATCCTAATTTTTTTTATCACTTTTACTAACTTCTTTGTCCTAATTTTTTTATCACTTTTACATTGTGAAATAGAGGTATTACTAACTTCGTTGTCCTAATTTTTTTTATCACTTTTACAATTTTAACAACTGTTCTTCCCTTTTTACTCCTATTAAATAACTTTATTTATCAATTTTTATAATTCCAACAACTATCATTCTCAATTAATGTAGGGGCAATATTGGCAAGTTACAAGTTTTTTACCTCAATTTTCAATGTTCATTGGACTTTTAAAAATGGTTATTTTGATAAAGAAAATGGGACGGAGGTAGTATTTATAAAAAAAATAATATAAAAATTATACTACCTCCGTCCCAAAATATTTGTCATTTTACCTAATTTCTTTGTCCCAAAATATTTGTCTCATTTACAATTCCAAAATTGTAATTACTTTTCTACCCCTAATTAATAAATTCATTTTTTCACTTTTTATAATTCCAACAACTATTATTTTCAATTAAAGTAGAGATCGACATTTTGGGTAAATTATAAACTTTTTACCTCAATTCCCAATATACATTGATTTTTTCAAATTAGATAAATAGACAAATATAATAAGACGACGGTAGGAATAAATATTAATGTGATAAAAAAATAAGATAAATAAATTGTATCTTCCCCATCCTAATATCATTGTGATTTCCATAGAACACAAATCCCAACTTAGTGCTAACAATCAAGAGTACAAATGTACAAGCCATGCATGCATCAATGGAGGGGTGAACGGTTCCAAATTCGAAATTTTGAATTTGACCGGAATCGATCAAAGGAGTAGATTCCATAACCTGAATCGATCAAATGAGTTAGGATAAGATTTCTAAAATTCAAGAATCTGTTAAATGGATAAGGGTAAGGTTCTTAAACTACTACCATGAACCGGAACATGGAACCTGTCAAATGGGTAAGACTATTTTAAATGTTTGGTTTGTTTGGATTTTAGAGCAATGTGAGACTGATATATGGTGGTGAATGTACATGTTAGAACCCCTCAAGGACGTTGACAAGGACCTTGGCGCTGGATCAGTTTTGAATGAAAGCCAAAATTCAAATAGCCAGAAAAAGATATGATGCACAAGGAAAGAAATCTCAAGCGGGCAGAAGGACATTCACCTAGGGCATCATAAGGACGTTCACTCACAGAACCCCAAGGACGTTCACCCCAGGCGAGAAACTTCGTCGTGAAAGATAAAAGAGCAAAACATCAAACAGGGAAGTTTGAGAAAGATATTTTGGAAAGATTTGCATCTATTTTTCTATCCTTTTCTAATCAGACTAATTAATTGTAACTGTCTTTATTACAGGAAGCAATTAATCAAGAATTTGGAAAGAAGAGTTGATTGAAGATCTCCGGAAATAAGGCAAGAAGACAGCCGCAGATTGTGAAGTATATCTAATCACCATAAAGGAAAGTATCATGAAGAAATCAACTTCAAACGGCTCTATTCTGCTGATGATTCTCGATTATAAATTGAAGACCTCAAGAATGAAGAAAACTAACGATTCCATGGAAGAAATCGGGTGTTCAAACAAAGAGTGTGTTCTTGTGTTTGAGTGAAAGTGTTTGGAGTGTTCTTGTGTGAAAAGTGCTATCAAACTCTAAACGAATCTAGAGTTGTGTTAGGCTTTCGTTTTCGAATCCTAGACGGAATTAGGATTCAATTCGTGTAAACACCAAACTGTGATTTGGCGGGTGTAATTTTCCAGAAATAAGAAGTGTCCATTTGCAGGGCGCTTGGTTCTCTGCTGTAAACCCTAAGGTCTTTCACCTTGGGTTATTCTGTGTACAACCTAAGGACATTCACCTTAGGTTGCTCTGCTTCATTCTATTTCAGTATAATAAAAGAAGTTAGTCAGTTTATGCTTATTGTCCTTTATCATACTTCAGCATTATATTGAATCTTAATCTAACTAGATTAAGAACCTAACGTCCTTTACAAGTTGATTATTTGTGCAGAGAATTTTCATAACCCTATTCACCTCCCCCCCCCTCTACGGTTCTTTCAGTACAAATGTTATGGATGAAATAATGAGACGTTAGACTTTATTATTTTTTCAAAAAAATGCGAGACTTTAGCACAACATATTTTTTTCTAAAAGTTAAAAAAATGTCAAAAAATATATTTAGTGTATAATAGGTGGATACCTGGAATCCAACCGGAACCTTGGGTAAGGGTAAAATTCTTAAAATTTAAGAAAACGAATAAATGTAAGGTTCCTAATTTTAGGTGAGGATACATGAAACAGCTAACCCCTATGCATCACCAAAGTCCCAAATTAGAGAAAAGGAGGAGAAATTATATTTCCTTCTGTTCATACTATTTGTTCTTTTATTGGTTGTTATGGTTTCTAATATCACTCTTTGATTTACAATTTCTTATAATAATATCTTATTCACAATTGCAGTATTATTTATTTTTAGAACAATATTTTTCGTTATGGATCTAATGGTAATAATTTTATTATAACAAATCATTAAATATATTGACAAATTTATGGTCAAAATTTTTTAGTTTGACTACATAATTTTTAAAGATGATAAATAACATGGAAACGAAGTACTACATCCGTCCCAAAATGTTTGTCCTTTGACTAATGTATGACCGGTGATTACTTACAAATTACAATGAGTTATAATATGAAATTACCGTCATTTTAATTTTTAGTTAATTATCTTTCTAATGACGGTAATTTTATATTTAATTTGAACTCATTATTATTTATGTGTGATTGACATTCAAAATTTAGACAAATGATAAATATTACCTCCGTCCTTAAATAATTGTCCATTAGACTAAACTTTGACCGTTGATTACTCACAAATTATAATGAATTACAATATAAAATTAATATCATTGTAATTTTAAGTACAATATCTTTCTAACGACGATAATTTCATATTGTAACTCATTGCAATTTGTGAGTAATCAACAGTCAAAATTTAGTCTAATGGACAATTATTTAGGGACGGAGGTAGTATATATTACCACCTCGACCCCATTTTCTTTGTCAAACTAAGCATTTTTAAGAGTTCCATGTACATTGAAAATTGAGGTAAAAAATTTATGACTTGACAATATTACCCATACATACACATTAAGGTCCTGTTCTTTTCTGCGGTTGGCAAACTGCGGTAGGCTGTTTTAGTTTGTTATCTTTTATGATTAGTGGCTAGTGTTCTTTGGGGTTAATGGAGTGATTAAGACTCCATTGGATGATTAGTTATAGGGGTTAGTGAATTAGGGGCTAATTAGTTGGAAAAATCTAATTCCCACCTTAGTCCTTCCTTCAAGTGGGGTGCATTATGGATCGGACGTCTCTCCTCACTTTTCTCCTCTACTTTTTACATCCTCCCTCCTTACCTACCAATAACACACCACAATTCCACTATACCCGCCTAAGTTTCACCACACTTCACCACACCATTCTGCAAAATACCGCACAAAAGAACATGGCCTAATTAAGAATGATTGTTGTTGAAATTATAAAATATAATAAATAAAGTTATTTATTAGGGTTAAAAAGAAAATGAAATTGTAAAAGTGATAATGAGATTGGGATAATGAAGCTAGTCACGGGGTCACAGCAACAAACATTTTGTTACACTACAAAACATGCATCAAATCATGATCATATCTTAGTCCCAAGAAGAAAAACACTGATCATCATCATCATTGGAAACCGAAACTGAAGCTTTGATTCTTGGAAATGAAAGCAAGCTTATGACCGATCCATTTTATGATCTAACGGTAACTCAACTAAGATCAAATACAAAAAAAAAAAGAAAAAAGAAAAAAACAGTCTAAAACAAATCATCTACAAGGTCAATTTCTCTCTCTCTCTCTCTCTAGCTAGCTAGCTAATCAATGAAATCAGTAGCCATGAACAAGCTCCGAAACCTTGTTCTTGAACCATCGGAAACCCTTTTGAAATGAGGCCTTGACTTTACCTTCCACTGCGTACACTTTATACTTGACGATCCGTTTCTTCCGCTTCATTTCCGGGTCACTCAACCCGACCCATTTCTTCACCTTCCCCTTCTTCCCGCCGCCCAACTCCGGCGACCCTTCTCTTGCTGCATGGATCCTTCCGCTCGTCACCACCGGCCCCCGCCGGCTCTCGAACCGGTAACTCGCCCCCAACTCACCCATCCCGGCCGAGTCACCGCCGAATAAACTCGGTGGGGTTGGAACAAACTGATTGAATAATTGAAGATTGAAGAGAGAGAAAGTGGGGGTGAGGAGAGGGAATTCGAGGTGAGGTTTTATATGTGGTCGGAGAATATAACGTGATGAAGTTGTTTTAAAATCTGAGCGAATATTCTCGAATTAAATTTGGTTATTTTAAAGGGTTTGAAGACTATGGTCTCTAAAATCGATGGTACCTTAAATTAGTTATTAAAGAGGGGGGATTAATATTTAAGGATTTGTGGGTTTAGCTGGATCATTTGAGGATTTCAGAGGGAAACTCAGAGGATGAGCAGTGAAACAGCCTTTGATCTCGTCATTATCTATGGAGAAAAAAAAATGAATAATCTGGATCTAAATAAGATTAGTTGTATTTAATTAAGAAGTTTGGATGAAATAAAATAGGAGTGGGAGATCTATTCTTTGTCTGTTAATCAAATTTCTATAGATAGAAGAAGGAAGATGTCAGCCTTAAGGTTTAAGTGATGCTCGTGAATGCTGACACTTGGATCTTGAAGTTATTTGTATTTGTTGGATAATTGCAGCTGTTCTTCAGTAGATTTTTCAATACATCACAAACATTGTGATATTGAAAGTAGGTCCTGTCTGTTGGTCTCTGAGTAATATGTCCTGTTCTTTTATACGGTACCGCTACGATGCGGTGCGAAAGTTACAGATGATGGAGTGATAAAGTGGTGAAGAAAGAATGTAAAAAGTAGAGGAACAAAGTGAGGAGAGAGAAAAGTATTGATTTATTTTAAAGTGTGATGAAGTGTTATAAAAATGTGTAGAATATTGAGTAGTGCGGTATCACACCGTGTGGTGCCATGTAAAAGAACAAGGCTTAAGGGTGTCATCGGTTGCATGAACTTTTTGGGAAGAATTGCTCTATTTGTTTAGGGATTTTGTTGGACCAGCTTCTTTTCAAAACTATTCCCAAATGATATGAGTTTTGATGCATAATATAAAATTTATATATTTATATATTAAATTGAAAATAATAATATAATTGAATTTTATAATTATAATATTTTATATAAATTGCATATAATTAATCATATTTTTATTCATAAATTTTTAAAAATATAATAAAAAATCTAAAATATGCTTAACAAATGAAGTTCATTCGATTAGAGTTTATTTATAATTGCGGACATAGTCAATATATTCCAAACTTCTTATAATTGATATTATATTCGTCTCAAAATGTTTATCATTTGATTAAATTTTAATCATTAGTTATTCTTAAATTACGAGTTACGATATGAAATTACCGTCATTGTAATTTTTACTGATGCATCTTTATAATGGTGGTAATTTCAAATCGTAAGTCATTGTAATTTATGGGTAATCAATAATTAAAATTTAATCAAATGACAGACATTTTGAGATCAAGATATTATTTAATATTACCTCATTCCTATATTATCTGTCACTTTAACTAATTTTATTTTTTTCCCACAATATCTGTTATTTTATAATTTCAATAATACATTAATTAGTAATTTATCAAATTCACCTTATTAATTACTACCTCCATTCCATTTTATTTGTCCATCTACCTAACTTGAGAAAACCAATGTATTGGGAATCGACGTGAAAAATTTGTAATTTACCCAAATTACTCTTATTTTAGTTGAAGATAATAGTTGTTAAAATTGTAAAAAGTGATAAATGAGTCTATTAATTAGGGGTAGAAAAGGAATTACAATTGTTGGAGTTGTAAATGAGACAAATATTTTGGGACAAAGAAGTTATGTAAAAAGACAAATATTTTGGGACAAAGGTAGTACATCTTTTTCTTCCATTTTTCCTTTTTATTCGCCTTTTTTTTTATTAACATTTTATTCAACATTTTTACATTTCCAATGAGGTAAATTAATACTACCTCCGTTTTTATTTATCTGTCGTATAGGAAATTGTGTTAAAAACTTTGACCGTTAATATCTTAATTTGTAGAATGATTCATCATATAAAACTATGTCATTAGATTCGTAATAAAAAATACTATTAAAAAAGTATAATATTATAATTTTTAAAAAAAATTATATTAGAGATTATTGATTAATGATTGACACTGAAAATCGTAAATGACATATAAAAAAGAACGGATGGAGTATAAAGTGGAAGTTTTTTGTGGTGCGTTTGGTTCTTTCCCAGCAGAATATTTCGTAGGAAACTTTTTTCTGAAAAGTTTTTCCTAGGAAAGTTTTTCCTGGAAAAATATTTCACAGTGTTTAGTTAACATGGTAAAGTTTTTAGGAAAGTTTATTTGAAATATCCAAACTATCCTTATATATTAATTTATAAAATATATTTTTAGGGGCATTTTGGGAAGTTGAATTACAAAAAAATTTCCTTTCCCATAGGAAAGTAACTTTCCCACATCCCCCTGGAAAGTTTTCTCCATGATTCATGGAGAAAATGTGGATCCTAGCTAAAAACTTCCCAACCTATTTTTACTCCCAAACATGGAAAAGTTAGTCAACTTTTGAAAAGTTGACGAACTTTCCTAAGAATGAAACCAAACACACCATTGATTTTCTAAATCATGTATGAAAGGTCAAATAATATGGGAAGGAGTGAGTAGTATCTATTAAAAATTGGTGTCAAAAACTATAAAAAGTGTTAATTTAATGGAAAACAAAACGTTTAACAATGTCATGTCCTAAAACAATGTATAATTGCTCTTTTTATGATGTTGGTTACTTTCATGCATAGAAATACTACGTATTTTACATGGAGTTTGTAATTTTATAATATTTTCACGGATGGGAAAAAAGTTTTACAATGTCAAATGTGAAATTAGATACACTTTACAATGTCAATACGGAGTAGTATTTTATAGTATTTCACAAGAGGTTAGAATTTCATAATCTAAACCAAGCATTGAAAAATACAATTTTTCAAAAGATTTTTCCTCACAAAAACATTTTTCCAAAATTCTTGTGCTATTTACTGTATGAAGGAAACTCTTCATTATTGAATTTTCTTGTATTATTATTTTTAGGACGTTTGACTTTTCTATTTACTTACAACTTTATCATGACCACTTTGAAATTCTGCAAATATTTACAATTTTAACACAACATAAACAATTTAAGGTGTAAGAATAAAATAAGAGTGGTAGAGAAACAGAAATAATAAGATTAAATATTTGATATAGAAATTCATATATATAATCTTTGATTAGATAATTTAGTAAACCTCAATGAAAAATTAGATATTTAATTTCAATTAAATTAAAATGTAATACATACTCAAACACAACTTTAAATTTGGAATACAACTAATGTCAACTGTCTCTTAATATAAGTAATTATATGCGGATATGTATTTTATTTTATATGCAAGCAAATATAGGCAACATTATATTAAGTCATTTAACAGTTACAACTTACAACAGAAGGATTTCAAATTATTTAAGATAATAATGTATGAAACAATATTATGTATGGACCAATAAAAAATCATCTAGAAACATTTTATCAGTTTTGGTTGGCAAGATTATAGAATTTATTTTTATTTTAGTGGAATATAGAACTTAGTTTAGGCCAGCAAGTTTTTATAGCATATTAAAATAAGAGAATTTGTATTATATACACATTTATGGCTGACTGGGTTAATGATTTTATATGAGACTTTAGAAATACATAGATTCCATCAATTAGTTAATTTATTTATGTTTTTCAGCAAAAAAATTTATTTATGTTTATATTATTATATTTTATAAATAGTTAACTTTATTTATTTATTGATTTCCAAAAATGGTCAATTTTAGCTTTTAAAAAATAAACCATATATTCTAACCCTCACCCTTCCGGCCTTTGTACACAAAATAAACCATATGTAATTCAAAAGGTTAATAGGAATATTTTTCTTGTTTTTGGATTGAGCTATTCTTTGTTTTAAAAAAATGCATATATATACATATAAGCACATAATAATATAAGCCAAGTCAAGTTTTTAGAAATGCTCTCTAACTTAGGCGACAAGCAAGGCGACTTGCAGGATAGGTCAGGAGTCCAAATTCCTGGAAACGATGACACACCTCCTGATGACGACCCCATGGGGGATCTGGAATGCCTCGGGAATAAAGTCCAATGGCCAGGGAGCCACCTGGCAAACCTCCAGATCCAGGTAGATGGGGTGAGGAGGGAGTGAACCAGCTGTATGGCCTCCCCCCTGAGGAAGAGCACCAACTTTATGGCCTACCTCCAGGAGAAGCGAAACTATCTTTTAGGGATGTTGTTAGGGGGGCTGACCGTAGGTTTCCCACCATCTCCTCCCTTTTCACCGATCTGACTATTGAGGAAGAGCCTGCTATGGAGTGCAAACCCCCAGAGACGGAACCTCATGTAAGTTTTTCCTCCTCTCAACTGGCTAAGTTCCGTGCCCCGTGGTATAACACCATCATGGGTAAGGTCCTGGGCACCAAGGTTCGTCTGGATGTCCTGCAAAGGAGGATTCCCCAGCTCTGGCGTACCAATGGTAAGCTAGAAATTATTGATATAGGTAGTGATACGTATTTGTTTAAGTTTGAGGAACCTTCAGATCTCCAAAAAATCCTTTTAGGCAGTCCGTGGTTCATCTTTAATCATTATATTATGTTGACTAGATGGACCCCTAATTTCAGGTCGTCGGTCACTGAGTTTACATCCATGTTGGTTTGGATCAGGCTGCCGGAACTGCCTGTTGAGTACTTTCATAGAGAAGCCTTGTTTGAGATTAGCAAGAGAGTTGGTACACCTATTAAACTTGATTTCTCTACAGATACTGTTACACGTGCGAGATATGCTAGGGTTTGTGTTGAAGTCTCTTTGAAACAATCCTTGGTGGCTAGGGTTTGGGTTCATAATTTTTAGCAAAAAATTGAATACGAAAACCTTGACCTTCTTTGTATGCATTGCGGTATCATTGGCCATGTTGAGGGGAACTGCCCTAACAAGCAGTTAACCCAAACAAACGCTAGTTCTGACTTGTCTATGGGTCATGTTGTGGGTAATACCCCCATTGTGCGCACTCCGGCTAGCCCTGAGCTGGGTCGGGCTAGTCCTTTGGGCCCTCACGAGGATTTGGGGCCAAAGTGGGTCACTGTTGAGCGGAATAAAAGGCCTAAAGGGCCTTTTAGCAGGCCTGCCCCGATTGGTGATAACAGGAATGTTAATAATGGGCCTAGCATTAAAAATAACAATGGGGGAGAGTCTGTGGATCAGGTTAGGGAGTTAGAGGTCCAATCTCTAACTCATAGTCCAGTTCGCCCTCAATTAGGAAAGGACAAGGAGAAGGTTTCCTCTGCTTTGGCCCAGCCCAAGGTTGGGTTTGCTAAAAACTCTCATAAGCCCAGAGGAATAAACATTTCTAAGCAAAAAACGACCCTGGGGGTTAAAAAAGGGGGAAATAATAGGTTTGCCATTTTAAGCAATCATGATATCCCTCATCGTAAGAAAGCCATGCAAACGTATTTAAGTCCAAAGAAAGCTGAGTTCATAATTGAGGGCAGACAGACTGAATGGGAGAGGCCTGCTAAAACCCCTTCGACTCCCCAATTGGGAGCCATGCAACTCACTGTTCTGTCTGAGCAACCTGGATTAATTCCTGACAATATGACTGTTGAAGATCTGATACAATCTTGCACACAGCTTCATCCAGCCTTTAAAGCCTTAAATGCTCCAGGGATGGAGAGTGTAAGCCCTAGTAGCATTCATTCCTCTGTGTCAAATCCTAGCCCTGTCGCTGCCATTAATGGGAAGAAACCTACCCCCCTCCCCCCGAATCAAAAAAGCCATGACATCCGAAGAACAAACATCCAATCCAAGAAACCCTCCGACGCCGCCAACCCAGCCTCTGAATATCAACCCAGAAACCCATCGACGCCGCCAACCCAGAAAATTCAAACACCCTCACCCACATCCTATGGACGATGCGCCGTTCTTTGTTGGGACCGAGCCGAGGCGTCTCGTGCCCCCGCGACACCGCAGAAGGCCTGCTCCGGTGCTCACGACATCCATGGAGTCAATGACCTTTCCATGGATGAATCAATTACAGTGGGGTACCATTCCTCCTCCGCTGATGATAACCCCGGTGGGTATGACACAGGGGATCCACTGCCAGAACCTGTTTCCGAACTTCGCCATGCCGGGCCTGTGGCCGATTCTGAAACAACCGAGAATGGAGGCAAACAGAAGGACAAAGGAGTTGATCGATGCGCAGGTCAAGCAGGCCACCCAAATCCAGCACATCATCCAACCCTCCACTTGGAGCAGGAGGGACAGGAGGGCGGTCAACTATACTCCACCTCCAGGAAACACGCCTCTGACCGATGTGCCGTCGCAAGGAGAAGTCGTAGACTTGACCCACTTCAGAAAAAGGGTACAGTGCTTTTACCTTCCACACCTGACAAGGAAGTTGAGGATGGATTTTCTCTTCGATTATCCAGTGGCAGCACACCCGAAAATAACGGTGGTTTTCATGCCGACGGTGGTCACTCCATGGAAGGAGCAGGAGACGGAGGTTGCCAACAAGGGGAAAAGAACCGACAAGGAAGTAATAACCTACTGCAGGAGGAAGATGCTGAAGAACCACCCCTCTTACCGTCCATCCATGAAGAGTCCTCCTAAGAAAATCTTGGTGTGGAATGTTCGCCGGAACTCGTCCGACGACTTTCTTGTTCATTTGTTCGACATGATTGAGAAGAACCAGTCGACCATCTTAGTCCTGCTTGAAGCTCCCAAACGTGGTGCTAAGCCCAACTTTATCAGGAACAGGTTCCATTTCCAAGAATTTAGGTATGTTGATCCGATGTCCATGAGAGGTGGTATATGGGTTTTCTGGAAACCTCCTATTACCTCATTCGAGTACACTGGTTACAATGGCAACATGTTCCATAGTGTTGCGACCTTTTCTCCTAATGATCCGGAAGTCCTGCTTACTGGGATCCATGCTCCTAGTGGGAGAAATGGCCGTGGTGAGTTCTGGAATTGCCTTGCTAATGACCCCCTTCCCCACTCCTTTCCTTGGCTTGTCTTTGGTGACCTTAACACTGTTATCAGTCAAGAGGAGAAGTCTGGGGGTAACCCTGTTAGACCTTCCCAGTATGCTGAGTTTCAGTCCTTTGTTGACTCTTGTTCTCTTATTGACTTGGGTTTCTGTGGATCCATGTTTACGTGGGACAATGGTCGTCCAGGAACGGCTAATATTAAGGAGAGGCTTGATCGTGCTCTGGTGAACCCAAGTTGGCTGCAGACGTACCCTCATACTAAGGTAGTTCATCTTCCTCATATTTACTCTAATCACTGTCCTGTACTGATTGATATCATCCCCTCTTACCGTCCATCCGTTTAGAGGGCTTGTTGCTTGGACTCAGCATCATGGCTTCTCTTCCTTTTTTAACTCTGTCTGGATTCCTGAGGAGTCTCTTTCTTCTAACTTTCATAGATTTGCTTCCAAAGCTCCTTTGTGGCATAGGAATGTCTTTGGTAATATTAAAGCTCATAGGAGGTGTGTGTGTGCTAGACTGGCTGGCATTCAAAAGGCTTTAGACACTAAATCTAGTCAATTTCTGGAGGGCCTCCAGCAGGACTTGATGAATCTCCACCATAAGTTCAGTCAAATGGAGAAGAGCATGTGGGCTTAAAGGGCTAGAATTAATCACCTGAAGTTTAAGGACCTCAATACGAAATACTTCCATATGGTTACCAAAATTAGGAACAGTAGGAAGGAAAATGACGCCATCTCTGATGCTGATGGTAATCTGATAAGTGGCCATGATAATATCCGTACTAGTATTACCAAGCATTTTGAAGTCATGTTTAGGGCGACACAAATTGTTACTGATGCAAGTTCTAATACCTCTCCTGCTAACTCTTTTGAGGATATTTCTGAGCTTAACCAGCCGTTTTCTGAGTTAGAGGTGAAAGAGGCCCTCTTTTCCTTGAATTCTTATAACTCTCCTGGCCCTTGTGGTATCCAAGCTCACTTCTATAAAAAGACCTGGCCTATCATTCATGAGCATGTTGTGAATTTTGTAAATGATATTTTTGATAATCCTGATGAAGTCACTTTGGTAAATGACACCTTCATTTGCCTTATCCCCAAAAAGGAAAATGTGGAGTCTATCTTGGACCTTCGTCCTATTAGCCTCTGCAACAATTCCTACAAAATCATTAGCAAAGCCATTGTGCACAGAATCAGACCTCTCCTGCCTTCCAGGGTGCACCCTGCCCAATCTAGCTTCATACCTGGTCGCCATATTGTGGATAACATCCTCTTAGTCAAAGAGATTACCAACTCTATTGCTAAAAACAAGGCTAAAAAGAACTCTGTGGCGATTAAAATTGACCTGACAAAAGCTTATGATAGCCTTAGCTGGGACTTTATTGAAGAAACTCTTACGTTACTTGGGATGCCTGCTAGGATGAAATGTCTCATTATGGCTTGTATTAAGCATTCTAGGATGTCCATTTTGTGGCATGGGGAGCCTGGAGAGTGGTTTAGACCTGCTAGAGGTCTTAGACAAGGGGACCCCCTTTCTCCCTATATTTTTGCCCTTTGCATGGATAGATTGTCTCGTATGATTGAAGAGGAGGTTGCCAAAAAGAACTGGTCCCCGTTTAGATGTAAAGACTTCCAGGCTTCCCATGTGTTCTATGCTGATGACGTGGTCCTTTTTGGGGGGTCTAATCCTAGTAATGTTGCTGGTATGATTAAGTTCCTTGAGCATTTTGGTAGTGCTTCTGACCTATACCTAAACCCTTTGAAGTCGAGGCTGATTTGCTCTAGGCACCTTCCCCGCTGTGCTAGGGACAACTTGTCTGGCCTCACTCATATCCCTGTGTCTACTTCCTTTGGGAAATATCTTGGAGTTCCCTTAGTCACTCTCAAGCCAAAGCTTAAGGACTACGATGAGCTTCTCGCTAAGTTTCAACAGAGACTTGCTGGGTGGCAAACCAAATTTCTGAACTTTGCTGGCAGAATCACCCTTGCTAAATCTGTGCTCACTGCCCTTCCTATGTATCACATGCAGTCCTCCCTTCTTCCCACGTCTGTGATCAATAAGATGGAAACCCACATAAGAGGCTTCATTTGGAATAAAAAGGATTCTAACAGGTATATGGCCCAGATTAGCTGGGAAAAGCTTTGTAGGCCAAAAGCCTTTGGGGGCCTTGGCCTGAAAAACCTTCGTGACTGGAATTCTGCTTTTATGACCAAACTGCTCTGGAAAGTTTTCAACGATGAGGATCTCCCTTGGATCCACCTTGTCCGTCAGAAATATGGCCCTAACAATAACATCCCCTTTTATTCCCCTAAACCTTATCACTCCCCTCTTTGGAAAGGCATGATGCTGTCCAAAGACTTTGCCATTCAGCATCTAACCAAGAACTTTAAAGATGGCTCTTCCACCTCCTTTTAGTTTGAAAATTGGATGGGCACTGGTGCTTTAGCCTCTAGACCCGACCTGAACTACTCCCTTCTTGGTAAGCACCACCGTGTGAGTGATTTTATAACCGACAGTGGGTGGGATCTGGACAAACTCCAAAGTTGTCTCCCTCCCTCCATCGTGCAGGAGATAAAGAAAATACCTGCCCATGATGATTCCACAGCTTCAGCTCCTTATAAATGGACATCTACTGGGTCTTCTAAGTTCAGTGTTGCCACAGCTTACAAAGATTTACTCCTTGGTCCTGGGCTCACCTGTGACAGGATGTCCCCTCTATACAAAGCCTTGTGGAGGGTTAAAGTGCCCTCTAAGATTAATCATCACTTATGGAGGATGAGCCATGAGTCCCTGCCTCTTAAGGCTGTGTTATCTCGTAGGATAAGTAATGTTGAGGCCACCTGCCAGCTGTGCCTGAGGGACCCTGAAGATCACCTGCATCTGTTTAGGGACTGCAAAGTTGCCAAAAGGTTTTGGCATAATATCTTGTCTAAAAACAGCAGTAGACACTCTCCTCTGTCCCTCTTCTGGGGCTCCCCCAGCTGTGAAATCTGGTTAACTATTAACCTCTTGCATACCTCTCCTGGGTGGAAAATTCATTTTGCTGCCACGCTCTAGGCCATCTGGACTTACAGGAATAATCTGGTTATGCAACAACACTCCACTAACTTGATTTCTTGTATTAACCAATGTTGATCTGACTGTGTTTACTTTGAGAAAATGCAGGATTACGCCTACTCTAACAATGAGAAGATCCTAGGTTGGAAACCTCCTGTCAGACATACATACAAAATCAACTTGGAGATCATCCATAGCAAGGAGGCTAGCTACTACGTTGGGGCTGCTATTGTGCGGGATTCCAACATGCGTTGGGTCGTTGGCATCATTGCTAGGGTGTTCACCAGCTTCCCCATCCCTGCTATGATGGTCACTCTGAGGGAAATTCTGCACCTCGCCTAGGAACGTGGCTTAACCCCCATTGAAGTTGATCTGGAGGAAAGGATTATTCAGGCTCTTCGTCGTCCTCCGGCTGAGGGAGAACCACAACTTCTGGAGGTCATCGATGACATAAAGGCTATGATGGAACGTGACTGGGACGTGGAAGTTAACTTAGTCCAAAAGTATGTTAATCTCACTCCGGTTGTCCTGGCGGATGAATTTGTTAACCAGTAGGACACTGTCATCACCCATAACTCTCCTCCCGACTGTGTTGGTATGGCTCTGGACCTGGATGTGAAGACCTTCTTTTATGACAAGGAAGTGCAACAGATGCTGGAGGAAAGGGACAAGGACTCTTGTGATACTGATGATTAGAAAGCCTTCTGTGAAGATTGTCCATTTCCTGACTCTTTGGGAGTTCTATCTTCTGGCCTTTTGGATTACTACGGCTTGGGAGCTTGGTCCTCTTTTGGGTATCCCCATCAAAGGGTGCCACTGGATCAAGCAGCATGTGGTTTGCGTGATGGTTAAGCCTGGTGTTTTTTGGGTTTGCAGGTCCATGTTTTGGGCGCCTTGTATCTATCTTTTCCTTACCGTTTATCATGTTGTGTTTATCGAATTTGGCATTTTTTTGTTGCCGATCTTTACTTTTGTAAGTTGAACATCTTTAGCTAATTTATAATAGTCCTTGTTTTCCAAAAAAAAAATATACATGTAAGCACATATGAAAATACTATAATACTTTTAACAAAAAAGATATAAATGAAGAAAGGTTAAAGAAGAGTAAAATTAGATTGAATATGCTCCTATTGTATTAGGAGATGAAAAGTACCTCCACCGTTTAGGCTATTTCTTTGTAAACAAAATTATGTTCAAAACATATAAACCTTCACATTATTACTGCTACAAACCTGCCAAAAGAATCATTGAATTAATTATTTATGCAAATTAAACTCAAACAATATTAAGAATATTAACAATCATCATATATATATATATATAAATAAGGGGAATGAATACCCCCCAAAAAAAAGAAGTATAAATAGCGATTTCCAGCTTTTGGCAATTATGGCAATTACGGTAATTCCTGCGTTGACGTGTACCGTATATGTGACATGATCAAATCTCATACGTCAATTTTATTTATTTTCATAAATATCAAATTTTGAATTTTAAATTGTGAAAATTATGTATAATTCATTAAATTTTTTTTTTCAAGGACTTGTTTGTAGTTACCTTATCTTTTTCAAAAATATCAAATTATGTGTACAATATATGTGACATAATTAAAAATTAATTATGTGTAATTACCTTACCTTTTTGCAATAAATAATCACTAGGAGATTGAGTTTTACTGTATGAAGGAAACTCTTTATTATTGAATTTTCTAATTTGTGCATACTATCCTATTGAGACTTTTCATTGCAAATGGTAGTAGAGTAATTGAAGAGGATTTTTTTTCGTATTTTCACATCTTTTTTTAGTTAAACATATTCATAATATGTTACAAATAAATAACGGTTTATCCACATTTTTTTTAGTTAAAGCATTCATAATTTTTAATTTAAGAAATATTTCATTGCATAATGATAATAATATAAGATTTTTATGGATTTGATTAAGTACGTAGTTTACGGTATAGAATTTTAAAAAGATAATATAGATATATATCCTTTTATCATATATCATATATAGTAAAAGTTTCTAATATTTAGTAAAGGATGCACTTATAGTGGTTGTCAACCATGACACCACCGTATCGTAAGTAAAATAAACTTACTCATACATGTATCAAATTTTATCTTGACCGTTCGTTTTTTTTATTTAATATAAATTGTGACATATATTTTTAAATTTTTTTTATTTAATATACCTCCACTTACTCATACACGTGTCAAATTTTATCTTGACCATTCGCTTTTTTATTGAATATGCTTGGTTACTAGGTAAAAACGTAGAGTTAAGATATTTAAATTTTAAAAAATTTCGTAAAATTTTTTTAATTAAGAAAAAATATTTTATAATATTGTACTAAATAAAAAAAATGAATGACGAATATAAAAGTCGACATATGTATGGATAAGCATTATTTTCATTATGGTGGTTGTCATGGTTGACAAGCACTATTAGTTTTTCCATTTAGTAAATATTCTTTTATATTTGACGTTTAACAAATTTATTATTATTAGGATTCACCCATGAGTAAAATGTCCTACATAGAAAAAGTAAAGAGAAAGGATATGATATATAAGTTAAGTGGTTACTCCTCTTAACACCAATTGGTTTTAAGATGAAATCTCAGTTAACTTGTGTACCATGAGTCTTTGTTGAAGTAAGCTCTCGTCTTGGATCTCCTCAACAATTATATAAAGGGAACTTTCTGTTGGGTTTATGGCCCAAAATCAGCATCTTGATCCCACAATTATTTGTTTCCTAATTGTATTAGGATATTATTTAGGTTTCCTTATTATGTTAGGTTTCCTAATTGTATTAGATTCCAAATTTAATTCGAGTAGGAGTCAAGTTAGGTTTATAGGGAGTTTTTTCCTATAAATATAGGTTGTTATCAACCTATACACTTACGGCATACGAAAAACACACACACAGAGCATCCTTCACCTCTACCCATCCCTAGGTTGTGAGAGTCCTTTAGAGAGTAATTTTGTCTTCAGTATATCTCGTTGTGCTATTAACCCCTTGTGATTTGCCATTGATCCCCTTGCGTTATATAGCCTGTGCTATTAACCCCTTGTGATCTGACCGTCGATCCCCTTGCGTTATATAACCCCTTGGGATCTCTCTTGTAATCTCTCCCCTTATATTAGTGGATTATCGCTCCGTTGCCGTCCGTGGTTTTTTCTCGATTTGGATTTCCACGTAAATCGTGTGTCTTTATACTCTCTATCTTTTGATTACAGATCTTGTTATATTTCTTCTCAATTTATACATCCCGATAATTACATCTTCTGCTGCAAATACTAGGTTATCTTTTACCTCGATCCTAAGGACCGGTATCAGAGCCTCACAAGGGTATCTGAGCCAGGTCTAACGAGTGGTATCAGAGCGAGGTTTAATCTTTTTTTTCCTGCCTAGTTCGGGATTTCTGCAGTTAAGTCTGATATTGAGAAGTTCGACGGTGTGATCAGTTTCAGTATCCAGAGAGTTCAAAAATAAAATTTTTGGTGAAGGTAACTCCACTATTATTGATCTGAAAATTTGGAGGTTACTATTGACGATGAGGATAAGGCTATCTTTGTTGGTTGTCTCTTTGCCCCATTCCTACAAGCACTTTAAAGAAGTCATATCATATGAAACCCTGTCTTTCGAAGATATCAAATCTAATTGGATCTTGAAGTGCTTTCTGATAAAGCTGAAGGCTTGGTTTTTTAGAGGTGAAACCACTAATAATGGGGGTTCAAGCAAAGCCAGATCGAAGTTTAAAGAACGTTCCAACAATACCTGTTCTACAACCTCCAGGCAAGGCGTTTTTTTCGACAGGGTTCAACTACTACAGGCTTTACAGCCGTTTCTACAACCTCAACTCTTACTGAGTTCAAGGGTGACTTGAATTCAGTTGATGCTCATCACATCTGATTGTCCTTCAGAGCTCTATGACGGTACCAGAGATTTTGGCCCAAGGTGGAGTTTGTTGGGTTTATGGCCAAAATCAGCCTCTTGATCCCACAATTATTTGTTTCCTAGTTAATTGTATTAGGATATTATTTACAATAAATTATTAAAAGATACCCCATGTTTTACGGTATCTATTTTTAGGGGACCATATTATTGAAATAATTTTTAGGTACCCTGTGTTTTGTAGTATCTATTTTCTGGTGACAAATTATCTTTTAGATTTATTACAAGATCCCCATGACTATGTAAAATTGCAAAAATATGCCTACCTTCATAAAAACTTGTCAATTTATATTTCCACATGCATTACTATTTGTTTTAAAAAATTAGCATCTCCATATTTTTGATTTGGTACCAGAGCAAATAGTAATGCAGAACATATAGTAATTCTTTAAACAAATTATCAGAGCTTGTCAATGAAAAATATAGAGATGCTAATTCTTTAAAACAAATAGTAATGTAGGTGGAAATATAAATTGACAAGCTTTTATCTAGGTAGGGATATTTTTGCAATTATACATAGTTTTGGGGATCTTGTAATAAAACTAAAAAATAATTTGTCACCAAAAAGTAGATACTACAAAACACATGGTACCTAGAAATTATTTTCAATAATATGGTCTTTTAAAAATAGATACCGCAAAACATATGGTAGCTTTTACGTGGTATAACAGCAGTACCTTGCCTCGTTAATTCTACACGAAGAAGAAAGAAGCGTTTAGAGTTAGAAAGAGGAACAAACATTTCAGAGTGTTGGAAATGGTTTCTCCATTTACGTGGATCCGATATGCCGTCCATAAG
This sequence comes from Portulaca oleracea, assembly GCA_029582165.1. Lineage (NCBI taxonomy): Eukaryota > Viridiplantae > Streptophyta > Magnoliopsida > Caryophyllales > Portulacaceae > Portulaca > Portulaca oleracea. The sequence continues at coordinate 14,704,990 of CM055869.1, read as the reverse complement.
TTGGAATACTCCGTCGTAGCCGCCTGGAAGGTTGGTTTGTTAGGTGCTCATTTCTCCCTATTCTTATCTCAAACACCTTCTACCTCTATTTCATTGATTTTCATTAATTCGTCTCATTCATTCTTGCTTGTCTATAATGAACCCGTATCTGTTGGATTCTCAATCTATGATTTACAAGCTCGGCTGTTTTCAGTTTCTTGGTTGCTGCTTCCTTTGTTTTGCCCTCATCACTTTTTAGGGTTTTAGGGAAAACTCACCTTTTTGTTTCGATCCTCTGCTGTTTTGTTAATGAGGGAAAACAGTGCAATATGCCTCTATAGATTGTTGTTGTGTAAGCTCCTTATCGAAAAGAATGTTAAGATGTTTGTTGATTTTTGGAATTCTTTTACAACATTTACATTGTTAGCTTGAATATCCATTATTAATGTCTGGGATGCTCTCCATCAACATCATAAGAGAAAGGACAGTATAACAAAATTGGCTTGATATATGATGGATTAACTACATCTCTGAATGTGGGGTTGTTGAGCTTCTACCCTATAACTATTTATCTTCAAATAGGCAACCTTTATGCTAGTTTGTATTACAAAATGGAAATTTCCCCTTATTCTTAGGTGGGACGGCAATAAGCATTGGATCAATGGCTATATACATGTGTCTATCTGGTTAGGGATTTGATGATTTGTGCTGCTAGCCCTTTGAATTCAATTTGTATCTCAAAAGGTTTATGAGGGGACGAATGTAGCATCTGTTCTTGAAGACATGGTCATAAATGACAAGCTACTATGATCGATTTAAAAACACTGTTGTATCTGTAGTAATGTAGAAATGTACCTTTCTCTTTATGCAATTACTCTATTGTTACCATTTTGCATCCTTACTACTACTCCGTCCCAAAATGTTTGTCATTCGACTAAATTTTGACCATTGATTATTCACGAATTACAATGAGTTACGATATGAAATTACCGCCATTATGAAAAGATACCTTAATAAAAATTACAATGACAGTAATTTCATATCGTAACTCATTGTAATTTGAGAATAATCAACTGTCAAAATTTAGTCAAAGGACAAACATTTTGGGACAGAGGTAGTATTGTCTATTATGGCTTTTGAACTTTCCTTCCACTAACCATCCTGATCTGGGGGTGTTTGATGTGGTTGTAGTTCTACGAAAAAGGGGCGATAAATGAAAGAGAATTCACTGATGTAGTATGGAAGAACCTGCTCCAAGGAAAGATGTCCTTTTTGCATTGGTATAAAGGGGAGGAAATGGTTCCTACAATAGGATCCCAGGGAGGAACTCTTCTTGTTCGGAAAATACCACATCCAGACCCAACGTATGTCCATATAAACTCTTTTTATTTTTTATTCCACATCCTTGTTTTAGCTACTGCCTATTGTAAATTAGAATAATTTACTTTGCTATCTTCATGTCCTAATAATCAATATTGTTAAAACATGTGTGGTTGGTGCCATTGTTAGTCCTACCCAATTTTTCACTACACTGGACAACCTGCACCCTACAAACGATGAGATGAATTATAGATTTCATTAACCCTCTGAAGTGTTTCCTTCTCCTTGTTCAAAAACATTTTATCAGCTTGTTAGGCCAGTTAGGCTCCCGCAGCAGTGAAAGTTGATGTTTTCTTTCCCAATTATGTGGAATGGACCCTGTTTCCAAGGGTACTTCTTCTAGTTTAAGTTCCTTTCAAAACATATATTCAATTTTCTTGTCTACAAAGTAAAGACAAGTGTGCCCTGTATAACTGGAAGATATACATTGAAGGAATACTTAGTTTATTCACGATAGGCTAGCATAAGTAGAATCCCTAAGAGGACGCTGACTGATGAGCAAATTACCTCGTTTTTATAGTATTATTATCTTGCTGGGTTAATCAGTCTTTGCATCCAGAGTGTATTGAAATCCCTTTCTATGCGTGCTTGTTGTTTGCCTGTGTCTTCTCATAGCAAGGCTTCAAGTCACTATTTTCTTCTCGTAGTGTATGAAGAGCATCATAACTTCTTGCCATATTCTAAGTTTGAAATATTAGACAGGCTATAATGTTGTGTAGTTGGTGTCGGTCTCTGATACCTGTGATTTTGTTCAAGAAGTACAGGTGTACGTTGCTTGACACTTTTTGTTCTGCTTGCTGTCTTCTCCATGTATCATCTTGGATTTTTGCACCTTATTACTTTGAGGTGCTTTTGTTCCTACTGGGAGAACTGTTTGGACTGGAATCACTGGTGTAACGAGAAGAACGCCTTGATTGTAAATATCGGGTAGTGGGCTAAGTTGGATTGTTTTCCCCCATAGTTGATGCAAAGCCTCCATCTAGGCATTACAATCTAATCATGTGTTCTGCCTGCTTTACAATGTTCAACACAATATATGATCACTTTGTTCTGCTTCAGGCACTGGCACCTCTTTCTATGATAAGAGACTCCTACACACCAAAATATGAATGTGTCACTTTTGATTTTTACTGTCTCAAATACTCTACTTAGAACATCATTTTCTATTGATATATTTTCAAAAATAATTATAATATTATACTGTAATTAAAGTATGTTTTTGCTTATTAGTTTCCTATAGTATATCATCATATTTATTGAGATGGTAACAATCAAAGTTTTCAAAAGTTGATTGCTTGTAGTTCATAGTGACATATGTTGAGGAACGGATGATCTTGATTTTCAATTTAATTTCACTCAGTTATTCAGTTCCAACCTTTCTTGGAGTTCAATTCCATCATGTAGCTGGTCCTGATATTTTCGTTATCGTCGCACTTGAAATTGAAGGCTGGAACTGATTTGCTCGAAGAGTTTATTTGAAATTGAAATCTACTGGAAACAGAGGTATTTTTCTCTTAAGTTATGTTTGGCTTTGTGAAGAAGACTTAGTGATTTTTTAGTAGCATAATCTTGAAAAAAAGAAAGATTTTTGTGATGGTTTGTTATTTCATTTGGCCTTTATATTTATACAACACAGTACGATCCGGTTTGAACTTTTGGATATGCTCATGCAACAATGTTGTCATATTATTTTGTATTTGATACTATAAAAGATTTTTTTTCCTTGGGAAATTTGTTGAAGTTTACGCAAGTCATGTAATTTATTTGACTACAATTAAATTGTGTCTTTAGTAGCATATAATCAGTCACAACTCGCAGGAAAGCAAACCAAAATCGACTCCATATCAAAGGCAAAGGAAGAAAATGTTGAAGAGGATGATAATCAAAATGAAGACTTGCCTAATGCAAAAGTCTCACCACCAAAATCCCCAAGAATTAAAATTAATGAGGCCATTGGCATTAGAATTCCTATTGAGTGAGGTCCCCACCCCTCAATTGAAGGTCCTTAGCTTCGCTCCTGGCTGACATTCTTAAATTAGTCTAATCATACCAATCATTCCTCCAGTGCCTCTAAAAGGTTAACATGAGGAGTGGAGGACTATATTTTGCTTTCCTTTGGCTGTTTGAACTGAATTTCTGAATTATTTGCTGTAGTGAGCTGAAAGTGCTCAGCTCCCTGCGCTTTAGTCTATCATAGAGTAGAGTGACCTGAAATTAAATTCCTTTTGAGGGTATTGGGTTCTCACTTGTCATGTTATCGGCTACTCTTCGCTTGATAATATCGGTTATTCTTGGCCAGAGAAAGTTGGTGCTACATGTAGGCATGTAGCTCCTTAAACACCTCCTTCGGTAGTGTCCGACCAAATCATTGGTGGAAGTTTTAGCCCTCCAATTTCTAGCTTGAAGTTATCCTGATATTGATGTGAGTTGAGTTTAATAAATATTATGTTATTATAGACTTATAAATTGTAATTAAAATGGACTGTTGTCAAAATACAGAAGAAAACAACTTTGAAATTGATTACATGAATCTAACTGCATATTTGTCCATGGCAGTCATGTGTCTGTGGGAGATGTTGTGGTCCTTAAGGATCCTGAAAAACCAGAGAATCTTCTAGTGAGAAGACTGGCCGCAGTTGAAGGCTACGAAATGGTCTCAAAGGATGAAAAAGAGGAACCTTTTGTTCTTGAGACAAATGAGTGTTGGGTGCTCTCTGACAATGAAGCCTTGAAGCCTAAGGTACCGTTAGTCTCTATGCTTTTCTCAATCATGTCTGTTATTGACATATTTGTCTATCTATGGCTGGACTGACTTCATTCTAACAGTCTTCCCCTTGCCCACCAAAAAGCAGGAAGCGAAAGACAGTAGAACCTTTGGCCCAGTTCGTATGTCAGACATAATTGGCAGAGTTATATATTGTTTGCGTAGCGCTGTTGATCATGGCCCCGTGCAGAACAGGTGAGAAAATCTCCATCCTTGGATTTCCCAATTTCAATGATACGGTGTTTGCAGAACAGATTGTTGATCAAGGGTTTTGATGTCGTGTACATTTTGGCCAGCCAGAGGAGCATGCTCAAGGACTCACCAGTATTAGAAGTGGAGCTGGATGTCGATGAGATGGCAAAGAATCACAAGTCTTAATTCACAATTTGAATTCCTCTATATATGTTTACAACTGTTAAGGCCTAAGGGTTCCTGAATGTGAGTGAGACTCGGGACTGTATATACCCTTTTTCAAGAACTATTCTTTGCAAGGACAAGCAAAAGAAAACAAAATAAACAAGTGAAACAACTGCTTGAATGAGTTTGGCGCAGTTGTCTGTCGTGTTAAATATCAATCGTTTTGAAATATGGAATGGGATGGGCTAGAATGTTTGTCGGAATAAGACTGATGGCATTTGAATATGTCTAGATGCAACAAAATTAAGACCCATGTTGAGAAACTCAATAAAACAACAGTAGTAAGTCTACACTCCATATAGATATTAGGGATGGCAATGGGGCGGGGAATCCCCAAACCCGTTGGGACGCCGCTCCGCTCTGGGGAAAAATCTCCACCTCCATTGGGGATGGGGACGGGGACGATTTTTCAAAATCCGCTCGTGGACGGGGTGGGGATGGGGACAAAATTTTTCCCATCCTCGTCCCCATTTTTCTCGCCGGGGAAAATTCTCTGTCCTTATCCTTGAATTCCCGTCCCCGAAGATTTTAAAATTACCAAATAATTTTTATTCTAATTCAATATATATATTAATAGCAAGGATGAAGTAGTAATTTTCAAATTTTAAGTCAGAAATCCTAACCTAAACTCGCTTCCCTCCTCCATAATTCCATATTTTTTTTCCGAATGACACTTGTTGATGTATTATTGTATATTTTTTTTCCGAATAACACTTGTTGCTGTATTATTGTTTGATTTTGATGTACTATTGCTTGAGCAAGTTAAATACGTTGTATTTTGAACAGGTTAAAAATCGGGTTCGATTAAAATTTAGTTAGATTTTGGATAACTTTAAAAAAATCCTCGTTGGGGTTGGGGAATCCGCGGGGATGTGGATGGGGCAAGAATCATTCCCCGAAGCGGGGATGGGGACGAGTATTGGGAACGGGGATATACTCCCTCGTTCCCGATTCGCCCCGTTGCCATCGCTAATAGATATAGTGCCTGTGGGAATGGTAATGGGTTTGGAATTTTGATGGGTATACTTGCTCTTTACTTTTTATTTTATGATCATGTCTTTGTATCTCTAGAGTTTAACCGTGTGTTTGGGTTCAATTTAGGATGGGGAAGGGAGGGAGGGTAAGGTAATGGAGGGGAGGGGAAGGGAATGGAAGGGAGGTGATTAAAGTTAACCTTGTTTGGATTTATTAATAAGGGGAAGGGAGGGCAAGTGTTAAAATTCTTCCCTTCCCCCTCATTCCCCTTCATTTTGAGGGTTAAGAAAATGAAGGGGAATGGGGGTTAAGTGTTCCCCTCCTTTCCCCTCCCCTCACCCTCTAATTGTTTTCCCAAACATGAAAAATTAGACAATTCCCCTCTCTTCCCTTCCCCTTCCTTCCTTGAACCTCCCCATACAAATAGAGAGCATTGAATAGAGTTTTATGAACATTGTTATATATGTGATCATACTTTTCAAATTTATTTTTTTATTGTCATTGTTATCATGTTCTGTGCTTTAAAATATTGAGATAATTGTAGTATAATTTTATGAACATTTTTATGAATTTTTTATCAGTGTTATTTGAGTGGGTGATGCTCATATACTCCTCAGAAGAGTATCATCCGAGCACGGCCAAGGCCATGCAGCTTGGGATAATTTGTTTGATTAGTTCCACATCATTTGGCAAAAACACTTGCTCCAACATGTCCACCCTCATTCGCTACTATTCCTATCCATAAAATCACCAACACGCAACAATGAATACATGAGGTACTCCTTTACGAATATATTTATTAATTTTATAATCTCACACACACCACCCACACACACATATATATATATACATATATATATATATAGGGATATTGGATTCTAATAATCCCTACTATCACAAATTGTATGGCAATAATCCCTACTATTATTTTGGATTTTGGTGGTCCAAAAAAAATAAAATTGTATTGTAGTGGTACCAAATCCATCACGACATTTTTTTAATTTTTTCCATGCCTAGCCCATATTGTTTTTGTTTTTTTGGTTCCTACCCCTAGATAGGTAACGAAGTGTAGTTACTAAAACATTTTTTAAATTATTTTTTTGAGATTCCGAGCAATTATTATGATTTTTCAAAAGGAATAAAATTGAAAAAATCATAAAAAATGAAAAAAAATTGAAAAAAATTGGGAGAAATGCTGTAAATTCATTAAAAATTGTGGTAAAGTGTTATACAAAGTTTTGAATCAAATGCAACACAAAATCTATGATATTTAGCTATACACTTGATTTTGTCCCACTACAATACAATTTTTTTTTTTGGACCACCAGAATCCAAAATGATAGTAGGGATTATTGTCATACGATTTGTGATAGTAGGGATTGTTAGAATCCAATATCTATATATATATATATATATATTAATTTTAGAAACTATCTACTAAGATAATTACTGCTAATCTGAAATTATCTACCATCTAAATATTATTTGCGGTAATAATGATAACGGAATTGAAATGTTGAAGGATATATGTAGCGTAGTTAAAAAGTGTTCAATTTAAATATCCATTCTAGTCTAAGTCAAAAATAAATTCTAGCCTATTAAAAAGGTAGTAGCTAAATAGTACCCATCCTCATACTATATAGTTTAGTACTTATCCCTTACTGCTGACTTGTTAAATTTGTTAGTGGCCACCCCTTAAATAAGAATCCTATTAGCCGATCAAATTTACCTAATGTGAAAAATATTGAGTCCCTATTCAAATTTTGTCTTTAACTAAAAATTTGTTCAATTTCAGTTCTATTAGGCTTGTCAGAATTATTCAGCTTGAAATAAACCCATAACAATTAGATATTGATCATAAATTTATTTAAAAATCAATTATATATATTTTAAATTTACAATTGTTCAATCACTATTTCTAAATATTTTGACAATTCTTCAAAAGAAAATTTCTCATCTAGATTTATCATATTCATCCCACATAAAGTAATCCGACCCTAATTTTGACAATGTTAATATATTTGAATGGGCTGGCCCAAATGGAAGGAGAGAAGAGCAAACGGGCAGGAAAAAGAGCCCAATGATTTTTTTTTTTAAAAACAAAAAACTAAAAAGAGAGTGGAGAAGAAACCCCACAAAGAGTTCATCAACATTGCTGCTTCAACGTGGGGTTACTAACACCGGGAGAGGTCAGAGGAGTTTGCAACTGACAGAAGGTTTAAGCTGCAAAATACTCCTACAACAATGGCACCCATTTCACCTTAATTCTCAATTGATTCAACAACAGGAGATAAGAAAGAATTGAGGCAATTAGTTGGAGGAACTAACACAAACTCAAAGATTTCAGAGTGTTGGAAATGGTGTCTGCATCGACATGGTTACGCTATATCAGCCATAAGTTGGCATACTCCATGGAAGCCACTGTTAAGGTTTGTCTCCATTGGAAAGGAAAACCCCATCTTCAACCTTATTTTCGTCGTTTTTGTTGAATTATTTGCCATCATTACTTCATGGGTTTCGTTTATTCGCATTCCTCTCATTTTTTTCTCGTGAATGAATAATGGTTATTTATTCAATTAAGTATCTAGGTTATGAAGCTGGGTTATTTTCAAATTCTTGTTTTGCCCTAATCACCTTATCGGGTTTTAGGGTTTAGGGGAACCTGGGCCTTTTTGATTTGGATCCTCTCCCATCAGTATTGTTGAATGTTGAAGTTTCATCTGTCTTTTGTTATTTAGATTGGAGTTTTGTTTTGTACACTGTGTGGTTGAGGTTGTTTCTGTTTATGAGGATAAAGGTGCAATCTTTCTACACCTTTCAAGATTGTTGTTAAGTTCCTAATCAAAAACATTGTAAATGTGTTACTTGGATTTGGTCTCTGGCTTGGGCATTTCCTTTTGAAATTGTTGTAGAAGGCTCACATTATCTGCTTGAATATCCATTTTTTCCCCATCAACATAATAGCCTTTTGCTATTGCTCTTAGGAGAGGGTGCCTTTGTTCTAGTTTGTGGGAGAAAATGAAAATTTCCTCTTATTCTTAGGCTGGGACCCCATTAAGCATTCAGATTGATGGCTTTTGAATGCAATTTTCATGTCTCGAAACTTGAAAGTAGTAATGTGGGTTCCATCTTTCTCTTGATGGAAGAATTCTGTTGTTTCCATTTTGCCCCTATTCTGTTAAGAATATAAACTTCTCCTCTACTAACTATCCTGATTTGGGGTACTCAATGTGGTTGAAGTACTACGATCTAGGGCAGATAAGGCGGGGAGAAATGGGAGATGTAATTTGGAAAAACTTACTTCAAGGAAAGATGACCTTTTTGCATTGGAATAAAGGAGTGGAAATGGCTCCTACAATAGGATCCCAGGGTGGAACACTTCTTGTTCGAAAAATGCCGATTCCGAACACAACGTAAGTCCATATTAACCTTTTTTTTTTGATCTTGTTTAAGCTATTGGGGATTAATCCTATCTATTTTGTGCTATCTTCATGGCCTAGCTGATGAATATTGTTAAGATAATGTATGTAGTAGACTAGTAGGTGCCATTATTGTTTCTTTTACCCAATTTTTCACAATGCTCAGACTACTTGCATTCTACAAACAATGAGAGGAGTTATGGGTTATTTTTGCTTCTCAACTGTTTCAAGTCTCACCTTCTCCTTGTTCAAACACATTTCATCTGGCACTTGCAGTGTTGAAACTTGAAGTTTTCCTATTATTCTTCCTATTATGGTGGAATGTATCTCCATTGCCTAGGTTACATTTTGTATGTCTAATCTCCTTTTGAAAGATCTTGCTTCATTTCTGCATGCTCATATATGTTCACTTTTCTCGTTGTTAAGATAAAGCAATTGTGCGCCAAGTGTAATTGTAACTTCGACTTTTGCTTAGAATTCAGAATGACTTCATTTGATTACTCACCACTGGCTAGCATAAGTTCAACTGTACAAGCCCTCTGAGAAAGAAGCCAACTGTTGAGAAACTTATTTTGTTTCTATAGGATTGTCAGTTTGTAACCTTGTTGGGATAATCTATCTTTGCATCCAGATTGTATTGGAATTACAACCACTTCAATTGTTTTTTCTATGTAGCCTATAACTGCCTGAAGCTTCTATCTGATAGAATTGGAGCTTCACTTTTAGTCATTGGCGGATCTACATGGTAGGTGAGGGTGGCCATGGCCACCCTTAACCCTAAACAAATTGTAAAATTTATTATAATTTTGGGTTAAAAATATTGACTATATATTTATCAAATTAGTGTAATAGTGTATTGGACACCCAAATTTGAAAATCTAGATCCACCACTGCTTTTAGTTGCCCTTCAATGCCTGTAATTCTTCCCATTTTCTTAATGCCCTTTTGTGTGACCTTTTCTGTTGCAAACCTCCTCAATTGCTTGTGAATTGCTTCTAACCCTGCACTCCGCATCAGAGGAACAGGGAATTGCAGGATGATAGGATCCCCTTATATCGCCGAGGTTAATTTTATCTGTAGATGCTAGCTTAGCTATGCACTGAAACCCTATTCTTCATTTAGTGAATAGTGATTTCATTTACTAGATTGATGCCTCCTGCTGCCAACTGCAACACAATTGAAAAGGTAGAATGAGGATGCTTTCTTGAGATCAGACGAGTGTTTCATCACTATGTGAGAGTTTAAGGAAACGAAATCCTTCACTTGGTTTTCTTACTTTTCTAGATGATGTTTGTCCTCTACTCAGTGTCATCAGGAAAAATAGATTCAGGAGCACAAAAGGCTTATTATGGCTGCTCAGTTGCATGTCTGTATAACTAGGTTGTAATTTGTAATTTGATTAGGAGTATAGTCTTCTTGCATGGGGGGTTTCTTTGAGTATAGTCTTCTTGCATGCTTCCCGACCTAAGGCTCCCTTGGTTTGTTACCAGTCTTGTGCCTTGGCTGCAACTTCATTGTTTCCTACAGGTGTACACTTTCTTACTCATGGTAGCTTATGCTTTACCCTTACATGCTTAAACACCTTCTTTAGTTGGACCCATCAGCAGTGGTAGTTTTAGCCGTTTCAAGTTCCACGTTGTAGCTTGTAGGGTAACTCGGTTGCCGGACTTGAGTTTCAATTAATAATATTATGTTATGACAACTTTACCACTAATTATGTCAAGATACAGAAGGAATACAACTTCAATAAGATTTATTATATGAACCTAACTGCATATTTGTTCTTGACAGTCGTGTGTTTGTGGGAGATGTGGTTGTCGTTAAAGACCCTGAAAATCCGGAAAATCTTCTAGTAAGAAGATTGGCGGCAGTTGAAGGCTATGAAATGGCCTCTAAGGATGAAAAAGAGGAGTCTTTCATTCTTCAGAAGAACGAATGCTGGCTGCTCTCTGACAATCAAGCTTTGAAGCCTAAGGTATCACCTCTCCCTGTACTTTGATCAATTAGATCCGTCCCTATGTTTCTTCATTCTAACAATTGGCCCCCAACCAACAAAAAAAAAAAAAAAAAAAAGCAGGAAGCCAAGGACAGCAGAACGTTTGGTCCGGTTCATATGTCAAACATAATTGGTAGAGTTATATATTGTTTGCGGAGTGCTGTTGATCACGGCCCTGTCCAGAACAGGTGCGGAAATCTCTATCCGTTGATTCTGAATTTTAGTCCGACCACCATTCACATTTTGCAAATCAGATTGTTTATTTCATATTATATCAATCAAGGGTGCTGATCACCTCACCTGTATGTAATGTAATATCCTTGCCCAGTGAACGGAGCATGTGGAGGGATTCATCCGTGTTGGAAGCCGAGCTGGATGTTGATGAAATGGCCAGGAATCAGAAATCGTAATGTCAATCTGAATTCATTGGTTTGTTTTTGAGCTCGTAAGGTTCTTCCCCCTGACAGAAGGCATGAACAATCTGTCGTACCCTTTTTCCGGTTATTCAAGGAAAAGGAGACGAAAAATAAAGAAGCCTAAGAAGTGGTTGAATGAGTTTGGTGCAGTTGTCTATTGTATGTATGAATGATGCCGAATACGTCATATTTGAGAGGACTGTACCAAGTTTTGGATTTGATATTGTGATCATGTCGATATTTTCAAGTTGGTCCAACTTTACTTCGCCTTGGATTTAACCCCCACAACCAAATTGTTTGTCTAGAAATCCCAAGTGTTCCCTCAATAATAGGGTGTGTATGCAAATGAGATTTCATTCATCCCAAAATGTTGAATAAGCTTAGATAGACAAGTCATTGTTGATGGGCATAAAGGCAACAAGAGTAGTAGTAGTCAAAAACTAAAAAAAAAAAAGGGTATTTGGTGGTGGAGGAGTGAGTGATAAACCCTAAAGAGTTTGGGTCAGAAAACAGAAGACAAAGCAGGGATTCCATATCCCCACAACCACATGGGATGTGTAGTAGTAGTAGTAGTAGTAGTAGTATTAGTAAGCTTGTTGTTTCATTTACTACACTTTCCTTTATTCTGTTGGGGCAACCACTATTAAATAATTGCATGCCGTAGAAGGCATCTCTCTCCCTCACCTTAGTTTTTGAGTTAAACATATGCAACTCATTCTTATTTATTTCTACGCCTTTTGTTGCTCCTTATTCCTTGCAAAATTTACGGATTAATGATGGGTTACATAAATACATGATTGTTCATCTTTTAAAATCATTATTGAGATCTGAAGGTATTTGGTTGTCATCGGCAAGCAAGTTCTTGCAAGTTTGCTTTTGTTTAGCTGTATTTGATTGGGTACTGTTTTGTATTATTGTTTTGCTGTTTTTGTGAACTTTAAGTCTTTAAACGTTTTGGCTTTCAATAATCGAAAAAAATACATGATTGTTGTCTAGATTTATTGAATCGAGTTATGTAATTAATATCTTTTCTTCTTTGACTTTTTTTAACTAATTTTTCTCGTTTTATGTTATCTATCATTTTACTATACTAATAACATATTATCTACTATTTTTCTTATTTTATCATTAACATTTAATGAACCAACCCCAAATTTTGATATTGATTAAGTATTTTTATTTAATTTTCTTAATAACTATCCTATAAATTTGTAATATTGGTTTTCTCTGCAAAAGACAGATAAAAAGAAATGGAGGGTGTAATATTTAAATAGGAAAATTGGATTCTAATAAGCTTTACTTTCAGCTTTGTACACCAATCATCCATACTTTGTTTTTGTATTTTGATGGTAAAAAAAGAAATATTGTATTCTAGTAGTATCAAATCTGTTTCCACATTTATTTATTTATTTTCATTTATGCCCCATATTGTTTTTAACTTTTTTCATTCATATCCCCAGAAAGCCAATGAAGAATAGTTACTAAAAGAATTTTTAAATTATTTTTTTAAATTCGAGCAATTATTATCATTTTTTAAAGAATAAAAGTGAAAAATGGAAAACAAATCTAAAAAAAATCGAAAATTTTGGGACAAATATTGTAAATTCATTAAAAGTCATGGGGAAATGTTGTGCTAAGTTTTGAATCAAATGCAAATCAAAATTTATGATATTTAGAGTAAACAGTCGATGATATCCTAAAATAATACAATTTTTATTTTTTTTGGATCACCGTAATATAAAAATAAAGCTAAAATTATTGATGCACAAAATCTAAAGGTATGAATTATTAGAATCCGACTCCTATTTAAATATGTTTGTCCTCGAGCAACAATTAAAAATCCAACTCTTAAAAGGAGAAAACGGCGGATTTTTAGTGGGAGACATATCAGAAACAAAGTTTCTATATTAATGTAACTAAGCTTTATTTAAATTTTAAATACTAACGACAAAAGTGTATTTTCAAGATGTATTCCTAATCAGGTTAATCCTTGTCCTAAATCAACTTAATTACTCCCCCCCCCCCCCCCCCCCCCCAAAAAAAAAAAACCTGAAAATTAATGATTGTTCACACAAAAGAAAGAAAAAGAAAGAGATAAAAATATAAATGAATGCAGAAAAAGAGTTGGGGAAGCACACTTTCTCAACTTTTGTCCCGCAGATGCTGACATGATTCTTTACTTCATATCCACCAAAAGTAAAAAGAGTCGCTGACGAAAAATAAGGTAAAAAGAGTTTTGGTCCTTTTGCACATCACTGTTATTTACTGCTCATTTCAACAATCAACAATGATATATGGATGAAGATTGTAGACTCTACAGAAGGGGGGAGGGGGGGGACAAACTTTTCTATACATAATAGTTCCAAGAGGACTTGTGAAGGAAATTATAAATCATTCATCTACAAAAATCTCAGATTAACAATAAAATTTAAAATCACAAGTTGTTAACCACAATCTTTGTCAAGTGTTGAGTCAGGCCCTGTTCTTTTTTGCGGTTGACAAACTGCGGTGCCGCAGCCTACCGCAGTTTGCCAAAACTCGCCACATTTTACCGCTAATCATTACTTTTCTCTCTCCTTACTTTTCTCTCTCCTCACTTTTCTCCTCAACTTTTTACATTCTCTCTCCTTATCCACCCCACATACCAATAACCCACCACAATTCCACCATACCCACCACAATTCCACCACACCTCACCACACTATTCCGCAAAATACCGCATAAAAGAACAGAGTCTCAAAATGGATCAACTTATATTGTACATAAATGAAAGAATATTTTCAAGAATATAGTAATTTATTAGACTATCTGCAATGATTATTTGACTCACTGCTGTGACATGGTATGAGATGAGAACAAAATAAGATTGTGTAGGACATTTCAATAGTAAGAATGAAACTCGCTGTCTCGTGAGACGAGTGTCATGGTGAGTTTAACACACAAATATTTTAATCACATTTTTTTCTTTTTCCTCTTCCACCTTATTTTCTATTAATATAATCAAATTAATGATATTATTAAGTAGAATGTGTTTACTTTTTTTAAATAATATGAATTAAACTGATGTTCACTTTTGAAAAACTATCTAAATAAAAAGATAAATTTTGACTATTTAAATAAGGTTAAAAAAATTTCCACCTTATCCAATGAACGAAATTCAAACTCGGTCATATGTCCCATGCAAATTTCGTACCAACCTGAGAATCTAAAAAAAAAGGGTAACATATTTCAGCCAGAAACTTTGATTTGTACTAGTATGATGACAAGCCGTCCAAGGCACAATGAAAGACATAAACTGCCAAAATGTGTTGCAATTTATGGAAATTAGGAAAATGAAATGAATTTGGATGGAGGAAAAATAAATAATTACAAAGAAATTAGTATTATCTAATTTTTTGGTCAAGAAAAACAAATAACCTTTTTCGTTGCCGCTGACTGGTGGAAGGGAGACAACTGTATTATGGTAAGCTTGTAGATAAGATCATAATATGATCACTTTGTGATCAAGGCTCATAAGACATAATTACCCACCTTCAATATTTAATTAGGTTGTTATATTTCGGAAAAATATTTATAACATTTGCCTACCGGTGATGGAGGATTAGGTAGATAATCTAACTACTCTTTTTTCTTTTTTAAATCAAACAATTATAGGCAAGAAAAAATAATATGATAATTAAAAGTTTCGTTGAGCCAATTTTATGGTAATCGATCATAGTTATAAAAGTGAATCCATCTAAACTTTATCGAGCCAATAGAAAAACAAGGTAATTGATGATAGCAACTCATGAAAATCATTTGTAGATTAGCTAAACACTTACATGAGAATTTTATTTACAGTATAAGTTAATCATATATACAGTTGATCGTGTACTCGACATTAGCGATGCTATTATAAAAAATTACTTTTTAAAACTATTTTCAAGTCACATTGAAAAGTACTGTTATAAAACTTGTAATTCAAGTATAATAGTGCCGTGTTGCGACTATATATATATAAGGAATGAATTTAGTAGGAGGAGAATTTATGTAGGAATGTGAGAAGAGTAAATATCAGTCATTGATTTTATATTTGACGAAGTAATTAGGGGGTGTGGTCAAGAATATCATGACCACACTCCCTAATACCCATGACCACAGATCATCAGATTTTAAATCAATGACCGAGATTTACTCTTTATCACCTTCTTACCTAAATTCTCTTCCTAATATCGATGTCACGTCAGTTTTGCCCTGCCTCAAATTGGTACTAGCTTAGTATGGGAAATATAATAAAGGTTTAACCAACTGGCAGCCAAAAGGTCATTTTGAATTAAAAATATAATAAAGGTTTAACAATTGGTAGCCAAAAAGTCATTTTGAATTATTTTAAATCACAAGCCCTGTAATACGGATTATTTGGTGCCAAAAACCATAATAGAGATTCATTTTAATTTTTCTCTCTAACTAATGATTAAAAAAATCGCAAGCTATGAATATATATTTTAATTGGTATGCTTATTGAACCATGTAACTTAAATATGTATTAAAATATATTTATATTATGAAAATATATGAATAATGATACATCTTTTTTTTTAATGATATTAATCACTAAATATAGATTGATAGTTATTGTAATTTAGTCCTAAAAATAATTTCAAATAAATTAATAAAAATTGTAGCATGCATCACACACATCTTTAAAAAAAAAAAACTAGTTCAACAATTATATTCATAGATCATGCCAAAAATCAAATAACCATTCTCATTTACTGATATTTAAAACCCAAAATAATCATTCACAAGTATAGATAGAGGATCCATTTATAGTGGTTGTCAACCATGAGAACCACCATAAGTAAAATAAATATTATTCATATATTTGTTAAGTTTTATCTTCACTGGTAATTTTTTTAATTTAACAAAAATTATAAAATATATTTTTTAAAATTTTAGTTTATTAAAATAAATATTTTTCAAATATGCTTGTTTACTAAGCTAAAACTTATAATTAGATATTTGAATTTTAAAAATAAAATTGTAAAATAAAATTAATTAAGAAAATATATTTTATAATGTTGTACTAATAAAAAAATGAATCGTAAAAATAAAAATTGACACATTATCAATAAACATTATTTTCATTATAGTGGTCCACTGTAAACTTTTCCATAGATAAAACATATGAGTGAAGGAAAATAAAAATATTTATTTGGTGTGTATTATACTTAAGGAGGGGAAATGAGAAGTTGACCTATACAATTAAATGTTACCCATATACAAGACTATCAAGATACAAGTATTAAACAGTGAATAACAGTTGCTGTATTTTTTTCCCTCATTATTGTTTATGGAGCTTGCTTTCCTTTAACAAAAAATGGCAAATTAATTAGAGAAACAATCAAACAAAGGGTGATTAATAATTTTCTTTTTAGCATAACATAACATAAAGGAAGCCAGAAAATACCCAAAAGAGTATGGGCCCTCAACCCATGTTGCCCTCAAAAGAGGAAGAGGAGGAAGAACAGGCAAAAGAAAATGCGAAAGAAATAATACTTGCTTGGAAATTAGCTACACAGAACAAAACACACGCACAAAAGACTCTGTCTTGTGTGTTTTTTGAGCGTTGTAAACAAGGAGGTTCATGAGAGACTACCATCAGGGTTTTCCTTTTCCTTCCACAATGAACACAATTTGCAAACACTTTGATTTTTATTTTTCAGTCCCAGCATGAAAATTTGCCTCTATTCTGATTCCTGAATAATCCTTCTCGTAGCCTCTGTTAATGCCGTCCTCTTCTACCTTCCCTTGCATCAGGTAAACCCAATTTCTTAGCTTCTTTTTACGAATTTCTTTGGTTTTTTATTTTAGTAGAAATTGCTCGTTGATTGCATGATGTTGGGATGAAATATATGATGAGGGAAAAAAAAATCATGGGTGAGTCGGCATTTATTTGGGTTTGGGGGTATATCATCTGGGTTTGTTTCTGGGAGATATTTGGGTATAAATTCAAACGAGGGTCGTTGTTTCTGTGTTCTAGGTTGATTTGAAAGACCCATTTTATTGGCGTATGAGCTGTGAATAGAGTAGGTTAGTTTGGTTTGGGAGTAGATGTTTCACAATTATGGGTTTCTGTATCTGATAACCAGAGGAAAACTTAACATGTTGAAGTTTTTCGAAGAGCACCGTCTGTTCATAATCAGAGTGTCTGAAATCAAGCATCTTTCGATATTCCCTCAATCCCCATTCCCCATATCTGTGTTTGTCCTTTCTCCTGGGTTTTTAATTTTTTTTTTTTTTTTTTTTTTGTAATGGGTAGGGTTGGGGAAATGTACTTTTGCGAGCTTAATTGCTCAGATGTATGCTCAAACACCAGTCTTTAGAGATTTCTTGATGTTATATGGAGGATTACTAGGTTTGTTGTTGATAAGGAGTTGTACACTCTTTTTTTTTTTTTTTTTTTTGAGTGAGGGGGTTGATGCCTGGAGAGTAGAATGTGGATGTTGTTCTTAGTTGTGTATGGTGTTTTCATGTTTGATTTTGTATTGAGGAGTTTCTGGTTGTGTTATTCAAGCACATATCTCCAGAGTAGTTATACAGTACTTTGAGCATTCGGTGCTGCTTCTAATGATAATGAGCTCATTTCTCTAGACTCGATGCATGTTATGCGGTCAATTGGGGAAGCGTCTGACTACTTTTGGTGTTTTGAACATAAACTAGGGGAGGGGAAGGGAGGGGAGGGGTTTGTTCGTGATACCCGTTCTTTCACATTTTTTTCAGTTTGAATGCTGTGTATCTCCCAGTAGTTTGTTCAGGATGGCAAGGTGCATGCAACCCATTAGGCAGAAGTCATTAACTTCAGACTGGGCACAATTACAAACTTCTCTATCTGATTCCTTGGGACTGTCTGTATCCATCATATAAACTGGCATTGGGAAAGTCGCTGTGGACTGTGTAATTTGCTGCTTAGCAGAGTGAAATGAGTTCGTGTCAAACTTAATTTAGGGGGAAAAAATGCATGTATTCACTTCGTTGAAGTCTGATGAAGATTTAACTTCATTGTCCACGGCATGCTGTGTGATTACTTGTTCTTTTTTGTTGAGTTTGTCCCTTCATATTTCATTCATTTAACACCAAGTACTATTCTCATAGCCTCACATAAGTGCGGCTTTTTTTTCCCGGTTGAAAACCAGTGCTTTACTAATTCCACTATTCGAGGGTAAAGTTGCATGCATCTGTCCAATCCTTTTCCCCATTTTGGAGCTCTCTGTCTCTGTGTGTGTGTGTGTGTTTTTTTTTTTTTTTTTTTTTTGGGGGGGGGGGGGGGTTTTTCACATAAACATGAAGCTTATCTATTCATTTTCTGTATCTGTCCCCGAAGTCTATTGCTTTCCTAGTCCACTTCCAAGTTCCAAATGGTGGTAGGCCAGCTGTAGTATGTTGTTCCAACTCCGCCATAACTATGCTGAAGTTTCAAATGTATGTTTGCTTCAAAATAAAAGGTTGTCTGTCCTTATTGGATTGTCAGACATCCGGTTTTGTACTTGGCAAAATGAAGAACAAAAGTAACCTCCCTATCCACTAACTTTTGGCATGAGCAGTGTTGCCTTACTTATTTTGGCCTCACAGCTTCAACACCTACGGCCATTTTGGTTTTCTTGGTTGTAAATGTTTTGTTAAGAGTGCAATGTGCCTGCGTTAGTGGACTCCAGTTTAACTCTTTTCTGCTGTACATGTGTAGTTCAGACGTAATTTTTGCTTGATTACTGTCTGCCTCTTTAGGAAAGCATTTCAAACATTTACTATGACTCTCTGGGGTTTGTAGGCATAAACCTGCCTATATCTGGAGAAACCTCGCATAAATATTTACATGGTGTACTTTCAAAACTTAGTCTGCCTCTGTGAACTCTGTTTCATATTGGGTCCATTTGGAAGAGGGAATATCTTCCCCAGTGCTCCAAATGTCATCATATAGTATAATGCTGTGCCAAAAGCTTCTTATTGACTTGTCCTTTCTGGAGGCGTTAACTTCTAGAAGGATCACAAATTCTGTTCATCAAGGAATTTGTATTGCATGCTTTTGTGATTTCCCACATCTAATTATATGCATTGTTGTTTTGACACAGATCAAATGGAGACTACACCTATGAGATGTCTTACCAACAGCATTTCCCGATTCATTCATTTAATGTCATGCCTAACATCAAAAAGTATCCCTTTTCAAAAGGATTTCGAAAGTGCGGCGATTATGTTGAAACATTTGAAACCTATCCTTGATGAAGTCGATGACGAAAAAGTCAGTTCCGATGGAAGTTTGTGGAGGGAATGTGAAGTTCTGGATACTTCGGTGAATGCTGCACGTGAGTTCATGGAACGGTGGTCACAGAAAATGAGCAGGATTTTGTCTGTGAGTACATCAACTTTCTTGTTTCCAAATCGCGATGTATTTTCTGCTCAATTTTATATTGCCGAATAGAAGAGGCAAATGAATTAGATGAAGTGTAAATATAAGCTTTGGCACTGTCCAAGGTTGTTCCAGTGAATTTTCTGCTTTCTGTGCTCGAGTTCTGAGCTTGCTTGACTAGAGTATGGAAATGTACAGTCTTTTTTGCTGAACTTTATGCACCTTTCTGATATTCCTATTAGCGAGAGGGAAGAGAGGGGGTGGGGGGGGGGGGGGGGGGACGAAAAGTGCGCAAAAGCATTCAAAAATGAACACTGTTAACTACAAAGGAATGAAGATTTTGCAGGATCCTGTAATTGCTTTTCAGCAAGTAGCTTCTTATTATAACCTTGTCGTGTTCCAGGTTCTGCGAAGTGAGCAGTTGCTGGCCAAGATCCGGAGTTCTTCCCTTGAGATTTGTTGTATATTGTGTAGGTTGCTACGGACATTGCCATCGTCTAGCTTAGCTGCTGTGCAAGTATGTACAGAAATAATGGTAGCTTGAACAACTTCTCCAAAATTAGCTTTTCCTTTTTCAGTTCACTTTCAACTTCTTTCTCCAGTCTCTCTTATTTCGCTCACTTCTGCAAAACATTCCAGCACTGTGTCCAGGAGTTCCAGAGCTGGCAGCCAGACCGACTTTCAAAGCTCATCGAGCAGGTCATGAAGAGTAAAAATGACAAACTCAACTCTTGTAGTGAGCCCATAGTAGAAATCATAGAGTCACTCGGCCTTGCATCGAATCAGGACTTGCTGAAAGAGAGTATTGCTGTTGAAAAGGAGAGGATGAAACTCCACGAGAGCAAACTCAATGAAGAAGTGGATCAGATAAACCTAGTTGTGGATCTTCTTGCTCTTATTCGTGACCATATGCTCAGAGCGAGATCTTTTGGAACGATGAAGGGCATTTCCGTCCCCTCACACTTTTGCTGCCCATTGTCATTGGATTTTATGCTGGACCCGGTCATTGTGGCTTCTGGCCAGACTTTCGAGCGATCCGCTATCCAGAAGTGGCTTGAAAGCGGGCTGACAACTTGCCCCAAAACCCGTCAAAAGCTGTCGCACACCAACTTGATACCGAACTACACTGTAAAGGCACTACTAGCGAACTGGCTCGAGGAAAACAATCTGAAACTTAATCCCAACCCTGAAGTGAATGTCTCAGGATCATCTGATGGGCTGTCTTCTCAAGAAGTGATACGTACGAATAGTTTCCGGTGCTCAGTGCATAGTAGTGATACATTATCAAGGTCCTCTTTGGAGGCTGCAGTTGGGAGGCTCAGGATTGATGACCCTTGTTCCGTTTCTGGTGAAATAAGCTCGTGTGCTACTACGGGGCATAGTGTGGAGGCTCCAAAGTCTAGTCACCGGTCCCCGGAGCACTCTTACACCCACAGCCGGGCTCAGTCTGTTTCGAGCGCTGTTTCCAGCTGTGACTATGTGCCCTCGGCATCCTCGGAAATTTCCAGAAGACGTGAACCCCTTGAAAAAGTTGGGGGGTTCTCAGGTGAGGGCTTCTCTGTCATTTCTCTGCTACCTAATTGTTTGTCAGGATGAGTATCAGTTAGGACTTAGGGGTGGTGAAAGTTTGAATTTGGCCAATTCGGTTTTCCGATCAAAAATGTTAAATTTGAGTGGATTTTGCTATGGCCGAGTTTGATAGGATAAATACCGAAACCACTATAAAAACATTAAAGATTTGGGTTTAGTCATTGTCCAAAATGACTGAATTTGGCCAAACCCAAAGCCAACCCAAACTTACATATAATCACACGACCGAATGATCACATTTCAAATACGGTCAAAAAGATCTTGACCGGACCACTGGTTTTCAGGTCAGACAAATTTGGTTGTTTGGGTCGGGGCAGAATTTGGCCAAACCCAAAGCCTGCACTAATATGAGGTAACAGTTTATTTCAGTTATGCTTGTCCTTGATTTGAATCAGGTTATGATGAAACCACGACATCGGCCCATGTTGATGGATTGGTTGAAGACCTGAAGAGCCCATCGAACGAACTACAAACTGCTGCTGCTGCTGAGCTACGGTTCCTCGCAAGGCACAACATGGAGAACCGCATCATCATTGGGAATTGTGGGGCCATTCGGCCTCTAGTTTCATTGCTGCGCTCACAAATGCAGATGACCCAAGAACATGCAGTTACAGCTCTCTTGAACCTCTCCCTCAACGAACAAAACAAGGCAAGAATAGCTGAAGAGGGGGTGATTGATCCACTGATCCAAGTTCTCAAATCTGGCACCGATGCAGCAAAGGAGAACTCTGCAGCGGCCCTCTTCAGCCTCTCGCTTCTCGAGGGCTTCAAGGTCAAGATCGGGCAATCGGGGGCAATCAAACTGCTGGTTGACGTCCTTGCCACGGGGACCGTCAGAGGGAAAAAGGATGCTTTGACTGCCCTGTTCAATCTGTCCATCTGCCATGAAAATAAAGCCCGCATAGTTAAAGCTGGAGCTGTCAAGTATTTGGTAGAGCTGCTGGACCCTAATATCGGAATGGTGGACAAATCTGTAGCTCTTCTGGCGAATCTGTCTACCATCGCAGAAGGGCGCTCGGGAATTGCTCGGGAAGGCGGGATACCGTTGATTGTTGAGATTGTTGAGTCGGGGTCAAGCCGGGGGAAGGAGAATGCCGCCTCTGTGCTGCTGCAGATGTGCCTTAACAGCAACAAGTTTTGCAATTTGGTACTTCAAGAAGGAGCTATCCCGCCCCTCGTTGCTTTATCTCAATCCGGCACCCCAAGAGCCAAGGAGAAAGTATGTGCCTCTTTTTTCTTTTTTTTTTTCTCTCTCGACCCCTCTAGGCCTAACAATTGGGTCAGTCATTCTGGTTGTGGGTTTATTGAGGTCAAGAAGGTCCGGTCTGGGTTGGGTTATTTTTCAGGTCAGGTGTTGCTTTGATTTTAGTCTAGTAAGCTTGTTTTCCAAAAACAAGTAACTTAGGGGAAAGATGAATCCTAGTCAAGTAAGCTTGTTTTGCAAAAACGAATAACTATGGGGAATGATTAATCCTGGTCAAGTTGGGTCATGTTGGGTTCGGGTCTATTATAGGTCAATTGATTTGGGCATTATTGGGTATTGGTTGGGTTGAGTTTGCGTTCAGGTTGGGTCAGTTTAGCCAGGTAAGGTCTGTTCCCAGGTGCTAAGCTTGCTTTGTGAAAACAAATACCTTTGGTGAAAGATAAACCCAGTCCAAGCCCGGACCAGTTGGGTCTTTTGGGTCCAGCTCTCTTTCAGGTCAATTAATTTTGATGTCTTTCAGGCATTTTTTGATTCGGGTCAGTTTTGCCAGGTCTAAATTCCCATATGCCAAGTTTTTAGGCTAACCGTATTGCAATCAAACTATTTTTCTTTTTCGTGGTGAAATTTTCAGTATTTGAAGCCACTGAGGGTTTGAAAAGTTGTAACATGAGGTTTCATTCTTGTGGGTTGTGGCAGGCACAGCAGCTCCTGACGCATTTCCGCAGCCAACGTGAAGGGACTGCCGGAAGGAAAAAGAAGTGAGACATCTCATTACTGGTCGCCTGGTCAGTTTTGATGATCCTGGGTTTCCTAAGGCTGAAGATCGATCATTAATCATTATGCTGTAGAAGATAATTTAGATGAGGTATTCTTTTTATCCTTTTGATCCCCTAAGTCGTAGTATTGAACCATTGAGTTTAGTTTAGTTTAGTTTGTATAGTGTGATTTAGGCCTTGGTTGTGATTAGTTCTGGCAGAAGGATTATTCTTCAATTTTTGGTAGCTACTCTAGTGAGCTGGTCACTGAATTTTTGTAAATACATATGTAATATAGAAACCTGTCATCTGCTATTTATTCCCTGCGTTTGTTGTAGAAACTTCATCCACGAACAAACAACCCCCCCCCCCCCCCCAACAAAAACAAAATCCCTAGCTTAGCCTCTTCATTTTTGTAGGTGTGAAATAATGGACTTGAGCCCAATTCAACTCCAAAAGCTAGCTTAGGAGGTTGAGGCACCCAAACCATTATAAACACCACAATATGGGTGTCAAAGGCCGATGTGGGACAACTCAACAGTAGGTGATGTGAAGCTGATCATTTTGCTAACTGTATGTGAAATAACTTTTTGTGAAAACGTGAGAAAAACCTTTGTACAGATGAAAAATTTCGAAGTGAACATATTGTGTGCCACACATGAAAGCATGTCTACACACTGCGAAACTTCTCATATTCACAATGTTATTTCTTACATTTCCACAAACAATTATTTTTTATATGATCTCAATATGTAAGTCAATTTTGTCTTGAAATTGACATAATAATGTGACCATTTAGCTGATAAATATGTCATTTTCGATTTTGAGTGAATAGAGTGAATCCAAACTATTTTGAAGAACCAAAAGGTGGGATTTGATCTGAGACTGTTGACACTACTAATAGGAAACATATTGGGTGGGTTGAGAAAAGGAAAGCATGGTTATGAAAGTGCAAGAAAAAATAATAAGGTAAACAACTGCTAACTCTGAAGTGAATGGACCAGACACTAATCTTTTCCCATGAATGGTCATTTTCTGAACTTTAAGAGTTTAGTCAATTACCCATCTTGATCAATCAAGCTCATTGTCAAAGTGCAAGTCTTGACCAAACTAAAGATATTTTTCATTCGTGGAAATTATAGGGTCAATAGGAAATATTGATCTAAATTATGGGGAGTTAACTTTGATATCTATCTCATTTCCTTGGTGTAGTTGTGGCTTTGTTTGGTTGTCCTAAAATAAGGGTCCAGTAGATTGGTTCACATTTATGGTAACACACTTGCATTGCTAAATGCTAATAGTGTTGTCACACGTGAGGAGACGTGAAATTATGGTATAGTGTTTGGTTTGTGAAGAGTTGGAATAATAATAATAATAATAATAATAATAATAATAATAATAATGTAGGCATCTACTAACTCCAAAATCAATGGACCATACACTCATCTTTTTCCTTGGGTTGTTATTTTCATTGCCATTAGTAAGTGAGACTGCCAACCCCCCAACACATAGGCAAGAAAAGGGAGAAGGAAAAAAGGAAATCTTCAGTAGATCATGACAATACTACAGCAACACCAGGGTTGGATATTTATCTTTTCTGGAACTATTCAAGTTTTGTCTAATCCTAATGTTAAAATTTGTGCGAGATATCTATCCTTTCTCGAGCTGTTGAAATTTTGTCTGATCCAAATATCAAAATTTGTTCGAGAGAAAAAGTTAGGCTTAGGTAATGTCATAAATTTCTCCTCTAAATTTAACTTTGACAGATTTAATCGATAATATGGACAAAATATATATATCCTAAAAGTGACACAACTGTATCCTAACTTTTTAGGTTTACTAATTTATGATAACACATAATCATTTTTCAAAACTTTGGGCTAGAAGATTAGTAATAACAGCTGGACTATCTCAATGTAATTTTTTGCAATACTTCTTATATCTCTATTGTTTGAAGCTGATTTTGATTTGAATAGTATATGTTTGTCCGAATTATTCGACTTCATCCGACTTGAAACACTTGATAACGGTGGTCGATTTTTCACTGAAATTTAAAATTGAACGAATTAACCGACATGGATTTAGTCAAGACTCGATTTTTCAATGATACTAAATTGTTCAGATTTAAATATTTTGCTGATTTAATGCTTTTGTTTTGGATCTCCGGATATTTCCCGAGGCTTCTCGTGGATTTTTCGTTTTATGACGTACGCACTTACAAAGGTTAACTTTCATATATAATGTTTTGTTGCGTGGAATGAAGTTGTGCAGTAAGACCATGTTCTTCTATGTTGCTGGCTGGCTGCGGTGCCGCACCGCACTGCAACTTGTCATATTCCACCACAATCTATCACAATCCACCACAATCTACCACAACCCAACACAATCTATTTTTTCTAATTTAATTTATCTTTTTATTAAAAGTTAAACTTTCCATAACCCACCACAATTTCATATTTTCCAACACATTTACAATTATTAAAATCAAAACTCACCACAACTTTCCACAACCCACCATAATTCATCACAACTTTTCCAAACCTACCACAATTCTATCACACCACACTGCACCACATCGCAACCAGTCATATAAAAAAAAGGGCCTAAATTAAGTCTTTGAGTGTGAATTTTCCTCCCCTTATACTTCAGACTGAGCCTTATAGGTTATTCTTACTGTAGGACCCTGATAGATCATCCACTTTTACCATTGTTAAAAAAGTTGCCTTCTCCCTTTCAATTATTAACTAGTACAATCCTCAAAGTACGTTAGTACTGTTATACCCTACACATTAGTCATTATACTTGATTATTGTCCTCTTTTCGCTAATTACATCTGTATTCAACCATAACTATCTGACATGGTGTCATGGGTCTGTATGAGACTTGTCCCACATTGGTAGGATGGGATATCGGCAGTGGTGGATTTAGGTCTTCTAATTAGGGGTGACCAATATATTATTATATTTATTTAATTTAATCTACAAAAAATTCATAATTTTTATCCCAAATTCTACTGAATTATTGTTATTTTTTCGTGACCACCCTTGGCTTAATCCCATATCCGCCAATGTATACCTGTAACGGATTTATAGATCAAATATACTCTCTCTCCTGATAGACTAGTATTTTCAGATGAGTTCTCCTAATTAATCTATAACACATTAACACATAGTCATTGCACTCAAGTGCTCTCACTTATTCTCAATTCGAAAATGATAAATGTCTTGGGCAAGACACATATTAAGTGTCTTGTCATTGTATAATACCTATTTACTTGTAAATTTAATTGGAAAAAAATTACATGATTGACTTCTATAACTATAATAATATATATAAATGGTATAAAATCACAATTTTATCTATATTTTTTAAAATTTACAAAAAAACGTCTAAAATATGCCCAACGAATGGGGTTCATTCGTTAGAGTGTTAATTTTAATTGTTGGGGTAGCCAACATATTCTAAGCTTTTTATAATGTGATAATTAATAATACTGATAAAAAAAGTTTAGAATTAAAAATGATAATAAGTATAATTTCATATCATCACTCTTCTCAATTATTTTCGCCTAATCTCAACTACATGCTCTCAAACACTTAGTTACAACATGCAAGTTGTGACTGCATTTACTTGCTTACATTTTTGTCCAATCATACTCAACCGCAAACTAAACATGGTCTCAAGTTGTGTAAGTACTACTACAGCCCATCGCCATAGAAAATAAAGAATACAATGTTGCACTTTCTTTTAAGAGCGAGTAGGTTTGTTTCTTGAGTGGATTAATAATGAATAAGTTTTATAGATTGAATTAAGGGTTAAATATGTTATTATTCACGGTAACTAGGACTCAATCCCACAATTTTTACATATATTTTGTCAAAGTACTTTTAGGCATCGTTTTTTTATGCGGTACCGCAACTTACCGCACTGCAATTTACCACAATCTACTATATATTTACATTTTCATATATCAAACCCATTTATTATTTTCCACCACAATTTACCGCAACCCATCGCAACTCACCGCACTGCAACTTACCGCACCGCAATTCCACCGTATAAAAGAACGGTGCCTTAGTTACACATCAATGAAGATATTAAAAGACGCGGTAGCAACTTAGGTACCAATGCTTTGGTACCAATAACAACCATTTGACCTTGATAAAACCTGAGTTGAACTAAAGCCCTCTTATTTTATATGGCGCCGTTTGATGTGGTATCACAACTCATCATACTACTCAATTCTTCCACATTTCATCACACTTTACCACAATTATTATCAATAGATCTTTTACTTTTCTCTTTTCTCCTCTACTTTTCATATTATATTATCTCTCATCACCTACCACATCAACCATACTTTTCACAAATTTTACTATACCATTCCACTCCTTGCCACATTATCCACAATTTTACCACATCATACCATCTTCGTATCTTACCAACCGCATAAAATAACATTTTCTGATTAACAAAGAAAGCCAACATAATAGGTCAATTAGGCCCAATCAAACTTGAAATTGGTCCATATTCCTGTTAGAATCTTGTATTATATTGAAGTAGCATTGGATTGGTTATTCATTCGAGTGATATATAGTAGTATTAGTATTCATTTTCATGTAGGAGGTTTGGGAAGCAGAAACAACATGATTTATGAAAGTGAGGTCATCTTGGGGATAAATTGGTGAAGTCATCAGTTGGCTAACTGAATGATTAGCTGTTGCCGCTTGTATTATCTACGTATCCCTTGGATTTATTTACTTGTTTATTGCCACTACCTGCCAAATTTTGTGTTTTCCTATTATCTATAATTAACGGTACCCTTCATCGTATTTTATTTAAACCTTAAGTTAGGCTTATTAGGGTTACTGTGACAATAACGGTACTCCATCAACTTTATTTAATTATTTACTTATCTAATAACATATAATATATTCATATTATGTACTATTTTATCGTTTCAACCAAAAAGATTATACATATTACATACCATTATCAAGGATATATAAATTAAAAGAATATTCTATTAAAACTCTGGATTACTATACAACTTAACATGCTCATAGAATTTTAACATAAAAATTTAAATTAGAACGCTTATATAATATTTATTTATATATTTATTTTTAAATAACTTGAAGATTTGAACAAAGTTGAAATCAGTCTCTTCATACTTTACTATACATGGGAGAAGACTGTCTACATCTGAAACTACTCATAAATCATAAATCACAAATCATAAATCATAGACTATAATGAAGTATATTGTTATCAGTTTAAAACAAATAGAAAAAATATAAAAATAGTTAAAAAGGATGGGAATATCTTAAATCAACTTTATAAATTGTTTTTAATATTTCATCATTTAGGTTAAAGTAGTACATCAACGTTCAACTTTAGCTGTTAATGTAATATGAAATTCATATTTTTATAAATGTGTGTATCTTGTAAATTAATTAGATGCAATAATTGGAAGGAAATATATAAAAATTAGAGCTCACCCCTCACATGCTGATGCTAAGTTGAAACATTATTGACAATTATTCAATGGTTCAAATTTTCAACCAATTTGAGTTGATTTTCTAGCTTTCCCTACCTACCAAAAATAAAGCCCTATAAGGCATACATATATGTCTCATGTGTAGGGACAATGTGTCTATATCAAAGGTTAGACCTATAAAATTATTCAAATCTTATCTTTAAATTCTCTATCATACTTAATAGATTCATCTTTAATCTACTTGCTAACTATCCACTGAAATTAGGCGAAAAGGTCAAAAAAAATAGATATACATATTTTACTTGATGATTTTCTTGTATTTAATATTATCTATAATGATATTTTTCATTATTTAAAAATAAAATAGTTTGACCAAGTTTAATTCTTATTTTTTTCACCTATTTAGGCTGCTAAAAGAATAGCTATTCATAGTTTTTATTGCACTTAATTTCATCATAAAATACACATAAAAGTAAATTTGGTACAAAATGATAGATTATTGAAAAAAAATCATACAAAACATACCGTCTTATATATACTATCATAATAAAGCTAATCTATAATTGTGGTGATACATGTCTTGTCCCAAGACACTCTTTAAGTGTCTTATCCTTCATCAAATTCGTATTTTTATAGATCTTTTGTACTATTTGTTTTAATAGTAAGTATTAATTAATTTTCAATTACAATAAGGTTTGGATGCATTGGCTATGCAAATGAGCACAATTGATACCCTAATTGGATCAACATCGATC
This sequence comes from Portulaca oleracea, assembly GCA_029582165.1. Classification (NCBI taxonomy): domain Eukaryota; kingdom Viridiplantae; phylum Streptophyta; class Magnoliopsida; order Caryophyllales; family Portulacaceae; genus Portulaca; species Portulaca oleracea. Next base: position 14,675,454 of record CM055869.1, on the reverse strand, counting down.
TCATCTGTTAGACATATTTTAGGTATTTTTTTGAAATATAAAAAATAATTAATAAAAGTATAATTTTATGTAATTTATATGTGATATATTGTAGTTATAGAATTCAATCATACCATTTTGTTTCTATTTTATATATAATAATATAATTTTAATAATAGGACAAGACATTTAAAAGTTGTTTTGCCCCGAAATTCCTATCATATTCGATTAAGTTACTAGCAAATTTATCCTTATTTTTTAAAAGCAAACATAAAATAAAAGAGCATTGCGTATAAAAGTAGGGAGGTGCCCACCAACAAATGAAAATGGCAAAATGGGCAACAAAAACATGTCAGGAAGCATAAAATAGTGGACAAATTAAAAGAAGGGTACCTCAAAATCCCCCAAACTAGAGGTAACAAATCCACCCCAAAATCCCAAATTCATGTTGCCCCTATTTTTGAGGAGGAGGCCAATTATCGCCACTTTTCTACACCAAAACCCTTACACACCCACTCTACTTCACATTTGCTTTTATACCTTCTGATTTTTCAAATATGATTGCTCTTATACTCCACATACTAATATTTGCTTTTTTTAATGAAATAAAATATATTGATAAAATTAAATTATGTTCTATAAACTTTATTTACCCATCACATAGGGTGTGTGAGTGTGTATTTTTGGTTTTGAGGTTTAGTCTTACCTGTGCATTTAATTAAGGTTTAACTTTATAATGATAATTTCTTAATTTTATATTGATTTATTTTATAAGATTGTTACGATTAGAGTTTTGATAAAGAAAATATTTTTTTGAAATATAATAATATAAATCTTATTAAGATAAAATACAAAAAAATTAATAGTTAAAGCATTATAATGTTAAAGATTGTGAAAATTCAATAAAGACATTTATTTTGGGACTTATGGATCATTTAGTAATGATTTTAGAGATGTTTATTCTATTATAATAGCCTCAATAATCAATATAAAAAAAAGGACAGATTGGATTGTTCTTTTTTTTTTCTTCCCTTACAATAATAAAGAAAAACAAAGTCCAATGTCCACAAAATTAATATTTGAAATTTTCAGAACAAATTCTGAAGAAGGAAAACAAAAATGTATAAATAAAAAGCTGAAACTATATATATATATCTATATATATATATATATATATATATATATATATATATAGATAGATATATATATATGGTAGCATGAGCTTAAAGAAATAATTATCAAGATTATATAGAATAAAATGAAAAGAATGTGTTTGGTTGTAAAAAGTTTCTCAAAAAAACTACTCATTGACAATTTTTTTCATATTTAATTATGTTTAAATAATAAAAAATATTAAATCCTGTTACTTCACCATCAAACTAAATATACTTTTCCCCTATGAACCAGAAAAATTACCCCAATAACTCTTCTCCAAAAAATTACAAGGTACTTAGAAAAATTGTCCCAAAAAACTTTTCTCCAAGAAATTACCGGGTACCATAATATATTAGGGTTAAGTATATATAATATTAGTATGCATACGTAGAAAGATAGATACACTACACATAACACATATGGAACACATATATATCTTGTGAACTAAACAACTAAAGACGTATCTTCTCCACTTTTCATTATTTAACACCATTCCCCCTCCCCTCCGCATTTCTCTCTTCCCTTCCCTTCCCTTGTCAATTCAATTCTCCTTGCTTCCTCTCTCTCTCTCTCTCTCTCTCTCTCTCTCTCTCTCTCTCTCTCTGTGGAAAAAGAAAGGGGGGAATTGAAAAATTCCAAAAAAAGGCCCCGTACATACAACCCTAATGATGGATTCACTTGCTCAGCAACCACCACCACCACCAGCAGCACCACCGTCGGCGGCAAGATCAAACCCATCCTTCCTCCTCTCACCACCGTCCTCCTCCACCTCCTCACCCCCAACCCTCACATCCTCCTCCTCGCCACCCTACTGCACCGCCGCCGCCGCCTCAACCACCACCACCACCACCACCAGCAGCAGGTACGAGAACCAGAAGCGTCGAGACTGGAACACCTTCGGCCAGTATCTCAAGAACCACCGTCCCCCACTCTCTCTCCACCGCTGCAGCGGGGCCCACGTCCTCGAATTCCTCCGCTACCTAGACCAGTTCGGGAAGACCAAAGTCCACACACAGCTCTGCCCATTCTACGGGCACCCCAACCCACCTGCCCCCTGCCCGTGCCCGCTCCGGCAGGCATGGGGGTCACTCGACGCCCTCATCGGCCGCCTCCGCGCCGCCTTCGAAGAGAACGGCGGCAAGCCCGAGCAGAACCCGTTCGGGGCCCGGGCTGTCCGACTCTATCTCAGGGAGGTCAGAGACACCCAGTCCAAAGCCAGGGGTATTAGCTACGAGAAGAAGAGGCGGAAGCGTCCACCGCCACCGCAGCCGCCTCCTCCGCTTGATCCGCCGCGGCTGCCGCCGTTTCCGCCACCCGGTGCGCCTTGAGGATGGATGAATGAATGATGAAGAAAGAGCGGCCAAGCTGAGGATCGATGAAGGTTAGCCATGTAGCTAGCTAGTGGTGCGTGCTTGGTTCGTTAATAATTGATCATAGTTAATTAATAATTAATTAATGATCGTTATATAATAATATTGATGTTACTCTCCATTTGGTAGTGCTGTACCAATTAGGTAGTAGAGGTTGTCTAGCTAGGGTTAGTGTAATATTATTGCTACTTCATGGATGCAAATGTTTACTGGTTTTTCATCAATTATTCATCATGCTACTTAATTACGGATCATCGATCAATTAATTGAGTTTGGGGTTATTAGTTATAAAAAAATGTTTGTTTTTCTGATCCTACTTAGAGAAGTCAGGGATCAAGTTTAGATTATTAGCAAGGCATGGTACGTACGACTAACAACCCAATGGTGCTGTGTGGATGGTGGGGTTGCTTTAATTAGTACGATCATGAGCATAATTATTATTTTTCATGTTAATTTAATTTGCACTGCCTGATCAGAAGAATCTTAAGTACGTACTTATGCAATAAAACTCATCAATAAGCAATTTTTCCATGAATTCATTTATGTTGTCGCATGTTCCTTTATAATAAGGACTTTATTGTCCAATCACATATTATACTAAGGACTTGCTCACTTTAGTTTATTTTTAGAGGAATAAAAGTTTTGAAAATAAGGTTAGGATAAATTTAATTAATAAATTTAGAATAATTTATATAAAAAGTTCTCCCAAAAATTAAATTCAAAATAAATTTATGCTCAGTCAAAACAATCCGAAGATTAATGGATTTAATCTATTTCTTCTATGGTTCCTAGTTATGCAAGATGGAGTAAACCAAATTAACTATACTTGAAACTAGCTAAATGTCATTTGCACTTGTAGAAAATTTAACCTATAAGTTGAACTGTGCGAACCTTAGTTACTACTTATCATTGAATTCAATCTTTGTTCTTGAGATGTGTTTTTTCCCCTGATAATTTATAAGTCATTAAATGCTAAGAAGGCATAAAAAATGCAACAAATATATGCAAAATTAGCATAACATAAACAGACCAGCACACAAAAAGAGCAGTGCAAACCGCGACAAAATGATCACAAAACACTAAAAGAACAACTATCTAACAAGTTTTTCCTTTTGTTCCAGCATATCATATCTGAAAGTCTTAGTTACTACTTAGATGTGTACCTTTATATTTCATTTGATAGGCTAAGTTTAGGTTATAACATTTGGGAATTGGGATTGCTATAATTTGATGAAATAGGGAAGCATGAGATCCTTTACTTGGAAAGTGACAAGCTAGGTTCGTAGCTAGTTGCTGAATGTCAATAATCATCATCCAACTACAAAATAACCCCTAATTACATCACCCAATCAGATTAATGACATATGCAGGAGATGTGTATATAGGCTGAAGTCCTCATTAGTTCAACATTGCCTCAGAGTTGAATTGACACCATTCTTCTTATATAAATCATAAGTCATAACAGCAATCATATGCATGTGAAGTTTATAATCACTTTTGTTTTTGTTTTCATACTTTATGGTATAAAATAAATGACAGATGACATAAGGAGGGGATATGTAATTGATTCATTTAGCCATAATGCTCTTATAATGTTGTGTCATACATATGGTAGGGGTGAGCGATTCCAAAAGCAAAACTTGAAACCTAATCGGAACCTGTCAATAGGTAAAAATAGGGTTCTTAAAATTCAAAAACCTAGCATGTTCTAACGCGTAGGGGTAAAGTTCCCTAAATTAGAACCTAAAACCTGTCGACGAATACAAGGAACATAAAACAATTTAATATAAATAAAATTAGTAAAACGTTTACATTATTTAGAAACTGGTTGCAATTCTCTCATCTCGTTGTCACTCCTAAAATCGAGTGTGGTCTTGTAGCCATGATAATTGAACAGTGTGACAGTTGGCGATTAAAAAAAGTTAATATTCTTTTAAACAAGTTAATAAACAAAACTTTTCCATAAATGACAGGTACTCAAGATTGATTGGACTTGAACCACTAAAAAAGATAAAGTTTCTAAAGATTGAGAACATATCATAACAAGGGTAAAATTCCTAATTTTAAGACAAATATCTAAAACCCCACACTCACTCCTTAATACGTAAATAACATTGTTGTTGTGCCCTTTGACTTTGAATTAATTGTTTTCATAGATAAGTTATAAACTTTGACAGTGGAGTTAGCCACTTAAGCCCTGTTCTTTTCTGCGATTAGCAAGCTGTGGTGTCATAGCCTACCGCAATTTGTCATAACCTGCCACATCTTAGCGCAAATTATTACTTTTCTCTATCCTCACTTTTCTCCTCTACTTTTTACATCCTCTCTCCTCACCTACCCCACATATCGATAACCCACCACAATTCCACCATACCCGCCACAATTCCACTATACCCGCCACAATTCCACCACACATCACCACATCATTCCGCAAAATACCGCATAAAAGAACAGGGTCTTAACCTGCAGTTGCAAGTAATCAAAAGAGTCTTATCTATGGCGGTGCATTGATTCCTATATAAAATCACTAATTAAACATGAGTAATCATGATTATTAACCTAAGTCAGCATAATCACTCTACTTATTAGCTATATACATATATGTAAGACTAGCAAAGAAGAGGTGGAGGACACTTGCCGCCTGGCAGAAGCCCGTTGGTTTGCGATCATATATGTTTACGTACACGGTATTCTTCTTTTTTTACTTTTTTTTTCCTTATTTTTTAAAATTCTTTTCCTTAATTTAGATCATATTTTTTTATACGGTGCGATGTACAGTGCGTTATCACAACTTACTATATTATTCAACATTCTTCCATATTTCACCACAATCATTACCAATATATTTCCTTACTTTTTTTATCTCCTCACTTTTCTCATTTATTTTTTAGATTCTCTTTCCTCACCTATCAATTATCGTATCGACTACACTTTCCACAAATTTTACTATATCATTCCACACTTTACCGCACTTTTCATAATTTTACCACACTGCACCATTTCTGTGTCTTATCAATCACACAAAAGAACATGGTCTTAGTAATGTAATATATAATTGTTTATAAGAGTAAAAAATCATTACAATTTCTTTTTAAAAAATAAGTTTGGGGCAAATTATATAGTTCATTGTAGTGTATGCACCCAGGTACACCATATACATATCATGATTTTTTGGTTAAAAATTGACAATTTTAAAAAATATTGATGAATTTGTAGTAATATTAATAAATTTATGATGGATTTTATAATTAATATTTAATATTGATTAAATTTTTTTAAAATTTAATGCAATTGATGTACCTACTAGATACACCATAGTGGATCATATAACGATTGTAAATTTGAAAACCTCATAAGACATGTATTTTTAAAAAGTGTACGGATTACCCCCCCAACAAACATATAACAATAAACTCTCCGAGGAAACGTGTGTGTCTACACACACGCACACACACACATATATACACACACAGGCAAAAACACACATTGTCTGAAAAAACTTAATTCACAAGAAGTCACATATCCCAAGACTAATCCTAACCAAGCATATTTAACTGAGAGTTTTCAACTGATGAGTGTCCTAAAAGAAGAGTGCATCTCTATGACGATGTTAGTCATTTCAAACACTTTAAATTACACTTTAATCATATATTTGCTTAAGCAGGTCTCAAGTTCCGGACCTAGGATATGTATATTCCCGCTATGAGCCTACAAGACACTCATATATACACACAGGCAAAAACACACATTGTCTGAAAACACTTAATTCACAAGAAGTCACATATCCCAAGACTAATCCTAACCAAGCATATTTAACTGGGAGTTTTCAACAGATGAGTGTCCTAAAAGAAGAGTGCATCTCGATGACGCTATTAGTCATTTCAAACACTTTAAATTACATTTTGATCATATATTTGCTTAAGCAGGTCTCAAGTTCAGGACCTAGAATATGCATATTCCCGCTATGAGCCTACAAGACTCACCCAACATAGCTTGGTGCGCGACTCGGGTCGATTCGGATTAGTCGAGACAAAGCTCCGGGTACCGGACAGGCAACCAATATATATATATATATATATATATATATATATATATATATAATATTATATATATATATATATATATATATATATATATATTAGAAGAGCGTCAAGGAACGAAGGTGAGCATAGAAAATTTCAACCTTTGATTTTACATCTGACAGTGCGTGCTCATAAATATTAGACAGTGTGATTGTGAATATTAAGGAGTGTGGTCATGAAGTCCATAACCACACTCTCTAATATCCATGACTACGTACACACGGTCAAATGTAAAATTAAAGGTTGTAATTTCCTTTTTTCACCTGTCTATCGTAAGGCACTTCTCATTTGATCCATTCCCTAATAATAATAATAATAATAATAATAATAATAATAATAATGGTTGTGGTTTAATATAAAGCCTAACTAAGCAATAAATTACTCCCTCCGTATTATTAACTGTTGTCTTTGAAAATTGTGTAGTCAAACTTCAAAAATTTTGACCGTAAATTTCTCAATATATACAGTGAGTTGCTATATAAAATTACCACCATTAGATTCGTAATGAAAAACACTATCATAAAAGTATAATATTGCAATTGTTAATAACATATTATGCAAGAAATTATCAATCAAAGAATGATATTGGAGACCGTAAAAGTCAAAACTATGACAATTAATATGGAACGGAGTGAGTAATTATAAGATTCGAGGGACCAATATGGTTGAAGCTTAGCTTTATAGGTCGATGGATACACATAATTTAGCCGACAGTCCTATGTGATTGGATAATGTCAGCTAATCCTCATAGGATTTTGTTGTCAATTGTTAATCATTGTTAATTGTAATTAATCATCTCTCTGAAATTGTATCATTGGCCCGATCATCCGTGGTGGGAGCACCAGAAAAATAAAGCTTCACTGCAACCTTCCTTTTCCCTTTTACTTAGATTCCATAACTCATGACTTTGTCTCATAAAAGTTTGTATTCTCACACTAATTACTCCTTTTAAATTTGAATTAAAACATAGGATTGGTTTAGCTTTAATATAAGTACTCGTATTATTTCGGAGGAAATCATGCTGCCCTTACATATGAATGTATTTATGTCTCTCTACTGTGTTTGATCGTCCAATTTTCATCAAAAAATCGGCAAATATTTTCGGATTTAGATTGACTTTTTCATGATTGGTTGTCAAACGAAAATATTTTACATGGAATCTACAATTTTATGATGATCATTGTAAAAAACAATTTCCTATGAGGGTAGGGAAAACAATTTTATGTTAGTAAATGAGGTCGAAAGTGTTGAAATTTCCAAAATATCCGTAATATAATAAATCCAAACAATGATAAGGAAGGGTAGTTTGGATATTTCAAACACTATTCTAAGGAATTGCAAGTTTAATAAAACACTATAAAAAATATTTTTTTCAGGAAATTTTCTCCAAATGTCTTTTCTAAATACAATCTAAGGCCTTGTTCTTTGGAGCGTAGGTAAAATTTTACGTATTTTACTTACTTTTACTTATTTTTACCTACCTTATTAACACTACATAAAATAATTAACTTATATAAATACATATTTAAAAATTTATATATTTAACAAATGATGTTACTAATGCGACTTACCTTACTCACACTATCTTATTTTGAAATTTATATACTAATAAGGGATATGATTGATGTGATCTACGGACCAACATTTACACAATTTTACTTATACCTTTCTGTTGGGGAGATGCAAAGCGGGAACCCACTTCAATCAAGACTCATTGTACACAAGTTAAGTGAGGTTCCATCTCAAAACCAATTTGTGTTAAGAGGAGTAACTCACTTGACTTATATATCATGTCCTTTCTCTTTACTTTTCCGATGATGACATTTTTACTCATTTGTGAACCCCTAACAATCTCCCTCTTCACACATGAGGCTCTTCCCCTTGCATCAAGAGTCCCAACTGCATCTTACTCCACAGAGTCACGCATGCGCCATGGTCCCTGCTCTTGTCCATGGTGATTTTTTTACGGGACCACCTTCCCGCACCTTGTGCCCGGCCGAACGAACCATCGACTCTGATACCACTTGTTTGGGAGATGCAAGGCGGGATCCCACTTCAACCAAGGCACATGGTACGCAAGTTAAGTGAGGTTTCATCTTAAAACCAATTGATGTTAAGAGGAGTAACACATCTGACTTATATACCATGTCCTTTCTCTTTGCTTTGCCGATGTGAAACATTTTTACTCGTGGGTGAATCCCAACACTTCCCTAATTTACTAATTTTTTTTTCTACTTTACTTACAATTAGGACTTGCAAAAATCTGGATACGGGAAATTTCGGGTCCGGTCAAGGTCATCCGATCAAAAACCTATTACCCAGACGATGTTCGATGAGCAATTTTGGCATTGAGGCCATACTTGGACTCGAACCCGTACGTTCGGTGTTCGAATTGTATATAAAGGTTGGGTCATATTTTGGTGTTAGAATGACCGAACAATATTGACTTGTCCGATATCCGACGACTGGATTGTACATAAAGGTAATGAAAATTCGACACAAATTCGCTCATAAACGAGGTCTAGATTGTGTTCGATCCTCTGAAATGACAGATCTCAGATTTTCCGCCAAAATCAGACAACCCAAAGCCGATTTTCCTTACTTGGACCTGACTTGGTTTTAAACCAGACAATTGTTGATTGAATGATTTTTAAATTCAAACAAACTTTTGATAACCAATTAACCATACCCGATTTTCTCCAAATCAGACAAAATCATATTGTTGAATTTGTCAAGATTTTATCGGGCGTACTTACATTCCATTCTATCTATACTCCATGAGAACACCGCCTAAGGCACCGTTCTTTTATTCGGTGGAATTGCGGTGTGGTAATTGAAAATCTTTGGGATTTTAATAGCTAGAAAGGTAAATAGTAGATTGCGGTAGATTACGGTAGGTTGCGGTAAATTGCGATGCAGTAACTTGCGGTACCACATTAAAAAAAACGGTGCCTACGAGACATAAATAATTACATATAATATATGTGAAAACCACAACAATACTTTTACTTGGAAATACATTGGTTTAGGTACTTTCACGAATACTAGATATATGGCCCGTCCTATGGACGAGTTAGGACCCAAATTTTTTGTAGTGTGTGATAAATTTATCTTATCTATAAATATTTATAGTTACATTATTCCACCCTTTTTTACATTATTAATTTTTCCTTACCTATTTTACATAATATCTATTTAAAAATTCATATATTTAATAAATAATGTCACTGATGTGATTTGCCTTGCACACAATACCTTAGTAAAAATTATAAATTATATATTTAAAAACTCATATACTTAAATAATGTGATTTAGATTCTCAATCATTATTCTATCCATCCACTCTATTCCACATTTCTCACCCGCCAACTATCTTACAATTTTCTTATATATTTAGTGTACTAATGCACATAAAATATATTATATTAAATACATTTTAGTTTACCTTAGATTTTGATAAGTATATAAAATTACAAACAACAATACAAGTATTTATAATTTTATATGTAATATTATGTTCATTTTCAAAAATAATGCACACTAATTTAGTTTGCATACTCATAAAAATTATAATGATTTAAAAATGATCATATGTTAAGACTCTTATCGTTTTCAATTGTCAAATAATATCCAACTTGCATTTACTCGGATCCGAAAATATACCTGACTCGTATTGACCCGAACCCGGAATACACTTAACCCATATTTACTTGAGCTCGAAATACACCTAATTCGTATTTACCTGAACACCGAAAAGAAGAAATTGAAAAATGGAATATATCAGACTCGTATTTACCTTATCTATATATATGATCGACACGCATTTAACCCACTTCTAGAATTGATTGGTTTGGACATAAAGTTTTATTTGATCGATGTTAGACTCCTTAGTTATTGTAGGACGGGTTAAAAATTACAGTTTTATCATATATATTTGGTGTAAAAATGTACATAAAAGATAGTTTATTAATCATATTTTATTTTACCTTGGATTTCAATAAGTATGGAGAATTACAAACAACAATACAAGTATTTATAATTTTATATGTAATACTATGTTCATATATCAAATACAATGCACACTAATTTAATTTGCATACTCACAAAAATTTTGATGCTTTAAAAATTGTCATATACTAAGACTTTGAGCATTTTTTATTGTCAAATAATATTCAACCTGTATTTACCCGATCTCGAAATATACATGACCCGAACCTGAAATACACTTAAACTCATATTTACTTGAACCCCAAATACACCTAACTCGTTTTTACCCGAACCCGAAATATGTCGGACCCGTATTTACCTTGTCTTGATATACACCTGACACGTATTTAACCCGCTTGTTATAAATATATTTGAGGTTAAAAGAGCGAATTCGAGTGTAAATACAAGCTACAAAATAAGCTACTACGCAATTAGCTCTTTCCTTACGTTAACTTACCTTACCCTATTTACTTTCCTACACATCAAAAAATAAATATAAATTTGACAAAAGGAGAATATTAGGATAAATTTTTATGTGAACTCGAGCTATAATTCTATAAAGCAAGGTGTTTATTATTATACTTTAACTACTTTACTTACTATTATATTAGAGGGCAAAAAAGTAAATTCGATTATCTAAATTTATAAAAAATTATCAAAGTTAAAAATAAAAAAATAATTTTAATATATTAGGATAAATTTGATAAAAGTTACCAAAAATTACAAAGAATTACAAAAATTTAACTTTTACCCAACTATTTTTTATTCATGAATTTGACACACTCTTACTATTATATTCGAGGTCAAAAAAGTAAATTCGAGTCAAACAATTTTTCATTCCCGGCCTCAATAAGCACTCTTTATATATAGAGGAGAAATAGTTACCAATAATTACTAAAATTTAACTTTTACTCGACTATTTTTTATCCATTAATTGCACACACCCTTACTACTCAATCAATTCCATATTAATTGTCGTCTTTGGAAATCACGCAGTCAAATTTCAAAAATTTTGACCATAAATTCCTCAATATATACATTGAGCTGTTGTATAAAATTACCAATATTATATTTATAACGAAAAATACAAAGTATACTATTGTAATTGTTAATAACATATTATACAAGAAATTATCAATCAAAGAGTGACATTAAAGACCGTGGAAACCAAAATTATGACAATTAATATAGAATGGATGGAGTTTTATATCCGAGGGTAAAAAAGTAATTTCAAGTCAAATAATTTTTGGTCCCTCAAGCTCAACAAGCCTTTTATATATAGAGCTCGGATAAAAAAATAATTTTAAATCAAACAATTTTTGGTCCAAACCTCTTTATATATAAAGTAGATATCGATGCTGAGAGCCTATCATAATGGAGATATTCTGACGCAATTTCGTCACAGCTTTCTGTTGCACATAATACTTTTTCTCATAATATATATTCCCATACTATAAATTAGCTTTGAGGGTTTAAGTACTTATATTTCTCTAAATGTTATATCCAAGTGTATTTAATTATTAAAATTTTTTTTTATTAGTTTGAAGATTGTTGCCGTAGATAAATTTATAAATTTTTTTTATATATTAATTATTCACAAATAATAGGGTAATTAGGAATAAACTAAACATTCAGTTAAAAAATGTCTTTTATTAATTTGAAGGTTGATGCCGTAAATACATTTTAATAAAACTTATTTTATACTTATATGTATTCATAATAGAGTTAGGTGTAAACTAAACATTTTATAGTATGATCGATATTTTAAGGTATCATTTATATTGTTAATTCACGTAAATATTAATTTTAGTTATGGTAAGTTTGTTTGCGGTTCCATGCCGCACCACAAATTTTTAATTTCCACCACAGCTCACCATAACTTTCCATTTCCCTTTTTATTATAAGTGAAAAATTTTCAAACAAAAAAATCAAAACTTTCACTTTATTTCCACCTACCATTATTTTTAAATTAAAATAGACTCCCTCCGTTTTTATTTATCTGTCGCCTAGGAAATTGTAATTTTGACCGTTAATATCTTAACTTTTATAATGATAAATCATACAAAATTGATGTCATTAGATTCATAATAAAAATTACTATTAAAAAAGTATGATATTATATTTTTTTTAATAAAGCTTTTATATTAAAAGTTATTGATTAAAAATTTACATTGAAAACCGTAAATGACAGATAAAAAAGAGCGGAGTGAGTATCAACCTATCTTCCATTATTCCACAACAACTTTCTACATTCCACTACACCGCAACCAATTGCACCGTAAAAAATAACATAGCCTTACTAATTACTGTATAATTTTCCGTGACATCAGTTTTTTCCCAACACCTTCAGAAGACACTCCAAAAAGAACAAAAGATATACTCCCTCCTTTACTCAATAATTGTCACATTTGGGTTTTGGGAAGATTTTAAGAAAGTAGTATTGGAAATGATAATTGTATTGAAAATGATAAATGTAATAAATAAATTTCTATTTTGGTTATATATACTTGTATTGGTAATGTAAAAAAACAAGAGTTATATTTAGAAAATTGTCACTAATATTGTATTGGAATGTAAAGTGACAAATATTAGGAAGAATAAAAATTCAATTAAAATGACAGATATTGAGGAATGGAGGGAGTATATGATAAATTATGATGGCAGAATGACATTTAATTAATATTGTCAAAGATTAATTTATGATTTAAAAGAAGTAGGTGAGAATTGAATTGAGGAGTCATATGAATGTTGTTGTGATGCATGCGATGATTATGATGATGAAATTAGCAAGAGATTCTTTGGGGTAAGGAGTTGTCTCATCGATCCTTCTATTCACTCATCCATCCATTCATCCATCCATCCATCATCCATTAGCTTTGATTATTTTTGAAGCAATTATCGTGAAAGACAAGAGATTGAAAAGATGTGCAATAAAACGCAATGAATATGTAAGGTCTAATCAAACACCCCATACATAATAAAACTTACCCTACTTTTTCCTCTTTTCTGCTTCTGCAGATTAAAATTATTCCCCAATTTGGTTAAACATTTTCCCTCCCAAGGGAGTATTTTTTTTTTCTACTTATGCCAACTTCTCATGATCCATATTTGTTATAATCTAACAACGATATGCCACATTTAAGGAATTTGTCATATCAATTATTTTACGTGAATATTTGACGTGACTCTTTCTATTTTCGTGTCTGCCTCTCAAATCTCAATTCATTAGGATGCTATAGACGAAAACAAAAAAGTTTAAATTTTAGTTGCATGTACTCATAAATGTGATTTGGGTATTTCGGATTGGGACATATTGTATACTGAATGGAAAATTAATGTTCCATATGTAGCTTTTTCTTGCCAAACAATTCGAAACAGGATACCTGAATCATAGCATACCTTTTTTTTTCATGCAAGTCTATCTTGTTCTTTGGATTGGTAACTCTTTCCATTCCAATCCAATTCAAATCTCACACAATTCCCCAAAAAAATATCATAATTTATCCAATCCAATTCATCCAAACCTCATTTTATCCAATTCAAAGAACAAGGATACCATATCATGCATTTTTCTTACAGCCCTACTTTTTATCCTCCCCTCACGGCGGCTATGGCTCTGTTTGGCAACCAGCTGGTAGCTGATAGCTGTTAACTGTTAGCTTGTAGCTGTTAGCTGATAGTTTTTTGGATTAGTTGTTTGATTTTAGCTGTTTGGGTTAACTGATTTCAGGAAAAGTGTTTGGTAAAGTAGCTTTTTGTGAAAAGTTACCTCAAAAAGTTTCATCAAGTAGCTTTTTGAAAACTAGCTTTTTGGGTCCAAAAAGCTAATATAAAAAGCTACCTACCAAACACCTCAACTAGCTTTTTAACCATTGTCAAAAAGCTAAAAGCTATCAAAAAAACTAAAAACTACCCAAAAAGTTGGGTAGCCAAACACTCCCTATGGCTAATAAAAAGTTTTCAATTAAATATATAATCCAAATTAAATGATATATAACGTGAAAATCTAATAATAGTTTAGAGGAAAACATTGCATTTTGGTTAAGTTACAAAATTCACTTATATTTGAAGTAAGAGAAAAACAAAGCTAAATTGTATTTATTTATTTATTTATGGGAAATTCCAAATGGTAGGCACCAACTATTGTCTATTCCAAATGGTAGACACCTTTTTTATGTATTCCAAATGGTATGCCTAATTTCTAAAGATTTCCATCCCGTAGGCATAATCTGACTGCCATTAGGAATATCATTTAAAACAAAATTTAATTTTTTGAACTGATCCCAGTCTGTTCGACATTCAAAAGCAAACGCTCTCCTCAGCCCTCTCCTCCATCTAATTCTGACGTGACCAACTTTTTTTCCTGCCAACAATTCATATTTATTTGCAAGGTAAACTGACAACAATTCACATCCACAATGGATACTTCTGAAATACAAAGTTGAATGGTATGCCTATAACAATTTCTAACTAAACCTACTATCCCTCTAACAAAATAGTGGACTACAAAATTTACAACTCATGAGAATCACATCTGATTCACAAAGGTTGGAAGATAAATTACTAGCTAGCCTCGCTAAATAAGAGGCAGGCAATTGAATTTTCATATCAATATATACCCAAATCTCCTTGCCAAGCTAAAAATCGTAGTGTGCTGCTTTTGTTTTCACAATAGTTTGTGACCTGTTTGCCCATACATGTTTGACCCAAACCATCGGGACCGAACCATCAATCTTGAACAGCACCACCCAAAATTGACAAATTCAGATCTGGGTACAACTCAAAACACTAATTCACAACCCCACAATGCACAAACACACTACAATGACAATCAAACCAAGCAACCAATCACCCAAAAATGCATCAAAAAAAATGAAGAAAGAGACAAACCTGGTGTTCTTCGTCGTCTGGGCTCTTCGTCTTCGTCTTCGTCTGAGCAGACCAAACCCTAATCAACCGTTGAAGACGTTCTGGAGGAGACGTTCTAAGCAGGCCGCCGGCGAGGACCCACGGCGAGCGACTCCGGCGTCCTTCAACGACGACGAGAGGGCTGAGATGGTTGGGCGTTTGGAGGACAGAGCGTTTGGAGGAGAGGACTGAGGAGTGCGTTTGCTTCTGAATGTCGAACAGACTGGGATCAGTTCAAAACATTAAAAAAAATTCAATGATATTCCTAACAGCAGTCAGATTATGCCTACGGGATGGAAATCTTTGGAAATTAGGCCTACCATTTGGAATACATAAAAAAGGTGTCTACCATTTGAAATAGGCAATAGTTAGTGCCTACCATTTGAAATTTCCCTTTATTTATTTATTGTGTATAAGAGCTCTTATGTGTATGTTTTGACATACGCATGTATATAAAGAGTAGTCGAGGACATAAACAAATTTTTCAGTCTTTTAGCAAATATTATGCATTTGAAATTTTGGAATGTTGTACATTCTAACATTTATCTATATTACTACTAGTATACAATTGGGGTGTGCATGAGTTAGAACCTAGCCCAAATCCACCCTGGTTTGGTCAGAAAGGCTTGGCTGAAAGCTTGCCGAGCCTGCAATGCATAGGCGGTACTAGTTCCATATTTTATTCTCCTAAAATATTCTAAAGCAAAAGTAATTCTAAATATTTTTGTAATTCAAATAGAAAATAATATTTTTTAGACAATAAATATGTAACTAGGTGACATTTAAATATTAATTAGCGCTTAAATTTAACACAATTTAACTAGCAATTTTAAGAACAAGATCAATTTATGCTACAAACCTACAACATTAACTTTTAGATAGCTTAATTAACATAAAAAAGTATCTATATTTATGAAATATAGTCTATTTTCTATATAAAATATTTGAACGAGTCTATCCGAACCGTGCCCCCAAGGCTTAGACTCAATTCGTTAGTTGTCCAAGTCGCTCGACTAGCTGCTCGTGAGCTAACTTTAGTGTAATTACAAGCCTATTACAACAATGCTTCGTTCTCACCCTCATTGTTTATCAAGTATTTAACAATCTATAAACATATTAACATAAAACTATATATCTAGGATAAGTCCACAACTAGATGACAAAACGTTAAAGGTCTGGGTATTCCTAAATTACCTCCAAATCAAAATAATTTACTATAATCATAAATATTATTAGTTAAAAATAAAATTAATGGTCTTATAATAACTTATTCTACTCATACCTAATTAACCACATTGCTTTCATCAATTTTTTTATAAAATATAAGAAGTAGAATACCATTTAAGATATTGCAATCAATAACTTAAGTTCTAATAAAAATATTTCAAGTTATTTTCATATTTTATTTACTAAAATTGCAAAAACATAACAAGAAAATAGAATTATTTACACAATTATCCTATTAATTAAAAATATTTAAATAATTTTCCTATTAACTACCCCATTAAATTTTAGAACATTAAATTTCCCCATTTTTACGTACGAGAATCACTTAAGAAAACAAGTGAGGTAGTATAATATTAATCTTTCCCTGCCTTTACGTGCAAGGAACATTAATGTTCTATACTCCGGATGACCATAAAATTCTTTAAAGCGCTGGTAAAATTCTTCTTTGGAAAACGGTAGGGATCAAATTGATAACCATAAAATTCTTTGAAAAAAAGTTATGATAACCATAAAATTCTTAAAAAATATTGATAGAGGAGTGACATGCAAAATGTGATGAGGCGGAGTTTATGATCCTGACAAACAGTGGTCAATCAAGTGCAGGTGCGAGCCACGGGGAAGAGAAGGTCGTAACAAGATCCTGAGCCTAGCCTGTCGACATGGAGTCCGTCGCAGACCGGAAGGCTAATGCTAAATTTTGATGTCTCGGTGGGGGAAATTGGCATGATCGGGTTAGGGTGGTTGGCAGAGACGAGGATGTAATTATCATAGCAGCGGTGAGGCGAGCCATAGGTTTTTGGAGCCCTCTGATTGCAGAAACAAAGGTAGTAATGTTCGCGGTCTAGCTAACAAAGAGGTTTTCATACCAAGCAGTTCTCATCGAATTCGACTGCCTTACTCTTGTCTAGCGCATGCATAACTCTACTTCTTATTTTAGTGAATATGATATTCTGATAGAGGACTTGAAATTCCTTTGTAAAGGTTTTTACAGTTGTGAGTGACTACATGTTGAGAGGGATGACAACCTAGTTGCCCATAATATGGCTAAGGTTAGCTCCTTCGAAGAGGTCTGGTTGGGTGTGTGTCCAAGCTTGATTGAATCGTTATGTTTTGATGGACAGGCTAGCAATATAACATTTTGCACAATGGGTCCTACTTAGGCTCCGTTCTTTTATAATGTTGGTGTGGTGTTGTAATGGTGCGGTGCGGTAGAATTTAAAAAAGTGTGGTGAGTTGTGGTGAAAGTTGCGGTAGAAAGAGTAGGTGAGGAGAGAGAATGTAAAAAGTAGAGGAGAAAAACGATGTGAAATAAAAGTGAAGAGATATATTGGTAATAATTGTGGTGTGCTGTAATGAAGTGTGGTAGAAACTAAAAAGTGCGGTGTGGTGTGGTACCGTACCACAATCTACCGCATAAAAGAACGGATCCTTAATAATATAGTTAATTGGCTTATATTAATAAAAAAGTAAGGTGGATAAGGAGAGAAAAAAATATAATTAAAAGATGTGCGTGATAAACTCACGATCAAACTCGTCTCATGAGATTTTCAGAGCACCCGCAACAATGAGTTTGAGTTTGAATAATTGAATAAGGTGTAATGTGTGGAGCCCTAAAAAGAGAGTCAAAATTTGTCTATTTATTAAGCTAGTTTTCCAATGGTAAACATGAGTTTAAATTATATTAATTTAAAAAAGTAAACGCGTCTTACTTAATAATATAACTATTTGGCCGGTTATATTGATAAAAAAAATGAAGTGGAGGATGAGAGAAAAAAATATGATTAAAATATTATTGTGTTAAACTCACCATCAAACCCGTCTCGCGAGACTGACGACAAGTGTAATACGAGACAAGTCTCATTCTCACCATTGAAATGTCCTACACAACCCCATTCTATTCTCATATCATGTCATGTTAACAGTAAGTCGAATTTAAACTCTCTGTCGGAGACGGTCTCACTTTCAGTCTCGCGAGTCAAAGCTCATTCTCACCATTGAAACACTCTACAAAACCTCATTTATTCTCATTTCATGTCATGTGAATAGTGTGTCGAATTTAAACTTACCATTAGAGATAACTCTCTCCATTCCTCAACATCTGTCACTTCAATTCACTTTTCATTTTCCAAAATCTCTATCACTTTACAATTCCAATACAATATTAATGATAACTTTTCTAAATTTTTCTTTTACTTTTATCATTACCAGTACAAATATATAACTAAATAGAAAATTTATCTCCTACTTTTATCATTTTCAATACAATTATCATTTTCAATACTATTTTCTTAAAATCTTTCCAAATACGAATGTGACAATTATTAAGGAATGGAGGCAGTATTATATTATTGTACGTACCATGTATCCAACCATCATTAAGGCCTTGTTCTTTTTGGCGGTTGGCAAACTGCGGTGTTACAGCCTACCGCAATTTGTCACAACCCACCACATTTTACCGCAAATCATTACTGTTCTCTCTCCTCACTTTTCTCTATCTTCACTTTTCTCCTCTATTTTTTACATTCTCTCTCCTCACCTACCCCATATACCAATAACCTACTACAATTCCACCACACCCCACCACAATTCCACCACATCATTCCGCAAAATACCGCATAAAAGAATAGGGTCCTTGAAAGTTTGACTCAAAAAATGAAATCGCTAACGTTTAGTAAGGGCATAATTTTCCTCTCATTTAACATGTGAAAAAGTTCTATCAAAAATGAAACATGAGAAAAAAATTTACACAAATTAGTGTTAAACACTAGTGTTAATGTGGTATACTATTATATCCATGGTTAGACGTCCTCAAACGTGTATGTATTTGGATTGGTAACTCTTTCTAATTTAATCCAATCTAAACTTTACACAATTATCCGAACACTTTTCCTCTCTAAAAACACAAAAAAGTATCCAATCCAATCCAATCTAATCCAATCTACTCTATCCAAACTTCATTTTATCCAATCCAAAGTAATCTTAATAGAACTCCGAATTCTGATCAATAATTAAGCCCCGTTGTTTTATACGGTGGGATTGTTTGTGGTTCCATATCGTATCGCAAATTTCCATTTTCATACACAATTCACTTTAATTTTTCATTTTATTTTTTTTATTAAAATTGAAAAAATTTTAAATAAAAAATCAAAACTTTCAATTTATTTCCATCTATCATTATTTTCAAATTAAAATATACTAACTCACGCTCCATTATTTCCACCGGCCAGAACTTTTCACATTCCATCACAACGCAACCAACCGCACTGCAACCACACCGTAAAAAAGAAAGGGCCTTACGCTGGTTGATCTCACATGACATATCACTAATCTACTGTTCGATTTATGCACCGGTGAGCATTAACTAGCCTCGATGTTTAGATGTGGCGGCATACTGGTAAAGGAAGGAGCTACAGTGGTGGAGTTGTCGACTAGAAGATCATCAATTTGCTTAAGACGTCGTTCTTTTCTATGCATTTATACCGTGTTTATCATAATTTACTACACTATTTATAAATTATCACATCTTATTATAGTGTATCACATTTTACCATAACAATCATAATTTTTCTACTTTTCTATAAATTATGATGTTGAAGCAACAGTATCAAGCAAGGTGTAAATAATCAGATTTTCAATGTATATCTCGCCATTGCTACATCTTCCAAAATAACGCTCGAAAATCTCACCATTACTACGTACATCTTTGATCTCATAAATAAAAATAAGCCCCTTTAATTTCGGTTGACGAGAAAAAGCTCGTACTCCCTCCCTTTTTTTATTTCTCGTTATGAGATTTATATTAAAAATTTTGGCTATTAATTTTTTAATATACACATATAAAATTTATCTCATAAATTCACAATGAAAAATACTATTAAAAAATATAAAATCATATTTTTTGATAAAATATTATGTGAAAAATTATTAAATAAAGATGAATCTTAAAAAATGCGAAAGACAATTATTTTTGGGCAGAAAGATATTATTATTATTTCATATTATTACTATTATTATTTTTTTATTATTATTATGATGGGAGTAGTAGCAGAAAATTAGAGTAAAAATAAAAAGAGGGGGAGAGAAATGGTGAAAGGGGGAATGTGAATCCCGCAATCAACGGTGAATCGGAAACAGAGGGGACGGATGAGTGAATGGATGGATGGGACGTTGGATTGGACTCCTTGGGCAGGCACGGGCAGACGGGCAGGGGCAGCCCTTGACCTTCTGCTGCGAAATGGGTCCCACTCTCTAAGCCAATCGTGTGGAGCTGATTCCCACGTGCACCCCTGGCAATTGTGTCGGCTAACTCTCACTTTCCCTCAGTCTTCTACAAACTCAATACTCATTCAATGTCCATCAATCCTAAACCAACAAGCCAACAACTACATTCTACCACTCTACTTTTAATTTTATCAAAATTATCAGTTTATCACTCAATCTTTTTCTAATGAAAATGTCATCCAATGTTTGTTAATGCTTTAAATTTATCACAATAACGTGTTATCATATTATTATGATTGGATGGAGATTATATGACCTATACTTGGGCCTTATTCAACAAAATTAGTGTTTTGGATTCTTCAAATAAGATAGCGGATAATGATTTAAGTAGCGGATAGCGGATGATTGTTCAAATGAAAATTGTGTTCGGTAAATTTAGCGGTTGAATTAACATATTAATGTGAATTAACATGAAAGAGTATCAATAAATTCCAAAGATAAAATTTACAAAGGGTATTTTTTGATCGAAAAATATGAAACGCTACTCCAAACGGTAAACGTTAACTTTATTAGCGTTTCACAAAACGCTCCTTGTGAAACGCTAAACGCTCCTCAAAACGTTAGCGAACACGAATATTCATGCAATTAGAGTTTCGACTTGGTCAAGAGGCTAAACGCTACCCCAAAAGCTATTGTCGAACATAGATAGAAGTGTAATGTCTGAATGGAGGACAGATAATTTCCCTTAAACGTTGATTTCTCTTTTATCTTCCCATGTTACTATAGGCCCTGTTTTTTTTTTTTTTTTTTAACACAGCTAGTGTGGTGGAATTGTAGTGGGCCGAGTTTGGAAAAATTGTGGTGGATTGTGGTGGGTTTTGAAAAGTTGCGGCGAGTTTTGGTTTTAATAATTGTAAATGTGTTGGAAAATGTGAAATTGTAATTGGAAAAAGTGGGATAAATTAAATTAGAAAAAATTAATTGTAGTGGCTTGTGGTAGATTGTGGTAGATTGTGGTGGAATATGACAAGTTGCAGTGGGTGTGGCACTGTAGCCAGTCGGCTGCATAAAAGAATAGGACCTTAGTTTCATTCCTGTTCTTCATCTCTTTTTACTGTGCACGACTTATCCACACTTTTTTAAAGAGACTTGGATGTTTTAGGGTCGAATTTGTTTGAAATCACCCACCGAACAAAACATTAACTTCATTTATGGGGTTTCAACTATATTAGATGTGGAATTCGAGAATAAAATTTGTAGATCTTTAAAAAAGTTGAAAAAAGAGAATAAAAAAGGAACAATGTATGATTAGTGTTTGCATCGAAATTTCTCAAGTCAGTTTGCATTTTTCAGAAAAATATAAAGATAAATTAATAACTATTTAGAAAGTTTAGTGGTAGTTTTAATTATTTAAAAAAATAAGTGACAATTTTGACAAAAATTATTCAGACGATAATTTTGACATAAAATAAAAATTAGATGGTACAATTAATCACTCACACGAACATAATTATTGTAAAATCCAGCCCAAAAAACCACTTACAGTAGTTTTAATTTATTTAACCCTCTTTATAATTTTAGAGCAGATAATCCTTATTCTCCTAATTATATATACCTTCATCCCCAGAGAATAATATAGTGTCTCCCACCGACGGCTAGAGAGGAAGAGAAGGTTGAGGAAGGAAGAATAAATTCATCCGCAAAGAGTCCCAAAGGTCTTAGGTAAATTATAGGTGATCCTGCTTTATTGGAATAAGCTATCCTTTTGCTGTTCCAGGTAAGTGATGTGATACTTTTCTAGGTTTCGTTCTTTTATGCGGTAGGTTGTCGTACGGTACCATACCACACCACAATTATTACCAATATATTTCCTCACTTTTTTCCTCTACTTTTCACATTCTCTCTCCTTACCTACCCCATTTACCACAACTCACCACAGTTCACCACACTTTATCAAATTTCACCACACCGCACCATTACCATGTTGGGTTTTAGGTGATCTATTTTCTAAACAGATACAAATTAATTGGCGGAATATTCATAACAATTACGAAATAATTAATCACCTAGGAGATGAACAATTGCAGATGCTTAGTAGTATATCTTATCGCTAATCTGATTGATGCAAAGGTTGACTTATGAGATTCTAATGAAGAAACCATCTACCGTAGGTCCACGCAGCACTCCGCGAACTCGATTGCTAGATCGACCCAATCGAGACAGATCTCAATCTAAGATGTATGTGTTTCGGTATGATGTAGTTTGTTTCAGGAAAAAATAACTGCAAACTAGGAGAGAGAGAGAGAGAGAGAAAGAGAGAGGAACTCAGGAAATCACCTTGGTATCTCTCTAAAAGTTTCAAGCAGTTCACTCGATTGCAATATCTCAGAGAGGCTCCCTTTCATAGTGTTTAGACGGCTTGGGGAAAGGGTTATTAAAACCCTAAATAACCGACTTATGCGATAACGCAGTTTGAGGCCCAACACGGTCCGTGTTGCAGCAACACGATCCGTGTTGGCCTCCAGAACGCACATTAAGCCAGTCATAGCCACCACAGTCCGTGGTGAGCCCAACTCGGTCCGTGTTGGGTGATTTCTCATAGAAATCAATTCTCAACATTTCTAAACATAATACGATATTACTTAGGTTACATATATTGTTTTAGGTCACTAACTTGTGTGACCCAGTAGGACCAAATAATATAGTTGTAATTAAACATATTTAATTACCAATTATAGAGGTCTCTAGCAAGACATATAATCACTATATTATTTTGGTTCAAACTCCATGTATATCGAACATTGTCGGGACATTCCCAACAATGTCCCACTTGTCCCACAAGTGTTCGATCCTTTAAACTCCCTTGTCACTTACTGTCTCAAGTTCGAATAAGGTAAGCTAAATTCATCCTTATGTAAGACCCGAATGTTCCTCGATCTCCGAGTTAGATTCTGAAAAGCAGATAGTCATCTATAGATTCATCTGAGCTCGGCCAAGCATTTTCAGTCCAATCTCACCGAGTGGCCAACGAGACAATTGTCCCTAACAAGGAGGACAATTCCATCTTGTTCAGATACATATTCTCACATGATCCAACTCTAACCCAAACACCGCCTTTATGGCCTACTATTATGAAAGCGTCTGACGCGCTCCAAAGTTACAACAGACCATGTAGTCTATGTATTGAACTCAGCATTTAGGAATTTTCCTTGAGTAGCGAGAGTTCTTATGACATTCCCAACTTAAAGAGCTCCCACTGGGGGTCAATTCGATGGTTTTTCTCAACATTACCCATGTGATTGATTTATAATGTCACCACATCACCATGATCATTAAACTCGATCATCACCTCAATCCTACATGCTAATTATGTTGATATTATCACTGTCCCTACGTGATAATACAATTAGGAACCAGGTCGACTATCGACCAAGACTAGCGTTATCAAGTTCACTTAATGGGTTTCAAAAATCAGACCTCATCTAATTTCCCATTTTGAATTCGCTAACCTTTTTAGACATTTACATAATTCTAAACCATAATTAATGTAAAGTCATGTAAACTTGACTTGTTCATATTCTGGAATATGGTTAATACATATTGCCAATGCATGACTATCATGCTCTAACTGCAATAGGGGCTTAGTCAACAATACTTGCAATGAACCTCGCACATTTTTATATCATTTCCACTAACGACTTTTCGTATAGGGTGATATCTCCTGAAGTCATGTTTGGATTCGTAGTGAGCTTCAGTTCCTTTGCTTGAGTAATAGCTCCTATCAACAATGCTCCATTCCTCTCGCAAGGCTAGAAACAATACTCAGTGTTAAAACGAACTTCACATTCCTAATAGTTTCTGTCGCAACTTCTAAAGATGCATCATACTTGTCTTATTTGTAGAATCAAACTCGTGTAATGTTGGGAACCTCTTCCACTTCACCTCAAAACCACTCAAACATAGTGTACAATGTTCTTTGACCTTTCAGATAGTCATACCTTTCTGACATAGATGTAGCATCAATGTAACTGTTCACACATAGCTTTTATCAACTACTGTAGACTGAGGACATATCCTTAGTTGTTCATTCATATACACAATGCATATGTTATGTTAAGCTTTGAACATCTTTTGGCATACTTTAATCCCATGCTTGAAGCACAAGTTATAAGTCTCATCCTTTTTAGGTCTCCTGGTTGTTTCAAGACAATCAGATTCACCTAAGAATATGCCATGATTCATGGAAATTAATCCATTCTTGAAGCGGGTTTAAACTATTCAAACACCTTATCATTGATTCAAGCAATCAAAATCTTTAATCTTTCATTATAGATCTTGCCTTTAAGAAAATTCTAAGCCCCACCAATCCTTCATTTTGAAAATTATTCCCAAGTCAACCTCAGTAGATTGCAATGTAAGAATCTTCTTCTCAATAGGCAGTATGTCAACCACATACAGCATCATGAACGCATTTCTCCCACTGAACTTCTTGTAAACACAAGTTATTTTAGCACCTTTTAGTACATCAAACCTTTTGATGCCCTGGTCAAGGTGATCGATGATTCCAACTCTTAAAAGCTCCCTTAAAACCATATATGGTTTCTTTAAGCTTACAAGGATTCCAATCAAAACCCTTTGGTTGTGTCAAGTATACATCCTCCTTCCAAATCTAATTTTGAAGGTGGTTTTGAAACCTAACTGTCACATCTCATAGTCATACTACGAAACTATGGCTAGAAGTATCTTAATGAACCCATGTTTTACCTTATTCTTGACGGCTCATACCTTCAGGCAAGTCAACCAAGTTCTAAACTTTGTTTCATACATGAATCCATCTTGGATTTCATAGAATAATGACATGCTAAAGCTTATTTGTAGTAGGTAGAGTCATTACTTTCTAAAAGTTACTTCTCACACGCGCCCATCCATAAAGATCGATATCTCTGTGGCTAACGGAGTTGTTTACCTAACCTTGCTTAGAGTAGAGTCCATGACACCTCCTCCTCAACTTTTGGGGAACTTCTACCACCTCAACCTCGTTCCTGATTTCCTAACCAATAGGAGAATTTTGAACTGGGATCAGGTAGTTGAGTTGAGGTGATAATTATAGTGTTTGTGTCTCTTGAACTTCGGTAAGTTCAAAAACTCTCCCACTCTTTCTCTTAGAGACTAACATACTCTCCAAGAAGAAAACATTTTGAGATACAAACACTATGCTCTACAACAGTTTGTAGAAGTGATTCGGAAAAAAGTTCAGGAACCTTTCCTCTCTATACCATATATGGTGTCTTCTCTAGTGCTTTAAATAATTCTTGTTCAATATTTAGAGTTGTGGTTATAAGTGCGTGTCCCAAAAGGTAACAAGTAATGTTGACTCAACCACCATCGATCGCGCCATATCTAATAGGGTGTGTTTCCTCACTTCAGATTCACCATTGTGCCATGGTGTTCCCGGAGTAGAGAGTTGTGGAACAATTGCACATTCTCTGGGATGGTTACTGGAATCTTGGCTCAAATACTCACCTTCTCAATCTAATTGAAGGGTTCAGATTTTCTTGCCAAGTTGATTTTGTACCTCGCTTTGAAACTCTTTGAACATTTCAAAGGATTTAGACTCGTGGCGTATTAAGTAGACATATCCATATCTATTAAAATCGTCATTGAAGGTAATGAAATAGTACGATAAACCTTCTTCTTGCAATGGTGCTCATAGGCTCACATACATCAGTATGTATGTATCCTAACAAGTCATTAGCTCGTTCACTAATTCTAGTAAGAGGTGATTTAGTCATCTTCCCATCAGACATGCTTCACAAAACATTGAACTTTTCGAAGTTGAGGTTTCCAAAAGTCTTGTACTCTACAGTTTCTGAATACATTTATGATTGATATGACTTAGCTTGTTGTGTCAGAGATATGTTTCATTTGAGTCATTTGTTTAAACTCTTAGCTCAATCATCAGTACCCTTTTGATCATATCTGGGTGATCTCGCTGTCTTACCTAGACTGCTTCATTCTAGAAATCTTTAAACTATTTTAACATTCCAACTCCAAATGTATCTCATAGACATGAATCACCATGTCTTATGCAGTTCATCTTTGAAGATTTGAAGTAATTCATCCCTTGTACTTGTGCTCAATGGTATACACATATCTATATGTATGAATGTTTGTTGGCACGTTCACACCTTTTCTTGTAAAAGGTACAGTCATGCTTTGCAGACATGACTTAATAAATAGTTCCAAGGTTATGTTTGAACATGAGTTTTTCCTTTTAAACATTTTGGTTTCCATGTGTTAAACACGTTTATCCAAGATCCTCTCTCTCTAATTGAGAGCTTGAAATCAAATTTCTACTTATAATGAGAACATAGAATGACCTATAAATTTCTATTATAAGTTTTGAGGAAACGGATAAACAACCAACTCTACATGGGGAGCTACAATTGTTTGCATGTTCCTATTTGCAGGCTGACTCTCATCCTTCCAAACACATCTACTTTGCTGTAGATCCTGCACATTTTCATAAATGCAAGTTTTACAACCAGTATTTAATACCTAAAGTGAGTTTAATAAGGGTAATATGTATCATATACACATTGACCTAGAAATGAAATCATATTACTGCATCTCAAGTCTTCCTTATAGTTTAGACACTCACGCTTCCAGTGTCTTATATTACAATAAAAGCATATATGTTCTCGTTGTTAACCGGTAGCTGTCATTAGTTGGGTATGCACAATTGTTTGTCCTTACCTTTCCTTTTGACTTCTCATCTTTGATATATTTCTTAAATCTTATTTCCCATTTCACTACAATACTATCTCTGGTTGCCAACCTTTTGGCTAAAGGGGGGATATGAGGTTTCTCACGTTTTAAAATAGTCAAATTATTTCAGAACATGAGCGCCATCAATTGGCCCTTATCTAAGCTTAACCGAGACTATCTGGTTATTGGTTTCATATTTATCAACTCTAACTAGTTCGTCGAACTTGGTTTTGAATTGGTAATATTGAAATCTTTTCTCTAATCGTCAAACATTTTGAGTTGAAGTCGCATGAATACTATGACATTACTTTTATCCACTATGCTTGATTGACCTCTTAATATCGATGTCTAGCTCAATGTTATTTCAAAGACATGTTCCTTTTATTTGCCTCCAAGACAATCTTGCGATGGCGATGCCAATTAAGAAATTGATGCAATTGTTATTCTCTTTTTCAAGGAGAAAATAATATTTGATTAGTGGAGGGTGTTTGAGTGAAAAGACATAAATGATTCTACGAGACAAATTGGTTCATTTTATTTATTATTCATCAAAACAAATTAAACTATTTTAATTTCAAATAAAAAACACTTGATCAACTCTCACAAAATGTTTTAATTTCTAATAAAAAAATTATAGAGCAAGTATGATGCAGATGGGAGTCTAAAGGTGTTGAAAAGTAGAGGTAATAAAGAGAAACAAGTAGGAAAAAGGAAGAATTAAGCAAAAAGGATGAAAAAAATATTGCGTAAAAAGTCAGGTAGGCTAGACGCTGCCAGCGCTTCCTCAATCGCTGGCAGCGTCCGCTCCAGAAAGTCTCAGGTAAGGTGAAATCCTTGGGCACTGGTCACATCTCCTAGGCGCTGACCGCGCCTGCGGAAATTACCAGGTTATTTTGCCCGCCTTTTGACTTAAGTCGGCCCCCCACCCCCTTAATTTTTGCAATTCATTCAAACTTTTTCAAACTCTCAACTCTCCTCCTTTCTTCCTTCCTCTTGACGCTAGAAACACCCAGCGCCCCATGCCCCTCATGCTTCCCTTGCTTGCTCGCCGTCGACGCCCAGAGGCACCAAGACCACCATCTTCTCCCCTTCTTTCTTCCTTTCATCTCATTCTGCCATTTTCACTCTTTCTCTTTCAAGTTCACTTTCAATCTCAATCTTTACCCTCACAACTCCAAGTAGGTACGTTTCATCAAAGTTTTTCATGTTCTTTAACAATTACTAGTATTTGTGGTATATATATTTGGTTAAATTCATGAATTACTTAGTTTGTTGAATTTATTTGATATACCATGTTCTTGGTCAAGATTGCAAGTTATCCTGCTTGGGTTTGTTTTTTATGCTAGTTCTTGATTACAACATGATAAAATTGGTTGAATTTGTTCCTCGTTGTCCAAAGATTGAGTTTTTATGATGATGTGAATGTTTAGGGAGTAATGTGATGGTAATTTGGTAGAAATTTTTGGATGGATCATGGTTAGTGCTAACCTAAGTTACCATGCTATGTTTTGGTGTTCTTATGGAATTAGAAGTTTCATGCTTTTGATTCTTGACATCAAATAAGCATGGGGGAGTTCTAGTAATGTCAATGTATATTGTCTTCATGCTTCCTCGACGTTTTGATAAATTTTTGGTGGAGATTAAACTAATTTTTGTATGTTTTTAGATGGTTAGAACTAAGAACGTGAGTTTCTCCGGACCTTCCGCCGGTGACAAAGGTGGAAGTGGGAGTAGGAAACGCAAGGCTCCGACCTCGGACAAAGGCAAGCAAAAATCCACAACGCCGAGAGACACACGAAACAACAACCCCTTCAATTTTGATGGGGAAATCAAAGCTCGGTATGATTCGCTCTCTAAACGCTCTTTAATTCCCACGAAATACTTGCATGAGAATTTTTTGCGCAACTATGTGATGCTTAATGACGTGCTTTGGTTGTTAAATTGCGGTCAAATGAAGCATGAGGCTAGACTCAACGAGCCTACCTTAAGGGGAATCACATTGAAGGGCCATATATGGTAAATGGAGTGAATCACCAATGAAAATATGGATTGAAAGTAATCGAAGATAAATGCACAGTCATGAGAAAATTAATCGGAGTTGATTACAAAACTGGTAAAGACACATTATTGGGTAACAAGAATGATAGAAACTCATAAGAATTCACGGGGTCATGTACAGGTAAGCAACAATACAGAATGATCAAGTGGGTTTCATTGCGAAAAGTAACAGAGTAATCATGATCTTAGGGAAAAGGGATTACAATTTGGATTAATGGATTGATCTGAAATTGGTGGGGTATATAAGTTAAAGGTGAAGCATGAATATAGAAGGTTGAGTTTAGCTCCCTAGTAGGATCATTGGAAATAGTTGATCCCAAATTAAATGAATGAGATATCCAATGCTTACCTAGGATCCGCAAATACGATGATGAAGGAAAACTCACAATGAGGGTTTATAGCATGAATATAAGGCAAATGGTTGAAATAGTGAAAATAAAATATGATGGTTAAGTAAAAGAAACTTAAATTGCACCAAGGCCACTTAAGAGAAATAATTTAGAAATATAAGTACTGGGAACTTAAAAAGGATTAGGGGAATTGTTAAATCTCAAGTTAAAGCTTGATATTACCAAAGTAATTCATCCATATATATTCAGTTAAACTATAACCACATGATAACATCAGTCTCCCCTTGCAAAACATATATGTTCATACCCATACTTTTCCCTTAGAAAAGTTTATACCTTCTCCTATAGTTCTTCATTACTCATGGATATCATAATATTAGTAGACCCCCCCCCCCCCCAAAAAAAAAAAAAAATCGGGATCCTTGTTTCCATACTAATGCTACTAAAGTAGATCCTATATCCATAAAGACCTCCGTTTACCTTTTTGACCACTATTAGCAAACCCTTGAAACCAAATTATGCAATTGGGAAACCATAAACATTTCTTTTTCCTTGATATCCTAGGGAAATTTCGGCAGAGTTTCCTATGTAATATAGACTAACCCAAGTTAAAAATACTTGTTATAAACCTGCAAATGACAATTTAAACTCAACTGGGTACAATAAGGGGCCACACGCCCACTTAACCACAATCAACAACAACACAAAAGTTTTGTTTACCAAAAAATTGCTCGTAGGTACCCCAATATTTGGGAAAACTATTTTTCGGTACCCCAATTTTTCAAACTCATTTTGAGGTACCTTTAATTTTTGGGTTAGTAATCATTAGGTGCTTTTCCGGTTATCAATTTTATTAAGTGACCAAAATATCCTTATTCTTCCATTCTTGAAGAAATATCCTTGAACAAGAAAAATAAGGGTATTTCAGTCACTTAATAAAATTGATCGTCGGAAAAGCACCAAATAATTACTAACCCAAAAATTAAGGGTACCTCAAAATGAGTTTTGAAAAGTTGTGGTACCGAAAAATAATTCCCCAAATATTGGGGTACCTCCGAGTAATTTTTGTTTGTTAACACACAAATCTCCATCCTTAAACCAATTATATCAAGAGAGTGGAAGAAGCGCCTACTCTTGCACAAATAGCTCAAGGGAAACGACGTTCCCAGCTCTTAAGGCTTATCAACTCACACAGATAAAAGTATTGTTCCATGCCTTCTTGAGTTGTGTTGACGATGAAGTTGTGGTAATAGTCCTTTAAAACGGAAGGGTAGAAAACAAATAACAGGAAACAAATTAGCAGTACAACTACATTATCAACTCACACAGATAAAAGTCATAAGCAGCGAGCGACAATACTTAGGGTTGGGCTTTGGTACTCCTGGAAAGATTATCTACCAAAAATAAATAAAGAAAATATAATGAGTAACTCATATGAATGAAACTTAACCAATTGACACCAAAACCATGTGCACTTACTTCAAAACCCTTTCAATTGGTAAGGCTATCCACCATGACCATAAGACCACTTAAATGAGGATCAAAACCCTCTACTCATGTTGTAAAACCAAACTTGACTAATATTATCAATCTAACTTGCACATATACTCTTGAGTCATAACCCGAGTCTTGATTATTTCTACCATTTCACATCATTCACCTCTTACTTGCTCTAGTTGTAACCAGACTTGAAACTTTACTTTTGCATCCAAAAGACACACAATTCAAGAATCCACAAAGACAATAACTCATATATCCAAAAGACAACTCTCACCCTTCTTACAATTCCCTTGTTTCAATCTTAACAACTCCCAATGACACTTTACGTATAACGTTTCTGCTCTGATACCATAATGTAGGCACCGGATTTTGACACATAAATATATAGCAATACGAAGCAGAAATAATGAAGAAGAAGCCGATCGATAAGCTATTTCAAACTTCTAGGTTTTATACCTTTTTAATGTAAATTTATTATTTCCTTTTTATGTATTTTTAGTTAGAAAATAAATAAATGAGGGAAGCCAAAGCCGAAGCCAGAAGACTCGCATGCATGCACTCTACATGCACTAGTTTACATGGAAATTGCATTCACAATCTTTACGTAATGAACTAAGCTCCATAAAGCCATGAAAGTCATGCAAGAACTACGTAAAGAGCACATGCAAATGCGACCAAGAGGTCTCAAGATCAAATCCTCACAAAAGCATCCAAAAACATCTCATATATATCAAATAAAGCCCCACCGTCCGTGAGTGTGAACGAACCAATGTCAAAGTCTCCCTTTCAATCCTCCACCGTCCAAGAATGCATGAATTGCTAGAAAATACATCCCCCCCCTCCTAAAGGCCGATCGACCATTAACTCAGTCCACACTAGGTTCATTCACTGCAATGGCCGACCACCCAAAGACACTCCCCCTTGCTGCCTTGCAATCTGTGCAAGTTGACTACGAATGTATGTGATTGAATGTGCATGTACGTACATGTATTCTCTAATTCCTCCCTACCATATAAATACTACTCCTCTCATAGCTAAACTCACTCAATCGCTCACCAACTCAATCGTCCACTCATTCTCTCATTCTTTCATTCCTCTCATAATCTCTTTTCTACCATCTTCTTCCTCTAAACTCCACTACATTCTTACCATCACCATCTCCATATCTCCACCCTCCTAAACCTATAATCCCTAATCTTTCCATCCTCACTCAGTCATTCATCCCATCACTCGCGCATTCATCCTTTCTTTCCCTACACTCTTATTCTCCATCTCTCCATTCTACCACCCTTTTTCTATCACTTTTCCACTATATTCTTACCATCCTAATCTCCATATCTTCATTCTTTTAAACCTCTAATCCATACTCTCATACTATCCTCCACTATTCTTACATAAATCTCCCATAAAACCTCCCAAAAAAACCACAAAACTATCCCAGAAACCCACAAAAAGAGCTCTTTTTTCTTACCCTTCTCCTATCCTTTTCCATCACTTTTCCTACCATTATCATCTCCATTTCTCAACCTCCTTAAACCTCTAAATATTCGTCTTCATATTATCCCCCTTGTCCCTACATAAACACCACAAAAAGAGCATTTTTCTACCCTTTTCTCATCTCTTTTCATCCATCTTTTCCATCCACTTTTGGTTCTATTTTAGCATATTCAAGAAGAGTATTCAAGACTTCAAAAGGCTTCCCTTCAAAAAGACATAATGTAAGCTTTTAAGTATTTCCCTTTTATGTAAATAAAGTGTATATGTTGTACTTTCTTTCATTCTTATTGTTGCATGTTTAATGAAGTAATATTATAAAGTTCTTATTTATCTCCCTTCCAAACTTTATCAAAAGCACATTTAAAACTTTTAGTAGAGTCTTTCCTTTTGTGAGAGGCTAACTCTTCAGGTTCCTACCTTTCGAGTTCGTAGCCTTACCCCTGGATTCATTTTTGGGTTTCGCAGGCGGAGTCTTTCTTGTTTTCTTTTCTAGTTTTTCTTGGTTTTTCTCTTTAAAAAGTCGGGTGACGACTCCCATTTCGAACCAAAACACATCGGAGATTGCATAAACTATGGTAAATTTTTTTACAATGTACCGATGCAACTTTAGGGTGTTTTTTGTATATTTTTAAATAGTTTGCATAAATCGCTTTCTTCCGAACCTAAATTTTAATGAGCAAGTTGGGTTAAATTTAGAAGAGTTTGGAACAAGTGGATGTTCACTCTTAAAAGTTTAATTTAATGACTCATGAAATGCACAAAGTAAAGGGGAAGTGACTTTACAAACTATTATTCCTGAAATGTATGATTAATCCCTTAAAGAGTTTTTTTAAATGTTTAAATCGCATGGCACATCACCAAATCACACACCCCAATCCGCGTGGACGTTCGGAAGCCCGAACGGCGAGGAAAGATGTTCACACATAATTGTAACACCCCCAGATTAAACAATCTTCAAATCAAAGTTAAAATCCCTTAACTCAATTAGCACAGCTGATTAAATAAATCCGAGGGCATTACCGCTGTCCCAACAGGACTAGGCTATAGCCACCAAACAACACTGATTGACACGTAACCAACCAACCATATTGACTTGGCTAGTGCACTATGGCACAAATAACTTGGGTCAGGGCCATATTTACGTGAGAAAAACATGTAAAAGTTACTCAATTATATTACAATTATTAAACTTGCTTCCTTGAACTCAAATAAATAAATTTTTGGTAGAGTACAAGCAATTAATATGCGTACCTTACAAATTGAACCCGCGGTTAAAACGACTAGAAAAGCTTGACTGGACTCGAACAGGGAACTGCAACGACCTCTTGGATCATACTTCAATGGTCAAGAGGAGGAATACAAGAACAAGAGGAATGGAGGGGAAGAAGTTGTAGCGACGACCTCCTGGGCGGCAGTCGGCGGTGGCTGGGCGACGGTCAGCCTTGCTCTGGTCGACGAACTGGGCAGAGAAGGGGGAAAAGATAGATGGTGAAGAAGGAAGAACGGAGTGTTGGTGTCGGCCTTGGCAAGTGGTGACGCCAGCGGGGACCCCGACGATGGCTTGGTTGCGGTGGCGGCCTGTTACTGCTGGCGGTGGAGCAACGACTGAGGAGCAAAAGTGAGAGGGACAGAGGGTTGAGGGTTGAGGGGGTATGCAAAGGAGAAATAGAGGAGAGGGATAGTAAGCTTTCTAACGTTAAAAAGAATGGAAAAAGAATGCGTAGCATGAGTTTTATTTATTAAGGCCAAAAATCTAATTGCTATCAATACTAACTCTTTTCTCCTCACTAAAATTCAATACTATTAATTTAAAGTCTTGAGGTAAAATTTATAAAATTAAATGATAAGAGAACTTGAACTGAAAAGGGGGAGGTGGAGTAAATTGAAATTTAAATAATTTAAAAATGATAAAGTATGATAATAATAATAATAATATTATTATTATTATTACGATTAATAATACGGACGAATCAGTCGACTTATAAAACTTGGCCATGTAAATAACCCGAATATTCCGAGAGTAATTTGAGTAGTAGAAATTGTCACTTAGCTAATTTATATATAAAACATACTAGAATGATGTATGATGGTTGTTGCTCTGCTCGAGTCCTGCAAAAACACAAGAGGTTAATTGAATTAAAATGCACAATTTTGTTAATTTAACTCATTAATTAGCTTAATTACACTAGGTTAGAGTCGGGTTATTACGCTCTTATATCACTTTGATCCCAAAATGTTCATCCCCACAAGGATTGAAGGATTATAGACCGATCATCCTCTGCAACGTCATCTATAAGATCATATCCAAGTACCTAGTGAACAGACTACAACCTGTCATCAACAACATTGTGGACTCAACAAAGAATGCATTCCTACTAGGATGATTGTTTGCAGAAAGTTGTCTGGTCGCCCATGAATTACTTAGCCACATAAAGAATAAACGACAAGGGTATGCGCTAGCAGCGATAAAAGTGGATATAAATAAGGCATATGATCGAGTACGGTGGGAGTTTTTAGAATCAGTACTAAGGAAGCTCCAATTCCTGGCAAAATGGATTGCATTAATCATGCAATGTGTTTCCACTGTTCGATATGCAGTGCTAATAAATGGACGTCCATCACCGATTTTCTTGCCTAAAGGAGGACTACGACAAGGAGATCATTGTCACCATAATTGTTCATATTGTGCCTAGATGTATTGGCGCATAATCTCCATATTGTACAGGAACGACGGAACATCAAGGGTGTCAAAGTAGCGTGAAACAACCCAGAAGTAACATATTGTTTTTCGTCGACAACTCGATTTTCTTCACAGAGGTATGTGGGGCTTACTGTGTGAATTTAAAGTACTACATCGACTTATTCTATTGAGCTTTGCGACAGGTCGCTAATGTTCAAAAATCCCAGATTATGACATCACCAAACACAGAGCATGATGATGCTAAAGGGTTGAAAGTTCTCTTTGGATTCGAAATGGCAGATGAATTCTAGAAATACCCGGGGATACCACCGATCGTCAAACGAAACAAATCTTCTTAGTTGGGTTTTCTTCAAGATGTTATTGGACCACGTTTAAGCGCATGGAAAACAAGTCTACTTTTTGCTATTTGACGACTGGTGCTAATCAATATAGTCGTGTCGACACTCGACCAACATGTGATGTCCATTTTAAGGTACCCCTATCTCTTGCTCACAAGATGAATAACATTATTGTCGAGTTTTTTTTGGTAGAATAGCCATGGGGGAAAATGCAAAACACTGGATAGCAAAAGACTGGTTACACCAACC
The DNA here is from genome assembly GCA_029582165.1 of Portulaca oleracea. Lineage (NCBI taxonomy): Eukaryota > Viridiplantae > Streptophyta > Magnoliopsida > Caryophyllales > Portulacaceae > Portulaca > Portulaca oleracea. Next base: position 14,639,064 of record CM055869.1, on the reverse strand, counting down.
AAAAGGAGCAGGAGGACTCGAAATTCGTAAGTAGAGACTGTAGAGTGGTATAATGACACACTTCTGTTTAAGCAAGCTAGGCGTATCCACCATAATCCAGATCTTCTGCTCAACAGAATCTACAAGGCTCGTTACAAGTGTCACTCAACATTGGAATATCAACCATGAATAAGTGCAAAGGGATCATGGGGGTGGCATGGCTTGTGTAAGCGGTTAGAAATATGCATAGAGGTTTGCATTAAAGAGTAGATGATGGGAAGAAAACAAGAGTGTTGGGGGATAATTGGGTTGGACACCAGTTACATTTACGAAACAGTACCCAACTTCCAGCTTGGCAAGAAAAGATGGTGGACAACTTTATAGGCCCGGATGGGGAATGCTGGAATATGGCGATGATACGAAACACTTTCCACTGTAAGTTAGCCAACACAATCCTCACATACCCTAGACGAGAGGCATGTGAGGACTCTTGCACATGGGCCGACACATGCTTTGGGGAATACTCAGTAAAGTGAGGCTACTATCATTGTTGGAAGCAGGCTGAAGAGTCAATCACAGACCATAAGAAAAGCTTGCACACTGATAGATGGCTCAAAGTGTGGAAACATCTATAGGCTACGAATGTTCCCGCCAAATGTAAAATGCAATTCTGGAAGATTGTACATAATGCCCTACCACTAGGAAACAGTATCGAGCGGTGGAGGTCAGATTTTGAAACAAAATGTAGATTGTGCAATTTAGAGGAGGAAAAAAGAGACCATCTCTTTAGAGATTGCGAGTTCACTAAGAGAGTGTGGTTTGGAAGAGACCTTTGTCTTACACCCAGTCCAGAACAACATGTGGACGTGGATAACTGGTTGAAATCTTGGGCTTTATACTTGGTGAGGAAGGGATGATGCCAAGTTGACACACACTTTCTTGTGTTTCTCTCCACGCTTTGGAACATATGACGTGCTAGAAACCAATTAGTATATGTTAATTGGGTTCCCAATCCAAGAGAAGTTGTGCAACAGATTAAGGACAATACAAACATGGAGGTGATGATTGCTTGCTCCACGCAAGGAAACAAGACCACCATGTCAGCCATGCCAAGCCGTACTAAAGCATTAGCTAACATTTTTGTTTGGTCTACATGTATGCAAGAAAATGTTGTACAGATGTACATTTGTGACGGAGCATGGTCTAAAAGCACACTACAAGGATGATACACATGGATTTTGAAACCTGGTTTCGGCACCATTCAACAAATAGCAGTACCTATGTTTGGAGCGTCGGCGGATCACATGGAAATCCAGGCAGTGTCAAGCGTCAATCAACATGTCGTCAACCAGGGATTCAAGTGTGTCAAAGTTTGCACCGACTCTACCAAAGTCATCCATATGTTTTTGAACAAGGAATGTATCCCTTGGAAATGCCAAGAGTTGGTGACCAAGCTAAAATCTTGTCTGTCTAAAGTTGAAAAAATCTTACTACTGGAGGAAGGATAAAAATACCAAAAAATTGCTCAGGGGTGTCATACATTCCCCAAAAGTGACTATTTGGGGACCACATTATTTTTTTTACTCGTTGGGGACCAGATTGTGGTCAAAATTGGCTGGTTGGGTATTTTCCGGCAAAAATAGCTGGAAAAAAATCAAGACTTAAATACCCCTTGACTTATGTGTGAAAGTCCAGTTTGCCCACATATAGTTAATTTTCTTCCTCAGCAGTCTCCACCTCAAAACTGAACACAGGCATCTCCTCCTCCTCATCATCCAGCTGAGACACCCTTTTCGCCGGCCCAGAATCCCGAGGACTCGGGCTCTCATCCACACTCTTCTGGGCTATTGTCAAGAACTCGAGACGTTCCTGCCAAAGAAGCACGCTTCCTCTTTGAATCCTCGTCGTTGCTCTCAGACAACGACCTCCTCTTCCTGATTCCAGAATTGGAGATCTGAGTGTACCTGCTGGGCACCACTCTCCCGTTCTTCAATGGCTTCTTCCCCGATTTCTCCCCGTCATTTGTGGAGGATGTAAACAGCTTCTTGGGTTGAATCGACGAGATGATCCCGTCGTCTTTCTTGACTGATTTCTTGGACCCGATTGTGGTTGTTGCTGCTCCAGGTTGAACTTTGGAAATGGCAATTTTGTTGCGAGATTTGGGGCTGAGAGTGAAGCTTTTCCCCCGGATTTCTTTTGCCACCCGAAGTTCGTCGATGTCTTGTAGCTTCCAGTAACATGATTTTAAATGCTTGAAGGGGTGGAATTGGGGTGGTTGTGATTTCTTGCTTCCCCAATTGCTTGATTTCGTAGCGGAATAAATCTCGGCGGGGCAATGCCGATCCTCTCCGACACCTCTTGTCGTCATCATCATCTCCATGGACCCATGCTTAATCCTCTCCGAGTCTTGATGGCGTGATTTTTCCGTGTCTTGGCGATTCGCTTTGCCTTCTCCGCTTGAGATTCGGCCTCGAAGGCGGTAGATTGATCTCCTTCTCGATCGCCTCGATCTCGGAATCGAGGCGTTTGTCCTCGGGAATGCTGGGGATCTTGCTCTGGGTGTTGGTGATTGTGGTGTTGGGGTGAAGAGGGGACGCCATTGGTTCTCCTTGGATTCGAATGATTCAGAGAGATTGATGGACCAAGAAAGCTTGACTGCTTCGGATTCGCCATTGTCGAAGGCTGCATTGTCCCATACTTGGACGTGCTGGGAGTTGACACTCATTTTTGCAGAGAGAGAGAGAGAGAGAGAGAGAGAGAGAGAGAGAGTTTTGGTGTGGTTCTTGAAGACTAATGAAGAACACAGGGATTCGTTGGGTTTGTCCTCGGGAGTTAAGTCTGTTTTAAAGACAAAAATTGGAGCCAAAAAAGGGGTATTTTTGTCACTCCATGCGTCTAAATGATATTTGTGTTGACTCCGGCTATTCTCACCGGATTTTCATAACTTTTTGCCGGAAAATACCCAACCAGCCAATTTTGACCACAATCTGGTCCCCAATGAGTAAAAAAAAATAATGTGGTCCCCAAATAGTCACTTTTGGAGAATGTATGACACCCTTGAGCAATTTTTTGTAAAAATACACCCTTAGTTTCTTTATGTATTCTCTTTAATGTCTAACTAAAAAAAAAGGTATCGCAAATGAGATAAAAAAAAAAAAAAAAAACATGTGTCACATGTATACCGAGGGGAGAGTCCTCCGTGATCCGTACCATCAAACCATTAGTGACTTATAGTGTAGTCTCAATCAGCCAAAAGCTTTGGGTTTTGGTTGGGCAAACTTAATGACGAAAATTACTATTTATTAAAATTTTTGGAGGGCCAATTATTATTAAATTATTTAAATTAAATCAAAGCATATCTTTTTTTTGTTTCTCTCTTTTGCTTTTTGCGATAAATTCTATGAATGTTAAGTTTAAGGCGTCAGTAAGTCAAATATGCCAAACTCTTGCTTGTGACGGTGGGTCCCCCTCATTTCCCCCTCTTTCGGGGATGTTCGCTTTGGACTTTTCTTTCGTCGTACGGACATTCCCATCTCCTATGCTCATTGGTATTTAATTTTGGTGTAAATATTCATTTTAATTAATTAAGTCCAGTATGAAAAAATTAGTAATTACGTCACACTATTCAATTTTAAAAAATTTTAATTACCTTGGTCGTCAGCAGTATAGATCATGAAGTTTCCTTATTTTCAGGTTATTCACAAAGACGATACAATTTAATTTGGATTGGATTGTTGGGGATCTATTATTAAAAGGTGGTAAATTCATTACAGTGGAGCAAACTTCAAAGAATAATAATTTAATTTTAAAGATGACTTGGCAACATTTTATACAAATTAAAATATATTTGTGGACACACTTTTTCTTTTTATCTCACTCTTTGTTTAATCGTATCCAATCAACTTTAAAAATTCAAGATTACTTAAAAATTAATCGTCATTATCAACAAATGATCCATAAAAAGTAACCTTTTAAATTGATCTTAGAGCAACAATATATAGTGCCCTATTGAAAACGGATCATCGGTGTAAGGTGTTTTGACAATGAATGTGTATACATATATATATGACGTTGATTAATTATAAAGCTTTCCTTTATTATAAAGAAAGTCTATATGTATCAAATGTCAATAAATACGTTTTCCCATGTTGTGAAGAAAGGCTAGGTGTATATGTTTAAGTTTGGTTTCTATCATTTAGTGAACTGATACTCTATATATTACTTAATTTAAGAAATCAGAAAAAAATGAACTCATTCGTAAAGAAAAATCATTTATATATTTATAAAATTGCACACAAGCTAATTTTGTAAATGGTTTTTGGACATCAATAATACCAACTTTGGGGGTATTGGATATTAATAATACAAACTATTTTCTTGCACACTAGCAGTACGAATTATTTACCTATTTTCCTCTAACAGTACACCGTTAAATTGTTATGGTTTAAACTCATCGAAAAGATGATGTGACTCCATAATATGTGACATGGAAGGCATGTTAGTGTCCACGTCAACATTTTCTACCCGACCTCCTCCTTCCACGTCACACATCATGGAGCCACGTAATCTTTCCGATGAGTTAAAACTATAACAACTCGGTCATGTACTGATGGAGGAAAATAGGTCAATAGTTAGTACTACTAGTGTCCAAGAAAATAGTTTGTATTATTAATCTCCAATACCTCCAAAGTTGGTATTATTGGCGTCCAATAATCCTTTTGGAAATCGATATTTATTTTTCTGTAAATAATAAATTGAGTGTATTAGCAGTAGATGGTAGAATAGGTAGCTAAATTTGATATCCCTAGCTTGATTGTGTGTCCTCTAGATGGAAGACTTGTGAGACCCATAACACTGTTCTAATGGATTGTTAATTAATTAAACAAATTAAAAATTAAGGAGGCATATAGTATAGTATGATTAAAAAAGGGAAGATTCCCATTTTTGGCATAATGAGTATTTTAAGGTAATGTAAAGTTGATAGGGTAACGTAGGTTTGTCTTGTGGTCCATTTGGTGAACGTGGCTTCAAATATACATGAATATGGAGGATCATAGAATACCTGGTGGGCTTATTTGATTTGTCAACAATCAACAGCGTCATTAATTAATCCCAGTATAGTTAAAGTAATACAGTAGTGCAGTTGTACTCGATCATGCATATTAGATTTAGCCCCGGGTTTTTACTAATTAATTTTCTGTTAATCAGGTGAGACTTGAGAGTGAGACCTAACAAACATCAATTATTATTGCGTTTTCCAATCACAAGTACTCATCGCAAATGATCATATCTAATGAACTACTACTGTATTAACTTAGTTTATTTTCTATTTGTTGATACTCCCTACTCAGATTTAGGAGCGCCTACACAATTCCAACAGCCAATACTCAATAGACATGTAATAACACTGTATTCTCATATAAATATATGTTCTTTTTTGATCTTATGATAGGTTTTTATATATAGTTAGATGCACATGGCTTCCATTTCACTTATATTACATGTTTTATTAATATGGAATGTGAGTAATATGATAATGGCTACACATAATTATTTATTAATATTGATTTGTGTTTTCAGACGTAAATATACTTTTTGATAATAATTAAATTTTAATAAATATATTTAAATACTCATCTTCTAATATAAATTTAATAGCCTTGAGGTATAATTGGTAATTTGGTATTTATGTACTATATGTTTTGAATCTTTGACCCAATAATATTGATTTTTCTCCCTTTCTATATCTCAAGCACAAAACTCATCCCCCAACACAGAAAGAGTACTGAATTCATTGATATGTATTTTATCCAAAATATATTTTAAGTGTCTTGCTTTCATTGAATTAATATTAAGAATGACGATATGTATATTGGCCTACTATAAAAAAAAAGAAGATGGACTATATAAATATATGAAATGTACATAATAATACACAGATAGTTACACTTAATCAAGACATTTAATATATACCTTGCATCAAAACTTATATATATAATTTTCTATTCATAAATTTGAATGTATTCTTAGAGGCAGAAAATCCAAAATTAAAAAATATGGAGTATAAACATGTGGAGTAATATTGAAAGAGATAAGAGTTGCCATTTATCTCGCTATCAGCTCAAGTGCTCAACTGCTCAAATATGGTACTACTAAATTCAACCTATTTCACCAAGTCCTTGTCTTAGGACTTACCTATAGTTTAGGAAAAAGAGAAATTCAATATCAAAATCTGGTTAAAAGCCATGTAAATTTATACACAAAATGTTTGGAGATAGTGAAAATTGATCAGTCATGTCTGCAAATTATAGAGTACACTATAATATATCTATTTAGGTCCACCATATATAATAAAATAGATCAATTTTTTATGGGTTTTTGGATGTTAATATACTGAACATTTGAGGTATTAGACAATAATGCACTGAACTTTGACCTTGGACAATAATACACTGTACTTTGGGGGGTGTTGAACAATAATGCATTCAGTATGATTTTGGTAATGGCTAACTTGGTGATAATCCTATGGTAGCGGATGGAGGAGATGAATTGGTCCAAAAATATTTGTCTTCTCGGTCTGTCACGTAAGATTGTCACCAAGTTCGCCACCGTCGAAATTGTCTCGAGTGCATTATTATCCAACACCCCCAAAGATCAGTGCATTATTGTCCAAGGTCAAAATTCAGTGCATTATTATCCAATATCCCAAAAGTTCACTATATTAGCGTCCAAAATTCCATTTTTTATGTGCAAAATTGATAGATTTAAAAAGTATCAATCAATAATATTGATAAATTTATAATAAATACTAATAATTTTTTATATATTTCTTTTACCATGATAAATTTAGATAAATATTCCAAAATATACCATATAACAATTACAATAATGTGTAAGTTAAAGGACCTCCTTAATACCATGTAAGCTCCGCTAACTTGGTACCGTTTGTATTAAATTTGCCTCCCCTTTATTTGAAGCCATTAAAAACGCCCCCTCCCAACTCCTGAATCCCAGACCAAACACACTTCCCTCCCCCTCTCTCTACCTCTCTCTCAATTTCCTCCAATGGAATCCTCCGCAGCCCACATGGAACCCATGACCACCGCAACCGCCGCCGCTACGACGGCGGTGTCCCCATACTGCGGCACCAGCAGCAGCGGTAGCAGGTACGAGAACCAGAAACGGCGAGACTGGAACACCTTCATCCAGTACCTGAAGAACCACCGTCCACCACTCTCCCTCCACCGCTGCAGCGGGGCCCACGTCCTCGAATTCCTCCGCTACCTTGACCAGTTCGGGAAGACCAAAGTCCACGGGCACCTCTGCCCATTCTACGGGCACCCGAGCCCACCTGCCCCCTGCCCGTGCCCCCTCAGGCAGGCATGGGGGTCCCTCGACGCCCTCATAGGGCGACTCCGGGCCGCCTTCGAGGAGAACGGCGGACGGCCCGAGCAGAACCCGTTCGGGGCCCGGGCTGTCCGCCTGTATCTGAAGGAGGTCAGGGACACCCAGTCCAAGGCCAGGGGTGTTAGCTATGATAAGAAGAGAAGGCCCAAGAATAATAATAATAATACTGGAGACAACAAGAAGCAGCACCTGCACTTCAAGCCTTGTTGATGTCTTTTGCTAATCATCATCATCATCATCATCATCATCATCATCATCATCATCATCATCATCATCCTTGTTTAGTTAGTAATGAGTTTTAAGTAGTAGATGGTAAGTTGTAATTTGCATCACCTTTTAATTGTGTGTATTGTTAATTTGTTAGCAAGGTCGACGTGGCTAGGGTTAGTAGCTAGCTGGTTTGGTCTCCTTAATTATCAGCTTCCCATCCCCTGAAATATGGATGGATGGACGTGTTAAATATTTATTATGTTGGTTTAAGCTAATTCTCTAATTATCCTACTACTCTTTCCGCTGATTTTCAAGTCAACAGATGATTCCCCTCGTCTTTGGATGATGACTATGGTTGCCTGCTGATCCGTCTCACAATATTTATTGCTATCACTTTTTCATTCACTTTAATACATATTTTCAAAGGATCATAAACTTTGAACAAAATATTTTCCAAAATTTATAAATTTATAGTTTTATAAAATTACTTTTCACATTGAAATAGGCCCCGTCCTTTTATGCAGTTGACAAGCTGCAGTGTCCCCCCACACCGCAATTTTCCATATTCCACTACAAACCACCACAGTCTACCACAACTAACCACAGTCTACTTTTTTTAATTTAATTTATCGTTTTGGCCATGTTCTTTGGTTGGGTTGTATATAACCATCCCAACTTATCGATCCTAACTTATCTAAACCTATCCAAATTTAACACAATTCTCCAAAAACTATCTACTTTTTAAACACAATTCTCCAAAAAAACATCATATTTATCCTGACTTATCCCAACCTATCCTAACTTATCTTACCTTATTCATCCAAACTTGAAAATAACTCAACCAAAGAACAGAGTCTTTATTAAAAGTTAAAATTTCCATATTCCATCTCAATCCACAACAATTCACTACAACTTTTCCCAATCTACCACAATCCATCACATTTCCTCAACACCGCATCGCAACCAGCCATATAAAAGAACGGGGCCCTAGGATCTTGAACAAGATTAGCTTGTTAACGTTGATTGTCATGGATTAAAGCAAATCTTTTGTCTTTTGCTTCTTTTTTAGTAGGTATTAAATGGTTTTTCAATCTTTGCTCAATTAAAACTATTCTTTTTATATTGTGAAATTTAGAGATAGAACTGTTACATCTAATCCATCCATGCCTTACATTTATAAAATAAATGATTTGATATGTAGAGAAATTTATAACCAAAGTCTTTATACCATATTTTTACTAGTATTTTCATTAATACATTTTTAAAAAATTATTAAATTATATGTTTTTTATGAAATATTTTTATATATAAATTTAATCATAGTGGTTATAAACTAGAAATTATATATATATATATATATATATATATATATATATATATATATGACTTTAAATAATGTTCTTTTATAACTTTAAATAACATTCTTCGAAGTAATGACATACATTTATCAAGTATAAGTGTATGTAATCATTAGTTACATGAATCGTATCAATTCTTATAAAGAAACACCTTTCATGTGTAATTCTACATTTATGAAAAAAATATAGACCACTAATGAACTTTATGTAATTTAATGAGCTGTGTAACCTTTAAAACAATGGAACGTGATCATGATGATGATCATCGCTCCATCATTCAACCCTGACAGAGCTAAACATTATTTTGAATGAAATAATCCAAATTTATATTTTAATTAATCAAATCTAAATTTTTATTGCAGGCCGGGTTTTACACTTTCACTTTAGCTAGTATAGTTGCTTTGATAAAATAAATTATGTCGAATAATCCAAATTTATATTTTCAGTTTAGTTAAGTTCAGATTTATATTGCTAGGTTTGACACTTTCACTTGAGCACTTACGGTTCCTTTTGATAAAATGAAATAATGTTCTTCACATAGGAAAATTTACATGTACATGGCTGCCTTTTAGGTCTATAACATTTATAAATTCAATTTTGCCTTTCAGGTCTTTAACATTTGTAAATTCAATTTTGCCCGTTTCGAGTAAAAATTTGCCTTTGTTAACTTTTTGAGCCAAATTGATTTAACAATTTTTCTGATGAAATTAACAATTTTTTCAATAAATGAATGATTTTTGATGAAATTTATTTGTTGAAATGACAATAGCTTTAACAAAGAAAATTCATGCATCGTAATTTACCATGCTGTCCACGAACTACCGTATTTTACCATATTATACCACACTTTACCACAATAATCATAATTTTTTCTCTCTTTATTTTTTTTTTCGAGAAGTATTTTTTCCATTTTTCTCTCTTCTCATCTACCACGTCAATTATTCTTACAACAAATTTTATCACAACATGGCACACCGTAACGCAAGATACCTCACTTTCCATAATTTACCATACCACACTATATCCACACTTTATCCACCACAGAAAAAAACCGAGCCTAAATTGAAATAGAGATTAGAGGAAACAATTCAAATATCAATTTACATAATATCATCTACAACGGGTTTTAAACTCCGTTGTGGCCGGTGGCCGTAAATAAAGACATTTTTAGTAGTGCAATTAAAAAATGTCAGGGTCGGATTTATAAATGCTTAAACATAAAGGTTAGCTATGCACATTTTCATCTTTAATAGCCTTCAAACTTACATTGCTTTTTTTTTCTTCGTTATTTGACATTCCCTTTAATATGATTACTGTAGTACATTTTGTACATGTATGGCCATATGGGGCATAATAATTTGATTATCTGAAGAGGGGAACTGAGGAGAAATGAAAAAATGAAGAGAAAACTGACTTTACAGGGAGACTTTTCGTATGTTTGTGTCAGATACTATATTAACAACACACTGTATATGCTTGCAGGAAGACTGGAAGAAGGTAAATTAATTATTAAGTTTCCTCTCACTTTTCACCTTTTATTATCACGTTTACTTCACTACTCCGTCTATCTCACTGGGAAAAAGAAAGCCTCGCAGATTCAGCCGCTGGATTTATTACCAGAATCGGCTTGTCACATTCATAAAAGCTTCTATTTTCTGGAAAAAGTTTTCCTTCAAACACCAAACATCAGCTTTCATACAGATCATAGTCAAATCTCTGTAGGGGCATGTTTAGATCAGATATAATATAATGATTAATGGGTTTTAAGATATTGAAATATATATATTTATGTTCATGTTTTATAGCCCTGTTTGTCAATCAGCTGGTAGCTGTTAGCTGATAACTTTTTGGATTAGTTGTTTGACTTTAGCTGTTTGGATTAGCTGATTGCAGGAAAAAATGTTTGATAAAATAGTTTTTCACAAAAAGTTACCTCAAGAAAACTAGCTTTTTGGGTCCAAAAAACTAATATAAAAAACTACTTACCAAACAACTCAAGTAGCTTTCTAATATTAATAAAAAAGCTAAAAGCTATCTAAAAAACTAAAAACTACCCAAAAAGCTGGGTTTTATCAAGGAAATAACTAAGGAGAAGTCGGGTGAGAAATTATATGTCAAGTATATAAATTTTGTTCGTTAATCCTCAGTGTCAACTGAGAACTATTTAGATAGGTAAAACTTTTGAAAAAGGAGTTGTCTAGTGCATTCATCTTATCATGTCTCGTATTTTTATTTTTTATCCACTTTTATAAAGTGGAATGTGTGGAAAATAATATCTGATCATAGATTTTTGGCACGAGCCACCACACGAAACCATAAAGATTAGTTTGGACGATTTTAAATCATCCTTGAAAGTAGTGTACGTGTAGGTTCATAATTAAAGATTATAGGAGGAGTTCCGTTCAAGCATCTATATTCAATTTGAGGGTCCGAAGACATTAATGTCGTAGTTTTTGCAAGGTTCAAACACATTCTCCTTGAAGTAGATGAAGGGTTCCCATCTGTTAGAGTATAAAATCATTCATCGGGCTTCAACCATCAGGTTAAACTTTTGGTTTAGATGGTTCCACATGGTATCAGAGCCAGACCTAAGCAAGAAGTTTCAGGTTCGAATCTTAGCATCCCCATATTCTATTGCGCAAGGTAAAATGAGGCCTTTGCAGCATCCAAGCTTTAAGCGCAAAGGGCATTCGCGTGAGGATGCGTGTTAAAGTATAAAATCATTCATGGGGCTTCAACCATCAGCTTAAGTTTTTGGTTGAGTTGGTTTCACACCATCAATGCAATTAAAGGTACCTTCTATATTTCGTTAAAGATTTATACTCTAGTTCAAGACATACACGCCTCAGGGGCGGATATGTATGGAGTGTAGGGGTGTCACGGACACCCTTAGCCAAACAAAAATTTGTGATTTTCTAATATTATTCACAAAAAATTTTCTTAATTGAAGCAAGTAGACACCATAAAAAAAAAATCTTAAAAAATATAATAGATGTGTCCAATTTAGCAGCAACCCAAAAACCCTAAAATATTACTCCATCTATTCCAAATAAATTGTCCAAGTTGACTATTTAAATTTTGATCGTTAATTTATCAAATTATATACAAAACTATCACTAATATTGTTGAAGACAGGGTCAAGGTCCTTCACCGCGCATCCGCGAAGGACCTTAGGTTTTGATGAAAGCCAAAATCCGGAAAAGGGAAGTTGCCTTATATTATATATTCTGATTATATATTCTGATTGTATAATATATATTTGGATATATTTTGATTGTGTGATTTATTTGTAGATATAAATCATAAGGAAAGCATAAGGAAAACAAATCAAGAGGATTGTGCAATCAAATATAAATCCAAAAGGAAAGAATCCGTTGGATGATTGATGATTGAGGAAGCATCAACACAAAAGGGAAGAATCAACAATGAAGGTAAGTTACCGTTGGAATGACTCAATTTCAAGCATCCAAAGCCCTCTATAAAAAGGACGATTGAAGAAATGAGAACTTAGGCGATTCCACGGAAGTAATCGCGGTGTAAGAAATCCGGTGGGATTTCTCCGAATGTGTAACCAATGGTTCGGTGGTGAAGGTAGCCAGTAAAGGACCTCTGGTGAAGGTATAGCCAAGGACCTTGGTGAACATTCGTTGTGTCCACATGTGGTGGAGAGATGGTGTGTAGCAGAGCCTTGACGGACTAAGGCTGTGTGTGTTTGTGTTTCAATGTAATCCATCATGTTCCAAATCGCCGCTAGGGTTTTTCCTACGACGATCCTTATCTGTAGCTGACTCAAGGACATTCAGTCTTGGTCAGTGATCCTATCGATGCGCCTTGTTACTTCTTAGTTTGTTTTGTAAGTGTAACTTGTTCTTTGATTGTTATAAATCTAATGAGGTATTTCAGTTACACTGTGTTTTGATCCTTGGTTTCAAACCAAGGAAGTTTGCTCTAACGTCCTTACCTAGTGTATAGATCTTAATTGTGAACTTCACCCCCCTCTTGGGCTCCAACAAATATATTTGTGATGAAAAATATTTTTATCTGAATACAATATTATTCATCATGTTAAGATAAAATGTAAAAAAAATTAACGGTCACAGTGTTGCATCGAAGACCGTGAATAAATAAGCTGGACAATTAATTGGGACGGGGGAGTACCAAATTATATTTTTATAAATAAAAAGTGTAAGTCTAGATCCTTAAAAAGCGTTTACATATTAATAAATATATTGGACACCCTTAAATTGAATGTCTAGATCCGACACTAACGCACATGCTTGTCTTCGTGAGGTTTTAGCAATCATCACACATACATGGTCAAGAAACTTGAGCAGCTTTTGGTCATAATATTCACGCCTCAGTGGTTTGAGATTGCATTCCAAGTGTTGATTTGTATAATATTCTTTTTGAGGGTGATATTGATAGTCTTTGAGAGAATGACAATCTAAATATTTTTAATGTATGTATCTTATTCTTCATAAAAGAACATTTGACAGATTGAGCATTGAGAGCACGTTCTTAATTTTTGTGATTAAGGTTGTTTGTGATAATTAAACATAAGTGTATATAAATTTTGGTAAGTTTTGATAAATTTGAATATACTAAAATTTTTAATTTAGCCAACTTACTAAAATTCACCGAAGATATCCAAACTCGTTAATCTAACTCATAAAATTTTATCCAAGAAAAGAAAATGTATTACAATCTCCGTCCTATATTTTTTGACTCTTTAGCCAAAATTCAGAAAACTTGTTAAATAATAGTTGAATACTATATTGCATAATGTTGGGTACTTTTAGGTGTATGAGTGGCATGTCTTAAGTGGCAAAATTAAACTAAGTTTGGGTGTTTCTAGTTGACACGGATAGTGTCACAAACCAGAAAACCCAATTTTGGATCTTTGGCGTAAAGATGGATCGTGTCTTAGGCGACATGGACCCCTTCTGCCTTGATAATTAAGGGTCGTGTCAACCTGGACATGGACTATGTCAGGCCAAATGATCAATGTTATCTTTTCATATTTTTGCCTGATTTCTTCTTGAGTGTCTCCTTTATACATCATTAAAAGTGGATAAAAATGATGTTGATCATTATTATGTTATCATCCTCCTACCCATTGGTGGTTATTGTCACTCTAATGGGAGTCTATCCTATCTCAGGTGTCTCTTCAAAGTTTATAAATAGGATGTATGTTATTCTATTGATTCATTTCAATCCTAAACACCTTATCTTAGGCCACGTCTATAACACTCCTGAATTAAGCCAACTAAGAAGGTTCGATAAGTTTCCTCCTATAAGGTAAGTGGTGTATCCTGCGATTATATACAATTGATACATGAGTCAAAAGCCAATAAATACGCCGGCAATTCACTTGATTGTCCATGTAAATACTCATGCTACGTACCGTAAGTTCCAACACACAGAAGGCTGTAAAACATTGCTATCAAATTGTTTATATATCTTTCTTCTTTTTAATTTGCCTTTTGCGTTAGAAAAATTAATAAAAAAATTGCATCAAAATTACAACATGTTAATTATTCAAAAAAAGTTATTATTTTCGTCCCAAAATATTTATCAATTTGACTAAGTTTGACATCAATTACAATAAGTCATAATATAAAATTACTACCATTAGAATGATATATTATTAGATATTATGATAAAATTAATTTAATATTGTAACTCATTATAATTTGTGAGTAACTTGTGAGTAATTAACGGTCAAAATTTAATTAAATTGACAAATATTTTCGAAGGGAAGTAGCAAGTGTTAAAGTGATAATTATTGTGTTGGAGTCAGTGATTATGAACAAGTTGAATAAATGATAAATAAATCATGAAAGTGTGTTGGAGGGTAGGCAGTAATTGTGAGCAAGTTGAATGAATGATGAATAAATCATAGAAATGAGCATAGAGTAGCATGATGTTTGCTTTGGTACAAGGATAGACAAGAGATGAACTAATATTTGTAAGTTGAATGCATTAGTGAGTGGGAGAAGGAGGGGTGGGGTCTTGAGTTTCTCACCTACTATTAGTGCTGTCTTATCACATGATCTCAACTATATTCCCTTGCCCTTCTATCATCAATACTGTGTCTTGCTTTACTGCAACACTAGTGGCTTTTCTTAAAAATTTACTTCAAATTAGGATAACAAAAGCAAATTCAGGCCCCCTTTAACCTTTTTATTCTTTTTCCTTTTGATATTTCTTTTAGTTTTGGCTAGGGTCACTAGTATATTGTTTAATTTGCTCTATTTTTTTATTTGAGCAAAAAGTTATTGATGGTATAGGCAATTTAAAATTATTATCATAAATGCTTCAGATAATTTTACAAATATTATAAGTTAAAGATATACCATTAAGAATTTAAGATAGTTACATGACGGATTTAAAAAGGTGATATTATCTTTTTATATAAAATTTCACATGTTCTTTACTGTTTATATATGAGTCTATTTGTGAGGGAAAAAGCAAGCATGAATCTAATTCTAAGTGTGAGGTCCCTCTATTTATCAAAATATTCATCTGTTTATAATAAAAAAATGTGTGAGCCCCCTCTAAGTGGTATTATGTAAAGATATCTAAATACATACGATATTACCTTAGGCATATTATTGAGGCCCTGTTCTTTTATGCGGTATTTTGCGGAGTGGTGTGGTGAGGTGTGGTGGAATTGTGGTGGGGTGTGGTAGAGTTGTGGTAGGTTATTGGTATGTGGGGTAGGTGAGGAGAGAGTGTAAAAAGTAGAGGAGAAAAGTGAAGAGAAAGAAAAGTGAGGAGAGAGAAAAGTAATGATTTGCGGTAAAGTGGGGTGGATTGTGGCAAATTGCGGTAGGCTGTGGCACCCATGCAGTTTGCCAACCGCAGAAAAGAACAGGGCCTGAATGTACATAGACTAATTCTAAAAGACAAGCAAGCAATTCAAGAAAATACTTAAAATTGAAAATATTTTAAAAAAATGAGACTAATCACAGTACATTTCAATTGCAATCAATACCAAAAAGAAAGTTGAAAAGCTAATGTGAGTGTGTGACATATTGATAAACTTATATAAAAATTTCATAATATATACCAAGGTTTTTAAAAAACCACCAAATAACGAATACAAGAAGTCAAGAACCCAAGCTAAAGTAATTAAACTGACTAACTATGTTATGTTAATAACTTTAAACTTAGACCTCAACAAACTTTAAACCTAATTTATCTCATCTATTAGTGTTAGATAATTGAAGCGTCTAGTCATTTTCTTTAGGTTTTTCTCTAGTCTCTCACGGTCTCGTTTACACTTGGACAATATAAATTGAACATTTCACAACCCCTCTCGTTGACGCACCTGCACTCATTGTTATATATGACCAAATTACCAAAGTATGGAGATCTTATGTGCTATCCACTATTAGTATCACCCCAACTTTTTCTTTGATCACTTTGTTTCATACTTTTTCTAATCTTATACACTCACACATCCACTAATTATTCTGATTTTGGTCTACGGCCATGCCCTGTAAATTTGGGTCTTTTTAATTGACAAACACTATATATACTATACATTAACCCGGCAATCATATGTACAATACTTTTTTTTTTTTTAAATTTTAAAGTGAATGATAATCTTCTTATTGCACCATTCATCGCATTTCTCCATCCTACCTTTATTCACAAGTTGCTACTAGCTATAGTTATCAATTTGCCATAAAATATTATTGCGTATTGCTTGTTTTAATAATGGGAAAAGATGTTGAGTAAAACGGAGCCCAAGTGGGGATGCAAGGTCTTGTCTCTTCATATGGTATATATGCAATGTTGCAATTTTTCCGATGAAGCTAAAGATTAATTAAAGACATGACTTGAGAACTATCCCAAAAGAAACCAAAATAAAAGGTAGGATTAATCCAATAAAGTAAACCTACTATCAAATATATTCCCTACCATTTTATGTCACATTTTGTTGTCATCTTTCATTGTACCAAGTTATTGGAGAAGGAAGAGTTATTTGTCTTCGTTCCCCTTTTCTACTCTCCTTTTTCTTTTCATTTGTCTGTCTTCATATCATATCCTTTGGTTTTACAAAAAAAAATTGGCTGTTGTAACATCATGTGAAAGAGTAACTCTAATAATTACCACTATGATATATTAGTCCAACCCAACGAGCGCAATATAATCTAATAGCAGTACTTAAATAAACTCCATACATATATAGACAAATTTATGTGAAATCATCTCAATCAAAAGCTTAAACTGATGGTTATAGGCTTAGAAATGGTTTTATAGACTTACATGCCCCCTCACACAAATGTCATTTGGGCTTTAAAGGGTGGATGCTGCAAATGCCTCTATCACCTTGCGCAAATGAATGTGAGGGGTATTGAGATTCGAACCTAAGACTTCTCGTTCAGATCTGACTCTCATACCATATAAAACCATCCCAACCAAAAACTTAAACTAATAGTTGTAGGTCCAAGAATGATTTTATAGACTAACAATTTAAACATCATGTCATGTATATTTGAGCTAACCCTCATCACATGCAAGAACTTGAAATATGGACAAAGGAGGAAAAGGAGAGTGATTGGGAAACCATTGGATAATGATTGAGGGAGTGTTGGGGTTTTGGTGTAATGACCAAATTAAAGCCATGCACATTGACGAGAGTGATGGAGCATAGCATTCCAATATGTGGCAACCAATAAAAAGGACAGTTACTAACAAACCATTTGACTGGTATTCAATCCAAATACAACCATACATGCATGCATTGGTACCATAAAATAACTGTTTAGAGAAGCTTTTTGGTACTCAAGAAACTGAAAAAGGGTCCAATTCATTCATTCATTCATGCACTCATCTTTAGTACACAACCTCAACGTGCCTAGTTTTTATTTTTTTTTATTATTTGTTTATTTTTAGCATTGACAAGTTAATTGGGTTATTTACTTAACTCTCGTTCCATAGATTATAGTCATAGATGATAGTCATTATACGCTAGGCCTCTTTTTTTGCGCGTTGTGTTTGCATTGGGTTACATTTAGTTGCATTAGATTGCGTTAAATTGCGCTGAAAATAGTTAAAAAGTAATGGTAATTTGCGTTATATTGCGGTATATTGCAATAGGTTGCGGTAAATTGCGTTACGTTTGGGTGCATTAACGCATAAAAGAACGGAGCCTAAGTGGGTTATGCTAGGTTTGAACCATAAGAAATACCAATAATTTTCGTCATAAAAATTATTAGAATTAGAATTCAAATTATGATGAGGTTGATAGACTACACCCCTTGAATCCATGTCACTTAAACAATTAGATTCAGGCACGCAAATCTAGTTGCTAACTAGCTCATAAACAAGCCTTTTTTTTCAATTCTGAGTGGTCCTTGAATTGAATTTATGAGGATGGCCGTCCTTTGCCTAAGCTAAAGCTATAAAAGTAGTGGGTTTATATAAGACGCTATGTATGATGTATGCGGTTCAAACTCTATTACGTACAGTGTCACCTTCTTATTTGGTGAAGGGTCACTAGAGACAATTAGATGGTGGCTAGCTACCATGCATGTCCATTCATGTACGAGCAAAGAAAAACCCTGGCCCCCCCTAAAGCAAACAAAACTGTACATATAGAACTATTAATGTATGCATCATGGATTGGCATGGGACAAAATTAAACATGCATATGCATGCATTTATCAACAATTGTATGTGGCGTAATCATCTTATGGGGCATTTGATATTGATGTATCATTAGAGACGTAACTAGTTAAGCTAAACCCAGATAATTGTTGATGTCTTATGATAATTCAGAGATCGAAATTTTCTATAGAGAACCAAACTATGTTTTACTGATAGAATTCAATAAGTTGTTGATAAGTGTTGCTCCCATAATTGATTTGCAATGACAAGAATTAGGCACCGTTCTTTTGTGCGTTAACGCACCCAAACGCAACGCAAAATCAATCAAACCTAACGTATGGCAAACACAAGATAACGCAACTTATCACAATCTACTATTCACCTCTACTCACCTTTTTATTATTTCCTACCGCAACGCAACGCAATCTAACGCAACCCAAACGCAACTTATCGAAACGCAACGCAAACGCAACGCACAAAAGAACGATGCCTTAGTAGGCCCCGTTCTTTTATGCGGTGCAGTTGCGGTGTGGTGGGATTTAAAAAAGTGTGGTGAAGTGTGGTGGGAGTTCTGTTATGTTTGGTAGGTGAGGGGAGAAAATGTAAAAAGTGGAGGAGAAAAGTGAGGAGAGAGAAAAGTAAGAAGATATTTTGGTTATAATTTGAGGTAAAATGTGGTGGAGTGTGGTGAAATATGGTGGAATATTGAGTAGTGCGGTGTGATGCAGTAATGCAATGCGTAATATCGAATAAAATAACGGGGCCTTAACTTGCCCATGTGCTTATATCCAATTTGTCCAATATGGTGCCCTTAGGTGAATTCAATAAAGACAATTTAAAGGAGGTTCCACAAGTTGGTTCATTTAATTTAGAATGAGTTTGAATTGGGTTCATTCAAGTAAACACAACAAACATACATTGAAAGTCTATATATGAACTGAACGAAATGAGTAATGCTTTGCATCCTTTTTTTTTTTTAATCTTAACATCATGCAAATAGTTCTTGAAATTATAACAGAAAGTAATGTGTATGACTGATTGTGTCACCCAACTATTATTTTTTGTCAAAATTATCAATCTAATTCTTTATTAGTCAATATTACCATTCACCTTTTTAAACTGATTGAATTTGCATCTACAACTTGTTATTATAAGGTTCGTGGAGAGTTTGTAACCTACAATTGATAATGGCATACCGTGCGATTAAAATAACATGTCATTAATTCCTTAAACATTGATTTCTCTTTCTTCTTCCCTCCAATTACATAGTCTTTTACCCCTCATCTTCATCTCTTCCTATTGCAAAAGAGTTATTTGCACTTTCTTCAAGAAACCCAAAATAGAGTTAAATTTGCTATATATCGCCAACTAAACAAAACTCTTAACTAAATTTTGGGGTCCCAACTACATTAGAGGTGAAATTTGTAGATGAAACGTTAGGGACCTTGAGAAAGTTGAAAGAGAAGAAGAAAGAAGATGATTAAAATGAAAGTAGAAGTGTCTGGCTAGTGTAGTTTGCATCGAATGCTCCCCATTCTATTGCATTTCTCGGGCAAAAACAAAGGTAAATTGGAAAACCTGCAATAGCTCGTTAGCTCGCCAATTTCAATTAGTTTAAAAACTTGAGTGACATTTTTAACCAATTTCAATTAGCTCGCCAATTTGGTCTCGTTCTTTGGATTGATAACTATTTCCAATCCAATCCAATCCAATCAAAACCTTACACAATTCCCAAAAAAAAAATATCCTCTCTAAAAACACAATTCCCCAAACAAATATCATAATTTATCCAATCCAATCCAATCCAATCCATCCAAACCTCATTTTATCCAATAAAAAAACAGGGCCAAATTATAGTTATAATTTTGACTAAAAATAAAAATTGATTGACATAGTCAGCCACGCACATGAAAGAAAGTATAGTTTGAAAAGTGGTTGTCACTTGTCACTTGTTATGCACTAATCCATTTTAAGACTCATAAATTGACATAGAAAACCTTATTTTAACAAACAATATATAATATGATGAGAATAACATAGTAGGTACGCCCACAAGGCTTCTATTATAGAGATAATCATTAGTAAATTTTATATGTCAAGAGTAATGAGTACCAAACATAGTCATATGAGAATTTGATCATTTAATAATAAAAAATATTTCTTATTTTAAAATTTAAATAAATGTAAAGGTTAAAAAATTAAATATTTTATAATTACAAGAGTGTGTTAAAGTTCTTGCCTCAAATTGGTTGGGTTATCGCTCGCCTCTGGAGTATTAGGAAGACTCGGAATACTCTTATTTTCTGTAATTCTTCTACTCCCTCTACATTTATTTTAATATGTACTACACGGGCTGGTGCGGAATGGCGAATGCGCTTTCGTCTTGGGGAGTCTATTATTCTGATTGGTATCAAGTCCTCTTCTGCTCTCGCTGCTTCAACGGTGATGGTTGCCTGGCATTTGCCCCCTCTAGGCTCCTACAAGCTAAACTTCGATGGGTCTAAGTCTAATATTGGTACTTGGTAGTACAAGTGGTTTTGTTATTCGGGATCACATGGGTAAGATGGTGGGTGCTTCCTCTTTTCCACTAGCTTCTTCCTTTGCGTTAGTTGCTGAAGCTTCGGCTCTCCGTAATGGGATCCACCATGCTATTCAGGATGGGTTGTCCTCTTTATTGGTTGAAGGGGATAACTTGTGTATCATCAAAATATTCATTTGATGATGACCTTCTGCTCCTGTCTTTGTTTCTTATATCTTTAGGGAAAGTAATCGTGCTGCTGATTGGTTAGATAAGTTGGGTTGTAAGTCTGTTTGCGTCTTTGTCCTCTATTTTGTGGGATGACTAACTGGGTATTTTCCTTGAAAAAATGGTTACCTAGCTTTTTATTTCTTACCTTTCCATCTAAAAATAAATAAATAAATATATAAAAAAGGAACAACTAATCTAAATTTGATCAGTATTGGATCTCTAAGCAAGAAATCTGAGGCATGTCATGAGTTAATCTAAATTTCTATGTAAAAAATAAAGAAACAACTACAGTAAATGGTATATGTTGAATGATTATGATCCCAAATCCCAATGAAGTTTTTTTATTTATTTTTTTTTTGGTTGGAAAAGAAGGGAAATGATGAGGAATAATTGAAGTAGCATAGTGCTTTTTATGGTTCAAAGTCACATGCCCTAAGAGGAGCAAGGCATAAATTGTTGTATTAGAGGATGATTGATGATAGATAGTGAATTGAAATTGAAAGATTGAAATGACAAAACATGAGGAATGGTACTAGATTAAAGCTAGGTTTGCTTTTTAAACAGTGGTTTTAGCTTAGGGTTCTATTGTTTGAACAAAGGGTAAAATGAAATTGACCATTGGGTAATCCAAAACCAACAAAACAAACGAAGTGAACCATTCACGGAAATTTTCAAGGGCCCCATTCCCATTCCTAGCTATGTCCATCAATATGAATATGAATGTA
This sequence comes from Portulaca oleracea, assembly GCA_029582165.1. Taxonomy (NCBI): domain Eukaryota; kingdom Viridiplantae; phylum Streptophyta; class Magnoliopsida; order Caryophyllales; family Portulacaceae; genus Portulaca; species Portulaca oleracea. The sequence continues at coordinate 14,617,015 of CM055869.1, read as the reverse complement.
ATCAATCCACCGCAACAACTATAAGTATGACTGTATGAGAAGCTAAACCTAGTTATTAGTAGTTAGGGCCCTCTCTTTTTCTCGACTCCCCAGCATCACCCATCTGTACTGTTTCTATTTGTTGACTACCAGTACTCCTCCTTTTTCTGCTTCCTTTACCAACAAAAAAGAAAAGAAAATAAAACAACTATCCTAATCTCAAGAAACCATATTATAAGTACATTTTGGACTAATTCAGGGTGTAAACGTCCCTTCCCTGATAAGAGTCGAGATAACAATACATATGGAGTGGTTCAAAAGAAGTGAAAGAAAATCACCAATTAAGAATTGTAAGATTATAGATAATGACTGATTAATAGAGACAATGTGAAAGAATCGAATGAGAGCTTTCATCATAGCTTGTATAAGGAGGTGCGTAAAACAACAAAATCAGATGCGATATAAGCATGATTTGTGGTTATCCCCAGGGAGTGGTGCAACATTTTAATAGTAAATGACAAAAAGAAAAGAAGACAATGACGAATATCAATTTTAGTGAGTTATTTTCTTTGTAGCTTAAGCATATTGAGGATATATATTTGATGTATTTGTTAGAACTTTGCAACTTGTATTGGGAACTCTTCAATTTGTTTTAGACTTTGCATAATAAAAACATATAAGAATTGATGGATCTTATTGTATATCAACGTGATATTTAGGTTACTTATACCAGCTATAGGGCATCTTAGGTTTGATAATTTTTTTTTTGTTCCTTATAAGACCAGTCAATATTCCAGGTTTATAAACTTTTTTGTTGAACCCTTTTTTTTTTTCTTTTTTCCTGGATTCACTTAGAAATTGTGAAATTTTGTCCAATTAAAAAAACCGAACGACATAAATTTTTCGTCCGAATTTTTATATTGTCCGAATTGACCGAATATTCGGACATAAAATTTCTCTTTTTTCTATTGTTCGAACCCGATTTTAGCTTCATTCGAATTGTCCGACCCGGTTTGACCCGAAATAAAACCGGGTCCGGACATGAATTTCTCGTTCGAATTTTGACATTGTCCGAAATTATCCGACCCGAATTTACCCGGACCCGAATTTTTGTCAGCGCTAGATTCACCAAATCCCAATTAGATTATTAAGGTTCCATTCTTATCAATCCAGTTAGTTGGTTTTTGGTACAATAAACTCAATTTGTGATGATATCCAATAATAAAATGTACCTTCTCTTTGTTCTTTGTAAAGTAAAATTACCTATATTTTCTATGTCATCTAACTTTATCCAATTTTACCCGATTTTTACATAAATTTGTTCAAACTTACCTAACTTATTTAGTTCCACAAGCTACGTACATAAGACACACCCTATTTACATAATACCTAACTTACTCATTTTCATCAAAAACTACTAAACATTATCAATATACACTTAAACGTGCACAACTAAATTACTTTATTTAATTTTATGTTTAGGGTCGAAATAACAGAGCTTAAGGAAGGACATGGGTCAAGATCCCTCACAGAATAAAGTGGGTCATGTTGAATAAAAAGATGGTCAAAATGGGTGGTTCACTAATACATCATTAGGCCATTAGCAATAGAATGAGAAAATAGTGAGAGTTTTATAAAAAGAAAAATAATGGGAATATTATAAATGTTCTATGATAAAATTAAAAATAAAAATTATAAATATTTTGATGCAAGATAATTATTAGCCATATTACATTTTACCTAAATTACTAATAAAGTTGAATGTATTTAAATCATTATAAAGGTATGTTTCATAATTTTGAGGGTTACTACAGTTTATAAATAATTTAAAAATATTATTTATATATGTTTATTTCATAAATATAAAACTATGTATAAAATGTGTATTTTTTACTATGATTGATAAAGGAGGCTATTATTATATTTTTTGACCTAGCTAATAAGTATTATATTATTATAATTGATAAACATATATAATTATTAAAGAAAATATTAATAAAAGTTATAAAAAGTGAAATATGGACAGTTATTAATAATCTTTAGTTTTGAGCCAAGATGATTATTGTGGTCCAATTAAAAATAACCGAAGTATTTGTAGATCATACTCCCTCCCATGACCACATAAGCAATTCCAACACACAATGGTTATATGGTACACTTTGTTGTGCTGGCTTGGATCCCTTTAGTTATTAAATTCAAAATTCATCAGTATTTATTATAAAATTGATCATAAATTTATTAATATTATTGCAAAATTTATTAACTTTTTTAAAAATTTTCAATTTTTACTAAGATACATCGCACAAAAATTAATTTATTTTAATATATGTGATAGATCTATGTTAGTTCATCACAGTCCATAGTATAATCTGCGATGAAGCCAAGCATTCGGTTTTGAATATTCAGTCAAAAGTGGGTTAGGGTTGCCGAGCTAGTCCGCTTGTTTAGTGGCTAAGCCCAACCCAGGCTCAAATGGGTAAGACATGAGCAAGCCCAACCCAGTTTATTAATGGTCTGGTCTGACATTTTACACAAAAACTTGATTTCACTCCAAATGGGCCACATATTGCCATTGCTAGTCGGAAGGGCCACATAGGTATGCTTGATGTGAAAAATATGGATCCTCTCAAAGGACCAGTTATCCTTTGAGTTTGTGGATGTTCAATCGTCCAAATTCGTTGTTGTGTTGGACTTTACTGTTATTGTTATTTATATCTAATAAGTTGTGGATGCTTCTGTTCATATGGATATTGTTAGTTATGGCCCATTTCTTTATTACTCTTTCCAATCCAATCCAATCAAATTTATCCAAACTTCATTTTATCCAATTCAAAGAACAGGGTCAAAGCTTCATTATATCTACTTGAAAAATATGTTCTTTCTTGCGTCAAAAAGCTGCAATTTATTATATTTGTTTTAGGGAAATTGAAATCTAATAAACCAACCTTTGGGGTCCTTTGAAATAACGAACCAACCTTGAACATTAATATTCAACGAACCAGCTTTATCATGTTGATTTTTCCAGCTAACCGCCACCGAGTCCGACTTGTCGGAAAGCTGATTTGATGGTGGTGCTTGCTTATGTGGAGGGTGTTTTAGCCAAAAAAAAAATGGACAATTTTTTTTTTGCTGAGTTGGATAAAAAAATCTAAATTTTCCTTTTTTTTAATTCCACCTCAACCCCCCCCCCCCTCACTCTCTCTTTCTCTCTCCCAGCCCTCCCTTTTTCCCTTTCCCTGTTTCTTTCTTTTTTCCCTGTCATTCTCTTTCTCCCTCTTTGACTCCTTCTTCTTCTTCTTCTTCTTCTGATTCCATCTCACCCTCATTCTCTCTCTCTCTCTCTCTCTCTCTCTCTCTCTCTCTCTGAATCTGCCTCTCTCTCAATCTCTCTCATCCTCCGTCCTTTTCCCCGAAAAACCCCAGCACCATTCCCATTCTCTGTCTCACTCTTTCCTTGTCTTTTCTAGGTCACCAATGGATGCCGAAAGTACAACAAGCAGCAACAATAGCAGAGTATACAACATCCCCTACTTACCTTGCTTTGTTTTTCAATTTGTCTCTATTTACTTTTCTTTTCCTTTTGTTTTCCCCTGTTCGTCCTTTCCCCTAGTTTTCTCGATTTTCTTTTCTTCTTTGTTTCTTCTTTTCTTTCTCCTCTGTTTCAGTCGTCTTTTTCCCCCTTGTTTTCTTTCTTTTTCTTCTTTCCTTTGTCTCGATCAGTAGGTGCAAGGATTTAGTTATTGATACCTCATTTATCTTGTAGTTTTGGCGAGAAGAGAGAGAGAGAGAGAGAGAGAGAGAGAGAGAGAGAGAGAGAGAGAGAATGGGGGGTGAGGTGGAGGTTGTGGCGGTAGAGATGGTAGCAGTGGAGGTGGTGGTGGCAGTGGTGAGGAAGGGTGATGGTGGTTGAGAGAGAAAGTGAGAGGTTAGGGTTGGGGTTGGTTGAGAGAGAAAGTGACGGTGGTTGAGAGAGAGAGAGAGAGAGAGAGAGACGGAGGGCTTGGGGAATGAGGGATTTCGCGGTGAGATGGAATAAGAAGAAGAAGAATGAGTGAAAGAGGGAGAAAGAGAATGAGGGGGACGAATGACAGGGAAAAAAAAAAGAAATAGAAAAAGAAAAAGGCAAGTGAAAAACGGAGTGATTTGGCAGAGGAAAAACCCCAGCACATGCCACATTCTGAAAAAATCCAAGTCAGCTTTCCGACGAGTGAGACTCAGTGGCAGTTCGCTAGAAAAATCAACATGACAAGGTTGGTTCATTGAATATTAATGTTCAAAGTTGGTTTGTTATTTCAAAGGCTCCCCAAAGGTTGGTTTATTTGATTCCAATTTCCCTTTATTTTAAGATTTATGGCATATACATGCATACTATATGATTCAAATACTAGAGTTTGGTATGTTCACATCCAGATACTTCAAAATTACATTGGATTAAAACAGCGTGAAATACAAAGTTGCAAACGTTCTTCGGGCTTGGGGAACAAGTTATAAAGCATGGGTGTGGGTGAGATAATATCAGAAACCCAGTAAAAATAGAGAAGCAAGTGTTGGAAAAAAGGGGAAACACGATCACATGGAATATGGGGGATCACTTGGGTGGCCAGGAGTCATGGGCTACCCCGTCTCCTCTTAAGTTTCGATAATTGTGTTGTTATAAGTTTCGATAGCTTAATTACGTTGCTTAGTTAAAAATGATTAGAATGTATTTGATAGGTGCCCTTTTGCTTGGTTGTTGCCTTGTTGGAATGTAATAACTTCGTTATTAGGTGCAAATTGATTTCTCCTTACTTGCATAACCTCTAGCTTGTAATTGTGATTTTCTTTTTTTAGGATAAATTTCCATGTTGCTCGTATTTTCATGTTCTTTAATAAAAAATGAAAGAAATAAAAAACAAAGTATTAAAGTATGTGATTTGGTTTGAAATCGTCAAAAGCTTGGCTTAAATAACTGCTATGCATATATATACTATCCTTGAAGGAAAGAAACCAAGTGAATGCTAAGTTGGCTACCTCGATGTAACCTGCAACCCTCGCTAAGCCAATGGGACCCTAAATCAGACAAGGGATAAATGACTAAATGTTAAATTAACATACTGTGGTCATTTTTCCTCGTCGTTCGACTTCCGAACGTCCACGTTTGGATTGGGGTGTGATTCGGTGATTTGTGTTGGGGTTTGAACCTTTATAAAAGAACCTTTAAGAAATTTTAATTATACATTTCAAGAATAATGCTTGTAAAATCACTTTCCCTTCGCTTAGGCATTTTATGAGTTTATTAGAACTAATCCTTTAAGAGTGAACATCCACTTGTTCCAAACTCGTTCGGTTTTAATCTAATTTGATCATTTAAATGCTAGGCTCGGAAGAAAGCATTTCATGCAAGCATTATTTAGAAACACATAAAGAAAAGCCTTAAAGTTGCATCGGTTCATTGTAAAACCATGTTTTACCATAGTTTATGCAATCTGATGTGTTTTTTAGTTTGAAATGGGAGTCGCCACCCGACTTTTTAAGGGAAAAGCCAAGACAAACCAAAGAGAAAAGAAAGAAAGAAAGACTCCGCATACGAAACCCAAGAGTGGATTCGGGGGTAAGGCTACGAACTCAAAAAGTAGGAACTTTAGGAATTCGCCTCTCACAAAAGGAAAGACTCTACTAAAATTTTAAGTGTGCTTTCATAAGATTTGGAAAAAGAACAAATAGGAACTTTATAGAATTACTTCATTGAACATGCAACATGAATTATAAAATGAAAAGTACAATATTTACACATTATTTACAAGAAAATGAAGAAAGATTTAGGTCTTACATTGTGCTAGTTTGGAGAAGAGGTCTTGCCTTACTTTGATGCTTGAAAATGCCCCTCTTAATACCCTTGAATAATACTCCTCAAAAGTGTCAAAAAGAAAGTAGGAAAAAGTGGTGGAAAAGAAGATAGGAAAGAGGACTTTTTTGTGGCTTTTATGTGTTTAGGCTTAGGGTTTTTTGGTGGAGTTTTGAATGAATAGAATATGATATGTATTTAGGCTTTTTGTAGCTTTTTGTAATAAAGAAATGATGAAGATTATGGTGGTAAGATGTAATAGAGAGTGAATAGGATAGAAGATGGTGATGAGGAACGTAATGGAGATAAAGATTGTAAGAGAGATTAGAGAGAATGAATGAGAGAGTAAGAGAATGAGTAGAGAGGAAGAAATGATGAGTGAATTGGTGAGTGCGTTTGGCATTGTGAAGAGTAGTATTTATAGGAGAATGAGGGAGAGGAGAGCACATAACATGCATGCACTCACATAGTAATCTCCGCCTAGGCACAAAACACAAAGGCAGTAGGGGGGATGTTCATCCATGGACGGTGGCACGTGGTCAATTGACCACGTGTGGGCGGAGTTCTCGTGGCCGACCGACCACCAGCTGGGGGGGATGGATGGGATGTCGCCCATGCATGCATGGACGGTGGTGTGTGGAATCAATCTGCCTAGGGAAATGCTGGTTCACACTTGGACGGCAGCTCCCTTTTATTTGTAATCTTAAGATGATTACATTACGTTTTTGTGAGGAACCGAACTTGTGACCTCCCGAGCTTGACTTTGCATGGCTTGCATTTTACGTAGAGGTTTGCATGTGAGTTTGCATGCAACATTAAAGCACATTCGTACGTGTAGAGTGCACGTATTTTAGCTCTTCTTCTTTATTTGCTTCCTTTTTGTATTGATATATCATTTAATTTGTGACAAAATTCGGTGTCTACACATACAAATAACCAAGTAATGAAATAATTGAGCATGACTATATGAGTGCCTTAGAATGACCAACTTGACGATGATTTGATGGAAAATAAGCCAGAGGCACTTATAATTGAGCATAAGGAACTCATTTATATAAATGCTCGAAGGGAAAAACACAAAAACTTGACTTCATCCGTGTAAATGTGTTCTTGAATTGTAAATATTAATTGTTTTTAAATAAGTGGCGATGTTATTTGAGTGATTATATACATGATTAAGTATATGAATTCCTTCTCATCTTTTTTGTAAATAGTTTTTATTATTCATTTTCTTTTCTCTTTTTTCTTTCGAGTTCAAGCTTTTGATGGTATAGCTTCTACAAATCCAATCCTCACGAAACCACACTCGTGCACTTGAGATGCCAAGACGTTTAAAGGGCTTGTTGCATACGCTAAATACAACCGTGAGTCTTACGAAAGTGACTTATGTTTTTCTTTTTCTTTTTGTTTGGTTTACTTTCCTCAAGACGAGCAAAGGTCTAAGTGTGGGGTTGTTAGTACTGTATTTTGTATATTTTACACAACTATACATTTATGATTTTTGACAATAGTCAATTGAGGTACTTTTAGCAGGTATTTTATTTATTTTATCTACTCAGTTTTAATTGTTAAGAATAGTAAAAATAAAATTTAAAAAGCTAAAAGGAAATGGAAATTAATTTATGTATTTGTTTGATATTCATTTTTGCTTGACTAATTGTCCTCTCCTTGGCCCAAATTCGCCCTGGCCCAATCCTAATAACCTATCCCATTTTTCCTTGAAACCCGACTGTCCCAGACCCGAAAGCCATCCCTACCCGCCTCCCCTCTACCCAAATTCTCTTAGCCAAGTGCCCAAACTCCCGAAACCCTAAAACTCATCCCTTTATCTCGCATTATTTCTCACTTGCTTCTCTCCCTCACTAATCTCTCTTATGGTGCGTTGAATTATTTCACAAGAAAATATTTTTCGGGGAGATTTCCTCTGAAAAATTATCATGGGAAAGAATATTTTATAGTGTTTAGTTTACATTTGAAATCATGAGGAAGTTTAGAGGAAAATTTATTTAAATGTCCAAATTACTCTTATTTACTTATTTATTTATTTATATATAAAATAGTTTTAGGGATATTTTGAAAATTTTGATAACTATAATTTTAAAAAACTCAACTATAATAGGATTTTCATTTAACATTTGAGTTTGTTGATAATTTTATAAAATGATCTACAGATGAGCTCACTAGCATATGTGGGTACTCCAATATTGAGTATTCGACGATCCTTCAAACATGAAGATGCTGCATTGTTGCCTTTGTCATCCGTTATTCTCATCGTGTGATCAACATATGTTATATTAATCTCTGATTAATTGCTACTCGCTAAGATTAGATATATTGAATAGAAATTCAAAATTATGTAAGTGTTTGTTTAGACTTAAGTTTAGCTCGACTTATGCTTAGGTTAGTGAAGCTCAATTATGTTCCACTTGATTGCTTCGTTTTTGGCCCAATTATCTCGTCTTGCAGTGAAATTTGGTGCAAGACGTTCAAACCATGTTCAATTTAATTTTGAGTTGTTTTTGGGCTTGACCCACTAGATGTGGCTAACAGATGGCAACATCTAGGGGTGTTCATTGGGTCAAACCCGGACCAGACCGGACTGGACCGAAACCCGAAATAGCAAAAAAGTTGGACCAAAGACCGGACCGAAAACAACCGATCCCAACCCATAGCAACCCGATGGGCATTTGGACCGGACCAACCCAGACCGGTTTGGACCGATTGAGATCTTTTTGAAAATTTTCTATTAAATTTGTAAATAGACTATTTAAATAATTATTTTTGTCTATTGTTAGGAAGCACATTTTTTTGGTATTGTGAGTTATTGTTTATGTTAGGAAATTATAGAAAATAATGAATTATTAAAATTTAAAAAATCATGATATATAATATTAAAAGTTGAAAAAGTTGACAATGATATTAAAGTTTTACCAAAATTTAGTCACTGTTTTCCATTTGCGTGAATTTTACCAATTTAGGACTCAAAAGGATCATTAGATTTAGGAAAAAGAATAATTTTTTTAGGATATAATATACATGATAGATGTGATTTTTATGGGAATCCCAGCTGAGTGCTGACATAGTTATAAAAATTTAAATTTAAATTTTATAATAATTGGGTTTCCGGTCCGGGTTTAGACCGACCAAGACCAAAACCCGAAAAATAAAAATAAATGGATCGAAGACCAGATCGGTTACCATCTGGTCTGGGTTTGGTCCGGGTTTTTGGTCCGAATTTTTTGGGCTAACCGGTCCGGACATAAATATGAACAACCCTAGCAACATCAATCACAGTTCTAAACACCGATCTATGATGAGTTGGTTGATCTAGGCATATTAATATAATTCAATACTAATAGTACAACCATTAAAATTAATTTAAGTTTATTTTCAATTTACAAACATCAAATCCGTTGTCGTCCTGTGGTTAGGATGTTTGGCTTTCACCCAAGAGACCCGGGTTCCATTCCCGGACACGGAATATTCCATGTCTAGATTTAATGTTTTTAAATTTTTCTAAATTTTCTAATTTCATAAACTTTGCTAGTTTGTGCTCAAAACCTTGTGTCTACTCTTAATACTACTTAAAAAAATATCGGAGTATTGGAACATGAAAACAAGAAGTTAAATTTTTAACCGATGGTTATTAATATCCTGGTATGCAAGAGAGAGGTCAATATTCAAAAAAGATGCTGCCCCTGTCATCTGTTGCTATTCTCATCGTGTGATCAACATATGTTATATCAATCCGATCAATTGCCACTCGCTGGGATTAGATATATTGAGCAGAAATTCAAAATTACGTCAGTATTTGTTTTAACTTAAGTTTAACTCGAATTTTGCTTAGGTTAGTGAAGCTCAATTATGTTCCACTTGATTGCTTGATTTTTGATACAATTATCTTATCTTGCAATGAAATTTGGCTCAAAACGTTCAAATCATATTCAATTTGATTTTGAGTTTTTTTTTTTTTGGGCTTGACCCAGCAGTGGCTAACAGATGCCAACGTCAATCATGACTCCAGACAACAGTATATGATGAGTCGGTCGATCAAAGTATATTAATAGAATTAGACACTAATAATACAACCAATAAATTTAACTTTAATTTATTTTTATTTTACAAGTATCAAATTCGTTGTTGTCCAACGGTTAGGATGTTTGACTTTCACCCAAGAGACCCAAGTTCAATTCCCGGATGTCCAAATTACTCTTATTTATTTATTTGTAAAATACTTTTAGTGATATTTTGAAAAATTTGATAACTATAATTTTACAAGACTCAACTATAATAGGATTTTCATTTAACATTTGAGTTTGTCGCTAATTTTAGAAAATGATCTACAGATGAGCTCACTAGTATATGTGGGTACTCCAATATTGAGTATTCGACGATCCTTCAAACATGAAGATGTTGCATTGTTGCCTTTGTCATTCGTTATTCCCATCGTGTGATCAACATATGTTATATTAATCTCTAATTAATTGCTACTCGCTAAGATTAGATATATTGAATAGAAATTCAAAATTATGTAAGTGTTTGTTTAGACTTAAGTTTAGCTCGACTTATGCTTAGGTTAGTGAAGCTCAATTATGTTCCACTTGATTGCTTCGTTTTTGGCCCAATTATCTCGTCTTGCAGTGAAATTCGGTGCAAGACGTTCAAACCATGTTCAATTTAATTTTGAGTTGTTTTTGGGCTTGACCCACTAGATGTGGTTAACAGATGGCAACATCAATCACAGTTCTAGACACCGATCTATGATGAGTTGGTTGATCTAGGCATATTAACAGAATTCAATACTAATAGTACAACCATTAAAATTAATTTAAGTTTATTTTCAATTTACAAACATCAAATCCGTTGTTGTTCAGTGGTTAGGAAGTTTGGCTATCACCCAAGAGACCTGGGTTCCATTCCTGACAACGGAATATTTCATGTCTAGATTTAATGTTTTTAAATTTTTCTAAATTTTCTAATTTCATAAACTTTGCTAGTTTGTGCTCAAAACCTTGTGTCTACTCTTAATACTACTTAAAAAAATATCGGAGTATTGGAACATGAAAACAAGAAGTTAAATTTTAAACCGATGGTTATTAATATCCTGGTATGCAAGAGAGAGGTCAATATTCAAAGAAGATGTTGCTCTTGTCATCTGTTGCTATTCTCATCGTGTGATCAACATATGTTATATCAATCCGATCAATTGTCACTCGCTGGGATTAGATATATTGAGCAGAATTTCAAAATTACGTCAGTATTTGTTTGGACTTAAGTTTAACTCGAATTTTGCTTAGGTTAGTGAAGCTCAATTATGTTCCACTTGATTCCTTGATTTTTGATACAATTATCTTATCTTGCAATGAAATTTGGCTCAAAACGTTCAAATCATATTCAATTTAATTTTGAGTTTTTTTTTTTATTTTTGGGCTTGACCCACCAGTGGTTAATAGATGCCAAAGAATCACGACTCCAGACAACGATATATGATTAGTCGGTCGATCAAAGCATATTAATAGAGTTAGACACTAATAATACAACCAATAAATTTAACTTTAATTTATTTTTAATTTACAAGCATCAAATTCGTTAGCGTCCAGCGGTTAGGATGTTTGGCTTTCACCCAGGAGGCTCGCGTTCACTTCCCCGCAACAGAAAAGTTTAATGTTTTTTGATTTTCTAAATTTATTTAACTGTCCAAATTACTCTTATTTATTTATTTATTTATGAAATAGTTTTAGGGATATTTTGAAAATTTTGATAACCATAATTTTAAAAAGCTCAACTATAATAGGATTTTCATTTAACATTTGAGTTTGTCGCTAATTTTAGAAAATGATCTACAGATGTGCTCACTAGCATATGTGGGTACTCCAATATTGAGTATTCGACGATCCTTCAAACATGAAGATGTTGCATTCTTTGTCATCCGTTATTCTCATCGTGTGATCAACATATGTTATATTAATCTCTGATTAATTGCTACTCGCTGGGATTAGATATATTGAATAGAAATTCAAAATAATGTCAGTGTTTGTTTTGACATAAGTTTAGCTCGACTTATGCTTAGGTTAGTGAAGCTCAATTATGTTCCACTTGATTGCTTGTTTTTTGGCCCAATTATTTCGTCTTTCAGTGAAATTCGGTGCACGACGTTCAAACCATGTTCAATTTAATTTTGAGTAGTTTTTGGGCTTGACCCACTAGATGTGGCTAACAGATGACAACGTCAATCACAGTTCTAGACACCGATCTATAATGAGTTGGTTGATCTAGGCATATTAATAGAATTCAATATTAATAGTACAACCATTTAAATTAATTTAAGTTTATTTTCAATTTACAAACATCAAATCCGTTGTCGTCCAGCGGTTAGGATGTCTGGCTTTCACCCAAGAGACCCGGGTTTGATTCCCGACAACGTAATATTTCATGTCTAGATTTAATGTTTTTAAATTTTTCTAAATTTTCTAATTTCATAAACTTTACTAGTTTGTGCTCAAAACCTTTGTGTCTACTCTTAATACTACTTAAAAAAATATCGGAGTAATGGAACATGGAAACAAGAAGTTAAATTTTTAACCGATGGTTATCAATAACCTGATATGCAAGAGAGAGGTCAATATTCAAACAAGATGTTGCCCTTGTCATCTGTTGCTATTCTCATCGTGTGATCAACATATGTTATATCAATCCGATCAATTGCCACTCGCTGGGATTAGATATATTGAGCAGAAATTCAAAATTACGTCAGTATTTTTTTTGACTTAAGTTTAACTCGAATTATGCTTAGGTTAGTGAAGCTCAATTATGTTCTACTCGATTGCTTGATTTTTGACACAATTATCTTGTCTTGCAATGAAATTTGGCTCAAAAGTCAAAATGTTCAAATCAGATTCAATAATTTTGAGTTTTGTTTTGGGCTTAACCCACTAGCGGCTAACAGATGCCAACGTCAATCACGACTCCAGACAACGGTATATGATGAGTCGGTCGATCAAAGCATATTAATGGAACTAGACACCAATAATACAATCAATAAATTTAACTTTAATTTATTTTTAATTTACAAGCACAAATTCGTTGTTGTGCAGTGGTTAGGATGTTTGGCTTTGACCCTGGAGACTCGGGTTCAATTCTTTGCAATGAAATATTTTAATGTTTTTTTTTATTTTCTAAATTTATTTAAAAGCCCAATTTACTCTTATTTATGTATTTCTTTATTTATTTATAAAATACTTATAGGGATATTTTGAAAAATTTGATAACTATAATTTTAAAACGCTCAACTATAATAGGATTTTCATTTAACATTTGAGTGTGCCGTTAATTTTAGAAAATGATCTACAGATGTGCTCACTAGCATATGTGGGTACTCCAATATTGAGTATTCGACGATCCTTCAAACGTGAAGATGTTGCATTGTTGCCTTTGTCATCCGTTATTCTTATCGTGTGATCAACATATGTTATATTAATCTCTGATTAATTGCTACTCCCTGGGATTAGATATATTGAATAGAAATTCAAAATTATGTCAGTGTTTGTTTAGACTTAAGTTTAGCTCGACTTTTGCTAATTAGGTTAGTGAAGCTCAATTATGTTCAACTTGATTGCTTGGTTTTTGGCCCAATTATTTCGTCTTGCACTGAAATTCGGTGCAAGACGTTCAAACCATGTTCAATTTAATTTTGAGTTGTTTTTGGGCTTGACCCACTAGATGTGGTTATCAGATGGCAACATCAATCACAGTTCTAGACACCGATTTATGATGAGTTGGTTGATCTAGGCATATTAATAGAATTCAATACTAATAGTACAACCATTAAAATTAATTTAAGTTTATTTTCAATTTACAAACATCAAATCTGTTGTTGTCCAATGGTTAGGATGTTTGGCTTTCACCCAAGAGACCCGGGTTCGATTCTCAGTAACGGAATATTTCATATCTAGATTTAATGTTTTTTAATTTTTCTAAATTTTCTAATTTCATAAACTTTGCTAGTTTGTGCTCAAAACCTTGTGTCTTTTCTTAATACTACTTAAAAAAATATCGGAGTAATGGAACATGAAAACAAGAAGTTAAATTTTAAACCGATGGTTATCAATAACCTGACACTAGTAGAATTGGTGCCCAAAAACGTCTGAAATTGGCGTCTGATAAGGGTGTAAACAGAAGTCAAAATGGTTTTGCCGTCTGATTAAAACGGACGCCAAAACCTAGTACGCCTTTATTAAGAAAGCGTCTGTAAATGGCGTCTGTTTCAATCAGACGCCAAAATTTTTGTAGTATACGAGGGTTGTGTCAGACCAAGTTCGTGCATGCGGCATGAAGCGCTTGTTTTTATGCGAAACGATTATGTTTCATGCCAGACAGACGCCGAACTTGGGTTCCAGGAACAAAAAAAAACTTAAATGATATATATTTGCATTTGTAATTATAAAATAACGTGAATTCAATAATGAAAATAATTAGAATAAATAGTATATTTTGAGTGTTCAATTACAAAATAAAGCGTAAAAATTAAATTTTTGTATTTGTTATTAAATTGTTTAATAAGAATTGTGGAGACATTAATAATGAAATAAATACATTTTATATAATAATAAATGATATATATTTGTAAATATTCATGTATGTACAATTTCATATATATATATATATATATATATATATATATATATATATATATATATATGTACATTTTATAGAAATAACAACAATAAAATGATAATAAATATATATTTTAACAAATAAAAAAATATAATACAACTTTATGAATGATATTTTTTACTAAATTAAATGATACAAACAAAATAAAAACCTAAATTACAATTAATATATGACTTCAATATTTTTCAATCTTGTATCTTCAATCTTCAATCTTGTATCTTCAATCTTCACTCTCCAATGTTCAATCTTCAATTGTAAAATTTTCAATTTATCAATCTTGGATGGATTTGAGGTGTTTTGAAGGTTAGGGGAAATGAGAGAATTGATGAGAGAACATGAGAGAAATTAAATGGAGATGGGTGGGAAAAATTCGGAGGGAAGTTTGAGGGCTTAAGGTTTATATAGGTGCTGGCAAAATGGCGTCTGTTTTCCCGCCAAACAGACGCCATTTTCAATTTCAATAATTTGGGCGTCTGTTTGGCGGGAAAACAGACGCCTAAATTAGTAAATTTTGAAAATTTTATTCTTTGGTTGAATTAGCATTATTATTATTATTGTTATTATTATTATTATTATTATTATTGATATTATAATTGATACTATTATTATTATTGATATTATTACTGTTATATATTCTTAATTTTAGTTATAACTAATTATGATGTATATATGTGTATATTTTTTAGGTATAGTTAATTATTAATTATTATTATTGTTAGTTATATTGTAATTTTTTCTAGGTAGATAATTTAATTTATATATATATGTTTCACTCTCGATTATGTTGTTAATTATAATTATTCTCATGTGTACGTACGTGTTATTATATATATATATGTTAATTAAGTTAATTAATTTGTACGTATGTGCGCAAACATAATGAAAAATATTTCGATGTTTGGATTAAATAATGTACTAGCTAATAAGTATGAATGTAATTAAGAAAGAGTTTAAATATTTTGTTCATACAATGTAAAATATAAACACAATTAAAATGATCGATTAATGTCGTCACACGGCGGCGGCATCGTCATCATCACTTTCGCTCTCCTCCTCATCGTCGTCATTATCACCCTGATTCTGGCGTTGTGTCAATTCTTCAGGGCTATGGAATAGATATTGGCCTCCTGGGATACAACGACAATTAAAGGTATGAAATACAATCAAAATGAATTAAGTAATTATTGGAACGTGTAATTAGTAATTTAATTTTGTGTTTATGGAAAAAAATATGCTTACCTGGGTATGCATATAACGAGTCCTCGGGAGGAACGGTGGGCTGAGGTTGTGGGGTTTGAGAGACGGGGGTCCGACGAAATGCTGCGACGCGGCGGGCGGAGGAGAGGCTGTCCAGTGTATGACACTTGACTTTCAGAGGAAGATCCAGCGAGGAAAGGGGCTTGCCAGCTCTGACTTGTTTGCTGCTGCAACATTCTTTGCATTTGCAACATTTGTTGCATTACTTGTTGCCTCACCTTCTCTTCCAAGGCTGCGTCAGATCGGCGTCGTTGTTCCTCTAATTCTCTCTGGAATTGTTCCTGCAGCATGCGCTTATCTTGTTCGCGCTGTTGCCTCTCTTCCTCGAGTTGACGCTGAAGCTCTCTGTTCAGCTCCGTAATAGAGGCTCGGACGTCGATGCTATCGGTGTTATTACGACGTCGTGGACGTCTCCTCGATGAGATGTGGGGGAACTGCGTCTTCATAGCTTCCCCCACAACCCCCATGCCCACGACGAGTCCCCGACTTTGCAGTTGTTTGTCCAACTAACTCGTCTCGGACATAATGGGAGTTTACGGTTGGTATCCTCTGTTGCTTTGCCTCCATCTCTCTTCTGCATTTATCTATAATCACTATGCATCGCCTCTGGTCGATACAAAGAAAGAGTAGTTGGAATAAGTGAATTAAAATTAATGTTCATACGCAGTGCATCGATTATAATAACTTAAATATTGGATGATGAAGGTACTTACCCCAATTGGCGGAACCATGTCGTGCACCCCAGATTGGTGCCTGCTTCATGTGGGTCGCCAATTGCTCCCATATGTCGTGGTCCTTTCCATCGTTTTTTCTTTGCATGCGTAAGTGCGAATATAAATTAAATGTTAAATTAAACCATAATTAAAGTCATAATTAAATTCATAATTAACTTACCAACTTCTCTCTGACGATGCCGAAGGAAACTGGGCCCCTTGTGTGTGATGGTGGGCCCTTATCTTGGTTCATTTTCCTCGCCTTGCTCATATTCTTGCTCTTCTCGACGAATTTGGGGTCTTGCCAATGGGCAATGAATTTCTCCCAAATCTCGTCGTCGACAATCCATTTGGGTTTGCCCCTCCCCGACAACCATCTTTTTTTGGATTTGCCGATAGTGTCGGCGTACTGTTTTTGGGCCCTCCTAAGGAACCAATCACGTATATAGGTCTCGTGTTGGTCTTCCCACCAAAATTTTTTCTGCATTCAAACCATACATGAAGAATTAAACATGCAAATAAATTAAACCACATATATATATCATAACTTTGAATTAATAAACTACGAAAAAAATTTGGCATAGTTTCCCCTATAAATTGTCAATTATCCCCCATTGCACTATACACTTATTCATATTAATATATCTGAACGGCCACACACCGGATAACCATACACAAACATACACGTACGCATTATATATATATATACAAACATACACCAATATGAAAGACAACGTACGTATGCAAAAATCTAAAGAGATAAAAATGTGAGAGTTTTACCCTGAACTCGTCGTATATCAAATCCACCGTCCTCTTGGGCACTTTGCTCCATACCGGCCAGAACCCTCGAAAATTCTGCTTTACTATGTCCATGATGGCCCTGGTTGCGTGTGCCCCATATGGCGCCACACTTAAATCAATTTGAAATGAAACATCGATTAGATAGAGGCATACAAAATTATATATATTTAAACACAAATTAAGTTATAAATGCATAATCAAAGTTCAGATTGATACTCACGCGCCATTTCAAGGTCTAATGATGAACCTCCCATCCGGTGTTTTTTGAGCGTCCAAACTCAACTTCCTTTTATGACAACAACAAGTAAGCTATGTCACTAGGCAAGAGGATCATGTTATTATCCAAAAAGCAGCGCAATTTTCCTAAGTTAACTTGCACGAGGGCTATACAGTGCTCTGGGAGTAAGAAACATCTCAGATTCGATACAATGGAGTGTTTCTATCGCGCAGCTTGAGGGGTAGCAAGACAAGGTGGGGTTGAAAGAGAAGCTCATAGTAAAGGGTCTAATATATTAGACCTTTTACTATGAGCTTCTCTTTCAACCCCACCTTGTCTTGCTACCCTTCAGCTGCGATAACACTCCATCTATCGAATCTGAATGTTTCTTACTCGAGAGCTTCAGATAGCCCTCGTGCAAGTTCACTTAGGAAAATTGCGCTGCTTTTTGGGAACCAGACGAATAAAGGAGAGTAGACACGCCTCATGCAAGTCCCTTTCAGCCATAGATTATCAGATCACGAAACACACACTCGTTGGACACTAATAGGATCCAAACTCAACCTCTTTTTATGACATATATATATATATATCCCCATAATTAAGATGCTATAAATATAAATTTCCGCCCTACTTACTACCTAAATTACCATCATAAATAACCTATTCACTAAGTATGTAGCTACTGGTTGTTGAGTACTTACGTAAGTAAATATGGATATACATGACATAATTATTTACATAATTTATGTCTTCGTTTGGAGTTATGAGTAATTAAGTTAGCACTTAGGTTGGATTAGCAGCAAATTTCCGCGCGCAACCAACTTTAAACGCTAACTCACTTACTAATAACAACCAAAATCATCCAAACTCAACCTCCTTTTATGACAACTAATTTTTGTAAACTACTCTCGATCGGAATAGTACCGATCGACTTAATCCTCTATACTAACCTAACAATTAACCAATTACCATAACCCTAAACAAATTATTCATAATTAATTAAGTAAACGTACGTACACTAAACTATTTTTTTTAATAAATAGTTTATAATTATATTTACTACGTACGTATACGTACAAATTGAATAATAATTTATATATAATAATATTTTTAATATTATTAACTTATTTACTAAACAAATTAAATTATAAATTCAACCAAAATTTAATATTAATAGTTTATATACAAACTAAATATGTATTCCTAGCTAATTGTATATTGCTAACTAATTTAATAGTTTTATACTCAATCGAAACTCATTATAATTTCCCACAAATTTATTAAGCCATATAAGTTAACATATAAAATTCGTATTACATCTTAATATTTATCATAATGCTCAACTTAAACATATTTTAATTACAAATATTATTTTTTTGCAAAGTAAATATAATTATTCATATTTATATTTACCACAAAACATAAAAAATCAATTTTTAAATTAACATACATGCAATTAATTAAATTCAACATACAAAACATATTTTAAATGCATTATTACATACAATTAATTAAACTAATATAAAACATGCAAACAATATTTAAATTCAATAATTCCACATTACAAACACGATTTTCACGCTTAAAATTCACATTCAACATCCAAAATATATTACAATTCATACAAATTCACTAAAACAACTCAATTTTTCAACTTATATCTACTCAACTAATATCAAACTCAACAAAAACGAAACAAACATACAAATATTCAAACTACTCGTTTTTTATCATATTTAATCTATTATTTAATCAATTTTCATAATATTAATCATAATATAACAGATCTGAAACAAAAATAACTGATAAAATTACCTGATTTTTGGTTGAATTTGCGCCGTGCACCGAGTTTCTCCTTCAAAATTCTCTCGCTTCCTCTTCCTCTTAAATCGACGAAAATGGCTGCCAATACCCCAACCCTAATTTTTTCCGGATTTAGTCAACCTCGGCGTCTGTTATATAGGTAGGCAGACGCCTATTTTCTAGCGCTGCAGTCGATGCCTGCAGAAGACAGCCGTTGCTTTTTTTTAATAACTTCGGCGTCTCTTTCCCATAAAAACAGACGTCGTTATTAAACAGCGTCTGTTTTTATGGAAAAGAGACGCCGAAATTTAATGTATTTTTTTTAATTTTTCTTTCCTACATTCACCATCTGATCTACAAAGAGACGCTAATATTCAGACGTTTTTGGGTATATATTCTACTAGTGTGATATGCAAGAGAGAAGTCAATATTCAAAGAAGATGTTGCCCTTGTCATTTGTTGTTATTCTCATCGTGTGATCAACATATGTTATATCAATCCGATCAATTGTCACTCGCTGGGATTAGATATATTGAGCAGAAATTCAAAATTACGTCAGTATTTGTATTGACTTAAGTTTAACTCGAATTTTGCTTTGGTTAGTGAAGCTCAATTATGTTCCACTTGATTGCTTGATTTTTGACACAATTATCTTGTCTTGCAATGGAATTTGGCTCAAAACGTTCAAAGCAGATTCAATTTGATTTTGAGTTTTTTTTTTGGGCTTGACCCACTAGTGGCTAACAGATGCCAACGTCAAGCATGACTCCAGACAACGGTATATGATGAGTCGGTCGATCAAAGCATATTAATAGAAATAGACACTAATAATACAACCAATAAATTTAACTTTAATTTATTTTTATTTTACAAGTAGTAAATTCGTTGTTGTCCAAGGGTTAGGATGTTTGGCTTTCACCCAGGAGACCCAAATTCAATTCCTGGCAACGAAATATTTTATGGTTTTTTGATTTACTAAATTTATTTAAATGTCCAAATTACTCTTATTTATTTATTTATTTATAAAATACTTTTAGTGATATTTTGAAAAATTTGATAACTATAATTTTAAAAGACTCAACTATAATAGGATTTTCATTTAACATTTGAGTTTGTCGCTAATTTTAGAAAATGATCTACAGATGAGCTAACTAGTATATGTCGGTACTCCAATAAGTATTCGACGATCCTTCAAACATGAAGATGTTGCATTGTTGCCTTTGTTATCCGTTATTCTCATCGTGTGATCAACATATGTTATATTAATCTCTGATTAATTGGTACTCGCTGGGATTAGATTTATTGAATAGAAATTCAAAATTATGTCAGTGTTTGTTTAGACTTAAGTTTAGCTCGACTTATGCTTAGGTTAGTGAAGCTCAATTATGTTCCACTTGATTGCTTGGTTTTTGGCCCAATTATCTCGTCTTGCAGTGAAATTCGATGCAAGACGTTCAAACCATGTTCAATTTAATTTTTGAGTTGTTTTTGGGCTTGACCCACTAGATGTGGCTAACATATGGCAACATCAATCACAGTTCTAGACACCGATCTATGATTAGTTGGTTGATCTAGGCATATTAATAGAATTCAATACTAATAGTACAATCATTAAAATTAATTTAAGTTTATTTTCAATTTACAAACATCAAATTCGTTGTCGTCCAGTGGTTAGGATGTTTGGCTTTCACCCAAGAGACCCGAGTTCCATTCACGGACACGGAATATTCCATGTCTAGATTTAATGTTTTTAAATTTTTCTAAATTTTCTAATTTCATAAACTTTGCTAGTTTGTGCTCAAAACCTTGTGTCTACTCTTAATACTACTTAAAAAAATATCGGAGTATTGGAACATGAAAACAAGAAGTTAAACTTTTAACCGATGGTTATTAATATCCTGGTATGCAAGAGAGAGGTCAATATTCAAAGAAGATGCTGCCCCTGTCATCTGTTGCTATTCTCATCGTGTGATCAACATATTGTTAGGAATGTCCCGACAATGTTCGATATACACGGAGATTAAACCAAAGTAATATAGTAATTATATGTCTTGCTAGAGACCTCTATATAATTAGTAATTAAATATGTTTAATTACATCTATATTATTTGGTCCTACTGGGTCATACAAGTCAGTGCCCTGGAACAATGTATGTAACCTAAATGATATTGTATCACGTTTAGAAAAGTTGGAAATTGATTTCTGTGAGAAATCAGCCCAACACGGACCGAATTGGGTTCAACACGGGTCGTGTTGACCCAACACGGTCCGTGTTGAGACACTACGGTCCGTGTTGTCCATGGGTCGAATAATTGGACTCTCTGGAGTCCAACATGGACCATGTTGATTCAACACGGACCGTGTTGGGCCTGAGAAGTTCGCCGTTGCGTTAAGTCGACCCTTTAGGGTTTTGAACCCTTTCCCTAGGTTTTCTAAACACTATATAAAGGGGTCTCTGGGAGAGATTATTCAACACCAACTGCCTAAGACTCTTAGAGAGATACCAGGGTGATTTCCTGAGTTCCTCTCTAGTTTAGTTTGCAGTTCTAGTTTCAGGAAACATTCTCTATTTCCCGAAACAATCTCACATACATCTTAGATTGAGATTCGTCTCGATCGGGTCGATCTAGCAATCGGGTTCCCGGAGTGCTGCGTGGACTTTTCGATGAGGTTTCATTGGAATCTGGAAGGTCAACATCTTCTTCAGCAGGAATTAGCTATCAGGTATAATTATTAAAGCATCTGCAGTTGTGTTGATTAATTGTTTATAACTGTTATAATATTACGCCAATTAATATGTATCTGTTTAGGAAATAGATAACCTAAAACCTAACAGTTGTATCAGAGCTACCAATTGCATGCTAAAGTATTGTACTTGTATTCATAATTAATTTTGTTAATTGTTGAATTATATTATGAATATGCTAGAGTAGATTTATGCCTAACATTTTGAATCTTTATGAAAGTTTTAATCTTTAATGTTCATGATAGTAAATCTGGAATTTTATTGTAAAATTTCATGCTTTATTATTGTTTGTTTCTTATTGCCTTTAATTAATCGATTTTATGTTTGTTTAATTGTTAAATATAACATGAACTCGATTTAATTTTGAATGTTTTAGAAACAATCATGTTTAATATTGTTAAATAGTAGGCAATACATGAAATAGGTCTAAATTTGCAAAATAGGGTTTTTTAGAATTAATTTTCTGATTTAGTTTATTTACGGTAAATATGAAAAATCAAAATAAAATATCAAACGAACTCGAAAATTTCTGAAATTGTTACTGGAGGTGTCTGGAAGTGTTTTAGACTTTCCATAATTTTTGTAGATTTTTCCCAATTAAAATGGATTTTTAATTAAGTTTTCAGATCTGAAGTGAATTAAAATTCGTTTAATTCTCTGAATTTTATAAATTTGTAGAAATTTGTAAAACTTCTGATTTTTTTTATAGTAGGTTAATGGATAACCATAATTTTAGGGAAAAATTTTTCCATTAATTTTTCCTGTGAAATTATATTTTTTTAATTTAGATTTTCAGATCTCAGAGAAATAAATTTGTTGCTTCTCTGAATTTTGTATATTTTTAGAAATTTGCAAATTTTCTGAAAATTTTACAGTAGGTTATTGGGTAACCATTCTGTTATGAATAAAATTTTCGTGAATTTTCGAAATCGTTTACTAATTTTTCTTTAATTTTCAGATTAACAGAAAAGTATAATTGTTTACTTTTCTGAATTTTATTCTAATTTTTAAAATTTGATAAAAATCTGAAATTTTTACAGTAGCATAATAGATGAACTTACTATATGGGAAAATTATAAAATTTAATTTTTAAACTTATCGGACTATTATTATTTATTTTCCTCTTAAACGGAGAATTAAAAGGTTTAGTTCCCTAAATTTTAACGATCTTTTAGAAATTGTTAAAATTCTGGAAAATATTCATATTTGGGTTATTATATAACACTATGAAATGAAATCTTTTAATTCGATAAGTTATGATATTTTATTTAAGTTTTTTTTTTCATTTACGAAATTAACCGAAACTGGGAAGCAACACGGACCATGTTGATCCAAGGCGGACCGTGTTGCCAGCAGTTTTTGTGAAATCGTATATTTTAGGGTTTTTAATTAATTTTAGAAATTAATTATTAAATCCTATTACTACTAAATCAGATAATGGGCATAAAAGCTATTATTTTGTAAAGTTTAGGAAACTTACAATATCTTTGAAAGATATAGTATCTTTTAGACTCCTTGATTTTAGGAAAGTCAAGTGTTTTGTATGTATAGGTATAAAATCCTAAATCTATTTAGGTAACTAAGATAAAATTTGGATTTTGTTTATTATATTAATCATGCAAACCTTTTAGGAAATTTTATTTAGTATTTATTTCCTTATGTGTTATATTGCAATTATATATATGCCCTTATAATTTATTATTTAAGCATGTGTTATATTTGATATAATTATTGCAATATTACATGTTTGCATGTGCTTCTAGTATGACCATAGATAGTCGGTTTTACCGGTCTGCGTACCGGCTTGGGTGAAACACGGTCTGCGTATCGTCGTTGAATTAAATTTTAAATTTAATTTTCAGTTAAGTTTATTTTTTAATTCATGTAAGGCCTCAATTGTGAGGTATACTTTGTAAATTTGTTGTAATTGGAGACAACAAGTTGAGTGGGAGCCGAACAGCAATGGAGGTGTCGATTCGAGTGGGAGTCCATCCAAGGAAGTTGCAAGACCCAAGAAGATTTTCTTGAAGACTATCAAGGCTTAGTTAAATTAGTTTGATTAAGTCTAGGTGACCATACTAGGGGTTTTATTTATGCTTTAAATTCGTTATTGCATGTTTTATTATTCCTTTTATACTTTTCGAAAGAGTTCACCTAGAATTGCAGGCTTAGGATAATAAAACCTACTCTCAAAATGAATTATTGCTCAACCTATCGAAACACCACTTAGATGGATAAATAAAAAAGCCAAAGCGAATTATTTGTCCATCATTAATAAGTAGGGTGTGGGAGCTAGGTCAATTCAAATTGGCTATCAAAATAGTTTTGGGCCAAGAGCAGAGGAAGAGAAATATTGTATTCGATACAAATTTTTTGCCAAGAGTCATTTTGAATGATCGATCATAAGATGATCCACCAAAGATAACATGGGATCGAGTTTTGTTGGGCCAAAGTCCACTTGAGCCCATGAGTCTTGTGGGTCTTGGTAAAATTAAAACACTAAATGAGAGTTGATAAAGTGTTTTGATTTGAAATTAAAATTAGTTTAATTTCTTTTGATGAATAATAACTAAAATGAACCAAATTGTCTCGTAGAATTATTTATGTCTTTTCACTCAAACATCCACCACTAATAAAATATTGTTTTCTCCTTGAGAAAGAGAAAAACAATTAACACTAATTCCTTAATTGGCATTGCCATTGCAAGATTGTCTTGAAGGCGATTAAAAAGAAACATGTCTTTGATATAACATTGAGCTAGGCATCAATATTAAGAGGTCAATCAAGCCAAATGAATACATGTAATGTCATAGTATTCATACAATTTTAACTTCAAAATGTTTAAAGATTAGAGGAAGATTTCAATATTACCAACTCAAAACCAAGTTCATCGAACTAGTTAGAGTTGATAAATATGAAACCAATAACCAGATAGTCTCGGTTGAGCTAGATAAGAGCCAATTGTTGGCGCTCATGTTCTGAAATAATTTGACTATTTTAAAAACATGAGAAACCTCAGACCCCATTTAGCCAAAAGATTGGCAACCAAAGATAGTCTTTTAGTGAAAGGGAAAATAAGATTTAAGAAATCTATCAAAGACAAGAAGTCAAAGGAAAGGTAAAGAAAAACAGTTGTACATACCCAACCAATGACAGCAACCGGTTAACAACCAGATCATATATATATATGACACTGGGAGAGTGAATAACTATAAGAAAGACTTGAGATATGATTTCAATTCTAGGCAAATGCGTATATGATACACACTAACCTTATTAAACCCACTTTGAGTATAAGATACTGGCTGTGAAACTCGCATTTAGGCAAATGTGCAGTATCTACAGCAAAGTAGATGTGCTTTGAAGGATGAGAGTCAGCCTACAAATAGGAACATGCAATAAGTTGTAGTTCCTTATGAAGAATTGGTAGTTTATCCATTTCCTCAAGACTTATAAGAGAAATTTATAGGTGATTCTATGTTCTCATTATAAGTATTTCTTACTCTCAATTGGAGAGAGAGAGGATCTCGGATAAACACACCCAACATATCGAAACCAAAAGGTTTAAAAGGAATAAGTCATGTTCAAACATAAAACTTGTAACTATCTATTAAGTCATGCAAATGAGAGCGCATTTAGAAGCGTCATAGTGATAGACTTTGAAACATGTGATGTCTGCAAAGCATGATTGTACCTTTTACAAGAAAGGGTGAACGTGCCAACAAACACTCATGCATATGGATGTATGTAGTCCAATTGAGCACAAGTACAAGAGATGGATTACTTCAAATCTTCAAAGATGAATAAAATAACACATGGTGATTCATGTCTATGAGATTCATCTGAAGCTGGAATGTTAAAATAGTTTAAACATTTCCAAAATGAAGTAGTCTTGGCGAAACAATGAGAGCACTTGGATACGATCGAAGAGATGCTAATGGTTGAGCCAAGAGTTTGAACAAATGACTCAAATGAAACATAATTATAGCACTATAAGCTTAAGTCATATTAATCAGAAATGTATTCAGAAACTGCATAGTGCAGGATTTTGGAAAACCTAGACTTTGAAAAGTCCAATGTTTGCAAAGCATGTCTGATGAGTAAGATGACTAAAATCACCTCTTATTGGAATTGGTGAACAAGCTAATGACTTATTAGGATGCATACATACTGATGTATGTGGGCCTATGAGCACTAGTGCTAGAAGAAGGTTTACTGTACTATTTCATCACTTTCAGTGACGATTTTTAATAGATATGGGTATATCTACTTAATATGCCACAAGTCCAAATCCTTTGAAAATGTTCAAAGAGTTTCAAAGTGAAGTACAAAACCAACTTGGCAAGAAAATCAAAACCTTTCAATTAGGTTGAGGAGGTGAGTATTTGAACCAAAGATTTCATTGACCATTCCAGAGAATATGGAATTGTTTCATGACTCTCTCCTCTAAGAATACGACATCTCAATGACGTATCTAAGAGCAGGAATCACACCTTATTAGATATGGTGTGGTCAATGATGGTTGAGTCAACATTGCCGATTACCTTTTGGGGATACACGCAATTAACCATAGCTCTAATTATTGAATAAAGATTATCTGAAGCATTAGAGAAGACACCATATATGATATGGAGAAGAGAGGTTCTTGAACCGTCTTCTGAAAGAAAGGAGTATCACTTCTACAAACTGTTGTAGAGGAAAGTGTTTGTGTCTCAAAATACTTTCTTCTTAGAGAATATGTTATTCTCTAAAAGAAAGAGTGGGAGAGATTTTGAACTTACCGAAGTTCGAGAGACACAAAACACTATAATCATCACATGAAACTCCGCTACTTGATCCTAGTTCAAATTTTCCTATTTGTCGGAAAATTAAGAACAAGGTTGAGGCAGTTGAAGTTTCTCAAAACGTTCAGGAGAGAGTGTCATGAACATTACTCCAAGCAAGGTCAGGTAAACAACTCCGTCAGCCACAAAGATATCGATCTTCTATGGATGAACATGAGATGTTACTTTTAGAAAGTAATGACTCTACCTAAATCAAAGAAGCTTTAAGTAAATCAAGATTCCATGCAACCAAGTCTAAAATGGATTCCATGTATTCAACCAAGTTTAGAACTTGGTTGATTTGTCTGAAGGTGTGAGCCATCAGGCATATGAGGGTTTTAAGGCAAAACATGGGTTCATTAAGATAGACATCAAGACTGACTTCAAAATTAGATTTTGAAGAAAGGTGTGTACTTGACACAACTGAGTGGTCTTTTGTTGGAATACTTGTAAACTTCAAGAGACCATCTGTGGTCTTAAGGAAGCTTCTAGGAGTTGGAATCATTGACCTTCTTGACCAGGATATCAAAAAGGTTTGACATCTTTGGAAGTGCCAAAGATAATATTGTGTTTACAAGAAGTTCGAGAGGAGCAATCGTTTTTACGATATTGTATGTGATTGACATACTGCCTACTGAGAAGAATATTCCAATGTTGCTTCTATTGAGGTTGACTTGGAAATAATTTTCAAAGTGAAGGATTGGTGGGGCTAAGAATTTTATTGGAAACAAGATCTATAATGATAGATTAAAGATTTTGATTGTTTGAATCAAAGTTAACTAGGTGTTGAATAGTTCAACTCACTTCCAAGATGGATTAGTTTCCAAAATCATGGCATATCCTTACGGAATTTGATTGTCTCAAAACAATCAGAAGTTCTAAGAAGGATGAGACATATAACTCATGCTTCAGGCATGAGATTAATGTATGCCATGAGATGTTCAAAGTCCAACATAACATATACATTGTATATGTATAAGCAAAACTAAGGATGTGTCCTAAGTCTAAAGTGGTTGATAAAAGCTAAGTGTGAAGAGTTGCATTGATGCTGCACTCATGCAGAGAAATATGATTATCTGAAAGGTTAGAGAAAATTATACGATCTGTATTGAGGTGAACTGGAAGAAGTTCCTAACATGACATGCGGTTAATTCTACAAATAAGACAAGTATGACACGACTTTAGAAGTTGTGGCAGAAACTGTTAGGATTGCGAAGTTCGTTTTTAGAACTGGGTGATGTTTCTAGCCTTGCGAGAGAAATGAAGCCTTATTGATAGGAGCCATCACTCAAGCAAAGGAACTGAAGCTCACTATGAATCCAAACATGTGTTCCGGAAATATCTTCCTATATGAAAGGTCATTAGTGAGATGGTATATGTACGAGGTTCATTGCAAGTATTATGTACTAAACCCCTGTTGTAGTTATAGCATGATAGTCATGCATGGGCAATATGTATTAAACACATTCCGGAATATTAACAAGTCAAATTTGCATGAATTGTTCATGAATTATGACCTTGTTGATTCATCATTAAGAATAAGATTCCAAAATTTACATCAATTGTGGTTTAGAATTATGTAAATGTCCAAAAAGGTTAGCGCATTCAAAATGGGAAATTGGATGAGGTCCGATTTCTGAAACCCCATTAGTGAACTTGATAACGCTAGTCTTGGTCGATACGACTGGTTCCTAATTGTATTATCACGTAGGAACAGTGATAATATCAACACAATTAGCATGTAGGATTGAAGTGATGATCGAGTTTCATGATCATATTGACGTATTGACGTCATAAATCAATCACATGGGTATTGTTCAGAACAACTACCGAACTGACCCGCAGTGGGAGCTCTTTAAGTTTGGAATGTCATAAGAGCTCTCACTACTCAAAATTCCTAAATCCTGAGTTCAATACATAGACTACATGGTCTGCTGTGACTTTGGAGCGCGTCAAACGCCTTTCGTAACAGTAGGCTATAAAGGCGGTGTCTGGGTTACAGTTGGATCATGTGAGAATGTGTGTCTGAACAAGATGGCATTGTCCTCCCTATTAGGGACAGTTGTCTCGTTGGCCACTCGGTGAGATTGGACTGAAAATGCTTGGCTGAGCTAAGTTGAATCAATAGTTGATCGTCTGTTTTTTCAAAGTCTAAACTCGGAGATCGAGGAACGTTTCGGACCTTACATAAGGATGACATCAGCTTACCTTATCCGAACATGAGACAGTAAGTGACAAGGGAATTCAAGGAATCGAACACTTGTGGGACAAGTGGGAGATTGTTGGGAATGTCCCGACAATGTTCGATATACACGGAGATTAAACCAAAGTAATATAGTAATTATATGTCTTGTTAGAGACCTCTATAATTAGTAATTAAATATGTTTAATTACAACTATATTATTTGGTCCTACTGGGTCACACAAGTCAGTGCCTTGGAACAATGTATGTAACCTAAATGATATTGTATCACGTTTAGAAAAGTTGGAAATTGATTTCTGTGAGAAATCAGCCCAACACGGACCGAATTGGGTTCAACACGGGTCGTGTTGACCCAACACGGTCCGTGTTGAGACACTACAGTCCGTGTTGTCCATGGGCCAAATAATTGGACTCTCTGGAGTCCAACATGAACCGTGTTGATTCAACACGGACCGTGTTGGGCCTGAGATGTGCGCCGTTGGTTAAGTCGACCCTTTAGGGTTTTGAACCCTTTCCCTAGGTTTTCTAAACACTATATAAAGGGGTCTCTGGGAGAGATTATTCAACACCAACTGCCTAAGACTATTAGAGAGATACCAGGGTGATTTCCTGAGTTCCTCTCTCTTTTAGTTTGCAGTTCTAGTTTCAGGAAACATTCTCTATTTCCCGAAACAATCTCACATACATCTTAGATTGAGATTCGTCTCGATCGGGTCGATCTAGCAATCGGGTTCCCGGAGTGCTGCATGGACTTTTCAGTAGAGGGTTTCAGCGTTGGAATCTGGAAGGTTAACATCTTCTTCAGCAGGAATTAACGATCAGGTATAATTACTAAAGCCTCTGCAGTTGTGTTGATTAATTGTTTATAACTGTTATAATATTCCGCCAATTAATATGTATCTGTTTAGGAAATAGACAACCTAAAACCTAACACATATGTTATATCAATCCGAACAATTGCCACTCGCTGGGATTAGATATATTGAGCAGAAATTCAAAATTACATCAGTATTTGTTTTGACTTAAGTTCAATTATCTTATCGAATTTTCCTTAGGTTAGTGAAGCTCAATTATGTTCCACTTGATTGCTTGATTTTTGATACAATTATCTTATCTTGCAATGAAATTTGGCTCAAAACGTTCAAATCATAATCAATTTGATTTTGAGATTATTTTTTTTGGGCTTGACCCACCAGTGGCTAATAGATGCCAAAGAATCACGACTCCAGACAACGGTATATGATGAGTCGGTCGATCAAAGCATATTAATAGAGTTAGACACTAATAATACAACCAATAAATTTAATTTTAATTTATTTTTAATTTACAAGCATCAAATTCGTTATCGTCCAGCGGTTAGGATGTTTGGCTTTCACCCAGGAGGCTCGCGTTCACTTCCCCGCAACAGAAAAGTTTAATGTTTTTTGATTTTCTAAATTTATTTAACTGTCCAAATTACTCTTATTTATTTATTTATTTATGAAATAGTTTTAGGGATATTTTGAAAATTTTGATAACCATAATTTTAAAAAGCTCAACTATAATAGGATTTTCATTTAACATTTGAGTTTGTCGCTAATTTTAGAAAATGATCTACAGATGTGCTCACTAGCATATGTGGGTACTCCAATATTGAGTATTCGACGATCCTTCAAACATGAAGATGTTGCATTGTTTCCTTTGTCATCCGTTATTCTCATCGTGTGATCAACATATGTTATATTAATCTCTGATTAATTGCTACTCGCTGGGATTAGATATATTGAATAGAAATTCAAAATTATATCAGTGTTTGTTTTGACTTATGTTTAGCTCTACTTATGCTTAGGTTAGTGAAGCTCAATTATGTTCATGTTCCACTTGATTGCTTGTTTTTTGGCCCAATTATTTCGTCTTGCAGTGAAATTCGGTGCAAGACGTTCAAACAATGTTCAATTTAATTTTGAGTTGATTTTGGGCTTGAGCCACTAGATGTGGCTAACAGATGACAACATCAATCACAGTTCTAGACACCGATCTATGATGAGTTGGTTGATCTAGGCATATTAATAGAATTCAATATTAATAGTACAACCATTAAAATTAATTTTAGTTTATTTTCAATTTACAAACATCAAATCTGTTGTCGTCCAGCGGTTAGGATGTCTGGCTTTCACACAGGAGACCTGGATTTGAATCCCAGCAACGTAATATTTCATGTCTAGATTTAATTTTTCTAAATTTTCTAATTTCATAAACTTTACTAGTTTGTGCTCAAAACCTTATGTCTACTCTTAATACTACTTAAAAAAATATCGGAGTAATGGAACATGAAAACAAGAAGTTAAATTTTTAACCGATGGTTATCAATAACCTGATATGCAAGAGAGAGGTCAATATTGAAACAAGATGTTGCCCTTGTCATCTGTTGCTATTCTCATCGTGTGATCAACATATGTTATATCAATCCGATCAATTGCCACTCGTTGGGATTAGATATATTGAGCAGAAATTCAAAATTACGTCAGTATTTGTTTTGACTTAAGTTTAACTCGAATTATGCTTAGGTTAGTGAAGCTCAATTATTTTCTACTCGATTGCTTGATTTTTGACACAATTATCTTGTCTTGCAATGAAATTTGGCTCAAAAGTCAAAACGTTCAAATCAGATTCAATTTAATTTTGAGTTTTTTTTGGGCTTGACCCACTAGCGGCTAAGAGATGCCAACGTCAATCACGACTCCAGACAACGGTATATGATGAGTCGGTCGATCAAAGCATATTAATAGAACTAGACACTAATAATACAATCAATAAATTTAACTTTAATTTATTTTTAATTTACAAGCATAAATTCATTGTTGTGCAGTGGTTAGGATGTTTGGCTTTGACCCTGGAGACTCGGGTTCAATTCTTGGCAATGAAATATTTTAATGTTTTTTTTTTATTTTCTAAATTTATTTAAAAGCCCAATTTACTCTTATTTATGTATTTCTTTATTTATTTATAAAATACTTATACGGATATTTTGAAAAATTTGATAACTATAATTTTAAAAAGCTCAACTAAAATAGGATTTTCATTTAACATTTGAGTTTGTCGTTAATTTTAGAAAATGATCTACAGATGTGCTCACTAGCATATGAGGGTACTCCAATATTGAGTATTCGACGATCCTTCAAACTTGAAGATGTTGCATTGTTGCCTTTGTCATCCGTTATTCACATCGTGTGATCAACATATGTTATATTAATCTCTGGTTAATTGCTACTCGCTGGGATTAAATATATTGAATAGAAATTCAAAATTATGTCAGTGTTTGTTTAGACTTAAGTTTAGCACGACTTATGCTTAGGTTAGTGAAGCTCAATTATGTTCAACTTGATTGCTTGGTTTTTGGCCCAATTATTTCGTCTTGCAGTGAAATTCGGTGCAAGACGTTCAAACCATGTTCAATTTAATTTTGAGTTGATTTTGGGCTTGACCCACTAGATGTGGCTAACAGATGGCAACATCAATCACAGTTCTAGACACCGATCTATGATAAGTTGGTTGATCTAGGCATATTAATAGAATTCAATATTAATAGTACAACCATTTAAAATAATTATAGTTTATTTTCAATTTACAAACATCAAATCCATTGTCGTCCAGCGATTAGGATGTCTGGCTTTCACCCAGGAGACCCGGGTTCGATTCCCGGCAACGGAATGTTTCATGTCTAGATTTAATGTTTTTTAATTTTTCTAAATTTTCTAATTTCATAAACTTTGCTAGTTTGTGCTCAAAACCTTGTGTCTACTCTTAATACTACTTAAAAAAATATCGGAGTAATGGAACATGAAAACAAGAAGTTAAATTTTTAACCGATGGTTATCAATAACCTAATATGCAAGAGAGAGGTCAATATTCAAAGAAGATGCTCTCCCTGTCATCTGTTGCTATTCTCATCGTGTGATCAACATATATTATATCAATCCGATCAATTGCACCTCGATGGGATTAGATATATTGAGCAGAAATTCAAAATTACGTCAGTATTTGTTTTGACTTAATTTCACTCGAATTATGCTTAGGTTAGTGAAGCTCAATTATGTTCCACTCGATTGCTTGATTTTTGACACAATTATCTTGTCTTGCAATGAAATTTGGCTCAAAAGTCAAAACGTTCAAATCAGATTCAATTTACTTTTGAGTATTTTATTTGGGCTTGACCCACTAGGGGCTAACAAGATGCCAACGTCAATCACGACTCCAGACAAAGGTATATATGAGTCGGTCGATCAAAGCATATTAATAGGACTAGACACTAATAATACAATCAATAAATTTAACTCTAATTTGTTTTTAATTTACAAGCACAAATTTGTTGTTGTCCAGTGGTTAGGATGTTTGGCTTTCATCCTGGAGACTCGGGTTCAAATCTTGGCAACGAAGTATTTTAATGTTTTTTTTATTTTCTAAATTTATTTAAAAGTCCAATTTACTCTTATTTATGTATTTCTTTATTTATTTATAAAATACTTATAGGGATATTTTGAAAAATTTGATAACTATAATTTTAAAAAGCTCAACTATAATAGGATTTTCATTTAACATTTGAGTTTGTCGTTAATTTTAGAAAATGATCTACAGATGTGCTCACTAGCATATGTGGGTACTCCAATATTGAGTATTCGACGATCCTTCAAACATGAAGATGTTGCATTGTTGCCTTTGTCATCCGTTATTCTCATCGTGTGATCAACATATGTTATATTAATCTCTGATTAATTGCTACTCGCTGGGATTAGATATATTGAATAGAAATTCAAAATTATGTCAGTGTTCGTTTAGACTTAAGTTTAGCTCGACTTATGATTAGGTTAGTGAAGCTCAATTATGTTCCACTTGATTGCTTGTTTTTTGGCCCAATTATTTCGTCTTGCAGTGAAATTCGGTGCAAGACGTTCAAACCATGTTCAATTTAATTTTGAGTTGTTTTTAGGCTTGACCCACTAGATGTGGCTAACAGATGTCAACATCAATCACAGTTCTAGACATCGATCTATGATGAGTTGGTTGATCTAGGCATATTAATAGAATTCAATATTAATAGTACAACCATTAAAATTAATTTTAGTTTATTTTCAATTTACAAACATCAAATCCATTGTCGTCCAGTGGTTAGGATGTCTGGCTTTCACCCAGGAGACACGGGTGAGATTCCCGGCAATGGAATATTTCATGTCTATATTCAATGTTTTTTTCATTTTTCTAAATTTTCTAATTTCATAAGCTTTGCTAGTTTGTGGTCAAAACCTTGTGTTACTCTTAATACTACTTAAAACAAAATCGGAGTAATGGAACATGAAAACAAGAAGTTTAATTTTTAACCGATGGTTATCAATAACCGGATATGCAAAAGAGAGGTCAATATTGAAACAAGATGTTGCCCTTGTCATCTGTTGCTATTCTCATCGTGTGATCAACATATGTTATATCAATCCGATCAATTGCCACTCGCTGGGATTTGATATATTGAGACGAAATTCAAAATTACGTCAGTATTTGTTTTGACTTAAGTTTAACTCGAATTATGCTTAGGTTAGTGAAGCTCAATTATGTTCCACTTGGTTTCTTGATTTTTGACACAATTATCTTGTCTTGCAATGAAATTTGGATCAAAACGTTCAAATCAAATTCAATTTGATTTTGAGTTTTTTTTTTTTTTGGGCTTGACCCACTATTGGCTAACAGATGCCAACGTCAATCACGACTCTAGACAACGGTATATGATGAGTCGGTCGATCAAAGCATATTAATAGGACTAGACACTAATAATACAATCAATAAATTTAACTTTAATTTATTTTTAATTTACAAGCACAAATTTGTTGTCGTCCAGTGGTTAGGATGTTCGGCTTTCACCTTGGAGACTAGGGTTCAATTCTTGGCAACAAAGTATTTTAATTTTTTTTTTATTTTCTAAATTTATTTAAAAGTCCAATTTACTCTTATTTATGTATTTCTTTATTTATTTATAAAATACTTCTAGGGATATTTTGAAAAATTTGATAACTATAATTTTAAAAGCTCAACTACAATCGGATTTTCATTTAACATTTGAGTTTGTCGTTAATTTTAGAAAATCATCTACAGATGTGCTCACTAGCATATGTGGGTACTCCAATATTGAGTATTCGACGATCCTTCAAACATGAAGATGTTGCATTGTTGCCTTTGTCATCCGTTATTCTCATCGTGTGATCAACATATGTTATATTAATCTCTGGTTAATTGGTACTCGCTGGGATTAGATATATTGAATAGAAATTCAAAATTATGTCAGTGTTTGTTTAGACTTAAGTTTAGCTCGACTTATGCTTAGGTTAGTGAAGCTCAATTATGTTCCACTTGATTGCTTGTTTTTTGGCCCAATTATTTCGTCTTGCAGTGAAATTCGGTGCAAGACGTTCAAACCATGTTCAATTTAATTTTGAGTTGTTTTTGGGCTTGACCCACTAGATGTGGCTAACAGATGGCAACATCAATCACAGTTCTAGACACCGATTTATGATGAGTTGGTTGATCGAGGCATATTAATAGAATTCAATACTAATAGTACAACCATTAAAATTAATTTTAGTTTATTTTCAATTTACGAACATCAAATCCTTTGTCGTCCAGCGGTTAGGATGCATGTTTGGCTTTCACCCAGGAGACCTGGATTCGATTCTCGGCAACGGAATATCATGTCTAGATTTAATTTTTTTTTTTCATTTTTCTAAATTTTCTAATTTCATAATCTTTGCTATTTTGTGCTCAAAACCTTTTGTCTACTCTTAATACTACTTAAAAAATATCGGAGTAATGGAACATGAAAACAAGAAGTTAAATTTTTAACCGATGGTTATCAATAGCCTGATATGCAAGAGAGAGGTCAATATTGAAACAAGATGTTGCCCTTGTCATCTGTTGCTATTCTCATCGTGTGATCAACATATGTTATATCAATCCGATCAATTGCCACTCGCCGGGATTAGATATATTGAGCAGAAATTCAAAATTACGTCAGTATTTGTTTTGACTTGAGTTTAGCTCGAATTATGCTTAGGTTAGTGAAGCTCAATTATGTTCCACTTGATTGCTTGATTTTTGACACAATTATCTTGTCTTGCAATGAAATTTGGCTCAAAACGTTCAAATGATCAGATTCAATTTAATTTTGAGTATTTTTTTTTGGGCTTGACCCACTAGTGGCTAACAGATGCCAATGTCAATCACGAGTCCAGACAATGGTATATGATGAGTCGGTCGATCAAAGCATATTAATAGAATTAGACACTAATAATACAACCAATAAATTTAACTTTAATTTGTTTTTAATTTATAAGCATCAAATTCATTGTTGCCAAGCGGTTAGGATGTTTGGCTTTCGCCCAGGAGACCCCGGTTTAATTCCCAGCAATGAACTATTTTAATTTTTTTGATTTTCTAAATTTTCAAACTTCATAAACCCTGTCAGTTTGAGCTCAAAACCTTCTCTCTACCCTTAATACTACTGAAAAAAATATCGGAGTAATGCAACATCAAAAACGAAATTAAATTTTTTACCGATGGTTCTCAATAACATGATATGCAAGAGAGAGGTCAAATTCAAAGCAAATGACAACGCCTGACACTTCATGTCTAGATTTTCATTTTTTTTAATTTCCAAATTTTCAAATTTCATAAACCATGCCAATTTGTGTTCAAAACATTGCTAAAAAAAAGATCATATGCTTGCATCCAAAAAAAAAAAAAAGAAGATCATATGCTAATATTTTGCAGTTAAAGCAACATTAGTCGTTCTTGCAAAACATATGAGATGATACAACAAATGTTAGTCATTCTTGCGAAACATATGAGATGATACAACTATTGAGCATAAATATGAAGCACGATTTCAAAATGTTTATGGATAAGATGACAGTGTAGGTAAGCGGAGCAGAATTTGACACTAGTAATTGAACCATTAAATTAAATTTAACTTTATTTCAATTTACAAGCAAAATTTATTATCGTCCAACGGTTAGGATGTTTGGCTTTCACCCAGAAGAACCTGAGTTTAATTCCTAGCAATGGAATGTTTCATGTCTAGAATGAAATGTTTTCTCTTTTAACTTTTCTAAAATTTCAAACTTCATAAACCTTGTCAATTTGTGTTCAAAACTTTGCTCACAAAGATCATATGCTAATATTTTGCAGCTAAAGCAAAAATGTTAGTCGTTCTTGCAAAACATATGAGATGATACGTACAACTACTGAGCATAAATATGGAGGAGCATTTCAGAGTGTTATTGGATAAGATAGCGGTTAAGGCAAGCAAAGAAGATTACTCTGAATGTTGAGCCCGTACTCCTCAGGTTAATGTTTGAGTACTTATGCTTAAGTTGCACTTTTAGGGTTTATGCATCCGCTTGGATTCATTAAGATGAAAATTGCTTGATTACATGGGCAAAGTTCTCAAAATCTTATCTTTTTTAAAAAAAATTATTATTTGGGTAATTAAACAATTTAAAAAATGTATTGTATGACAAGTCTGTACTCAATCTTAATACTATCGATAAAATACCGGAGTAAAGCAACATCAAAATAAGAAGTTAAATTTTACTCTGATATGATGGTTCTCAATAATCTAAAGTTTATGAGATAAGTAAAAAAGAACCTTAAAGTTTGTGGGCTGAAAAAAGGCCTGTGGACCATTTTTCTTTTTCATCCCATGTTTGAATTACTCTCACGATTGGCGCCAAACTTCCAAACTCAGGTTAAAACTGATATTATAGTTATAATACACCTCTCTTATTCATATCAGAATTACTTAGACCCCGGTACTTAGGGGTCTAAGTAGCTCCGACATGAATAAGAAAGGTGTATATTATAGGTTCAATATCAACTTAAACCTTAGTCCTAAAGTTTGGCGCAAATTTGGAAAAAAATTCAAACATGGGAATAAAAAAAGAACAGGACGGGGGCCTTTTTTTTTTTCAACAAACTTTAAGGTCATTTTTTATTTAGCCCACAAACTTTAGGGTCCAAAAAATTAACAATGAAAACTAAGGGTAGAAAAAATAAATTATCCTATACTTCGGGGTCCAAAATGCAAAATACCCATAAAAAATAGCATGCAACTTTACTTATCAAAAAATTACTCGGAGGTACCCTAACCTTTGGTGAAATGTTTTTCAGATACCCTAACTTTTCAAAAACTCATTTTGGGGTACCCTTAGTTTTTGGGTTAGAAATTATTAGGTGCTTTTGCGGTCATCAATTTAGTTAAGT
Source organism: Portulaca oleracea (assembly GCA_029582165.1). Classification (NCBI taxonomy): domain Eukaryota; kingdom Viridiplantae; phylum Streptophyta; class Magnoliopsida; order Caryophyllales; family Portulacaceae; genus Portulaca; species Portulaca oleracea. The sequence continues at coordinate 14,578,691 of CM055869.1, read as the reverse complement.
GACCGAAATACCCTTGTTCTTCCATTTTTGAAGAAATACCCTTGAAGAAGAAAAATAAGAGTATTTTGTGTTGGAATTATTTCAAGAGTATAAGTTAATTATATAGCCTAAGAAATTATATGTAACAAGTATAAGAATCATATATAAGAGAAACATCAAAAATATGATCAACACGAGTGAGTCTGAGACCAACATGAGTCGTGTTGGACTCCAAAGAGTAAAGAAAATTGTCCTGGGCTCAACATGGGTCGTGTTGAGACAACACGGGTCGTGTTACACCCAACACGGACCGTGTTGGAACCCAGAATTGTTTTTAATGCTAACGGCTATATAATCTTGTATAATTAGTATTTGATATCAACTTTAAGGACGATTATTAAGGATTTCCAACAGCTACATGACTTGACTTGGTCAAGGTCATATTAAGGCCATAATCTCTCATTAAGTCTCTTGATTATCCTTTGACAAAATGATATCATGAGAGGTTGGAAGTCTCATATAAATAGGAGACATTTCAAGCTATTTGAGACACACCATTCTATGCTAATCACATCCTCATTCTTGTCTAGACTGCAGTTATACTTGAGTGATTCAAGTGAGAACCTATTTCTTGAGTGTTACAAGACCTAAGTTTGATCCTTTTATATTAAGGAAAGTGAGTACTAGGCCATGACTCTTAGCGTTATCCAAGCGAGTTTCCATTGTTTTACATACCGTTTACTCCCTTTCTTCCAACAATCTTAAGAACTATTTACTAATGGCCTCGGTTCATAATATGTCTAGCAATTTCCAAAAGTTAGAGCGCTTTAAAGGAGTAGATTTCCGACGGTGGCAAAGCAAGATGCACTTCTTGCTTACGACTCTCAATGTGGCTTATGTGCTTAACATTGAGATTTCTCCCAAGGTGAATCAAGACCCTTCGACCGAGAAGGTGACGACCGAGGAGTCTCCTAAAGAGGACACGACCGGCAAGATTTCCACGGATGATGGAGATAAAGGCAAGGAAGATGCGGAGGCTATTTGTGTACAGCGGTTTGCAGGCCGGTGTAAATTGTCGAACTCAGGGAGCCTGTGGCCTAAATTCTCGTATTTTGTTTCGGTTTTAGCCTTGAATCAAGAAATAAATTACGGAGCAAAGATCACTTTGATTATGACAAAATTAAAACTAGAAAGATGATTAACTAGGTGATAATTAGACAAAGAGAGGTTCGGGGGTTTTAGACACTTAACGGAATCTTTGATCAAGGAGTTTTCATGACTAAAGCGCACAAAGTTGGATTTATCCATGGAACAACGCAGGAAAGGGGCCACGATGAATCTCCTCCCTCGAGGAAGATTCAAATTAACTACCCTATGTCCACCATGGACCATCGGGGTTGAGAATTGCGTTAATTCCTAGTTAAGCCTACACTTACCCTCGTAAGCGTAGACCTAACTATCCCACTCTAGGCTTCCCATTGAGTGTATAACGATTCAAAGAGCTCTCGGACCTTGAACCGCCACCCCCAATGAGAAGACACCAAGTGGAAATAGACTCCTCCAACTAAAACATACTTTAACCAATAAACACCTTAGCCAAAACCCATTAAGGCCTTAATCACTCCCTCACCTCAAGGAAGATTAGCCTCTAGACATGGTGGAGAAATTAGCAACACACAACCAATAAAACCCTAGCATGGTTCTACTCAAAGGATGGATATTAAAACTAACCACTATGATTAACAACATAAAACTACACTAAACATAAGCAACAAAGCATTTGGAAACATTATAATGAGGAGAAAAGAGATTATACCTAAATGGATGAGCCATAAATGAAGAGCAATAATACCCAAATGATGAAGAGCAATTGGCCTTGATTGAAGAAAGTAATTAATCAACAAAATAGAAGTTAATCCCCCAAAAGCTAATCCTCAAACTCTTGAAAGATAGAAGATGTAAGCTGATATTTTCACTAAAGGGTTACCTGCTGCGTTCGTTTCTCACTTTCAAGGCTTTCCAAGACGCCTTTTCGTAAGCTCCACCCCGTTCAGATTGTGGGCTCTTAGTCCGCCTTTTAATCTCGTCGAGCCCTATCCTGTCCTTCTGAAGTACCAGGCAGCTCTTGGTTCTCTTCCGAGAAAGAAAATAAAGCTCCAGAAAAACACCCCCTTTTGAAATGACAAGACGGGCTAATTAAACAAAGGGGAAGAAGGGCCAGAACACAGTCGTTTTGGCCGAAAATTATGCAGGAAATAAGGTCGTCGCGAACGTTATGGACATCGTAGCGTTCGTTACGACCCAAAGCAGGCGAACATTTCAGCTCCAAGGCGTCCGCTATGCCCAGCGTCGCGACCCAATCAATCATCCGTAGTGAACGCTACGGAGGGCGTAGCGAACGCTACGACTGTCAGCAGGAAAACTTTGAAAATCAGGGCTTCATCGTAGCGGGCGCTATGAATGAGGTAGCGACCGCTACGGCCTTGGCGTAACCTTACGCACGGGCTCGTAACGATCGCTACAATAGGCGTGCGACCGCTCGCTCTTCAAGTGATCTTCCATCTAAGTATGGGGCGTAGCGATCGCTACTGTTGTTATGTGACGAGCACAGATGCCCCATACTTAGCCTTTTGGCCCGAAATCCCTTTCCTTTACGCACGGCTGGTCTCCCTTGCTTCCCGGGTCTTCACCACGGCATCAAATCGGCTCCAAAGGTCTCGGGATGACCGAGTTATCGCCATTTTTCGCAACTTCGCCCCCCTTTTATTATTCTCCGAACTTAATACCTAAAAATCACAAAACACGTAATAAATAACCATTTTATTAGGGAACGGCAATAGACTTGGGCGTAAACGAGTGGTATTTAGCCCCTAAATTGGGACTAAACATCCCCCCACACTTAGCCTTTTTCTCGTCTCGAGCGAATCCAAACAAAAGAAACTAGAACAAAACAAAACAACTAACTCACTTTCGCAGGAATCGCGGATGCATTTAGCACATGCATCAAGCCCTTTAAACCCCCCGCAGCCCGGGTGGACGAGGTGGGTCTCATGAGGGTTTATAGCGGCTCTACTCACAAAAGCCATGAGAAGAAATGGAAGAAAGAAGGAAATGGAGAGTGAAAAACAAAACAAAGAAAACAAAGGAGAAGAAGAAGATACTCAAGCTCATAAAAAACGCACCTAGACACCCAACCGGCATTACCAAACAAAAAGAAGGGGCAAACATAAACAATTAAGAACACTTAGGTTGAAAGAATGTCAATCCTAGAGATTTTTAACCCCAACAGGTAAGCGTTAGCAGAACTTTCAAGCAACTAGGCCTAACCAAAACACAACCAAAAGTGATTAAAAATATTTTGGCACAAGATAGATGGAAATTTTCGAAAAGGATTTAGGGGAGTTACACTATCAAGATCAAATCAATCACCCCTCCGTCACCAAATTAGTGAGAAAGCACATGTATGAGTATGAAACTAAGATAGTTGAGAGCAAACCTCACTCTTGGGGATGTGGAAACACTCCGCTCATGTGTTTTGAAAATGGAAATGATGTCTGGTTCTCTCAATACTCTAGCCTAGGAAACAATCTACCATATGCTTGCTAATCATCTCAATTCTCTGCCGCTAGATGCAAAATGCAAATGACAATCAAGAGGTCTTTGAAGGGGTTGTAACGGGGCTAAGGATAGGGGTAAGGGACGGAAAGTATTTGGATAAGTGGAGCTCGAAGCCAAGCTTGGAGTTATACTTCGCCAAATTCACGCAATGTTATTGAACCTTACTCACCCATAAGCAATTATAATGAACCCGAAACATTTATTGGAAACCGCCTCAAAATTAAATTCCTCATTTGTCGTCACACTTTTGCTTCCTTTTGTTTTCTTCTCTTTTTTTTTCTTTTTTTTTATTTTCTTTTTTCGATTTTTGTTTTCTTTCTTTTGCTTTTTCTTTCTTTCTTTCTTTCTCCTTTTTTTCTTTTTCTTTAGAAGCGTGTGAATAAAGAGAGGATTAAATACAAAGCACAAAACTCGACGGGTTTCATTGACGCAATCAAGCTAATTTAAAGCTACATAAGTGGGAACAACCTATCACATCCTAATCATGACATTCCCAACATACCATTTTATGGAAATATTCACTAGTAACCCTACTAAATGCACTCCATAAACTCCAAGCAATGGCTTAGGATAGGAAGATATATAATCAGCCAAGGGTTGCAATTTCGGTTTATTTCAAGGACGGAGTAAACAAAGGCTTAAAGAAGGGTTAAAGGCGGGAAATTACATGATTCGGGTGGCTATTTGGCTATGTAGCTAAAATAAGCGAGAGTGAATGCCTCAATCATGTTGTCAATGCATGATGCAAAATGCAGTTTCAAAGAGATGAAAAACAAGTTCTAGAGATCGCAACCAAGGTTGAGTCACACATGGGGATACGAGACTAATAAAAATGATTAGTCGTTTTGGCTTAGTAGTCTCACGGGTTTGTGCTCAACAACCAATCAGAGAACATAAACGTTCATATGCAAAGCTCACATCAATGGGTCAAGAAGGACCATTAATCTTTACTATCAAAATGCAATCCCAAATCAAGATGTTTTCGAAAATTCTTTTCAAAAGCTTTGAATCACAGTCGGCTATGCAAAGGTTAAACCAAGCTACAAGAGGCACTACTTAGCCTACAATCATCACCGGAGGATTACCTAACCTAACCTAATGACGTTCTAATTATTTTTTTTTCAAAATTTTAGCACTTTTTCACTGTTTTTTTTCACGAACTTTTCTAAGAAAGAAAAAGAAACAAAAAGGACTCAAAAAGACTAGGTGCTCTACCCAAAACATAATGATCTCCCCCCCACACTTAAAATCCACAATGTCCTCATTGTGGGAAGGGTGTCTCATGAAAGGTAGAAAAACTAGGAAAAACAAATATATGTACAAACACCTAAAGGAAAACAAGCAAACATATATACTAACATCTAACACATAAAAAGGGGTGGCGCCCCGAGCCCACACGGCTCCAACAACAAGAAAACCCAACACAGAGCATACTAGGGGTGCGCCACCAAAAAGAAAAACAAGCATGCAAAAAGAAAACAAACTATACAAACAAAAACACAGAAATATGTACAAAAATAGAAAAGTGGAGCAGGCATTACCTTGTATGTTTCCAATGTGTAACCAAAGTTCGGACCACGATCACAAAAGAAAGGCTAAGACTAACAAGGTTAGAAGAAAAATGCAACGTATCGAAATGCAATCGAATCTGCATGCAAAAGAAATATACAAAGATGTCCAAATGGACAAAGGAAAATGTAAGAAACAAATCTATATGCAAGAACAAAGCTATATACATTGCCTGGGTAACCTCAACCTCGTTCTCAATCAATTTGAGGCGACTTGTTGAGGGTGAAACATCACCTTGCACTTGATGGAGCTAAGTGCAAGTGATTAACCAAAACCAACCTAATCATGATGGAAGATGGATGAAGGTAGGGATGGACGGTGATCACAGATAGGACAACAAAATCTTCGATAAAACCGAAGCGAGGCGGGAACACAGAACGCGTCCACCCACCCACTAGATGCACACCTCCCCACAAACAATCAAATGATAAATCAAATAAAGAGAGAGAGGGGAGGGGATAAAGCTTACAATCATGGGGTGGATCTCCTTCAAGAGGAGGAGGTGGTGGGTAGTGCGGGTTGACCATCCGGATCACGGCGGATGACCCATGACAACGTAGTGGTAGTAGGCCCATCATCGCGATGTTCTCAGCGACCCACCCGATTGTTTAATTGCGTCAAGGAGTCATAGGTTCGTGTTTGGGCAATCATCATTTGATTCATGGAACCGGCAAGGTCCCTCACGTCATTTCTCAGCCCATCAAAATCCTCTTGACGCAAAACCCAACTGTCTTGTCCGCCCGACCCTTGTCCTTGCTCCACAGCATTCTCTTCTTGGGCCGCCCTCTCTGCACCTCGCCTCGGTGCCCCGCGTTGATTTTCAGCCGCCTCCCGCAGCTGCTCCAACTCCCTCTCAAAGGAGGGCATCATGAACCCCCTATCCCCACCAACAAGCCTAGGAGTTTGCTCCTGCCCGCAAGACCAATTGTTTTGATCCCGCACATCGATTAAACGAGGGGCTTGTTGGTTCCGGAGAGTAGTCACAGCTTTGGGGACGGACCCATGGTGGTAGAGAAGTACTGGAGGCGATGGATTCATGGAGAAAAAACGGAAGTGGCGGAGGCGGTCGCCGTCCATAGGTTCTGGAATGTGGTGCGTATCGCAACGGCCAATGTATGGGGTTATCGGACCCCCATACTGGTGTAGGAAGTGGGTAATAATGTGACCCAACGCTATACAAGTTCCGGCACCATCGGTAGACATTTGCTTAAGTTGATGCAGAATACACGATCCCGTGTTGACTCGGCGACCATGTAAAGCATGGTACAAAATAGCTAGGTCATCTTTCCGCACCTTCTCCCTACCGTCATCCTGTGTGAAAAATGAATTTGTAATTAACCTATGGAAGACCCTAATGGCAGGATTACAAAAATCTCGGGATTTGGAACCCCGAACATCATAATACAATACCTCCCCATTTGGGGCCCTAACTAAAGTTCTCCGCCAACATGTTATTTCCCGCATAGCCTCCCCCTCATTGAAGACCGAGGCTTGGCCATAGGTTAAGCCTCCGTTCGGCAAACCCAACAAGTTATTAAACTTCACAAGATCACACTCAATGGGCTTGTTGCCCACCCACGCAGTAAAACATGCATCAGTTGTCCCATCATTCAACAACTCAAAAGATGAAAGGAACTCATAAATTGCTTGATCCCTCTGGGGTGCACGAATTTGAACGAATTGCTCCCACCCCATTACCCCAATTAAACGTTCCATGCTAGGCCCCAAGTAGTGTTCATTGCACGTTTCAACATCATAAACATAAGGAAAACATATGTTCCTAGTTTTGAACCGTGTTAATCTTCGAGCATGCCTATCATTTTGAACAGTAACTCTATGCCTAGCATGCGAACTTAAGCGTAAAGGCTCAGCTTTTTGGGTAGGAAAATCGGGGAAGTCATTACCTTCATCTTCTTGATCAATAATGGGTGATGCCCTTGAGGATGAAGCTCCATCCCGCACCCTCTTGCTAGGTCGTGGAGGCATTTTTTTCTCTTTTTCTTCCTTTGTTGAATGAATGCTTGAGAGAATGCTTGGAAGATTCAAGCTTTGCTTCCTCTAAAACCCAACTCAATAAAGAGTTCAAATGCTAGAGGAAGAAAGTGAAAAGGGGTATGTTGAGTTGCAAAAGGTGAGAAGAGAAGAGTGGAAATGGAGTTTATGGAGGAAGAGTGATGGTCTTTTTGGTGGAGAATGAGTAGAGAAGGATGAAGATGGTGGTTTTGAGGGTTAGGGTTGTGGAATGATGGAGAGGAAATAAGAGGGCGAGGCGATTTGGGAGTGAAAAGTGAAGGGAAATGAAGAGGGGGCCGGATTTCCCCTTTTACATTCTGCGTAAAATTTGGGCGTCGCGTTCGCTACGCGGGTGCGTCGCGTTCGCTACGCCTGGTGCCGAGAATCTGGGAATCGATCCGTAACGAGCGCTACGCTCTGCGTAGCGAACGCTATGCCCGAAACAGTTGCGAGGCAGAAAGTCAGGAATCGATCCGTAACGAGCGCTACGCATGGTGTAGCGAACGCTACGCTCTAAACAGTGGCCAAACAGAAAGACAAGGAGGGCTCCGTAGCGAGCGCTACGAATGGTGTAGCGAACGCTACGCTCTAAACAGTGGCCAAACAGAAAGACAAGGAGGGCTCCGTAGCGAGCGCTACGCATGGTGTAGCGAACGCTACGCTCCCAGACTTAAAAAATTTCAATTGTTCCTCGTCCCTCTTCTCCTTAGCTTCTCCTTCAACTTATCTCCTCTAAAACCAATATGCTTCAAATCTTACACATAGCCTCCAAACCTCCCTCGTTTTTTTTCTTTTTCTTCTCCTCCCACTCATGATTTCCTTTTTTTTTCTTTTTTTTTCATTTTCTTTTTTTCTCTTGTTTTTTTTTTCTCTTTTTTTTTTCTAGAACTAATTCCTCATTACAAGCATGGGTTGCCTCCCATGAAGCGCTTGCTTAAGGTCCTTAGCTTGACCATTGACCGGATCTTAACATTAGGTATCGGGGAGGAAAGTCACCATAGTCCCCGCATACTCTTCGCTCATGACATATGGTTTGACCTTGGAAGAGTTCACTTTAAAAGTTTCCCCCTTCTTGTTCTCCAACTCCACAACTCCACCCGGGTGGAGCTTGACAATGACAAAGGGTCCCGACCATTTGGTCTTTAATTTGCCCGGGAAGAGTTGGAGGCGAGAATTGTACAACAATACTTGATCACCCACATTGAAGTTTCGGTAATTGAGGTGCTTGTCATGCCAAGCCTTTGTCCTCTCCTTGTAGATCCGATTGTTCTCATAAGCTTGCTGGCGGATCTCCTCCAATTCTTCCAATTGGAACAACCGTTTCTCCCCTGCGGCCTTTGCATCAAAATTCACTTTCCTTACCGCCCAAAATGTTTTGTATTCGAGTTCCACCGGGAAGTGGCATGCCTTACCATAGACCAACCGGTAAGGGGTGGTGCCTATGGGAGTCTTGAATGCCGTCCTATACGCCCATAGAGCATCATCAAGTTTGTCCGCCCAATCTTTTCTTGAAGACGCAACGGTCTTTTAAAGGATTTCCTTAATAGCCCAGTTTGTGATCTCCACTTGCCCTTGAGTTTGGGGGTGGTAGGGAAATCCTCTCTTGTGATTCACCCCATACTTCTTGAACAATGCCTCAAATTTCTTCTCAATAAAGTGAGGCCCATTATCACTAATGACCACTTTTGGAATGCCGAACCTAGGGAAGATTATCCTCTTGAAGAACTTGGAGACCGTATTGGCATCACATCTTTGGCTTGCAATTGCCTCGGCCCATTTGGAGACATAATCTACCGCCACCAAAATGTATTCATTCCCCCTTGACGAAGGAAATAGGCCCATGAAATCAATACCCCACACATCAAAAATCTCACATTCAAGTATATAGGTCAAGGGTGCTTCATTTCTCCAAGAAAAACTCCCAACTCTTTAGCATTCATCGCAAGCTTTGACATGAACTTCTACATCTTTGAAAAGCGTCGGCCACCAATATCCGCATTGAAGAACCTTGGCTGCGGTTTTATCCTTTCCCCCATGTCCTCCACATGGCTTGTTGTGGCAATGATTTAAGATCTCCGGAACCTCGCTCTGAGCTATGCATCTTCTATATAGGCCATCATTGCATATGCGGAACAAGTAAGGCTCGTGCCAAATATAGTGCTTGACGTCACAAAAGAATTTCTTCCTTTGGTTTAAATGGAGCTCGGGCGGGACCACATCCGAAGCAAGGTAGTTCACAATATCAGCGAACCACGGGGTCTCCTCTTGGATAACAAGCAACTTCTCATCCGGAAAAGAATCATTGATAGGCCGGGACTCCAATTCAACAATGATTCGTGAAAGGTGGTCGGCCACCACGTTTTTGGAACCGGCTTTGTCCTGGATGATGATGTTGAATTCGTGCATTAGTAGCAACCAACGAATAAGCCTCGGCTTGGCCTCCTTCTTGCCTAGTAGATACTTCAAAGCCGAGTGATCGGTGTACACCACTACTTTGGAAATCAAAAGGTATTGGCGAAACTTGTCCAATGCAAAAACAATAGCCAACAACTCCTTCTCCGTAGTGGTATAATTGTGTTGGGCGGCGTCTAAGGCATCACTTGCATAATAAATGACCCTTGGTTGCTTATCCTTGGTTTGTGCTAGGCATGCCCCCACGGCATAGTCGCTAGCATCGCACATAACATCGAACGGTAAGCTCCAGTCCGGTGGTTGAACTACCGGTGCGGTGGTCAAGGCCTCCTTCAATTTACAAACGCTTCAAGACACTCATTAGTAAAGACAAAAGGGGCATCCTTGCATAGAAGCTCAGTGAGAGGTCGAGCAATTTTTGAAAAGTTTTTGACAAATCGCCGGTAAAACCCGGCGTGTCCAAGAAAACTACGCACCCCCTTGACAGTGGTGGGGAGTGGTAGGCGCTCAATGACCTCCACTTTAGCTCTATCCACCTCTATGCCCCACTTTGAAATCACATGGCCGAGGACAACACCCTCCTCAACCATAAAATGGCATTTTTCCCAGTTAAGAACTAGATTGACATCTTGACAACGAATCAACACTTTTTCCAAATTTGCAAGACAATGGTCAAAGGTATACCCATACACACTGAAATCATCCATAAAAATCTCCATAAGACTCCCCACATGGTCCGAGAAAATAGCCGACATGCACCTTTGAAAGGTGCGCGCGTTACATAACAAAGGGCATCCTCCGGTATGCGAAGGTGCCAAAGGGCAAGTAAATGTGGTTTTGTCTTGGTCTCTTGGGTGAATGGGTATTTGAAAGAATCCGAATAGCCATCAAGAAAGAAAAATGGGATTTACGAGTCTCTCTAGCATTTGATCAATAAAGGGCAAAGGGTAATGGTCTTTGAGGGTCGCCTTGTTTAATTGTCTATGGTCAATGCACATGCGCCACCCATTCACAACTCTAGTGCTAATCAATTCTTGATGCTCATTTTCAATATGATCATGCCACCTTTCTTGGGTACACAATGCACGGGGCTCACCCATTCGCTATTAGCGATAGGGTAAATGATCCCGGCGGACAGCAATTTAACGATCTCTTTTTTAACAACTTCTTGCATATTCGGGTTTAATCGACGTTGTGGTTGTCTACATGGTTTAGCATCTTGCATAAGATCGATAGCATGCATGCAAATAGAAGGGGATAGACCCTTGAGATCCTCAATAGCATAACCCAAGGCACTTCTATGTTTTCTAAGAACACAAAGAAGTTTTGAAGTTTGAGTGCCATCAAGGTTAGCATTAATGATCATAGGGAATGTTTCCTCCTCACCCAAAAACTCATACCTCAAAGTGGATGGCAAAGGCTTGAGCTCAACTTGTGGTAATTTCTTTGACTTGATTGGTCTCTCGGTGACGACCTCTTCAATCTCCATGCATTGCACAAATGTTTCATCCGGGGAAAACTACTCAACAATGGGAGTAGCATCCAAAAGGTCGGTGAAGAACTTCACATCGTCCCCCTCCGTTGTTGAAGAACGAGTGCCCATCAAGCTTGCTTCAAGTGGATCATCAAAAGCACCTTGGAGGAATAGAGACTCCCATAAAGAATCATCGACCGCATCCTCAACCACATCAATTGCATAGCATGAGTCATCAAATGTCGGATGCTTCTTTCCCTCCTCGAGATTGAACACTACTTGCTCTCCCCCCACATTGAGAGATAGTCTCCCATTTTGCACATCAATCATAGCCGCAGCCATGGCCAAGAATGGCCTCCCAAGAATAATAGGGGTATGTAGGTCCTCATCCATCTCCAATATCACAAAATCACAAGGGATGAGGAATTTACCAACTTGGACCGGAATGTCCTCCAAGATACCCATTGGCCTCCTAATCGGCCCGTCCAAGTTGTAAATTAATGGTGGTTGGAGTGAGCTCATCGGCGGAGCTTTTGACGTATTGACCATGGCATGACACTCACACTAGCCCCAAGGTCACAAAGGCGTTTCCTATCTTCATCTCCCCAATTGCAAGGTATAGAAAAACTTCCGGATCGCCAACTTGGTAGGAGTTTTGTTGGAGATGATGGCACTACAATCGGCTGTAAGAGAAATGGTGTTCTCATGCCGGATCTTCCTTTTGTTGGTCAAGAGATCCTTGAGATACTTCTTGAAAACCGGGACCTCCGAAATCGCATCTAGGAAAGGGATATTCACGTGAAGCTTTTTGAGCATATCAATGAATTTGGAGAACTTAGCTTCATCCCTTGTCTTGACAAGTCTCTCGGGGTATGGAACCGGTGGCTTATATGGTTTGAGTGGTTGGGTGATCGGCTCATGTTCAACCCCCTTCTCAACACTCTTCAGTTTAGGCTCCTTCCTCTCAATTTCGCTGGACTCAATGCCTTCACTTCCCTCTTTCCCATCAACAATGTTATCCTCACCTCCCTCCTCATGAGTGATGTCAACAACATCTCCACTCCTCTCTCCCAACGGTTCCTCCTCTACCATAGAAGGGCCTTCATAAGTAGTTCCACTCCTCAAGTGGATTGCGTTGACTTGCTTCTCCTGTCCTTTCCCATTGTTGGGGTTTGGCATGGTTTGGCTTGGTATAGGTTGGGGAGGTCGGACGGATTGTTGGGCCATTTGAGCCACATGGAGCTCAAGTTGGTTGATCCGGTTTTCTTGGTTGGTTAAAATCTTTTGAAGCATTGTTTTCAATTTTGGATCTTGAGTAGCAGAGGATGGTTGTGGGTTGGTGTGGTTATAGTAAGGTTGTTGTGGAGGAGGGTTTTGAAAGTATTGGGGTTGGTGGTATGTAGGGTTTTGAAATGTGTTTTGGCCGTGAGGGCGAACAAGAGGTTGAGGTTGGTTAGAAAACCCGGGAGGGAAACTTCGGTTTCGAGCATTGTATGCCGGGTTTCCTTGTGGTCTAATGGGATGGTTATTGGAATAGGAGAGGTTGTTGTTGGGGTAGATGGCATTGGCTTGCTTCATGTCGTGGTACCCTAGGCATTGACCATTAGGGTGGTACCCATTGCAAACGTTGCATTCAACCATGTTGCTATCGGGCATGGATGAAGGGCCTTGCATCTCTTGAACGGCATTGACTTGCCTCGAGGTATCCATGAGGGCAAACTTTTGACTCAACTCCGAGATTTGATCGGCAAGGTGTTTCAACACGGCATCACTAGATGAAGATCCTTCTTCTCTTCGCGAACGGTCCGAACCCCAATTCGGAGAGTTTTGTGCTAGCTCATGAAGGAAAACATTCGCCTCCTCAACGGTCTTGCCAAGAAAAGTTCTTTCCGAGGCATTATCAATCAACTCTCTCAAATGTCCATTGAGCCCTTGATAGAAGGTATTAAGGAGCAACCAATCATCCAAGTTGTGATGAGGAACTCTACGTTGAAGATTCTTGTACCGTCCCCAAGCATCAAAAAGTGACTCTCCTTGCTCTTGTTTAAAATTGAAGATATCTTGCCGTCGAAGATAGGTCTCATCGGTGGTGTAGATCTAACCTCTTGAGGAAATCTCCGCTCAACTTCTCCCAAGTGTCATAAGTTCCAGGAGGACAAGTATTGAGCCAAAGCTTGGCTTTCCCCGCTAAAGTCAATGGAAAGAACTTAAGCTTCATGTAGCTTGGCGAAACTCCTGGTATTTGGACATAACCGATCCTCTCTTCGAACTTGTCGATATGGTCAATGGGACTCTCCCTGTCAAAACCATTGAACGGGTTTTGCTCAAATATGTTCACGAAGTTGGCCTTGAAGTCGTACAAGGCATTATTGGGTAGAGCAGGTAGAACGATGGGGTTGCCTCCCGGCCCTGGAGTGGGTGTATTGTACCAAGCTAAGGGACGGGGTGGGTTTTGTGGTTGACTACCTCCTTGGCCCTGGCCTCCTTGCCCTTCCATGGCGACTTGTTGTTGTCGTTGCTCCCGACGACGTCGACGAGTACTACCGTGGGCTCTCCGAGTCGAAGCTTCAATCTCGGGGTCGAGGGGGACGAGTGGGGCTTGATCTCTATGAGACCTTGTCTGCATACAACACCAACAACAAGGACGCGTAAAATTATCCTAGGACCTAGACTCACAAAACCTCAAGCAGGTAGAAGGATTCAAAACAAAAACCTAGAAACAAAACAACGACGAGCTAGGGGCACTAGCTCCCCGGCAACGGCGCCATTTTGTGTCTGGTTTGCGGTAGCGTAAATTGTTGAACTCAGGGAGCCTGTGGCCTAAATTCTCATATTTTGTTTCGGTTTTAGCCTTGAATCAAGAAATAAATTACGGAGCAAAGATCACTTTGATTATGACAAAATTAAAACTAGAAAGATGATTAACTAGGTGATAATTAGACAAAGAGAGGTTCGGGGGTTTTAGACACTTAACGGAATCTTTGATCAAGGAGTTTTCATGACTAAAGCGCATAAAGTTGGATTTATCCATGGAACAACGCGGGGAAGGGGCCACGATGAATCTCCTCCCTCGAGGAAGATTCAAATTAACTACCCTATGTCCACCATGGACCATCGGGGTTGAGAATTGCGTTAATTCCTAGTTAAGCCTACACTTACCCTCGTAAGCGTAGACCCAACTATCCCACTCTAGGCTTCCCATTGAGTGTATAACGATTCAAAGAGCTCTCGGACCTTGAACCGCCACCCCCAATGAGAAGACACCAAGTGGAAATAGACTCCTCCAACTAAAACACACTTTAATCAATAAACACCTTAGCCAAAACCCATTAAGGCCATAATCACCCCCTCACCTCAAGGAAGATTAGCCTCTAGACATGGTGGAGAAATTAGCAACACACAACCAATAAAACCCTAGTATGGTTCTACTCAAAGGATGGATATTAAAACTAACCACTATGATTAACAACATAAAACTACACTAAACACAAGCAACAAAGCATTTGGAAACATTAAAATGAGGAGAAAAAAGATTATACCTAAATGGATGAGCAATAAATTGGCAATAAATGAAGAGCAATAATACCCAAATGATGAAGAGCAATTGGCCTTGATTGAAGAAAGTAATTAATCAACAAAATAGAAGTTAATCTCCCAAAAGCTAATCCTCAAACTCTTGAAAGATAGAAGATGTAAGGAGAAAGAAAATAAAGCTCCAGAAAAACACCCCCTTTTGAAATGACAAGACGGGCTAATTAAACAAAGGGGAAGAAGGGCCAGAACACAGTCATTTTGGCCGAAAATTATGCAGGAAATAAGGTCGTCGCGAACACTACGGACATCGTAGCGTTCGTTACGACCCAAAGCAGGCGAACATTTCAGCTCCAAGGCGCCCAGCTATGCGACTGATCAATCATCCGTAGCGAACGCTACGGAGGGCGTAGCGAATGCTAAGACCGTCAGCAGGGAAACTTTGAAAATCAGGGCTTCATCGTAGCGGGCGCTATGAATGGGGTAGCGCTACGCCTTGGGCGTAACCTTCGCTGGGCTCGTAACGATCGCTACAATAGGCGTAGCGACCGCTACGCTCTTCAAGTGATCTTCCATCCAAGTATGGGGGCGTAGCGATCGCTACAGCTGTTGTAGCGAACGCTACGAGCCTGGATGCCCCCATACTTAGCCTTTTGGCCCGAAATCCCTCTCCTTTACGCACGGCTAGTCTCCCTTGCTTCCCGGGTCTTCACCACGGCATCAAATCGGCTCCAAAGGTCTCGGGATGACCGAGTTATCGCCCTTTTTCGCAACTTCGTCCCCCTTTTATTATTCTCCGAACTTAATACCTAAAAATCACAAAACACGTAATAAATAACCATTTTATTAGGGAACGACAATAGACTTGGGCGTAAACGAGTGGTATTTAGCCCCTAAATTGGGACTAAACACTCGGCAAAGGCTAAAGATGGAGAATGACGACTACATTTGCAGAGGATGCATTCTCAACGGGATGAGCGACACTCTCTTCGATGTCTATCAACATGTGGAGACGGCAAATAAGCTTTGGGAGATACTTGAAGCTAAGTACATGTCGAAAGATGTGTCAAATAAAAATTTTCTTGTTAGTCAATTCATGAAATTTTAAGATGGATGATAATAGGAAAATTCTAGATCAATTTCATGAGATTCAACGTATTTTGAGTAACTTCAAGCAACACAACTTGAACATGAATGAATCTATAATCATATCCTCTATTATTGACAAGTTACCTTCTTCTTGGAATGAGACTAAAAGGACACTCATGCACCGAAAAGAGGCTATGTCTCTTGAGGGTTTGGCTAACCATTTTCGGATTGAAGAGGAGTTACGCCTACAAGATGGTTCCAAAGAGCAATCTAAGGTCCATGTGGTGCAAGAGAATAAGGGAAACAAGAATAAGAACAAGAGCCACGACAAATCTAGCAAGTGAATTCAAAAGCCTAAGCAAGTTTGTTGAGAATGTGGCAAACCGGGGAATACAAAGAGAGAGTGTTACCAATGGAAAAAGAAGCATGGTCTTTCGAACAAAGATACATATAAGGACAAGAGTAAGGAGAAGGAACCCAATTCCTTAGTAGCCATGATTAAGGATCATATTAACATGGTTTCCATTGGTTGTAATGATTGGTATATAAACTCAAGTGCGCCAAGGCATGTTTGCATTGACAAGAGTTTATTCAAGACTCTCAAACCGGCGGATGATGGTGTGAAACTCTACATGGGCAACAACCATCCGATCAATGTTGAAGGCATTGGGCAAGTGGAACTTGTTTTCACTTCCGGTAAATCTTTGCTTTTAAACGATGTGTATTTAGCTCTGGAAGTTTGTAAGAATCTTGTATCCAGTTATCTTCTTAGCAAGTTTGGTTTTATGCAAGTTTATGATGGAGAAAACTATGTACTTTCCAAGGGAGGGACTTTTGTAGGGAAGGGATATGCTTATGGAGAGATGTTTAAGTTAAATGCTAAAAGTAATAAAGATGACATGATTTCCGCTTATATGCATGTGTCTAGTTTGAATAAGTCTTTTCTATGGCATGCTAGATTAGGACATATGAACTTTAACAAGTCGAAGGAAATGTCTAATCTTGATTTGATTCCTAAGTTGAATGGTGACATAGAAAAGTGTAAGACATGCATGCTTAATAAAATCACTAAGAGTTCCTTCTCAAGTATAAAAAGAACTTCTAAATTGCTTGATTTAATTCACAGTGATTTAGGAGATTTTCATAGTACACCTTCTATGGGTGGTAAGAAGTATTATGTGACTTTCATTGATGATTATTCTAGATATTGTTAAGTTTATCTTTTGAGTTCTAAATATGAAACACTTGAAAAGTTTAGAGTTTACAAAACTAGAAGTGAACTTCAATGTGAGATCTTGATTAAAACTTTAAGATCCGATAGGGGAGGGGAATTTTATGGTCCAAAGTTTTTCCAAGAAATGGGGATTGTCCATGAGACAACCGCCCCGTATACACCACAACAAAATGGGGTTGGGGAAAGGAAAAATAGAATTTTAAAGGAAATGGTAAATTCTATATGTTGTCTAACTCCAGTTTAAGTAATGGATTTCGGGGTGAAGCCATGTTAACGGCTTGTTATATATTAAATAGAGTTCCATTCAAAGGGAATTCTAGTACCCCATATGAGTTATGGAACAAAAGGAAACCAAATCTAAAGTATTTTAAGATTTGGGGTTGTAGGGCCATTGTAAGGGTCCCGGAACCTAAGAAAAGAAAGTTAGGTAAAAGAGGAATTGAGTGCATCTTTATAGGCTATGCTCAAGATAGCAAAGCTTATAGGTTTTTGGTGGTTGAGCCAAATGAGTACATATCGGTGAATACCGTTATGGAATCAAAAGATGCAATTTTTGATGAGACTATATAGGTTCTCTTCAATTCCTAGACCTAAAGATATAACTCTAGATATTGTTCCTTTAATTGAGCCTCGAGATGAAAATCATGAGGGTACATCCATACAAGATGATCTTTTAAGTCATGATGTTGTTCAGATGAAGAAGATGAAAGTATTGAATTAAGAAGGAGTAAAAGATCAAGGAAACTAAAGGATTTTGGTTCGGACTTCTATGTTTATTTGGTAGAAGGTTCAAAGGACTCAATTGAAAGTGAGATCCTATGCATGTACAACATAGATAAAGATCTAAAAACTTTTAAAGAAGCTATGCAATCTCATGATGCTTCTTTGTGGAAAGAAGCGGTACAAGATGAGAATGATTCTATAATGGAAAAAAATGTTTGGATATTGGTTGACCTTCCTCCGGGAAGTAAACCAATTACCTCTAAATGGATCTTTAAATGGAAAAGAAAAGTAGATGGTACCGTTGAGAGGTATAAAGCCTGGTTGGTTGTAAGGGGCTTTACTCAAAAATATGGTATTGACTACTTTGATACATATGCACCAGTAGCTAGGAGAGCCTCAATACGTATGTTGTTGGCTTTAGCTACTATCCATAAGCTAGTTATCCATCAAATGGATGTCAAAACGGCATTCTTAAATGGAGAACTAGAAGAGGAAGTGTATATGGAACAACCCGAAGGGTTTGTTGTTGAAAGTCAAGAGAAGAAAGTTTGTAAACTTATAAGGTCCTTATATGGACTTAAGCAAGCACCTAAGCAATGACATCAAAAATTTGATGAAGTAGTGCTTTCAAGTGGATATAGGATCAATGAATCGGATAAGTGCATATAATATAAGTTTGAGAATGGAAAAGGAGTGATTATATGCCTATACGTTGATGACATATTGATCTTTGGGACCGACATGGAACAAGTTAATAAGACCAAAGAATTTTTATCCTCAAAGTTCTCTATGAAGGACATGGGTGAAGCGGATGTAATTCTTGGTATTAAGATAATAGAAATAATGATGGAATATGTTTATCTCAAGAACATTACATTGAGAAAGTGTTCTTCGGAATTTGTAATGTTATATGCTCACACTTGAGCCCACATCACATAAGGCACGGTCGATGTTCATGGTTCCTAGGCCACAAGAAATAGTGAAACTTCCGGGGTCCTTAAGCTATGGAGTGAGCTTATTCAAGACCACAGAACTACACTCCTCATTCAATGCAATTTCCTCACAGTCGTCTATTTTTCTTTTCTTGGAGAGAATCTCCTTCAAGAATTTAGCATACAAAGGCATTTGGGACAAAGCATCAAGAAAAGGAGCATTCACATTCAACTTTTTAAGCACACCAAGGAATTTCCCAAATTGAACATCGGTCTTACACTTAGCAAGCCTAGAAGGGAATGGAATAGGGGGCACATAAAATCTAGGTGGTGGTGATGGTGATGGTTGAGGGATTTCAGCACTACCATCTTTGATGGTCTTTTTGTCACGGTCTTTCTCTTCCTCACTCTCTTTCTCTACACTCCTCTCAATCAAATCCCCCCCATGCTTGGCATTTGGCATCTCGCGTCCCTTAAGTTGTGTCCTACTCCTCAAAACTATAGCATTGCAATGCTCTTTAGGGTTAGGTATGGGTGGTCCAGGAGGGGTGGTGGAAGTACCAGACTGAATAGCTATCTGGTTCTCAAGTATTTGGTTGTAGGTGGATATAAGGTCAACCTTAGTGGCTAAAGCCTTAATCACCTCATCTTGTTTTTGTTGACGCTCGAATTGCTTTTGTTGGGACAAGAGCATGGCTTTCATCATGACCTCTAAGTCAGGATTTTGAGAGGCTTGGTAAGGTTGAGTGGATGGACTTTGTCCTTGTGGGTGACCTAATTGGTTCCGGTAAGAAGGATTAGAATGGGGTCTCAAACCGGAGTTGTATGTGTTGGAGTAGGGGTCAAAGAGGGATCTACGGGTAGGATTACCAACAAAGTTGGCTTGGTCAGGTTGCGCACTACTACCCACCCCATTAGGAAAATAAAGACTCGCATGCTCAAAAGAGTAACAGGAAGCACATTGGAGAGGAGGGGAAGCATTCACATGCATTCTTTCCATCTTTTCATTTATAGCATCAAGTTTCGCAGAAAGCAATGTGATAGCATCAACAGAATACTTACCTCCCGTCCTCGTGGAACGGGGTCGTGACCATTGGTGATTGTTCGACGCCATTTGTTCAATCAGCTCATGAAGCTCCTCCACCGTCTTGTTCATAATGTTTCCTCCTGCTGCTGCAAGGATTGTCGCTCTCAGTTGATCATCTACCCCATTGTAGAAGGCTTGAATGGGAACCCATGGCTTAAATCTATGTTGGGGGCATTGGCGAAGCAACTCCTTGAATCTCTCCCATGCATCATATAATGTCTCATCCGGCTCTTGGGAGAAAGTTGAAATCTGATTCCGAAGACTCGTCAGCTTGCTCGGCGGGAAGTACTTAGTAAGAAATGCGCTCGCCAGCTGATCGAAAGTAGTGATGGAGTTCGCCGGAAGGGAATTCAACCACTCCCATGCTCGATCCTCCAAGGAAAATGGAAATAACCTCAGCTTGATCGCGTCCGGCGAGGCCCCATTGGCTTTGAAGGTGTCGCATGCTTGTCGGAAGATGCGAAGATGGCGGTTTGGATCCTCGTTCGGGAGACCATGGAACGACGTAGCTCGAACCAGATTGATAAGGGAATTCTTAAGCTCAAAGTCGTTCCCCACTTCAGGTAGTTTGATGGCGGTGGGTGGGCTTGTGACTTTTAGAGTAATGTATTGGGCCGACGTCTTCGGTCGTTCTTCTCCGGACATCTTAGATTGTTGCGAAGGTGTCTCTTTTCAAGCTTCTTCTAGCCTTTGCCTCTTCCTCCGGTGGAATGTCCTCTCTATTTCTGGATCGCACTCGAACTCCGGAATCAGCCGCATACACCAAAAGATCCTAACAAGACAAAAACAAGAACACCAATGTAGTGAAACAATAAAATCAAGAAAATCAAAGAAAAAAAAGGAAAAAAAAATAGCTTAGTCAACCTAAGAGGGTTCGTTTACCGACTGCTAGGGACAGAGTCCCCGGCAACGGCGCCAAAAACTTGACATGGCCGCAAGCGCACGGTGTACGTAGTAGCACGTCAAGGTCGATCCCACAGGGACTCATGCACATAGCAGCTCAATAAATTAAACTCTATCTCGATTGCTAAGCTAATCAGGTTTTAGGTTTTTGAAATGGTTTAACAATTAAATAAAACTAATAAAGCAGGAAAATTGAGTCAAAGGGTCTATCAAGAGAGAAAGACTTCTAGGGAGATGCTAACCTAACAACGAGTTCGACTACTAAAACCTAGTTAGGTCAATAATACATTCAAGAATGAATCAAGAATCGACAACCTTTGAATCCTATCGCCCTTTCGATGCTAAATAGAATTATTCTAAACAACCTAATCAACAACTTTTGTGTGCCTTTTAGGTTAAACAGAATTGAAGGTCTCAAAAAGTTAGGTTATCTAATGATTCCCTAGTTTACTACTCCTTTTTCAACTTTCGTAAGCCTAGGTAGACAGGTTGGTAGTCAGATTACCCTAATTCACCTTTCAGTACTTCTTAGGTTAATCTCAAACTTACAAATATCCAAGACCTTAAGAATACTCATAAACATGGAAAACACAACCTTCTATTGATTCTAATCAAGAATTCATGCAAAAACTAATAACAATCAATCAAAGCTACATTGTTTCGGGTTGCAAAACCCTAGAATTCAAAGAAACTACTCACTCATATTCAATGAAAATACGACACAAGTTCCAAACATCAAAATTAATTCTTAAAACAAAGAAAGAAATCGAAAAGAGAAATAAATACAAGGAATTACAACCGTCGAGCTTTTCGATCCCGGCGTGGAGTCTTCCACGCAAGTAATGTAATTTCTTCCCGAATCTCGAACTTCGCTCGTCTTCGAATCAATCTTAATCTTGAATTTTGATGGAGTAATTGAGGAGTAGATGGGAGGTTTAGGGATTTTTCTCTCTTGATGGGTGGATGGGTGAATGGTGGATAGTGAATGGTTTGATTGATGAATGCTAGTTGGTTCCTTGAATGAATGAACAATAATAAAAACAACCGTCGCTCCTTGCGTAGCACGCCCAGCCCCAGTCACAGACCGTGGGCAATGCCACGGTCAGGCCGTGATACGCACTGTCCCAGCTTTCTTCTTTCCTTTGCTTTTCCTTTGTGCTCGGCGAATGGAAGGAAGGGCCTGGTTTGAAATGGGAATTGGATTGAATTCATCAACTTCCCTCATCTTTCATTGGACCGATCAAATTCAATTGCCTCCATTTATCTCATTTGTGATTGGGCCGAATAATGGATGGAGCTCTCCTTTGAATTGGTTGGACCGAATGAGTGGAATCCAAATGAAATCGACGGGCTTCCACTATCTCTCTTTTTCATTGTGCCGCTTGGAAAGGATGACCCAAAGGCAATCAATTTCCTCCTTCTTCCATTGGACCGCATGTATGCATGTTGGATGAAACGGATGGGCTGGACGAAATGGGAATTGGCCTCCACCTTCCCCTTTACTTGATTGGGTCGTGGGAATGGCCATGAATTGATTGAATTGCTTCCATTCCTCTCTCTTTTTATTGGGCCTAATGAAGGATGGACATATGATATGAAATGGGCCTCCCAAATTAACTGTTGTCGCTGCTCTTCAACTCGCCAAGGCCAGCCTGGACCGTGGAATGTTCCACGGGCTGCCTGTGGTACGCACTGTCATGCGGTTCCTTGCTTTTTTCCGTCCCAAATTTGCACCACGGTCTGGGTATATCATGTAGATGTCCATCGTATCTTCACTCTTACCAGAAATTGAGAGAAAAATTGGTGTTTTGGCCTCAAAATCTACAAATTCACATCAAAAACAACAACACCAAGTGTAGTAGGGAAATTGGAATATAAATCAAGATTTACACACAAAACTATCCCTAATTCACTATCGAAAACCCCTAAAGATATTCCCTTCATTCTTCCTCTATGTTGTTTACGGAATCTGGTTCTTTTTGGGTTATAGTTGATGGTTTTTTCTTAATTCCATCTCTACTACAGAACCGGACATGAGAGTTTCTTCTCATCCGGCTCCTCGCGAATGAAAAAATTTCAATTTTAATTGAATAAAATAAATTGAATATAAATATTTTAAAATTCAAAATTGAATTCTAATTAGAATAGAATTCTAAATTAAAATATAGATTAATATATTATAAATTTGAAAATGAATAAAAAAAAATCAATAATAAATAATATTAAATTAAGATATACATGTAAGAATACACTAAATCAATGGATTCTTTGATATTCATCATATTCTTAGATATTCATCTAATTTCTTAGATATTTTTCTATTTGGATATATATAAGGGAATTAAAAATATATACAAACTATATATTTTTGTATAGATATATTTTATTAAAGTGCATTGCTAAAATATGAGCAATTAAATAAAAGGAATTTTCAGGCGAATATTTACTCTTTCAATATCTATTTTCAATATCTATTTCGTTTATAGGGTTAGTTTATCACTTTTCGAATAGATGAATTGTTCTGCAGTTCGTTCGCCATCCTTCCCAATGAATCATTAGGATTATTTTTCAATTGAATCTTACGTATTCACGGGTTCCTTCGTTCTCATCGCTTGATTAATGGTTAGGTCGAATTCTACAACGGAGCTCTTAATTAAATTTGTTCTTGAGCCAACCTTCTTAGTCTTTATTGGCTCGAGGCTCTTATTTTTTTTTTGATGAATAGATTCATATCGGATAATTATGTGTGAATCAGTATTCATGCTTTATTACATTGTCTTTTATGATATGATTCAAAGACCTTACATAGTGGAATCATATATCATTTATATTCATTTTTTTCTTTCTTTCTCCTTTCCATTTATCCGTATCCTTTTCCTTTAATGTATATTTTTCTTTTTTTTTTTTTTGTTTTGCGTGACAACTCATTCGATTTCTTCTTTATGCAAAAATTCAATTCTGCAATGATAGGAACAAAATATCATATCTTGATCGCTTCTTTGGATCGGATAATGTGATTCGATGAGTTGGTTATTAGTTCAATAGTTATTAGTTCATTCTTTATACTATGGGCTCTTACTTTTTTTTAGTCTTAATTTTAACAAAAACCAACGAGTCACACACTAAGCATAGCAATTCTATCAAAAGGTCAATTGAATTTTTATTCAACCTTATAGAATTAAAAATTAGAATTGTTTTGATGGAAATTTAAGGGAAAAAAAGGTTGTTTGTTATTTTTTGTTCGATTGGAAAATCAAAACATAAAGACAAGTCAAGTAAAGGCTTATTATTCCTCGTCTATAAATATCCAAATTTTGATACCCAATACCCCATAGATAGTTCGAACCGTATAGGCGCAATAATCAATTTTCGCGCGAATGGTTTGTAAAGGAACTCTACCTTCTCTTATCCATTCAACCCGTGCAATTTCTTTTCCGTCGATACGGCCTGCGATTTGTATTTGAATTCCTTTTGTCTCAGCTTGTTCGGTTAATTCAATAGCTTTTTTCATTGCTTTTCAAAGGATACCCGATTTTTTAATTGTCCGGCTATAAATTCTCAAGAATATTAGGGTTCCCATAAGGTTTTGTAATTCTTGTAATAGCAATGTTGAGTTTTCGTTCACACAATTCAATTCTTTTTGTACATTTATTTTGAGATCTTGACCCCGTGGTCTATTTTCTATTAATAACTTGGGAAATCCCATATAGATGATAACTGTATCGATCGATTCTTTTTGAATTTCGATACGTGCAATTCCTTCGACACTTGAAGATGTTCTTGTATTTTTTGTACATAATTTTTGATACAATCCCGTATTTTTGATCTTCTTGTAGCCCTCGTAATAATTTTTGGTTGTGCAAACCAAAGGGAATAATGATCTTGGGTTGTACCAAGTCTGAAACCAAGTGGATTTATTTTTTGTCCCATATTAGTCGAATATAATCTCCCTCTTTATTATCAGTTTTACTACATATATTTTAGAGAATTTCGAGGCGGGGGAGGTCATAAGCGTCTATACCGTAAAATCGATTTTCGACGGAATGAAAAAGACATATATGGTAGAATCGTAACCATAGAATACGATCCTAATCTAAATGCATACATTTGTCTCATACACTATGGGGATGGTGAGAAGAGATATATTTTACATCCCAGAGGGGCTATAATTGGAGATACCATTGTTTCTGGTACAGAAGTTCCTATAAAAATGGGGAATGCCCTACCTTTGACCGATATGCCCTTAGGCACAGCCATACATAACATAGAAATCACACTTGGAAAGGGTGGACAATTAGCTAGAGCAGCGGGTCGTAGCAAACCGATTGCAAAAGAGGAAATCGGCCACATTAAAATTACCTTCGGGAGGTCCGTTTGATATCCAAAAGCGCTCAAGAACAGTCGGACAAGTGGGGAATGTTGGAGTTAACCAGAAAAGTTTGGGTAGAGCCGGATCTAAGCGTTGGCTAGGTAAGCGTCCTGTAGTAAGAGGAGTAGTTATGAACCCTGTAGACCATCCCCATGGGGGTGGTGAAGGGAGGGCCCCAATTGGTAGAAAAAACCCCACAACCCCTTGGGGTTATCCTGCACTTGGAAGAAGAAGTAGAAAAAGGAATAAATATAGTGATAATTTTATTATTCGTCGACGTAGTAAATAGGAAAGAAAATAGAATTAGTTTCTTCGTCTTTACATTTACAAAAAAAAAAATAGGAGTAATTCACTGTGACACGTTCACTAAAAAAAAATCCTTTTGTAGCGAATCATTTATTAAGAAAAATTGATAAGCTTAACACAAAGGCAGAAAAAGAAATAATTGTAACTTGGTCTCGGGCATCTACTATTATACCCACAATGATTGGCCACACAATCGCTATCCATAACGGAAGAGAACACTTGCCTATTTACATAACCGATCGTATGGTAGGTCATAAATTAGGAGAATTTGCACCAACTTTAAATTTCCGAGGACATGCAAAAAACGATAATAAATCTCGTCGTTAAAATTTAAAATATAATAAATACATATGTTAAATGGGAGGTAAACTTTAATGGGAATCTTCAAAAAAAAGTCAAAGCAAGAAGAGAAGGATCTGAATCAAGAGGAGAAGGGAGTATATCAGTAGGTGAATATATACCAATGTCTCCTGACAAAGCACGAAGAGTTATTAATCAAATCCATGGACGTAGCTATGAAGAAGCACTTATGATATTAGAACTCATGCCCTATAGAGCATGTTATCCTATTTTTAAATTGATTTATTCTGCAAAGAAATGCTAGTCACAATAACGCTCCAACAAAGCAGAATTATGGATTAAGAAAATCAAGTTCAAAAAGGAAATACCATAAAAATTAAAACCTCGAGCTCGAGGACGTAGTTATCGATAAAAGACCTACCTGCCACATACTTATTGTATTACAAGATACATACTACATGAAACGTATTATACAAAATATACAAGATTATCCAAAAGCTTTTTCAAAAAGAGAAACGAAATATTTTCCTAACAAGTACAGATTATTCTGGCGCAAGAGCTGGTACATAAAAAATATTACGCACACCTTTGGCGAACTCGAAAACGAGATGCATTCTGGGAGGATATTTCAATAAAATATACTCGAAGGACAGAGGGAGAGTTTGACTACGACAAGGATTTTATTTTCTACTTTTCGGATCCAAGAGCTCTAAGACCACTTCTAATACCGCCTCAAATTCTCTAAAATATATGTAGTAAAACTGATAATAAAGAGGAGATTATATTCGACTAATATGGGACAAAAATAAATCCACTTGGTTTCAGACTTGGTACAACCCAAGATCATTATTCCCTTTGGTTTGCACAACCAAAAATTATTCTGAGGCTACAAGAAGATCAAAAATACGGGATTGTATCAAAAATTATGTACAAAAATACAAGAACATCTTCAAGTGTCGAAGGAATTGCGTATCGAAATTCAAAAAGAATCGATCCGATACAAAGTTATCATCTATATGGGATTTCCCAAGTTATTAATAGAAAATAGACCACGGGGTCAAGTTCTCAAAATAAATGTACAAAAAGAATTGAATTGTGTGAACCGAAAACTCAACATTGCTATTACAAGAATTACAAAACCTTATGGGAACCCTAATATTCTTGCAGAATTTATAGCGGACAATTAAAAATAGGGTATCCTTTCGAAAAGCAATGAAAAAAGCTATTGAATTAACCGAACAAGCTGAGACAAAAGGAATTCAAATACAAATCGCAGGCCGTATCGACGGAAAAGAAATTGCACGGGTTGAATGGATAAGAGAAGGTAGAGTTCCTTTACAAACCATTCGCGCGAAAATTGATTATTGCGCCTATACGGTTCGAACTATCTATGGGGTATTGGGTATCAAAATTTGGATATTTATAGACGAGGAATAATAAGCCTTTACTTGACTTGTCTTTATGTTTTGATTTTCCATTCGAACAAAAAATAACAAACAACCTTTTTTTCCCTTAAATTTCCATCAAAACAATTCTAATTTTTAATTCTATAAGGTTGAATAAAAATTCAATTGACCTTTTGATAGAATTGCTATGCTTAGTGTGTGACTCGTTGGTTTTTGTTAAAATTAAGACTAAAAAAAAGTAAGAGCCCATAGTATAAAGTATGAACTAATAACTATTGAACTAATAACCAACTCATCGAATCACATTATCTGGATCCAAAGAAGCAGTCAAGATATGATATTTTGTTCCTATCATTGCAGCAATTGAATTTTTTTGCATAAAGAAGAAATCGAATGAGTTGTCAAGCAAAACAAAAAAAAAAATATACATTAAAGGAAAAGGATACGGATAAATGGAAAGGAGAAAGAAAGAAAAAAATGAATATAAATGATATATGATTCCACTATGTAAGGTCTTTGAATCATATCATAAAAGACAATGTAATAAAGCATGAATACAGATTCACACATAATTATCTGATATGAATCTATTCATCAAAAAAAAAAATAAGAGCCTCGAGCCAATAAAGACTAAGAAGGTTGGCTCAAGAACAAATTTAATTAAGAGCTCCGTTGTAGAATTCAGACCTAACCATTAATCAAGAAGCGATGGGAACGAAGGAACCCGTGAATACAGAAGATTCAATTGAAAAATAATCCTAATGATTCATTGGGAAGGATGGCGGAACGAACCAGAGAACAATTCATCTATTCTGAAAAGTGATAAACTAACCCTATAAAACTGAAATAGATATTGAAAATAGATATTGAAAGAGTAAATATTCGCCCGCGAAAATTCCTTTTTTATTTAATTGCTCATATTTTAGCAATGCACTTTAATAAAATATATCTATACAAAAAAATATATAGTTTGTATATATTTTTAATTCCCTTATATATATCCAAATAGAAAAATATCTAAGAAATTAGATGAATATCTAAGAATATGATGAATATCAAAGAATCCATTGATTTAGTGTATTCTTACATGTATATCTTAATTTAATATTATTTATTATTGATTTTTTATTCATTTTCAAATTTATAATATATTAATCTATATTTTAATTTAGAATTCTATTCTAATTAGAATTCAATTTTGAATTTTAAAATATTTATATTCAATTTATTTTATTCAATTAAAATTGAAATTTTTTCATTCGTGAGGAGCCGGATGAGAAGAAACTCTCATGTCCGGTTCCGTAGTAGAGATGGAATTAAGAAAAAACCATCAACTATAACCCAAAAAGAACCAGATTCCGTAAACAACATAGAGGAAGAATGAAGGGAATATCTTATCGTGGCAATCGTATTTGTTTCGAAGATATGCTCTTCGTGCACTTGAACCCGCTTGGATCACGCCTAGACAAATAGAAGCGGGCGACGAGCAATGACACGAAATGCACGTCGCGGTGGAAAAATATGGGTACGTATATTTCCGCACAAACCGCCATCGTAAGACTGCGGAAACCCGTATGGGTTCGGGAAAGGATCTCCTAATATTGGGTAGTGTTGTTAAACCAGTCGAATACTTTATGAAATAAGCGGAGTAGCAGAAAATATAGCCCGAAGGGCGATCTCGATAGCGGCATCTAAAATGCCTATACGAACTCAATTCATTATTTCAGATAATTCATTATTTCAGATACAGATAGAAGTGTCTAACCAAAAGAAATAGATCTTGGAGATAAAAACAACCAAGATTTTTTTATTTTTGACAAACAATATTTCTTTTATTTTTGCCCTTTGCATTTATATTTGCATTGAAAGAAGGGATAAAAAAGATATGATTCAACCTCGCACCCATTTGAATGTAGCGGACAACATGGGGCTCGAATTGATGTGTATTCGAATCATAGGAGCTAGCAATCGTCGATATGCTCGTATTGGTGACGTTATTGTTGCCGTGATCAAAGAAGCAATACCAAATACGCCCTTAGAAAGATCAGTGATCGAGTCAGAATTGTATCGCACTGTAAAGAACTCAAACGCGACAACGGTATGATAATACGATATGATGACAATGCTGCAGCTTATTATTGATCAAGAAGGAAATCCAAAAGGAACTAGAGTTTTGGTGCGATTGCCCGGGAATTGAGACAAAACTTTACTAAAATAGTTTCATTAGCTCCCGAGGTATTATAAGATGAGAAGTAGGATATTTGAATGAAATAGTAGATTGTGTATCACGATATACCTTTCATTTTTATTTATTCATTTTTTTAATGAAAAATTCATTAAAAACTAATAAAAAAGCATGTTGATTATATCAAAATGGGACACCACCGATTTTAGTTTATCATGGGTAGAGACACTATTGTTGATATAATAACCTCTATACGAAATGCTGACATGAATAGAAAAGGAACAGTTCGAATAGCATCTACTAACATCACCGAAAGCATTGTTAAAATACTTTTACGAGAAGGCTTTATTGAAAACGCGAGAAAACATCAAGAAAGAAACAAATATTTTTTGGTTTTAACTCTCCGACATAGAAGAAATAGGAAAGGACCATATAGAAATACTTTAAATTTAAAAAGGGTTAGTCGACTGGTCTACGAATCTATTCTAACTATCAACGAATTCCTAGAATTTTAGGTGGAATGGGAATTGTAATTCTTTCTACCTCTCGAGGTATAATGACTGATCGGGAGGCTCGACTAGAAGGAATTGGTGGAGAAATTTTATGTTATATATGGTAATACTTCTGATATCCTAATTAGATAAAAAATTTATTATTTGTGAGAGAAAAGGCAGCTTGTCTAATATCACTCCTCCGTTAGTTGATACTTTAAGGGGGTTTTGCCTGGAATGAAAGAACAAAAATGGATTCATGAAGGTTTGATTACTGAATCACTTCCTAATGGGATGTTCCGGGTTCGTTTAGATAATGAAGATATGATTCTAGGTTATGTTTCAGGAAAGATACGACGTAGTTTTATACGGATCCTGCCGGGAGATAGGGTTAAGATTGAAGTAAGCCGTTATGATTCAACCAAAGGTCGTATAATTTATAGACTCCGCAACAAGGATTCAAACGACTAAATAGTTTTTCAACTTCAACAGTCCTTCCCATGAAAATACAATTCGAGGTTCTAAATTTCAAGAAACTTATTTTCTTCTAATAAATTTATTCGTAATTAAATTAAGGAATGCAAAATATGAAAATAAGGGCCTCTGTTCGTAAAATCTGTTAAAATTGTCGTCTGATCCGTAGACGAGGACGAATTATAGTAATTTGTTCTAACCCAAAACATAAACAACGACAAGGATAATTATTCTAATAAAATAAAAGGAATTTTGTAAAAGATTTGATTGATGTAAAAAAAAAATGAAGGATTTGTTTTGACATGAAATGGATATATCCATATATCTGACTCATATTTATGAGATGATAAAATATGGCAAAACCTATACCAAAAAGTGGTTCGCGTAGAAATGGACGTATTAGTTCGCGTAAGAGTGCACGTAAAATACCAAAGGGCGTTATTCATGTTCAAGCAAGTTTCAACAATACCATTGTGATTACGGATATACGAGGTCGGGTGGTTTCTTGGGCTTCGCCGGTACTTGTGGATTTAGGGGTACAAAAAGAGGAACACCTTTGCGGCTCAAACCGCGGCGGGAAACGCTATTCATACAGTGGTAGAGCAAGGTATGCAACGAGCGAAGTCATGATTAAAGGTCCCGGTCTCGGAAGGGATGCGACACGGGCTATTCGTAGAAGTGGTATACTTTTAAGTTTCGTGCGAGACGTAACCCTATGCCACATAATGGCTGTAGACCTCCTAAAAAAGACGTGTGTAGAAATAAAGATTGAAGAAATTTCAAGAGAAATAAATGATTCAAAAATATAATTAATATTTGATTATATTACTATGGTTCGAGATAAAATAAGAGTATCTACTCGGACACTGCGATGGAAGTGTCTTGAATCAAGAACAGATAGTAAATGTCTTTATTATGGGCGCTTTATTCTCTGTCCATCGATGAAAGGTCAAGCCGACACAATAGGCATTGCAATGCGAAGAGCTTTGCTTGGAGAAATAGAGGGAACATGTATCACACGTGCAAAATCTGAGAAAATACCACATGAATACTCTACCATAGTAGGTATTCAAGAATCGATACACTAAATTTTAATGAATTTGAAAGAAATTGTATTGAGAAGTAATCTATATGGAATTTGTGAGGCGTCTATTTGTGTTAGGGCCCTAGATGTGTAATCGCCAAGATATCATCTTGCCACCTTATGTCGAAATAGTTGACAATACACAGATATAGCTAGCTTGACAGAACCAATTGATTTGTGTATTGGATTACAACTCGAGAGAAATCGCGGATATCGTATAAACGCGCCAAATAACTTTCAAGACGAAAGTTACCCTATAGATGCTCTATTCATGCCTGTCAAACGTGAATCATAGTATTCATTCTTATGGGAATGGGAATGAAAAACAAGAGATACTTTTTCTCGAAATCTGACAAATGGAAGTTTAACTCCGAAAGAAGCCCTTTATGAAGCCTCCCGGAATTTAATTGATTTATTTATTCCTTTTTTACATGCGGAAGAAGAAAACTTACATTTAGAGGACAATCAACACAAAGTTTCTTTACCCCTTTTTACCCTTCACAATAGATTGACTGAACTAAGTAAAAACAAAATCAAAACAACATTGAAATATATTTTTATTGATCAATTAGAATTGCCTAGGATCTATAATTGCCTCAAAAAGTCCAATATACATACATTATTGGACCTTTTGAATAATAAATAAGAAGATCTTATTAAAATTGAGCATTTTCACATAGAAGACGCAAAACAAATATTGGGCGCTCTAGAAAAACATTTCACAATTGATTTACAAAAATCAAAATAAAAGATGAAAAAATTTGCTTGAATATTTAATATATTCAGAATAGACCCATAATTTAATTAAATAGATGTATCTAGGGAAAATTCACTGTTGA